>CM065810.1:123206785-123831142 GCA_033398695.1 Orobanche coerulescens
AATGAGCCGAACCGCCCGCAGGAATATTTGCAGACTGAGATTTTTGCTGAACTCCACCCTTGTGTCCCAAAAAGTTACCGACAGACTTCTGCTTCTTACATTCTTGAGACGCCTCACTAGCCGTCACGGATATATCATAAGCAAGAGCTCTACTCTGATAGTCCTTTAGGGTGGTACAGGCGAGACCAGACATGTAATTGCGAATCTTCGGTTTCATCCGCCTAGAAAAGTGGCAAATCTTGTCATCCTCCTCCTTAACCTGGGCCTTTACATAGCCTAATTCCCGGTTGAAATCCGCAATGGCCTGAGAAACCAAAATATCTCGAGGCTGAGCATCATAAAAAGCATGGACTCAAGCCTGACAAATCGGCCACGGACAGTATTCAGCTTCTATAAGGTCTCTGAACTCGACCCATGAAGCAACATGATCCCGAAACGTCCTCCCACCAATCAGCAGCCTCCCCAGTGAGAAAATACTGGGCGATAGGGACCTTACGATCCTCAGGGCAGTTGGTGGCAACAAAGATCTTAGACATCTCCTTGATCCACCTCTCCCAGTCGATCGAATTTGAGCCCCTGAGAACTGAGAAGGATGCATCTTGATGACATCCTGAAGCCAGCGATCTATTCCGGCCTGAGCAGCACGAGCCAGAGCTGGGTTCTGAACCGCCTGGGCTTTTTTAGTAATTTGGTTCACCATTTGTTGCATCATAGCTACAACACTAATGTCGGCGCCATTGCCGGCTGTGTCGTCTTGAGTGGCAGTACGGCCCTGACGACCATCATTACTGCTGGCTCCCGAAGAGTGTGACATGGCCGCCCCACTGGCTGCCCCACGTCCCCAGCCGCGTCCAAGGCCACGACCTCTACCACGGCCTCTTCCAGCATCCATACTGGAGATAAGGAGTAGCAAAAGCAATTTGATGATAAGTACGGGAGGAAAAACAGTCAAAGCTCAAGAAATGGAAGCACGATACGAGAAAACAAGGAATCGAGTAAGAAAAACTTACGAGCACTGGAAGTACCGAGATGATGGCAGCGGGGTGACGATGTGCAAAACAAAACAAGAACAAAACACGACTAGACCCAATTAACCGACAAGCCTAGTTATCCATAAACCTAGTGCGCTCCGATACCATTTTCTGTAACATCTCCAAGATATTTAGGGTATATTACAGCGCCGTGGGCCCCTGTCTGGGACCCACCAGGCTAAATAATAAATACCACTCGTCTAACCATCATAGTTAGCGAGAAATCACACATCACCAGGACGACAATTAAATAAAACGCCCGGCATAACTGGCGAAACAAACATCAACTGACAATCATAAATAACATTTAATGATACAAACCATCATCCGAGTAAAAATGCCTAAGTACTCGCGAGTACTATCTATAAGTTCACAAGTTGGAAAACAACCATATCGAAATGGACAACGGAAATAAAGAAACTCATTGGCACACGTCAACAACCCTGGCCAGCATCCTCGTATTGTCCCAATGCCCGCTCGTCCGACTGAACATAACCTGAAATTCATAACAAGAATTTCCGCAAAATGGGTCCCAAAGGGGTTAGAAATTACGCTAGTACAAGTAATCAAGGCAAACCATTCGCTTACACATTTCATAGTACATGCATCAAGTTATTTCAAAAACCAAAACCAGACATGTCTTTTCCGAAAACAAACAGTCAATAATCAATTTGCCTAGGACCGGGGTGAAGCCACTGGTCCCACTCGAGACCTCTAAGGACCCTCCCGAGCTGGCCATATCATAAAATAAATCACGCACAGGCATCGCCTAGGATCGGGGTGAAGCTACTGATCCCATTCGAGGCCTCTAAGGACCCTCCCGAACTGGCTAGCGAATCAAGCTCGTGAATCCAGAGTGAAGTCACGGATTCCCGCGAGGCCTCTAAGGACCCTCCTGGAGTGAGCAAGGCACACACAAATACATCACCATTTCATGTTAAGCATAAAAGTTTCCAAGAGTACTTGCCTTGAGTAATTGACGATGACACGAACGGAAAGGAAAGTCAACCACGATCGCTAGGAACCGATAAACCCGAACCTAACGATTCGAAGAACATGATCACAACTATTTCTAAACGAGTACGGAAATGGGATACACCCAAAAACCCACCTACGATTCATATAAGTTCGTACAAAAACAACGACGAGGACAGATCGCAACCGAACCCTCTCGATTTCACAAATATCACGAAACTTACCATGAACTCGCAGGGAAAATAAGAATACCACCAAGATTAATCATATACATCATGGATTAATCAACGATACGGAACGAATCAGACAAAAACTCAAAAAAGTCCAAATTTTCTAAAATAGGGTTCTAGGAGATTATCTTGGATTAAGGATGAAGAACACGAGTAGATGTTGTTAATCTATACCAAGAACTCAAGAAAAATGATATCTAAAGTGATTGGAAGGGAATCACCTCCAAATCGCCCTTGGGTCGCTCGGCCACGGGGAAGGAAAATAAATGAGTAAAGTTGCGAATATGGGTCAACTCTCGGGTAATTATAACCAGAGGGCTTAGCGTGCGCTAACGATTAACAGTTAGCGCGCGCTACCCAGTCAAAACTAGTCCAGAACTTACGGTTCTGGCCCATTAGCGTGCGCTACCAGAAAATAGCGTGCGCTAACAGTCCCTCGATAGCGCGCGCTATCGGGCCATAGCGTGCGCTACCTGAACACCAGACCGAGTCCAAAAACATTCTGCCCAGTCTAGACTACCGAATTAGTGCACGCTACCGGATACCCAGCATGCGCTAAGTCTAAATCATAGCGTGCGCTAATATACAAATTTAGCATGCGTTAAGCTGCTCATCCAGAGAGCAGAGAGCAGAAACAACCTATTGCCACTGCTGTGCTCGATCGTTAGCGCACGCTACAAAACGAACGTAGCGTGCGCTACTCAATGACACTAGCGTGCGCTAGGCAACAGAATTACCAAACGGCTCAAAACACCCGAAACACGCGATACACGATCGAAACATCAAACAAAAGCTCACAACACGCATAATAGCATAACATAGATTTACGGCAACCCGAAATGGCGGTTCCAAATAACGATTACGAGAATCGAACCAAATAGCGACGGAAAATCCAATAAACGCGGAATTGAGTAAAACAAGTCCGAAACTAGCTCGGATGACAAAATGTCCAGTAATAAGTATTCTCGAAATACCAATACGGTTGCAAAAGAGTCAATAAAAGCGAGAAATATGCAAAAATAAAAAATACCAGAAATAGAAAAATGCGGATATTACATCAATGATGAGCTAGCGCAGGAAGGGCACAAGGATGACGAGCAGCAGTGATATTCTCTCGTAATGCCGAGGTTGTTTTAGTTGTCCTATATCATTTTAGGTAAGTACTCGCGAGTACTGTTTATATTAATGATACGCCCGTGTGAGGGCTTGGGTATTGTCTTAAAGTTTGTTATCGGTATGTTGAGTTGGTTTCGACTGTGGTCATATTCGACCTTGCCGGTCGAGATATTATAGACGTAATGTATAATCGACCATGCCGGTTGACGTGTGTTGTTTTGGTTTTATATTCGACCTAATTGGTCGGTATGTGTATGTGTGTTAGTCAGGTCTAGCCTTGTGCATTCCGTAAATGAATCCACAGCGCTGTAATAGTTCCGACTCGGGGCGGAGTTGTTACATAGATATCGTTCTGTAATATCTTTACAAGGATTACGGCGATAAATTTTTATATTGAAGAAAGTATTATGACAGGCGGATTTGAAAAAGCCAACAAAGAGCCACTGTAAAGAAGATAATGTTAAGCAAATATGTCTCTCTCCAATCGATGAATTTGTTCAAGTCACACTATAAATATCTGAAGAAATGAAGAGCTAAAGGACGATGCGATAATATATTCAAAGCAAACAAGGAAGCAAGATATATGCATCGTGACGAGCTGAGATCTAAGATAAAAATCAAGATAAGCTCTTAAGTTGGAGAACCAATAACTCGTGTCAAATTGATTTGAGTTCATGGTACTTTCTAGAACAAGATTCTTGAAAGTTGAGGTTGTGCGACATCCAATAGTTCTTGATTGGAAGGTGATAAACAACTTGAAAAGTTGTGAGGCATCCAAGAGTTTTCGAAACCCTCAAAAGGTGACAATCAACCTGGGGAAGAAGGAGTTACAGTGACCAAGGGTTTTTACTAGTTGAAAGTTGTAGTAACTTGATTCATTATAACTATTCAAAGTTATAGTGAATTCATCTCCATGTAGACTGGAGAAAAATGGTATAGTAGAAGATTACCCCACCTCTGGAACCACTATAACTGTTGTGTTATTTATTGTTTTGTGCATCATACTTAACTGTAGCATCCATCTTAATTGTTGCATAAATAAATTAAGTCATCTACAAGACTTCCGCATATTAACTGATTTCCGGCTGCCATCTGAATTGTCGTATGTCCACTGGCATTCGAGTTCTTAGAACCTAACTGTTGCGACCTTTTACAGCCTAGTCGTAAAACAAGTTCAATAAAGTTTAAAAAGTTTATTCAACCCCCCTTGACTTTTATCAAACGTACTTGGGACCAACACATATTTCTTCGAGAAACAACGATGAATGCGATTTGATAAATAAATTTCTAGATCATCATATATTATAATCAAAACAACTAGAAATATACTAGATTCAAAATCTTTACTTTTGAAGATAAATCGAACCAATTATTGAACAATATCTAATTTTCAATTCATCAAAGTAAGATCTAACTTGCAAATTGATAAGAGTAAGATCTAACTTGTAATTGTTAAAAACATGATATTTGTTCTTTGGTTCTTTCCAATAGCATCACCAATACTTTTGAAGGTTGGACAATCATGCTGATAAAGTGTTATAAGTATTGAGAAAAAGAGAGAAACAGGGGAGAGTAGAGACGTCAATAAAATTGTGTATTTATTATGAATAGCAATTGCTTCTATTTATAAGTAAAAATTTAGGATTTGAGGGGCATATTAATCATTCATTGAATTATGACTTATTTACAACACTAAATATCTTCTTGAAGATTTTCAGAAAAATGAAAGAAGAAAGAAAATTATAGAGTTGAATTGTGGCAGTTTTATTCTATTATTTACTCTCGTCTACCAATCCAAAAAATTCTCTTTGTTAACTTTTTTCTTAATAACTTAAAATTCAAACTTTTGTAATTTTTCCGTATCAAATTCTTGATGAATATATCAAATTAATTATTATTTTATGATCTTTAATTAGACATTCATATTGTGTTAATAAATTTGATGGGTTTGCATTATAAAAGAATTTATTAGAAAATAATTAGAATTTTGATTTCCAATCAAATTAATTGATGCAAAAACTAATTTAAGTTCGCTTTGTATGAAATTAGTTTGAGACTTATATTGCTTGTGTAAAAAATACATTCTGTTGTAATTAATGTATTTACTAATGAATGACCTTTATACCCCTGAAACCCTAGATGTGTACCTATAAATAAAGGCCTTTGGCCCTCATAAGAATACACACATTATTCTTCTTCTCTTCTAATTTCTCTCTTTTTCTCTCATGTTTATAACACGTTATCAGCACGATACTCTACGAGTAATTTTTTTTTCTCTCCGATTTTCGAAATCAAAAAAAAAACGCGAGCAACTTTTCTGCACTGCGAGATCACGCTAAAATCGCGATTCCTGTTTTGTTAACCGTCGGATCATCATGAAATATTTACAGTATCTTCCTGACAAGCATATCTACAAATTCAACGGTGGAGATCGGATTCTAAAACGTATTGCATGCATAAAAAAAAAAAAGTCCGGACAGAAATAGTCTTTTTTTTACATTGGTGAAAGGTATTAATTCTATTTACTCCTTCAAAAACTTTCTTGCATATGATGATTTTGAGGAAAAATATATTATATTTAGTTATTAAATTTTATATTTTTGTGTACATCATATATAAATAATATATATGATTACCTCAAAATTTATTATCAAATTATATTCCTCTTTGTTTCCGGAAGAAACACGATTCAACAATACTTAATAATCCAGAAGATTATTAAGATAAAAGATTTGTTGTAGTCCTTGAAGAAGGACAACGTTATCTCGTCATATTCTAGTTGAATATGATGTGTTCATGAAGAACACTATGAGATCTAATAATTTGTGCAATTCCTAATGAAAAAATACAAAATAATATTCCTGAAGAATATTGTAAGTGCTCTTGAAGAAGCAACTATTTTAGTTTAGTTATTTCGAGCCTTGATTAATTCTCGTACTAGTTTTTTCCCTTTGTATATTCAATTATGGATCTTAAAATTATTGCTCCCGAAGTAGCACGATTAATTGTAATATTCTTGAAGAATATTACTATTCTAAATGAATAATTCTTATTTATACATGAATTATGTGATGATACAATATTCCTGAAGAATATTGATTTGTTATTTATAAATATAATAGCATAATTAAATCATTATGCCCTTGATGTAGCATGATATTATCCCTGAAGGAAAATATAACTTATATCTCAAATAAAAAAAATATTAATATGATTTGAGAATATCCTCTATCGATATTGTACAAGATATGATATACTCCACAATCATAATCCGACTGTGCTCCAATGATAGCAAGATTAGTAAGTGGTCGAATATTCCTATCAAGTTGTTCTAAGTGAACAATATTAAATTAAAAACTTCAATATTACATGGCTCAAATTTTATCTCCCGAAGTAGATAAAATTTAGAGTTTATCCTTGTAGGAGATAATTATTTATAAATTTTATCTCGTGGAGTTGATATATCAACGGTTAATGATAAGGACACGAAAATGATAATCTTAAGATTATATGTCAATATATAATCTTATATATTGTGTAGTTTAATATTTTATTATCTCTTATGATATATTGTGAGTTTTTATCAATATAAGATATGATGTCATACCTGGAGTATGATTTGAATTGATCGTTGCTATATAATTAGTGATAAAAGGGTCAAATATCATGAAGATATTTGTATCATTCAAATTCTTGGCTTATCTTGTTTCTTCTTTTTGTGAATAGAATGCCAAGTTATTAGGATTAAATAGTGGTCATAATTTATTGTCTCATCAAAGTGCAAATATGCATAATATCTTTAGAATGATACTTTTCGTATGGAAAAAAAAAGGTAGTGCTAAATTTATTGACAGGTCATGAAGAACCACTAAATTTCTTCCTACAGGGTCGAAGATTTTGCACTATTATCTTCTAAGTATCGATAAATCTATGGATTTCTAAACTATCGCTTGAAATATGTATGATTCCGCGATAACAAGTGAGACAAATGACATATACAATTTCTGAAGAAAAGAAATTGGTATTAGAAAAAATAGCAATGTAAATAATATTCACCACTTATTAGACCAGAAGTCTATTAATCCCAATACTTTCAATATTTACATATTTAAATTTACGTGTTTGGTGTTAAAGTCTATTTATATTATTTTTATATATTATTTAACTATATGTTTATTTATGATATATATCCTGAAGATATATTAATACAAATTCACACATATTGTATGATAAATATCACAAATTACTAGTAAATATCATGAAGTACATTTATACACTTAAAATTGTATTATTTTGAGTTGACCAATTTTCATCAACATCTTATAGATGTTAGATTAATTGCATAATAATTATTGCACTTTCTTCTGGAAGAAGAGTAATAACGATAGTTATTATATATTATATTGATGATGATACTTGTATCATTGATATAAAATTATTTGTAATGATTCCTTTAATACATTACATTAATATATTTTCATGGTTTCCTGAAGAAACATGAATTTGTAATTTTAATAATCAAGAAGATTATTAAAAAGAAATTGTTGATGTTCTTGATAAAACACAACGATATATAGTCATATTTTTATGATAGTATTTATGATAAACACGTCAATTAAAGTTAATATTCCTGAAGAATATTAAACAAAAAAAAGGCATTATTTTGAATATTTTCTATATGGCCTTGTGTTATTAAATTGCTTTTATTATCACCACATTGATATAAGTTGTTGCTCATGACGTAGCACAATTAATACTTTTAATTAATATTTACATACTCTTTAGAGTAATTTATATTTTGGGTGTTATATGCTTATAAATTGTTGCTCCCAAGGTAGCATAATTGATACTTTTGAAAAATATCACATACTCTTGATGAGTACTTCATGTTTTCGGTAATATATGATTATCTTTGATTTAAATTGTTGCTCCTGAGTTAGCACAATTAATATTTTTGAAGAAAAATACATGCTCCTGGAGAGCAATTTACATTTGAAGTTGCATGTATTTATTTCAAATGAAAAGTACATAACTTTATGTCATATTGATTCGTTCAATTTCTACTTGAGGAATGGAAAGACAATCCCCGAAGGATTGGTATAATTTCATATGGCAATATTCTTATTGTCGGCTCTAAAAGGAGCTTTATTCAATGAGTATTGAATTAATTATAAGCGATATAATATTTTATCCAATGATCATGTTGCGATGAATTTCAAATTCAAGTATCCATATCAAAGGCACAATATTTGAGTCACGCCCTCTGTTATTAGTGCACCTCCTGAAGAGGATTGATTTGATAATCCAATCCCAACTATCTCTGATATTAGAGGGAGATATGAAATATAAATAAGAGAAAGTCGGAAAATTCTCATTGGGTTGGATATTTAAATTTACGCACTATGAACTCGAAGTTCAACAAGTTATTGATTGCCAAATGAGTGATGAAATCTCATATACCAGTTGTATATGTACTGTAATATCCGCAATTTCGAATTTAGGTAATTTTCTTTTTTTGGTGTATTTCTCGATCGTAGTGACTCTCATACCTCTCAGTGTGTCCTTCCTGTCAACTGTTGAACTGTATTTTCGTTATTGATGTGCGGAACCGCCGTTTTGGGGTTGCCGCGGATCCATTTCGTGTTATTGGTTCCCAAATATTGATTCCTATCGTTTTATTCTCTTTCGGGATCATTTTCATCATTTTGGGACCCAAAAGGGGGTGTGGGCCGCGGCACAAGACAGGTGTGCCGCGGCACACATATTTCTCCGATCGATGGTCGAGCGAATCATCGTGTGCCGCGGCACACCCATCCGATGCCGCGCACATGCCGAGTCGATGCCGCGGCACATCCGTCGGTGCCGCGGCACACCGTGTGACATCTGCGACCAAAACTGCACTGTCGTGTGCCGCGGCTGTGCCGCGGCACAATGCCAAAACCTGGGAGTAAATTTTCGTCCTGTGCCGCGGCACACGAAGCGGTCAACTGTGCAGTTCGTCTTTATTAGACGAAATCGGTCGTCTTCTCCCTCATTTTCACCTGCATCGCGAGAGAGAGTGAGAGAAAGGGGAAGGGTTCTTCATCTAAATCCATTGGGGGGGGTTGATTTTCACCATTTTTCTTCGGTTGTGAGGCTCGGGCAATCAATCTAACGCGTGTTCTACGGATCTTGGTACTTGAATCTCGTAAGGTAATATTCTAAAACCCTATTTTCGATTAAATTGGGGGTTTTGGGTTTTTCTTCCGATTCGTTCCGTTTTGTTGGTGGATTCATGATGTATACGATTAATATTGTTAGTATCTTTAGTTTCCTACGGATTCATGGATATTTTGTAGATTTTTACGGAATCGAGAGGGTTTGGTTGTGGTCCGCCCTCGTTGTTATTTTTGGTACAAATATACATGAATCGTAGGCGAGTTTCCGGGTGTATTCCATTTCCATAACCGTTTAGAAGTGGTTGTGATTGTGCCATTCGAATCGTTAGGTTCATTTTAAATCGGTTCCTCGCGGTCGTGCTTGATTCTTCCGTTCCGTTCATTGTCGTCTTCCTTTCCGTTAGCATCGGGCGTTCCGAAGCTTCCCGGTTGAGCCGTATCCGTTCGTGGTTCAGTGCTCGTGGTATCGAGGCAAGTACCTTGCCCATACTTTTTCTTATTTTGTGGATATGATGATCGGTGATCGTATTAGTGTGTTTGTTTGGTTGTTTGAAACGAAGTTTCAAAAGATTTCGGTTTGGCCTCGTTAAAGGCTTTCTTTCAAATGCGTGTGCGTTTTGTGAACGGCGTGTTTTGGGAATTGACTATGATTTGATTATTTTGAACGTTGAAGTATTTGATGATGATACTCCTATTGTTTAAAGTTATGGAATCGTGTATTCCGTATTTAATCTTGTTATTGTGTTTTGAAGAGTTTGATAATGGTGTCGAGTTAATGGCCATCTCTAGTGAGTATTCTTAATGAACTTACATTCTTAGCATGTTAGTATTGCATGAGTAACGTGTGTGTGTGTATGCTCACTGCGGGTTAGATCCGACGGGGTCTCGGTAGGGCTCCACGAAGCTGTGGAACCGCGAGCTTGCTTTTAACCACTGTGGGTTAGATCCGACGGGGTCTCGGCATGGATCCACGAAGCTGTGGGTCCGCGGTTAATTGTGGTGCATTTTACAAATGTGATTCGATATTGGCATTTCCGGAAATGAGTGCTTTGGAACTGTGTTTTCATGATTGCATGCATCGACTAAGTGTGTAAGAGGTAAGTGTTCGTTTGGCTTACTTGGCTAGGATGGCACTAGAGTATTTTGTTGTTTGTTTTAAATCCTTTATTTGTGGATTTTGATGTTGGGAGACGAACCTTGTGGTCGTTCTTGTGTACTGTGAGTTGATGAGATTTGGGGCTAAAATCCCAATGGTTTTGTGAAAGTCATTTTATGGATTGGGGCTAAAATCCCAACATTTTTGTAAAAGTCCTTTTACGGATTTGGGGCTAAAATCCCAACGGTTTGGTAAAGGTGATTTTACGGAAAGTAAACTTTTGGGGCGGTGACCCCTTTTGTCTTGTGGATTTTGAAAAGTAGGATTTGATAATCCTAAACGGTTTTCTATTAAAACTCTCGATGGCATTCTAAACCGTCTTATAAATTATTTCCATTGGTTTATGGTATTTCGATTTTGAAATGTTTTCTCAAACCCTTGCCTCGAGAAGTACTTTTCGTTTTGTTTGGATCTTTGAGGATTCCTGGTTATTGTTAGTCGTGGAATGTGAATTGTATGGCTCGTATTTGCACTTTGTATTTGCACTAGCGAAACAGTGGAGTTTTGCTAACCCCCGAGTATTCGGGCGGTGGATGTCTATTTTTGCATTCAGGTTTTGGAGCATAACACAGGGTCGGCACGAAGGATGATGAAAGATGAACGATACTAATCACACGAGGATCCGTTGATGTCGTATTGGTCTAGTTGTATTTTCTTTTCCGCTGCAGTATCTTTTCCCCGTTGTACGGGAGTTTATTGTACTTTGACCCCTGCGTGGGTATATGTTGTAATTGAGTTGTATATTTTATTGAAAGACCAAATCGGTCTACTGAGTCATTTAGCCTTGAAGGCATTGTCGAGATGTTAAATGTTGTTACCAGCCTGGTAGATCTTCGAGGAGAGGGTCTACGGCGTGTAATATCCCTGAGTGGATTGGGGGTGTTACATAAATGGTATCGGAGCTTAGGTTGTGGAAACCTAGGCTGTCGGGTCAGTGGTGTCTGCTGAGTCTTTGTCTCGTCGGATTTTGTCTGACTAAGTCGTGTCGCGACGCGTCGTCTGAGTCTGTTGGTCGTGATTAGTATCGTGGGGCGATCATCATCTTCGTGCGACCTGTGGAAGTAAGTCTCCCTTCTTTGTGTTGTGCCTCGTGTGACACGAGCTATTTTTATGATTATTTGTTAAGTGGTGGAATCCTTATGTGAATTTTGATTTCACGATATGTATTTAGTCGACTTTCGTATTTGATTTATACGAGGAGTGTCGTCGCTTGTGATGTCTTTTTATTGTTGTTTTTGTCCGTGGCTGATGATTTTCGAATCGATTTGTACGTTTTACAAGTTCTCTTGTGGAAGCTTTGTGCTTATACGCGTTCGACTTGTTCACTAGCCAGTGCGGGAGGGTCTTTAGAGGCCTCGAATGGGGTCAGTGGTTTTGTTCTGAATGTGGTATTTTATCGTTTATTTCCGTTTAAAGACATATATTGTCTTGATTTTAAATGTTTTGATGCGTGTGCTAGGAGTTGTTTTAGTGAACGTCGATATGTGTGAGTTTTGGGCATTCTGGCCTACTGGATTTTTGAAAACCTTGAGTATCTTAGAAAAATAAATTTCGAGACATACTTTTCAAATGAGTTATTTTCTTGTGGTACATCCAAGGTGCCACCATATATTTCAAAAGTTTTCTACTTCGAGGACCAAAATGTTTTGAGATATTTTCAATGTTTTAGAAACACTTTTAATTAGACCCGAGGGTCGAATATTCTGAAAGTTTTCACTAAGAGAAAGTGTCCTCATTTTTATCAAATGCGAAATGGTTTTCCCAAAGTCTCGATAACGACGTTTCACGTTTGTACTTTTTTGAAAGGTGATACTCAAGATCAATCGGTATTCTTCAAATTATTTTCAAAATGAGGTTTTCGTTTTTAAAACCTATCCATTCCCGTTTGAGGGCTGGGTATGAATGTATGATGTTCGCGTTGTCATTTTGATACTTTCTCCCGAGTATGATCGAATTGGCGGTGTGAGCGTTGAGTCGCTTTCCACACATTGGTTGTGCTAGCCCCCTGTGAGAGGCGGGATGTTGGTGTTGAATGTTGCCATCTCATGGTGATTTCTGCGTTATCGCGCATGTGCGAGCTGTTAGAGCTTGGTTTGGTATGACCGTGTGCATCGGTGATGGTTCCGTTATGTGTCGGTTGTTTGATGTCTTGTTGCCTTGCTTCCGTTTTTGTGAATTTCGTGGACGAGGTCGGAGGTAATGCCCGTACTATTTTGACTTCTGTATTTTCTCTTTCCCCAGTCTATCGATTCGCTCATGTTCGTTGGTACTTTATGAACTTGTTCTGTATTCCGGTTTCATCGTTCGAACGAGCTGTGATCTTGTTGTGGGACGATCTGGTTATCGATGTGACTTTTTTTCGAGTTCGGTTCGATCCTTGTGAACCTTGTTCGGGAGTAACATCATTTGGTTCTACTAGTCCTTTTATTCGAAGGGATCGGATTTTGAACTTCTGTATATTCTATCTTGTCGACTCATTTATGTTCGTTGACATTTCTGAGCTTGTCCTGCCCCTTGTTTTTGTTTATCGAACGAGTGTGGCATCATTTGGGAATAACTCGTTTGCCGTTGTGACTTTCCAATTTCTATTCCCTTTCATGTGAATCTTGGAGTTGTTGTTTGAATTTCTATTGTTCTTCGTGATTCGAACATGATCGTTCGATTTTTGTTGTCTCGATCTTTGTGGTTCGATCGTTTGATTGTTCGGTTTTTGTTAATCTCGTTTCGTGATTGTTGAACGTTCAGACTGTTTCGTAATTCCCTTAAGTTCGGGAAATTAGTCTCGTTTTCGATCTTTCAATCCTTGGGCGGTGGAATTCCGTATTAGTTCAGCGATTGGCTCGCGTTTCGATTGATGTACTGTTGGGTTGGTCAATCATACTGACTTTCGTTCGTTGTGTTTTGTGATTGTCGGATAATTGACTTGGCTATATCATCCGTTTGATGACGCTCGTCATTTGTTGGTTTTATTGTATCCCTAACGGCGTTGTGTTGGTCGTGCGTGGAGCGTGTTTTCATGCCGTTTATTTCTTTGCGTTGCTTGTAGCGTTTGATGGGCGTAAGTTACGCATTTCTTGTGTATCTCGTTGAGCTTTCCAAGGCGGAGATATTGCTTCTCCTACTTGTTTTAAGTTTGGACGAAACTTCTTTTAAGGAGGGTAGAATGATATCCGCAATTTGAATTCGGTAATTTTCTTTTTGGTGTATTTCTCGATCGTAGTGACTCTCGTATACCTCTCAAAGTGTGTCCTTCTGTCAATTGTTGAACCGTATTTTCGTTATTGATGTGCGGAACCGCCGTTTGGTTGCCGCGGATCCATTTCGTGTTATTCGCTCCCAAATATTGATTCCTATCGTTTTATTCTCTTCCGGATCATTTTCATCATTTTGGGACCCAAAAGGGGGTGTGGGCGCGGCACAAGACAGTGTGCGCGGCACACATATTTCTCCGGTCGATGGTCGAGCGAAGCATCGTGTGCCGCGGCACACCCATCCTTTGCGGCACAAGCCGAAGTCGATGCCGCGGCACATCCGTCGTGCCGCGGCACACCCGTGTGACATCTGCGACCAAAACACTGCACTGTGCCGCAAGACACGCTGCGTGCCGCGGCACAATGCCAAAACACAGGAGTAAATTTTCGTCTGTGCCGCGGCACACTTCGACTGTGCCGCGGCACACGAAGCGGTCAGCTGTGCGATTCGTCTTTATTAGACGAAATCGGTCGTCTTCTCCCTCATTTTCACCTGCATCGCGAGAGAGAGTGAGAGAAAGGGGAAGGGTTCTTCATCTAAATCCATTGGGGGGGGGTTGATTTTCACCATTTTTCTTCGGTTGTGAGGCTCGGGCAATCAATCTAACGCGTGTTCTACGGATCTTGGTACTTGAATCTCGTAAGGTAATATTCTAAAACCCTATTTTCGATTAAATTGGGGGTTTTGGGTTTTTCTTCCGATTCGTTCCGTTTTGTTGGTGGATTCATGATGTATACGATTAATATTGTTAGTATTTTTAGTTTCCTACGGATTCATGGATATTTTGTAGATTTTTAAAGAATCAAGAGGGTTTGGTTGTGGTCCGCCCTCGTTGTTATTTTTGGTACAAATATACATCAATCGTAGGCGAGTTTCCGGGTGTATTCCATTTCCATAACCGTTTAGAAGTGGTTGTGATTGTGCCATTCGAATCGTTAGGTTCATTTTCGTCGGTTCCTCGCGGTCGTGCTTGATTCTTCCGTTCCGTTCATTGTCGTCTTCCTTTCCGTTAGCATCGGGCGTTCCGAAGCTTCCCGGTTGAGCCGTATCCGTTCGTGGTTCAGTGCTCGTGGTATCGAGGCAAGTACCTTGCCCATACTTTTCTTATTTTGTGGATATGATGATCGGTGATCGTATTAGTGTGTTTGTTTGGTTGTTTGAAACGAAGTTTCAAAAGATTTCGGTTTGGCCTCGTTAAAGGCTTTCTTTCAAATGCGTGTGCGTTTTGTGAACGGCGTGTTTTGGGAATTGACTATGATTTGATTATTTTGAACGTTGAAGTATTTGATGATGATACTCCTATTGTTTAAAGTTATGGAATCGTGTATTCCGTATTTAATCTTGTTATTGTGTTTTGAAGAGTTTGATAATGGTGTCGAGTTAATGGCCATCTCTAGTGAGTATTCTTAATGAACTTACATTCTTAGCATGTTAGTATTGCATGAGTAACGTGTGTGTGTGTGTATGCTCACTGCGGGTTAGATCCGACGGGGTCTCGGTAGGGCTCCACGAAGCTGTGGAACCGCGAGCTTGCTTTTAACCACTGTGGGTTAGATCCGACGGGGTCTCGGCAGGGATCCACGAAGCTGTGGGTCCGCGGTTAATTGTGGTGCATTTTACAAATGTGATTCGATATTGGCATTTTCGGAAATGAGTGCTTTGGAACTGTGTTTTCATGATTGCATGCATCGACTAAGTGTGTAAGAGGTAAGTGTTCGTTTGGCTTACTTGGCTAGGATGGCACTAGAGTATTTTGTTGTTTGTTTTAAATCCTTTATTTGTGGATTTTGATGTTGGGAGGCGAACCTTGTGGTCGTTCTTGTGTACTGTGAGTTGATGAGATTTCGGGCTAAAATCCCAATGGTTTTGTGAAAGTCATTTTATGGATTGGGGCTAAAATCCCAACATTTTTGTAAAAGTCCTTTTACGGATTTGGGGCTAAAATCCCAACGGTTTGATAAAGGTGATTTTACGGAAAGTAAACTTTTGGGGCGGTGACCCCTTTTGTCTTGTGGATTTTGAAAAGTAGGATTTGATAATCCTAAATGGTTTTCTATTAAAACTCTCGATGGCATTCTAAACCGTCTTATAAATTATTTCCATTGGTTTATGGTATTTCGATTTTGAAATGTTTTCTCAAACCCTTGCCTCGAGAAGTACTTTTCGTTTTGTTTGGATCTTTGAGGATTCCTGGTTATTGTTAGTCGTGGAATGTGAATTGTATGGCTCGTATTTGCACTTTGTATTTGCACTAGCGAAACAGTGGAGTTTTGCTAACCCCCGAGTATTCGGGGGGTGGATGTCTATTTTTGCATTCAGGTTTTGGAGCATAACACAGGGTCGGCACGAAGGATGATGAAAGATGAACGATACTAATCACACGAGGATCCGTTGATATCGTATTGGTCTAGTTGTATTTTCTTTTCCGCTGCAGTATCTTTTCCCCGTTGTACGGGAGTTTATTGTACTTTGACCCCTGCGTGGGTATATGTTGTAATTGAGTTGTATATTTTATTGAAAGACCAAATCGGTCTACTGAGTCATTTAGCCTTGAAGGCATTGTCGAGATGTTAAATGTTGTTACCAGCCTGGTAGATCTTCGAGGAGAGGGTCT
Source organism: Orobanche coerulescens (assembly GCA_033398695.1). Classification (NCBI taxonomy): domain Eukaryota; kingdom Viridiplantae; phylum Streptophyta; class Magnoliopsida; order Lamiales; family Orobanchaceae; genus Orobanche; species Orobanche coerulescens. The sequence goes on from CM065810.1 coordinate 123,223,318, forward strand.
ACGGCGTGTAATATCCCTGAGTGGATTGGGGGTGTTACATGTACCATAAAGAATTAAAGTCGAATGTGAACGAAATATATTTGTTGATACTCCTCGACACCAGAAGCATGAGAGACGTATTTTTTATTAGTATTAAAGATAAAATCTGCGGAATACAAATAGATTAAACTACAACATCACTTCAAAAACCTCCTGAAGAGGATCGTCCCGAAGATGAGAATCTCTGAATATTTGATTTTGTTGAAGTTGTCATTGACTTTGTGAATATGGGAGAATTGTTTATAAGAATGATAGTTGTCGACAACACTCTGTGTCTCAACAATTGCTAGTGGAGTGCCTGAAGCACTAAATAAAATATAAGCAATTGAGACAAAGCTTAACTCACAAAATAAAATAAAGTGGTGAAAGATAAGCGAGATTAGTGTATCAAGGGTTTAAGCGCATACCCAAAACATATTCTCCCGTTGGCACTAAATTTCGTCATTTAATATACATATGACAATTATTATGAATATAGATATTCAATTAGTAATGTCATCACCACATTTTTCTATGGGTCATTGGACGCGAATATCTATATGAAAGTCCCTGACGGACTTGAGGTTCTTAAAGTAATAGGAACGTGAAATTCGCAACATGTACTATTTTGAGTTATAAATATTTATACATTTTGAAATAGTCTGGTGGATCAACCGACTAAGTGAATTCCTCCTGAAGAGGATATATGTGAATTATTTGAACTCGTGTCTAAATACAAGTTCAAAATGAAAAACTTAGATAAAACTAAGTATTAGTATTGTCTCGACTTGTAGATCGAGCATATATGATGGAAAGTTTTTATCCATTTAGCTACCTAAAGGTTGTCTTACCACTTGAAGTGGATACCGACTCATATAGATCTCAAGAAAATAACAAAGATATAAGAGGACCAGAAGTTCCGTACTTGTATGCTATTGAAGCATTACATCATCAGGCCTGATATACAAATTGAAGTTAACATGCTAGCAAAATTTAATATTTCTCCAAGAAGGAGAATGTGGAATGGTGTTAACCATATTGGTTTATTACATGAAAGAGATCTAGATTCGATATTGGTGGCTATTAGGGATTATGATTTCATATTTGTTCTCATACTGCCTATTTATTATGATGATAAATATTTTCCATTTATGTGTTGCATATAATGTTTGGGCAAGTAAGATGAAACTTATTTCCACACGAGCTTCAGAAGAGCAATAATGATAATCTAGCAGATTTATTCACTAAATCTCTCCATGTCTGAAAATTATATTCATGGTATTGGAGTGCAAGATTGTTATCTTGAGGGGGAGAAGTGATAAATTTTAAATTATCTTGAAGATTATGTCGACCCTGAAGGTCAAAAGGTCCTGAAGACCAAATGGTTGTACTCTTTTTCCCTTTCTAAGTTTTTTCCCACCGGGTTTTCTTAGTTAAGGTTTTTAACGAGGCAACCAATGCAACACATGAGCAAATTTATACTGTGTACTCTTTTTCTCTATTGGTTTTTTCCCACAGGGTTTTTCCGAAGGAGTTTTGATGAGGCATGAACATCATAATATTCAAGAGGAAGTATTGTATGAAGACGATATCACTTGTATCTCAAAGGTAGATACATCAAATATTCACTTAAGTGATTAATTGGCGAACTTAGTCACAAAGACGTTGCCGACATCAATATTCAGAAGACTAGTACACAAGATCGGAATGCGTTAACTCAAAGATCTTATGTAATCGATTTCAGGGGGAGTAGCTGTACTCTTTTTCCTTCGATCGGGTTTTTTCCCACTGGGTTTTCCCGACAAGGTTTTAATGAGGCATCATGTATTAAAGGTCATTGAAGGGAGAGTGTTGTAATTAATGTATTTACTAATGAATGACCTTTATACCCCTGAAACCCTAGATGTGTACCTATAGATAAAGGCCTTTGGCCCTCATAAGAATACACACATTATTCTTCTTCTCTTCTAATTTCTCTCTTTTTCTCTCATGTTTATAACACATTCTTATATATACTTAATTCTAAAACCTAATTTACGGTAATATAGATATACACACATATTATGACTTATGTACGTTTTATAATGCTTTTTTACATATTTAAAATTAGTCGCATGTTATTAATGTAACAGAACATTTGGTCATATGCATAGCATGGGCGATATTCTAGTGTATGGAAAAAGAAAGATCTTAAACCATCTTTTGGGCAGCACCATAAATATTTTTGAGTCGGGGAAAATCCTCTCTCAATTATTTACAACAGTTTACACAAAAATACTGTAATTTCAAATAAAATGTAGAAATCAACAATGCATCTCCAACAGCTTACACAAAAATACAGTAAAAATGGATATTCTATTCTATTTTTTTTCTAATCTTAATACTATGTACAAATATAAATAAATTTATCTCCATTAACTAATAATAAAATTTAAATGTATTCAGATTCACTGAATTAATGCGCAAAATTATAATTATATGATAAAATTATATATGAGGAGAATTTTATCACAAATATTCAATTGATACATTTTAAAGCATCAAAATAGCTAGACTTTTAATTTTTAAATTGAGAAACAAATAATTGGTGTAAATTTATGTGCATAAATACAATTTAATAAATATCTTTTGAAAGTTATAGCTAAAAGTTTTTTATATATATATATATATACACACACAAATAAGATGGAATAGTGTTGGTGGGATGAATAGTATTACACTATAAATAGGGGAATATTGTAGAGATATCTCAAAAATACATGAGCTTTTAGAGTAGCTGTTGGAGAAGCATTAACACAAAAATAGTGTTCAGTATCATTCTGTAGCTGTTATTGGAAATGCTCTTAGAGAGAAGTCTAAACTTAAGTATTGTTCGTTTCCCTAACTAATAAAGATTCTTTACATATTTATACAATATTTATAAACTAATTATATAAATTTAATATAAAGAAAATAATTATAAAACCGACGTATTGGATGCTTGTTATTAATAGTTTAGTTATCTGAAACAATACATTTGAATACCAGTTATTCTGTATCTAACGTCTCAGCCTTCAGTGAAGCATATTATATTTAGGTACTTATAAGTAACAATTTGATTACCTAATATATTGCATTTAGATACCGACTCAAGTCGTGATTCTTGAAATTATTTTAGTGGTGTGATATTTTTGTAATACTTTTATAAAATGTACTAGATAGATTATTTTGCCTAAAAATGAATGAACATAAAAAGAAATAATGGAAAATCATTTTGTAGGAAAGATTTTTGAATAAAATTTCCATATAACAATTTTTTAAAATACAAATATTCAAGATCTTCAATTCTTTTCTAGGAATTCATGGATTTCTAAATAATTTATGTTAGAATTTATTATGTACTATTTCTGGTATTATTTTTCTTGCATTTATTTTTCTATCTTATTTAGGATTATATTTTTTGTGTATCGTTATCTCTTTCCTTATGTACCTAAATATATGGATCTTTTGTCAACTATATATAGGTATGTGGTCAATGCAATACTCCTATAGGGAATCCATGTTATAAAATGGTATCAGAGCAAGATTTTTATATGTGTGAGTCCAACGACCATGATGATCTAGCTCTACGCCACTCAAATCGAAGAGTCCACATCGTATAGCTTGGGCGACTTCTCTCATTATTAAATATTTTTGAGATGAAACCCCAAACTTTAACATTGTACTAGAGTCAGGTAATAGTTTTACGAGCAACCTACTCATCTTTTTTCTTTTCCCCCTATCCACTCTTCTTCCGACGTTGAACCCTGTGACCATCCTCTTCGCCCGTTCTCTGTTAGAGAATTCTTAGAAATTGAAGACGTCGAGGCTTGAATCACGCATGGAAATGCTTTCCTTATAGTATTTCTTGCACCCCGAAATTTATCTTAAGGTTATGAACAAGAATACCGCAGGATACGAGAAGCCTTAGTTCCGGACTGCACTAAAACGGAGTGAAATCCGAAAATAGGCAAGAACGATTTTCTGGATAAATTGTTTTTTAGAGAGAATGATAATAGTAGGTTCAAAACCCAGTTAATGATTTCTGAAGCCGAACTCGGTTTATAAAGAAATCGTACCTATTCGCGAAAAGCTTCGATGAACAGGAACACCACTTCGTTCAAACGACACGACCGTTGGCCAAACGACCGTTCGTTTTGAAACGACACGACTGTTCATTCAAAAGGCAACAAAAAATAACCATAAATTGAGGAGGCGCGACCATTACAAAACACACTCTCTCAACAACAACACATTATTTCGTATTTTACCCTTTGTTTGGTTCAAAGGAGGGGAGGGGAGGGGAGGGATTTTAATGGAGGGGAGGGGAGGGGAAGGGAGGGGAGGGATTTTAATACTTATTACGTTTGGTTCATATGAGGGGAGTGAAGGGAAAATAACTTATTTTTATTTGGTTCATGGGGAGAGGGAAGGGATTTTATAATTAAAATTATGTTTATACCCTTTATATATTTACTTGAATTTAACAACACAGTATAACATCCTTCTTCATCAACAATTACTCTGCATAATTCTAACATACCACACAACGTTAAAAAGGCTTGAGGACCCATTCTTAATATATTTCTACTTGTAACACCCCCGAAATATTCGAAGTATATTACGGCATTGTGGACCCATACATGGGACCCACAAGGCTAAACAAGAAAAACACCACTCGACTAACCGTCTCGATTAGCGAGGAAACATATATTAACAATGCAAACATATAATAACGCGCCCGGTGCAACCGGCGAAATAAACATCAACCGACAAATATAGCAACTTCAACTACAAACCACAATTCGGAGTGAAAAGCCTAAGTACTCGCGAGTACATTCTATAAGTTTACAATTTAAAAAAAAAACATATCGAAAGAGACAACATAAACAAGGAGACCCCAATGCACACGTCAACGACCCTGGCCAGCATCCTCGTACTGTCCCAGCGCCCGCTCGTCCGGCTGAACATAACCTGAAACCATAACAAGAATTTTCCCAAAACGGGTCCCCAAAGGGATTAGCAATTACGCTAGTACAAGTAATAAAGGCAAACCAATCGCTTACACATTTCATAGTACATGCACCAATTCATTTCGAAAACCAAAACTAGACATGTTTTTTCCGGAAACAAACAGTCAATCAACAATTTGCCTTGGAACCGGGGCTATACCACTGGTCCCCCTCGAGGCCTCTAAGTACCCTCCCGAGCTGGCCATATCATAAAACAAATCACGTACATGCATCGCCTTGGGAATGGGGCTATACCACTGATCCCGCTCGAAGCCTCTAAGGACCCTCCCGAGCTGGCTAGCGAATCAAACTCGTGAATTCAGGGCTATAAAGGTGAGCAAAGCGCATACAATATACATCACCATTTCATGTTAAGCATAAAGGTTTCCAAAAATACTTGCCTTGAGTAATTGACGACGACACGAATGGAAGGAAATCAACGCGACCGCTAGGAAGCAACGAAACCGAACCTAACGATTCTAAGAATACAATCACAACCATTTATAAACGAATACGGAAATGGAATACACCCGAGAACCCGCTTACGATTCATGTGTATTCGTACAAAACAACAACGAGGGCAGATCGCAACCAAACCCTCTCGATTACACAAATACCACGAAATACACCATGAATTCGTAGGATAGCAAGAATACCAACAAGATTAATCATATTCATTATGAGTTAATCAACAACACGGAATGAATCGAACAATAATATCGAAAACCCCCAAATCACCAAAAAGTAGGGTTCTAAGAGATTACCTTGGATTAGGAGGAAGGATTCAACTAGAAATCGATAATCTACAACAAAAACTCAAGGTGGATGATCTCTCCAAGTTTGAAGATGCCAAAATCGCCCAAAAGTCGCCCCAAAATCGCCCAAAACGAGAGGAATAAGAAGAGAGGAGAGGAAATGAAATCCTCTCCCAGAAACCCTGCTGAAATAGTGCAGACTAGCCCACGTGCCGCGGCCCGGGTTGAGTGTGCCGCGGCCCGCGGCTAAAAATAGAGAGCAGAATTTTGACTAGGGTCGCGGCCCGGACTGTTGCGTGCCGCGGCACGTAGTACAGCCGGCCTGGCTGTAACACCCCCAATCCGCTCAGGGATATTATACACCGTAGAACCTTTTCTCAAGGATCTACCAGGCTAGTAACCTCATTAAACATATCGACAATGCCTTTAAGGCTAAAATGACTCAGTAGACCGATTTGGCCTTTCAATAAAGCATACAACTCGATTACAATACCAGCCCACGCAGTCGAAATCTGATAAACTCCGCACAACGGGGAAAAGATCTTGCGTGGAAAAGAAAATACAACTAGACCAATACGACATCAACGGGTCCTCGTGTGATTAGTATCGTTCATCTTTCATCATCCTTCGTGCCGACCCTGTGTTATGCTCCAAAACCTGAATGCAAAAATAGACATCCATCCCCCGAATACTCGGGGGTTAGCAAAACTCCACTGTTTTGCTAGTGCAAGTACAAGTGCAAAAATACGAGCCATACAATTCACAATCCACGAATAACAATAACCAGGAATCCTCAAAAATCCAAAAGTAACAAAAAGTACTTCCCGAGACAAGATTTTGAGTAAAACTTTCCAAATCCGAAAGATCACAAATAACGAGAATGGTTTGCAAAATGGTTTAAAATACACTCGGGAGTTTTAATAGAAAACAAATTAGGATTATCAAATCCATATCTTTCCAAAAATAAACAGTCGGACCCAAAGGTTTTGTTTTCGCAAATAGAAAACCGACAACGATTCACGAGGCCAAAACCCAAGTCACGTGTCCTCCGGACATAAAATACACACGCACCGTGAAGTTTCACTCGTGAATCCAGGCGAAACCATTGGACTCCCTCCGTGGCCCCGTCAAACCCTCCCGAGGTGAGCAAACACATTCAAAAACATACACATCAACTGTGAAGTTTTTACTCGTGAACCCAGTGAAGTCATAGATTCCCCGAGGCCCCGTCGGACCCTCCCGGAGTGAGTAAAATACATTCACTAAACATACACATCAACCTGTGAAGTTTTTACTCGTGAACCCAGAGTGAAGTCATAGATTCCCCCGAGGCCCCGTCGAACCCTCCCGGAGTGAGTAAAATACATTCACTAAACATACACATCAACCTGTGAAGTTTTTACTCGTGAACCCAGAGTGAAGTCATAGATTCCCCCGAGGCCCCGTCGGACCCTCCCGAAGTGAGTAAAATACGTTCACTAAATAAACACCAACCTGTGAGGTCTTTCACTCGTGAATCCCGGACTCAACCCATTGGAATTCCCTCCGTGATCCCGTCGGACCCCCCGAGGTGAGTGAAATACGTTCACTAAATAACATATCACAACACATGCATCGCCTTGGGAACAAGGTAATACCATTGATCCCGCCCGAGGCCTCGAAGGACCCTCCCGAGCTGGCTAGCTAAACAAATCACACACATAGCACAATGCAACAAAGATATCCAAACAATTCATTCAGAGGTACCAAACACTTAGCAAAACACCTCGTCAAACCACAACGCCCCGAAATGAAATAATATACGTCCACACGCAATACCAAGTGCAACATCAACACCAAACATATCCATAGAAATCACATAGTCATTTACAAACTACACCATTCACAAACACACGCGTTTTGAAAGTGAGCCTTTAACATAGCTAGCCAAATCTTTTGAAAACTCATTTCAAATAACCAAACAAACACATTGAGACGGTCACCAATCACAATATCCACGAAACAAGAAAAGTATGGACAAGGTACTTGCCTTGAACAACCACAACGCGGAGAATCGACCGGAGTAGGTTGGCACGAACCGACTACGAACCCGCCGAATCCACCGAACGCCAACTCGCAACAATGAACTACGAACGAAGATAATAACAACGAAAATGAATTCCAAAGTACGACCCAAAGCCGCTGAATTCAAAGAACGAACGATGAATGTTCAAGCGTTTTCCCCAAAACGGTCAAGAACATGATTCGTCCCGACAAAACACGAAAATGGAATTCCAAGTTGAAATATGGATATACAATCCATAGAATATGTTTAAAAACATCATTTAACCATAATCGATCCATCAAAAACGGATGAAAAACGAGATCGAGGACAAATCCCTCAAAAAGTCAATTCGAAGGAAATCAAGAAATATACTTCGATTCGACGAAGAACAATGGATTAAATGATGTTAAACACAATAATACTATCAAGATTAATCATACCCATCATGAATTAATCAACAACACGGAACGAATCGGACAAAAATGCAAAAACCCCCAAATTCAAGAAACTAGGGTTCTAGGAAAGATTACCTTGATTCGCTGGATCAAAGGACGATATAGGATGATTGATTGATGATATAACCTCAATAACTTCGAGGATTTGTTGTTAAACAACATGGCTCCATGATGAGCATACCCTCAGCCGCGGAAGAGAAGGAGAAAAAAGAGAAAAATGGCCAAAAAAACGACTGCATGACCTTAAATAGGATGCACAGTGTGCCGTGGCCCAGCGGGAGTGTGCCGCGGCACAGGGCCAAAATGCGCCTTGATGATCGGTGTGTGCGGCCCGGCCGACATGTGCCGCGGCACTGTACGAGCAGTTGGGCGAAAAAATGCACGAGTGTGCCGCGGCCTGCCGCATGTGCCGCCCACGTGACGGCCGCTCGGCGAAGGCTGCCGAGCACTACCGATCGTAACTCGGCGGTGCGGCACAGGCCATTGCCGGCCATGACTCGGCCGGGGCCAACTCCGACGGCCCGAACGACCCCGAAACCCGAACCTGAATACGAATCGAAGATATGGTTACGACGTACTCGCAAATACGAATCTAAGAGCTAAGAGAACACACAATTCCGACCACCCGAAGGCTCGGAATTCGACAACGGAAGTAATTACCCAAAACTTTGGAAAATTACGAAAATGGCCCAAAACGTCCGAAAATCACGATACGCGATCGAAACACCAAACCAAAGCTCGCAACATGAATAATAACATTAAATGAACTTACGAGAAACTCGAAACAACAGTTTCGGACGAGATTCGTAAGAATCGAACTCAAGTGCGGAAAAGTCGCTAAAAAGCTCGGAACTCAACAAAACGATACCGAAACGAACTCGGATGACAAAAAGTGCAGAATTAATCATTCTAGAAATGACGAAACGGTCATGAGCGAGTCGTCAAAACGGACTCCGGCCGAAAAAAGAAATTTACCGAAAATCGAAAATTGCGGATATTACATTCTACCCTCCTTAAAAGAAGTTTCGTCCCGAAACTTAAAACAAGTAGGGAGAAGCAATATCCCGCCAGGAAAACTCAACGAGATACGCAAGGAAACGCGTAACTTACGCCCATCAGCGAAACGTTACAAGCAACGCAAAGGAATATACGGCGTGAAAACACGCTCCACGACGACCAACACAACATCGCCGTTAGGGATATAATAAAACCAACGAGTGACAAGCGTCATCAAATGGATAATACAATCAAGTCAATTATCCGAACAATCACAAAACACAACGAACGAAAATCAATACGATTGACCAACCCAACGGTACATCAATCAAAACGCGAGCCAATCGCTGAACAAATACGGAATTCCACCGCCCAAGGGTTGGAAGATCGAAAACGCTAATTTCCCGAACATAAGGAAATTAGGAAGGAGTCTTGAACGCTCAACAATCACGAAACGAGAACAAAAACCGAACAAACAAACGACCGAGACAACAAAAATCGAACAATCATGTCCGAAACACGAAGGATAATAAAATTCAAACAACAACTCCCAGGATTATCTGGTGAGAACAACAAGACATGCATTCCCATAAGATCCACAGGAAAGGGAATAGCGATTGAAAAGTCACAACGACAAACGAGTTATTCCGAAACAATACCACACTCGTTCGATCAACAAAAGCAAGGGATAGGGAAAGTTCAGAAAATGTCAACGAACATAAACGAGTCGACAGAGTCGAAAATACAGAAATTCAAAATCTGATCCACGTCGAATAGAAGAGTTAATAGAACCAAATGATGTCACTTCCGAACAAGGTTCACAAGAATCGAACCGAACTCGAAAAAGTCACAGCGATAACTAGATCGACCCACAACAAGGTCGCAGCTCGTTCAGACGATGAAACCGAAATACAGAACAAGTAAGTATCAGCGAACATGAGCGAATCGATAGACTGGAGAAAGAGAAAATACAGAAGTCAAAATAGTACGGGCATTACCTCCGACCTCGTCCACCAAATTCACAAAAACAGGAGCATGGTAACAAGACATTAAACAACCGACACATAACGGAACAATTACCGATGCCCACGGCCATATCAAACCAAGCTCTAACAGCTCGCACATGCGCGACAACGCAGAAATCACCACGAGGCGACAATATTCAACACCAACATCCCACCTCTCACAGAGGGCTAACACAACAAATGTGTGGAAAGCGACTCAACGCTCACGCCGCCAATTCGATTATACTTAGGAGCAAACATCATAATGAGAACGCGAACATCATACATACATACCTAGCCCTTAAACGGGAATGGATAGGTTTTAAAAACGAAAACCTCATTTTGAAAATAATTTTAGAAGAACACCGGTTGATCTTGAGTATCACCTTTCAAAAAAAGTACAAACGTGAGACATCGTTATCGAGACTTTGGAGAACCATTTCACATTAGATAAAAATGAGGACACTTTCTCTTAGTAAAAACTTTCAGAATATTCGACCCTCGGGTCTAAATAAAAGTGTTTCTAAAACATTGAAAATATCTCAAAACATTTTGGTCCTCGAGGTAGAATAATTTGGAAACATATTGTGGCACCTTGGATGTACCACGAGAAAATAATTCATTTTAAAAGTACGTCTCGAAATTTATTTTCTAAGATACTCAAGGTTTTCTAAGATAATTCAATGGGCTAGAATGCCGAAAAATTTCAGGTAATTACACAAAACTTTATAGCGTCGTGGGTCCCGCGCCGGAACTCACCACGATAAAAACCATTTACAAAAACACCAAAAAGGCCGATGACGGTAATATTTCAAAAACTCACAAAAGCCATTTACAAAATACTAAATACCGTCATAAGAATTTCGCCAAAATGATCAAGGCCATAATGCCAAAAACTCGGTTAAGGGAATCGATTTTCGAAATAAAACTCAGTCGGTAAAATACCGAAAGGCATTACAAAAGAACTCACGCAGCGGATAAAAGAAATACAGTTCAACATGCATAATCCAGCAACACTACTCCTCATATGAACGAAATATTAGAGTCAAATAACCACATATCACGAAATCAAAATCCATAAGAGGATTCCGTCACTGAACAAACAATCATAAAAATAGCTCGTGTCACACGAGGCACAACACAAAGAAGGGAGACTTACAGCCACAGGTCGCACGAAGATGATGATCGCCCCACGATACTAATCACGACCAACAAACTCAGATGACGCGTCGCGACATGACTCACTCAGACAAAATCCGACGAGACAAAACTCAATAGACACCACTGACCCGACAGCCTAGGTTTCCACAACCTAAGCTCCGATACCATTTATATGTAACACCCCCAATCCGCTCAGGGATATTACACGCCGTAGAACCTTTCCTCAAGGATCTACCAGGCTAGTAACCTCATTATACATATCGACAATGCCTTTAAGGCTAAAATGACTCAGTAGACCGATTTGGCCTTTCAATAAAGCATACAACTCGATTACAATACCAGCCCACGCAGGGGTCGAAGTACAATAAACTCCCGTACAATGGGGAAAAGTGTAACACCCCGAGATATTCGGAATAATTACAGCGCCGTAAACCCTTTAAGTAAGGATTTACAAGGCTGATTTAAAAGATATGTAAATTTAAGACATCAATACTGCGGAAATTCAAGTTTACAAAACCATTCAACTGGTTCAACGAGGAATTAATACAACCATATCGAAATGATATTAATATGACACGCATACTCGAGTACTAAAATCAAAACAAGAAAACAAATCACCAACAACAATAAACAAACATCACTGAACCCCTTCGTCATCACGTCGGTACTGTGGCTGTTTCCCTGCTCCTCGGCTACCTGAACATCAAAACAAATGTCCACCCCCGAAGGGGTTAGCAAAACGATGCTAGTACAAGTATCATTTAAACGAATCAAATATGCATCAACAATACATAACAAGATACATCACACGGACTTCCGCTATCGAAATCCGATAATGCGAATCCACAAGATTCCATTAACACAGCAAGGGTATTCCAATGATCCAGCACCCTCAGCATAGATCCCAAGATAATCCCGTCGGACCAACACGAGGTGGAAATAACCCGTCCAATGATCCAGCGCCCTCAGCCTAGATTCCAAGATGATCCCGTCGGACCAACACGAGGTGGACATCCGATCCAGCGCCCTCAGCATAGATCGTACAACGTACACAAATACAACTCATGCATACACATATGCCAAATCATTATGTTCATCAACATGAACATACAAATACTAGATAACGAATATCATGACAATTCAACAAATTAATTTCCATGTTCAACAACATGAACAAGCCACAAACATGCTCAAAATATCAATTTTAACACATTACGATACTTGCCTCGAAGATGGCAAGAACGAAATACTTCGATGATCTCAACACACTCGAAGGCCGCCTCCTTCGATCAACGTAGCAAGCTCGAACCTTAACAAAAGAAATGATATACAAATCATCTAAAGTCGAACGATTGCCTAACAATTCGATTTACGGCCCAAAAGCTCAAAATATGCAATTTGCCTGAACCACTTAGCGTACGCTACGTACTCTATGTAGCGTGCGCTAAGCCTGCCTGTTAGCGTACGCTATCGTATAAGCCTAGCGTACGCTAGCCACGGACTGAAAGTTCTCTCTGATCAGCAGACTGACTCGGCTGATATCATAACGTACATTACGTACCACACGTAGCATGCGTTAACTTATCCCCGATAGCGCACGTTAACTTACGTATGTTAGCGTGCGCTAACCTTGCATGGCAGATTACTACTGGTAGAAAACTGGATCTAATGGTGATGAACTCATGAATTCTATGGTGATAATACAAGTCATCCCCGAGCATATCATTCTAATAAGGTTTGTGAAAGTTCTTTACGTACTAAACGACTATGAGATACAAAGATACGTATAATCATCACAACACCATAGTTCATCTAGATCTTCAAGAAAATATTCTAAGTTCCGTTCATCCTACGTTCCAAAACGCATGATTCCAATGTGTAAAGCGTAACAACTAGGTAATATCCGTCTACTGATCACAAATCGGTTTTGAAAATGCTTAGGAGTCCATATACTAAAACAGTTCAAAGATTCATACGATATATAGTGCCGATACGTCAAAAGTATCCTTCTAACATGTGATGATCGATTATAAACGAAATAACTGGCTATCAAAACATGATCAAACGCCCCTAAGAACACTACTAATATTGGTGAAGAATCACCTACCTCAAAGTAGTGAAGAATAAGGAGAAAATCGAAGAATCCAACGTTGAATGCTCGAACACCAATCCTCAATGATCTACAATCTTCAATCACGAGCTAGGATGTTGATATGAGGTGTTTAGGATGTAGGAAGTTATACTCTAAGTATAAGAATTCGGATGTGGGAAAAGAAAGGACTGAAAATACGAAAAGGATGCTGTCCTATTTATAGGAAATGATCATTAGCGCGCGCTAGTCCCTGCTCGTAGCGTGCGCTAACGGCTACTGACTTTACTGTACTCAGCACTTAGCGCGCGCTATGCACATGCCTGTAGCGTGCGCTAAGGCGTTGACTTGGCTTTTCCCGAAAGCCGTCCAGGTTCATCCCGACACAATCCGACCAAGATCCCCGGCCAGATCTCACCTACCACACGTCTCAATCAAATTGACCACGCCTAGCGTGTGCTAATGTTCTTTTGTAGCGTGCGCTATGGATCCATGTTAGCGTACGCTACACATAGCCAATAGCGTGCGCTACATGCGCATAATTACAATTTAACTCACATAAACGAAATCATACGCTCAACAACATCGGATTATGAAATACGGAGAAAATACTCAGATCAAAGTGCACAATTACAAAGTTACAAGTTCCAAATACATATCAGAAATCTCGGGTATTACATCCTTCCTCCCTAAAAAGAAGTTTCGTCCCGAAACTTAAGATGAAAACAACTCTGGATATCTAGCCTTCATACTGTCCTCCGTTTCCCAAGTGGCCTCTTCGACTCCGTGTCGTGACCATTGTACTTTAACCAAGTGTATTGGTTTATTCCTCAATTTTTTGATCCGACTCTCAAGTATCTTGATTAGTCTCTCTTTGAAGGTGCCATCATTGGCTATCTCGATCTCGTCGAAATCAATGACGTGACTGGGGTCCGGTACATACTTCCGCAGTTGGGATACGTGAAACACATTGTGAACGTGACTCAGCGATGGCGGTAAGGCCAACCTGTATGCTAAATCTCCAACTCTCTCGAGGATCTCGAATGGTCCGATATATCTCGGACTTAGCTTACCTCTCCTCCCAAAACGGAAAATCCCTCGTGTAGGAGACACCTTGAATAGTACATATTCCCCAACGTCGAACTCTAGAGGACGACGACGTACGTCTGGGTAAGACTTTTGTCGACTCTGGGCAGTCAACAGTCTTTCTCGAATCAAAGCTATCTTCTCTTGAGTCTGAATTATCAATTCCGGTTCCGTCCCGATCAAATCCGAAGAATCATCCCAACACAGGGGTGATCGGCATCTTCTCCCGTACAAAGCTTCAAATGGTGCCATCTTAATAGAAGCATGCCAACTATTATTATAGGTGAACTCGATCAAGGGCAAGTGAACTTCCCAATCAGTTGACCAATCTAATGCACAAGCTCTAAGCATGTCTTCTACCGTTTGTATAGTCCTTTTGGACTGACCGTCCGTTTGGGGATGATAATCCGTGCTAAAGTTGAGCTCAGTCCCCAAAGCCCTGTGAACTGCTTTCCAGAAGTGTGACACGAAACGACCATCTCGATCCGAAATAATGGTCTTCGGGGTCCCATGCAATCTGACTATCTCCGCAATAAATACTCGCGCCAATCTCTCGGGTCCCCATGTATCTTTAATCCCTAGGAAATGAGCCGACTTAGTTAGTCGATCAACTACAACCCAAATCATGTTCATTCCTGTTCTAGTCCTTGGCATACTGGTGATGAAATCCATCGAGATGTCCTCCCACTTCCATTCGGGGATCGGAATCAGCTTTAACATTCTGGCGGGTCGCTGATGTTCAATCTTAACTTGCTGACAAGTCAAGCACCTCGAAACATACTCTGCTACGTCCTTCTTCATATTCCCCCACCAGAAGTTTTGTTTTAAATCCTTATACATCTTACTGCTGCCCGGGTGAATAGAATAGGGCGCGCTGTGAGCTTCCTTGTAATAGTCCGTCTCAAATCATCATCATTGGGAACGCAAAGTCGACTCTGAAATCTCAGAACTCCATCGTCTTGTAACACGAATCCTGGGGCTTTTCCTTTCTTTACTTCGTCACATAATCGAAGGATCAGAGAATCGTTCAACTGCTTAGACTTGATCTCATCGACTAGTGATGAAGTCAGTTCCATCACATAAAGTTGCCCTTGGATTCCTGGTGCCCATACTTCAATCCCCTCGCGGATCAGTTCCCGTTGAATACTAGTTTGGGATGTAAGTGCTTCCAACACTCGAAGAGAAACAGGTTTACGGCTCAATGGATCGGCTACTACGTTTGCTTTCCCCGGATGATAGAGAATCTCTAAGTCGTAATCCTTGATCAATTCCAGCCACCTTCTCTGCCTCATGTTTAATTCTTTTTGACTGAAAATGTACTTGAGGCTCTTATGATCGGTAAAGATCTGACAATGAGTGCCGTACAAATAATGTCTCCAAATTTTCAAAGCAAAGACTATTGCTGCTAGCTCCAGATCATGAGTCGGGTAATTAACCTCGTATGGTTTCAACTGCCGAGAAGCATAGGCAATCACCTTATCTCTTTGCATCAACACACATCCCAGACCCTGATTTGAAGCGTCGCTGTACACCATGAATCCATCAGTTCCATCTGGTAATGCTAATATAGGTGCTGTTGTCAGTCTCTTCTTAAGTTTATCAAAACCAGCCTGGCATTTCTCATCCCACTTAAACTTTCGAGTTTTCTGTAACAACTGAGTGAGCGGACGAGCAATTTTGGAAAATCCCTCTACAAAGCGGCGATAATATCCAGCAAGTCCTAAGAAACTCCGGACTTCTTTCACGTTATTAGGGGCTTCCCATTCCAAGATTGCTTCGAATTTCTTTGGGTCCACCTGAACTCCGTCGGCTGATATCACATGCCCAAGGAAAGTTACCTCCCTGAGCCAAAACTCGCATTTTGAAAGCTTTGCATACAGCTGTTCCTTCCTCAAGGTGCTCAATACCACACGCAAATGTTCGGCATGGTCCTCTGCGTCCTTCGAATATATCAAGATGTCATCAATGAAGACGACCACAAATTTATCCAAGTATTCCAAGAATACCCGATTCATCAATTGCATGAATACCGCAGGAGCATTGGTAAGTCCAAACGGCATCACTACGAATTCATAATGCCGTCTAGGGACACAGCAGACTTTGGTATATCCGATTCCTTAATTCTCAACTGGTGGTATCCTGATCGCAAGTCAATCTTCGAGAATACCCTTGCCCCTTGCAGTTGATCAACCAAGTCGTCGATCCGAGGTATAGGGTACTTATTCTTGATCGTCATCTTGTTGAGCTCCCTGTAATCAATACACAGTCAGAGGGATCCGTCTTTCCTCCGGACAAAGAGAACGGGCGCTCCCCAAGGAGAAATGCTAGGTTGAATATAGCCCTTATGTAACAATTCCTCCAGTTGCTTCTTGAGTTCATACATCTCGGTTGGCGCCATGTGGTATGGTGCTCTGGAAATAGGAGCTGCTCCAGGCTCTAATTCGATAGTGAATTCCACTTCTCTCTGCGGAGGTAACCCAGGTAGTTCGTCAGGAAATACATCTGAGAACTCATTCACAACTGAAATAGACGAGAGCTCTACTCCTTCCTCTTTCCTCATGGCATAGCACCAAAGTCCGTGACATCCCTGCTTCAGTAATTTCACGGCTTTCATTGCTTTGATCAATACTCCCGAGCTTCCTGGTCTCCATCCTTGGAATAAGTGTTCAGTTCCGTCATCAGCAATGATAGAAATGACTCTCTCTCGGTAATTCAGAATAGCTCCATAACGGTTGAGCCAATCGTCTCCGAGAATTAAATCGTCACCGTAGATGTCAACTACAATAAGATTCGATGGCCAATCTCTCCCTCCTATAGACACTGGAAAATCTCTAGCCTCTAGGGTTCCCACAATTCTCTCTCCACTCGGCAAACCCACAACATATGGTTCACAATCAAATAAGCACGAGATTTTTAAACGATTTACACAGTTCAAGGATACAAAAGAATGTGTAGCTCCGGAATCGAATAAAACACTAATTGGTTGCAAAAGGATCTGAATTGTACCTGATGCAATAGCAGTGTTATGATCATCAGATTTCCTCATCTCGTACAGGCGCGGAGGAACGGACCCAGCACTGGATGTCTCTCTCTTCCCGACGTTCTGCTGCGGAAACCCACTCTGTTGTGTCTGGTTCACACTTATCTCCTTCGGAACTGGCACTGGAGTGCGAGTACTAAAAGACCTAGTAGCAACTCCACAGAAAGCCACACGGTGTCCTTTTTGTCCACAATCGTAGCAAGTCACAGAAGATGCGGGGCAGTCACGTCGAATATGCCCTGCTCGACCACAATTGTAGCATTTCTTTGATGCATCCGGAACTGCCGATGTAGTCCGGAACTTCTTTCCACCTATGGAAGGATGTGGAGGTTTCCTAGCCGAATAAAAAGAAGACTGGCCCTTGCGGGGCCCACCACTCTTGTTTTCTGAAAAGTTGCCGGTCACCTTCTGCTTCTTTGCCTCCACTGATTTCTCCACCGCCGCCTCTTTCATGTCGTAGGCCAGCGATTTGTCTTGATACTGTCGCAACGTAGTACACTCGAACCGGACATGTCTTTGAATCTCGGCTTCATCCGCATATCGAAATGAAAAATCTTTTACGCCTCTGTTACGACCAAGTGTCGCACACAAGTCGGTGATGATTAAAAGTTTTGATTACATCATCACAGAGATGCTTAGAACTCTGTGGTGAGAAAAACTCTCGCCTCTCTAACTGGACGAGGACAATACTGTGCTTCCATCATTAATTTGAATTCCGTCCAATCCGCATTATGATTCTCGGTTCGAATAGCTTCACACCAATCAAAGGCCTCCCCAGTCAGAAAATACTGGGCAATGGGAACCTTCCGGTCCTCGGGACAGTTAAGACCCGCGAATATCTTCTCTAACTCCTTGAGCCAGTGGTCCCAAGTAACTGCCTCAGCAGATCCGTCAAATTTTGGCGGGTGCAATTTGACCACCTCAGCAAGCCATCTGTCTCCCCGGTTATCCTCGTGGTGCTGCTGTCCCATCGCCGTCTGCATGCGGTCGACTACACGGGCGGCTGGTTTATCTGCGCCACCACCTGTTGAAGCACTCCCGGCATGTTAGGATTTGCGTCGTCATTCGCTGACCCTTGCTGCCCTCCAGAATGGGAATCGGTTCGACTAGCTGATAATTCCGGGGTAGTTGCGGAATCCTCCTGTCTCATGTTACCCCGTCCGCGTCCACGACCGCGTCAGCGTCCACGTCCTCCTCTCAACATACTGTAAACAAAATTCCTCAATATCCAGGACAAAGTTTTCGAAATAAAACCCGTCAATACTCACAAAACAGTAATTAAGTAAAACGGTAGTATAAGAGATTAGGAGACTTACAACCACGGTCCGCATGACGACTTTGGCTGAACAGTAATGTTACGAACGACCCGTAAATCAAATAATGTAAATAGACCCAACTAAAACCCGACTGCCAAGATATCCATGAATCTTAGCTCCGATACCATATTCTGTAACACCCCGAGATATTCAGAATAATTACAACGCCGTAAACCCTTTAAGTAAGGATTTACAAGGCTGATTTAAAAGAAATGTAAATATAAGACATCAATACTGCGGAAATTCAAGTTTACAAAACCATTCAACTGGTTCAACGAGGAATTAATACAACCATATCGAAATGATATTAATACGACATGCGTACTCGAGTACTGAAATCAAAACAAGAAAACAAATCACCAACAACAACAAACAAACATCACTGAACCCCTTCGTCATCACGTCGGTACTGTGGCTGTTTCCCTGCTCCTCGGCTACCTGAACATCAAAACAAATGTCCACCCCCGAAGGGGTTAGCAAAACGATGCTAGTACAAGTATCATTTAAACGAATCAAATATGCATCAACAATACATAACAAGATACATCACATGGACTTCCGCTACCGAAATCCGATAATGCGAATCCACAAGATTCCATTAACACAGCAAGGGTATTCCAATGATCCAGCGCCCTCAGCATAGATCCCAAGATGATCCCGTCGGACCAACACGAGGTGGAAATAACCCGTCCAATGATCCAGCACCCTCAGCCTAGATCCCAAGATGATCCCGTCGGACCAACACGAGGTGGACATCCGATCCAGCGCCCTCAGCATAGATCGTACAACGTTCATAAATACAACTCATGCATACACATATGCCAAATCATTATGTTCATCAACATGAACATACAAATACTAGATAACGAATATCATGACAATTCAACAAATTAATTTCCATGTTCAACAACATGAACAAGCCACAAACATGCTCAAAATATCAATTTTAACACATTACGATACTTGCCTCGAAGATGGCAAGAACGAAATACTTCGATGATCTCAACACACTCGAAGGCCGCCTCCTTCGATCAACGTAGCAAGCTTGAACCTTAACAAAAGAAATGATATACAAATCATCTCAAGTCGAACGATTGCCTAACAATTCGATTTACGGCCCAAAAGCTCAAAATATGCAATCTGCCTGAACCACTTAGCGTACGCTACGTACTCTATGTAGCGTGCGCTAAGCCTGCCTGTTAGCGTACGCTATCGTATAAGCCTAGCGTACGCTAGCCACGGTGTGATTCTCTCGATCGGCCGACTGGCCGATATCATAACGTCGTTACGTACCACACGTAGCGTCGTTAACTTATCCCGATAGCGCCGCGTTAACTTACGTATGTTAGCGTGCGCTAACCTTGCATGTGATTACTCGGTAGAAAACTGGATCTAATGGTGATGAACTCATGAATTCTATGGTGATAATACAAGTCATCCCCGAGCATATCATGCTAATAAGGTTTGTGAAAGTTCTTTACGTACTAAATGACTATGAGATACAAAGATACGTATAATCATCACAACACCATAGTTCATCTAGATCTTCAAGAAAATATTCTAAGTTCCGTTCATCCTACGTTCCAAAACGCATGATTCCAATGTGTAAAGCGTAACAACTAGGTAATATCCGTCTACTGATCACAAATCGGTTTTGAAAATGCTTAGGAGTCCATATACTAAAACGGTTCAAAGGTTCATACGATATATAGTGCCGATACGTCAAAAGTATCCTTCTAACATGTGATGATCGATTATAAACGAAATAACTAGCTATCAAAACATGATCAAACGCCCCTAAGAACACTACTAATATTGGTGAAGAATCACCTACCTCAAAGTAGTGAAGAATAAGGAGAAAATCGAAGAATCCAACGTTGAAGGCTCGAACACCAATCCTCAATGATCTACAATCTTCAATCACGAGCTAGGATGTTGATATGAGGTGTTTAGGATGTAGGAAGTTATACTCTAAGTATAAGAATTCGGATGTGGGAAAAGAAAGGACTGAAAATACGAAAAGGATGATGTCCTATTTATAGGAAATGGTCATTAGCGCGTGCTAGTCCGTGCTCGTAGCGTGCGCTAACGGCTACTGACTTTACTGTACTCAGCACTTAGCGCGTGCTATGCACATGCCTGTAGCGTGCGCTAAGGCGTTGACTTGGCTTTTCCCGAAAGCCGTCCAGGTTCATCCCGACACAATCCGACCAAGATCCCCGGCCAGATCTCACCTACCACACGTATCAATCAAATTGACCACGCCTAGCGTGCGCTAATGTTCTTTTGTAGCGTGTGTTATGGATCCATGTTAGCGTACGCTACACATAGCCGATAGCGTGCGCTACATGCGCAGAATTACAATTTAAATCACATACACGAAATCATACGCTCAACAACATCAGATTATGAAATACGGAGAAAATACTCAGATCAAAGTGCACAATTACAAAGTTACAAGTTCCAAATACATATCAGAAATCTCGGGTATTACAAAAAGATACTGCAGCGGAAAAGAAAATACAACTAGACCAATACGACATCAACGGGTCCTCGTGTGATTAGTATCGTTCATCTTTCATCATCCTTCGTGCCGACCCTGTGTTATGCTCCAAAACCTGAATGCAAAAATAGACATCCACCCCCCGAATACTCGGGGGTTAGCAAAACTCCACTGTTTTGCTAGTGCAAGTACAAGTGCAAAAATATGAGCCATACAATTCACATTCCACGAATAACAATAACCAGGAATCCTCAAAAATCCAAAAGTAACGAAAAGTACTTCCCGAGGCAAGATTTTGAGTAAAACTTTCCAAATCCGAAAGATCACAAATAACGAGAATGGTTTGCAAAATGGTTTAAAATACACTCGGGAGTTTTAATAGAAAACAAATTAGGATTATCAAATCCATATCTTTCCAAAAATAAACAGGGGTCACAGCCCAAAGGTTTTGTTTTCGCAAATAGAAAACCGACAACAGTTCACAGGGCCAAAACCCAAGTCACGTGTCCTCGACGGACATAAAATACACACGCGCCCGTGAAGTTTCACTCGTGAATCCAGGGCGAAACCATTGGACTCCCTCCGTGGCCCCGTCGAACCCTCCCGAGGTGAGCAAACACATTCACAAAACATACACATCAATCTGTGAAGTTTTTACTCGTGAACCCAGAGTGAAGTCATAGATTCCCCCGAGGCCCCGTCGGACCCTCCCGGAGTGAGTAAAATACATTCACTAAACATACACATCAACCTGTGAAGTTTTTACTCGTGAACCCAGAGTGAAGTCATAGATTCCCCCGAGGCCCCGTCGAACCCTCCCGGAGTGAGTAAAATACATTCACTAAACATACACATCAACCTGTGAAGTTTTTACTCGTGAACCCAGAGTGAAGTCATAGATTCCCCCGAGGCCCCGTCGGACCTTACCGGAGTGAGTAAAATACGTTCACTAAATAAACACCAACCTGTGAGGTCTTTCACTCGTGAATCCCGGACTCAACCCATTGGAATTCCCTCCGTGATCCCGTCGGACCCCCCGAGGTGAGTGAAATACGTTCACTAAATAACATATCACAACACATGCATCGCCTTGGGAACAGGGTAATACCATTGATCCCGCCCGAGGCCTCGAAGGACCCTCCCGAGCTGGCTAGCTAAACAAATCACACACATAGCACAATGCAACAAAGATATCCAAACAATTCATTCAGAGGTATCAAACACTTAGCAAAACACCTCGTCAAACCACAACGCCCCGAAATGAAATAATATACGTCCACACGCAATACCAAGTGCAACATCAACACCAAACATATCCATAGAAATCACATAGTCATTTACAAACTACACCATTCACAAACACACGCGTTTTGAAAGTGAGCCTTTAACATGGCTAGCCAAATCTTTTGAAAACTCGTTTCAAATAACCAAACAAACATATTGAGACGGTCATCAATCATCATATCCACGAAACAAGAAAAGTATGGACAAGGTACTTGCCTTGAACAACCACAACGCGGAGAATCGACCGGAGTAGGTTGGCACGAACCGACTACGAACCCGCTGACTCCACCGAACGCCAACTCGCAACAATGAACTACGAACGAAGACAATAACAACGAAAATGAATTCCAAAGTACGACCCAAAGCCGCTGAATTCAAAGAACGAACGACGAATGTTCAAGCGTTTCCCCAAAACGGTCAAGAACACGATTCGTCCCGACAAAACACAAAAATGGAATTCCAAGTTGAAATATGGATATACAATCCATAGAATATGTTTAACAACATCATTTAACCATAATCGATCCATCAAAAACGGATGAAAAACGAGATCGAGGACAAATTCCTCAAAAAGTCAATTCGAAGGAAATCAAGAAATATACTTCGATTCGACGAAGAACAATGGATTAAATGATGTTAAACACAATAATACTACCAAGATTAATCATACCCATCATGAATTAATCAACAACACGGAACGAATCGGACAAAAATGCAAAAACCCCCAAATTCAAGAAACTAGGGTTCTAGGAATGATTACCTTGATTCGCTGGATCAAAGGACGATATAGGATGATTGATTGATGATATAACCTCAATAACTTCGAGGATTTGTTGTTAAACAACATGGCTCCATGATGAGCATACCCTCAGCCGCGGAAGAGAAGGAGAAGAAGGAGAAAAATGGCCAAAAAAACGACTGCAGGACCTTAAATAGGCTGCACAGTGTGCCGCGGCCCAGCGGGAGTGTGCCGCGGCACAGGGCCAAAACTGCGCCCAGTGATCGGCAGTGTGCCGCGGCCCGGCCGACATGTGCCGCGGCACCAGGTACAGACGGTTTGGCCGAAAAAATGCACGAGTGTGCCGCGGCCCTGCCGGCATGTGCCGCGGCCCACGGTACGGCTGCTCGGCCAGAAGCTGCCGAGCACTACCGGTCGTAACTCGGCCGATCGGCACAGGCCCAGTTGCCGGCCATGACTCGGGCCAACCAACTCCGACGGTCGAACGACCACGAAACCGAACCTGAATACGAATCGAAGATACGGTTACGACGTACTCGCAAAGACGAATCTAAGAGCTAAGAGAACACACAATTCCGACCACCCGAAGGCTCGAAATTCGACAACGGAAGTAATTACCCAAAACTTTGGGAAATTACGACAATGGCCCAAAACGTCCGAAAATCACGATACGCGATCGAAACACCAAACCAAAGCTCGCAACATGAATAATAACATTAAATGAACTTACGAGAAACTCGAAACAACAGTTTCAGACGAGATTCGTAAGAATCAAACTCAAGTGCGGAAAAGTCGCTAAAAAGCTCGGAACTCAACAAAACGATATCGAAACGAACTCAGATGACAAAAAGTGCAGAATTAATCATTCTCGAAATGACGAAACGGTCATGAGCGAATCGTCAAAACGGACTCCGGCCGAAAAAAGAAATTTACCGAAAATCGAAAATTGCGGATATTACACTGGCCATCATCCATGCTAAGGTTGTGCCGCGGCTCACAGTCTCCTGTGCCGCGGCACACACTGTTTGAGCCCGAAATTAATGAAAAACGACCCCCAAACATGATATAATCGATTGACGCATAATCCCAACTATTTGAAGGCCTAAAAGGACTATCACGAACCCTCATATGATGACTTCATGTCAAGCACGGTCGGTCCCAACACAACAGTAACATCAAATGATCCGAAAAGAGAACAAACGCAATGGAAACCCAAAACTTAGGAATATAACGGAATGACCCAACACGATACTCGATCGAAACACCAATAAAAGTTCACAACATCCATAATAACATGAGATGGATTTGCCGGAACCCCAAACGGCGGTTCCAAACAGTGATTACGAGAATTGAACCCAACGGCGATAAAAATGACATCCAACACGAAAATGAGTAAAAAAGTTCGAAACAAGCTCGGATAATGAAGAGTTTAATATTACATATTCTCAAAATACTCATACGGTTACAAGGGATCCACTAGGAACGAAAATTACACCAAAATTGAAAATATCGAAAAAAGGAAAAATGCAGATATTACATTCTCTCCCTCTAAAAACAAGTTTCGTCCCGAAACTTAAGAAATAAACAACTCGGGGTACCTAGCGCGCATGTGATCCTCGGTTTCCCAAGTTGCCTCCTAGACACCATGCCTCGACCACTGCACTTTGACCAAAGGGATGGTCTTATGCCTAAGTCGTTTCTCACGGTGCCCCAAAATCTTCAAGGGACGTTCCTCGAAAGTAATATCCTCGGCAATATCGATCTCACCATAGTCGATGACATGACTAGGATCCAGGACATATTTCCTCAGTTGGAAAATATGAAAGATGCTATGAACATGGCTCAAAGCCGGGGGCAACGCCAAATGGTAAGCCAATTCGCCGACTCTCTCGGGAATATCGAAAGGCCCAATAAATCTCGCACTCAACTTCCCTTTCTTCCTGAAACGGAAAACTCCCCTCGTCGGCGACACCTTCAGCAAAACGTGGTCTCCCACCTCGAATTCTAAAGGTCAACGACGGACGTTGGCATATGACTTCTGTCGGCTCTGAGCAGTCAGCATCCTCTCCCGAATCAATTCCACTTTCCGTCAAGTCTCTAAAGCAATATCCGGTTCGGTCCCAACCAAATCGGACGCCTCATTCCAACAAATTGGTGATCGACAATGCCGCCCAGAAAGTGCCTCATACGGTGCCATTTGAATCGACGTGTGCCAACTATTGTTGTACGTGAATTCGATCAATGGCAAATGCTCATCCCAGTCACTGCTCCAGTCAAGAGCACAAGCGCGCAACATGTCCTCGAACGTCTGGATAGTGTGTTCCGATTGTCCATCTGACTGAGGATGAAAAGAGGTACTCAGGCGCAAACGAGTACCCAACGCCTTATGCACTGCCTGCCAAAAGTGCGATACAAAGCGGCCATGCCGATCCAAAACAATAGACTTCGGGGTACGGTGAAGCCTCACAATCTGCGAAATAAACACACGAGCCAATTTCTCCGGACCCCAAGTATCCTTGATGCCCATAAAATGTGCTGACTTGGTCAGACGGTCCACAATCACCCAAACCATATTCATGCCTGATCTTGATCTCGGCAAGCTCGTGACGAAGTCCATCGAAATATCTTCCCACTTCTATTCTGGAACGGGAAGCGACTTTAATAACTCAGCCGGTCGCTGGTGCTCGATTTTGACCTGCTGACAAGTCAAACATCTTGCTACAAACTGTGCGACTTCTTCCTTCATATCATTCCACCAGAAATTCCTCCTCAGGTACTTATACATCTTACAGGATGAATCGAGTAAGGCGTAGCATGGGCCTCTCGCAAAATACCGTGCCTCAATTCTGAATCGTTCGGTACACATAGCCGACTCTGGAATCTCAATACCCCATTTTCGTGAATCACAAACCCAAGAGACTTTCCCTTAAGAACATTCTCTCAGATTTGAGAAATCATTGGATCCTCCAACTGCTTCAGCTTAATTTCATTGATCAGAGACGACGAAATCTCTAAAGCGCAGAGTTGCCCAACAGTTCCCGGAAATAAAATCTCAACATCCAACTCGATCAAAACTCGCCGAAGCTCAGACTGAGACTTAAGGATCTCAAGTGTCCGCAACGCAACCGGTTTCCGACTCAAGGCGTCGGCCACAACGTTCGCCTTGTCCGGATGATACAGGATTTCGAGATCATAATCCTTAATCAATTCTAACCACCACCTCTGTCTCATATTCAACTCCCGCTGGGTAAATATATACTTCAGACTTTTATGATCGGTAAAAATCTGACATGTAGAGCCAAAAAGACAGTGACGCCAAATCTTGAGCGCAAAAACAACCGCTGCTAACTCCAAATCGTGAGTAGGGTAGTTAAGCTCATATGGCCTCAACTGTCTCGATGCAAACGCGATAGTCTTGTCGTGCTGCATCAACATGCACCCAAGACCTTGGCCCGAAGCATCGCTATAAACGACAAAACCCTCGTTGCCACACGGCAATGCCAAAATCGGGGCTGAAGTCAAACGCCTCTTCAGCTCCTCAAAACTCGACTGCCTCTCGTCGTTCCAGATGAACTTCTCAGATTTCTGGAGCAACTATATAAGTGGTCGAGCTAGCTTCGAAAACCCCTCGATGAACCTATGGTAGTAGCCAGCCAAACCCAAGAAACTACGGACCTCCTTCACGTTCTTAGGCGGTGCCCAATCTAATACCGCCTCAATCTTCTGTGGATCTACGCGGACCCCCTCGGCTGAAATCACGTGACCCAAAAACATCACTTCCTTCACCCAGAACTCACATTTCGAGAACTTCACATAGAGTTGATCGGTCCTCAAAATGTCTAACACCACACGCAGATGATGGGCATGCTCCTCCTCATTCTTCGAATAAATGAGGATACCGTCAATGAAGACGATGACACACTTATCCAAATACTCGATAAAGACCTTGTTCATCAACTGCATGAACATTGCCGGCGCGTTAGTTAACCCGAAGGGCATAACCACAAACTCATAATGTCCGTATCTCGTCCAAAAAGCTGTTTTCGGAACATCGGACTCCTTCACCTGAAGCTGATAGTACTCCGATCTTAGGTCGATCTTCGAGAATACCGCAGCTCCATGCAACTGATCAAACAAGTCATCAATCCTCGACAAAGGATACTTGTTATTGATGGTTACCTTGTTTAGCTCGCGATAGTCGATACATAAACGCAGTGAACCATCCTTCTTCCACACAAACAGGACCGGTGCGCCCCAAGGTGAAGCGCTCGGTCGAATATATCCCGACTCAATAAGCTCACTCAATTGCTTCTTCAACTCAGCCATCTATGAAGGTTCCATACGATACGGCGCCTTCAAAATCGGAGCCGCACCCAGATCTAACTCGATAGCGAACTCAACCTCACAGTCCGGTGGCAACCCCGGTAACTCGTCAGGAAAAACATCAGGAAATTCACTAATGACTGGAATCGATGAAAGTTCGACTCCACCACTCTACGCCTCTAAGGCGTAACACCAATAACCAGTACACCCCTTCCGCAGGAGTCTCATCGCCTTCAAGGCGTTAATAACGAACTTCTGGTTTCCCCTCTTTCGTAGGGATGTCAATGGGTCGGGTAGGGTACGGGTATGCCTCCTCCATACCCTACCCTATTTGATTCGGATCGGGTTCGGGTATTACCCATCGGGTAATCGGGTGCCCAATGGGTATTCGGGTACCCGTATACTCTATATTTAAGAATATAATTTTTTTAATATATATCATATATATACATATAATGTAATTAATAAATTCAATTTAGTATAATAAATATTTAAAATATAATATTTTATATAATAATATATATAATTTATAATACAATATAATATTTATGTATAATATATAGTAATGATATATTTATATAATTCAAATGGGTACGCGGATCGGGTAATCGGGTCGGGTATTCGGGTAATATACTATACCCATACCCTACCCATACCCGACCATAAAATTTCGGGTTCGGTCAAAACCCGACCCGATTTCGGATTTATCCGACGGGTAGGATCGGGTACGGATAAAGTTGACATCCCTACTCTTTCGCCCTGCGAAAGATTGCTCGGTGCCGTCCTCGGCTAAAATGGTGATGATTCTCGTGCGGTAGTTCATGATCTCACCATGCTGCTCGAGCCAATCATCCCCGAGAATCAAATCCTCACCCTCAATACCCACAACAATAAGATTAGAGAGCCAAGCCCTCTCGCAAATAATCACAGAACAATCTTGGATCTCTCGATCACCAACGATCCTATCACCGCTAGGGAGTTTAACGATGAAAGGTTCGCAAGGGGACAAACAATCAATACTCAAACAACGTACACACTCCAGAGAGATGAATGAATGTGTAGCACCCGAATCAAAAAGCACACTGACAGGATGAGAATGGATGTGAACGGTACCTGTCGTCACAGTGGCCGCTAGATCATCGGCCCTCCTCATCTCATAGACACGCGGATGGGCGAAGCCGACACTGGAAGCTCCCTCTCTAGCGGGCTGACCCCGACCTATCCCTCGGCTGGTACTCGGTGGGGACTGAGGAGCAAAGTAGCCCTGGTTCACACTCGGCTCCCTAGGTGCTGGAAAAGAAGTCTGGGCACCGAGGATCTGCTGATTAGTGCATAATTGATCTAAAATTCATATACAAAATATTCCTTTTTCCGGACATAATCGTACTGATTTGTGATTAAAAATACATATTTTACAGATATATCCAAACATGAGCTAAAAATGGTTATTTTAGAGATTACTGACATGAAGCATCAAAAAGGACGGAAAACAAGATCAAATCCAACGACGAGAATTTTTCAAGGTAAAACGACCATACAACACGGCGCAAAAAGGACCGTGTTATGTAGGCCGTTTCACATACGGCGCAACAAGGGCCGTGTCTTGGACCGTTTCACACACGGCCGGCATTTAGCGCCGTGTCCTCGCGCGTATTCCGGAAGAGACCGAGTCAACACAAAACGGCGCACAACACGGGGCAAACTGGGCCGTTTTTCATCGCCATTTTTGAACAGATGCCATGCAAAAATAGTCCACTTTTGACCAACTTGTGAACTCAACCACAAGATATTTTTTTGGTCAAAAATCTGAAAATTCAAAGACATATGTGAAGTGTGAACAAAGAATTAATCAAGATACTACAATAGATATTTTGAATTAAATAATCAATTGTATTCTTGAAAATCACCTATAAAAGGACACCTTCACTCATGAAGAAAGAATCCTCATCTTCTTGCTAAGAAATACTCCTTTCTTTTAGCAATATATTTTCCTTAGAACTCTCAATTTTAGTTTGTATTTCATTTTTGGTTTGAAGTTTTTCTTTCATTTAGTTTGTAATTAAAAAGTGCTTGATCAATAAGCACTTAGTATTTTACTTAGTGTTTTACTTTCAATTTTTGTAAGCTTGTAACCTTTGAACAAGTTTGAAGTTATAGTTAAAAATATATTTCTTGCAATCTATACAAAATATTATACGAAGCCCTGCTGAGCAATCCTCGAGAGAAAAGACCTTGGTAGAACTTACCACAAACTACTTCTACCTCGTATATATTTGTGAGCGACTCAAAAACTCCTATTTTTAGGATAAGTTTTTGACCGATCAAATTTTGGCGCCGTTGCCGGTGATTGTTTTAGGCCAAATATAATTTTTTTGTATATTTTTGTTTATATCTTGTTATTTTATCTTTCTTTATTTCTGCATCTTTTATTCTTCTGTCCGGTCAAGTGGCGGATAACGGTACTCCGTGTCTATAAAAGTCGGATTTTTCAGTTTCCCACAACAACTGATATTTGTAGATATTTTTAGATATTTTCTTCAATTATTTTCATTTTTTTATTTATTTTTTTTTATCATGGAAGAAACATTGTATAAAATTGAAAAAAGATTTCCCTTTCTAAGCAAAAATGCAATTTTAAAGATTCACAAGACAAGGCTTGAAAGGATGAGGTTGCTTATGAATAAAAGCATACCTTTTGACATAAGATTCATTATCGAAGCCAAAGTAAGAATAGAGGTGAATTCACAGAAACACCAACTCGATTTTTACCAGGGCTTGGAAAAAGTTCATATGCCAAGAAACGACGAGCAAAGATGATAGCCGTTTGCTATAAATGTGCTAGATGGAACTGTAATTTAAAATGTCAATCTTTAGGAATTCCATCTACAAACAGAGAAGATAGAATTCAATTCATTAAGGATGGTCTGAATAAAGAGAATTTAGATGATATCGAAATTTCTCTTGACACGCATCCTAGTGGACTCGTACATTACGGAATTCGATGTTTGTGGAATAAATTCAAACCAGAATATGAACAACGTCTTGGGAATCTGATGTTAAAAGACCCTGTTTGCCAATTTGTAAGAAAATTGGATGTGAAGCTTCTCCCCGACTCATAGAAGGCGTTTAGACCGTTTCTGAACGTAAAATCAGAGGAAGATGTGAGCCACAATCACAACTACTGTGCATACGCGTAAGTATCTTTTATTTTTGTCGTGTGGTGAGATTTTCTGAATAAAAAAATGTGATACGCGATAAATGAATTCATTATTCTATTGAGTAGTTGAAGCGCAATCAACGCAATCACAAACTTGTTAAACAATTTTTACCTTGTTTTTATTATATAAATAAACATTGTGCTTGTTTCTTTTATTCATCCCTCAAACTTGCACTTTTCTCTGTTTCTCTCTTAATAATTTCTTTTCAAAAATGGAGTCATCATCTTCATCAAAAAAAATTAGCACATTCTGCATTTTTGGTGGAGCTAGTTATGGAAAAGAGGCATGCTTTACTGAAGCAGCCCACAACTTGAGTCGTACCTTAGGAGAAAAATGCATTCAAATAGTTGACGGAGGAGGAAGTCTAGGATTAATGGGACGAGCTGTTGCTTCTGCCTATATGGAAGGAGTAAGAGTATTGGGAATAATTCCAAAACCTCTGGCTGAAAGTAAAATCACCGGGTCAACTATTGGAGATGAGTTTAGATCTGTAAATATGCAAGATCGCATAACTCACATGATAAATAATTCTGGCGCCTTTATCACCCTTCCCGGTGGTTTTGGCACTCTTGAGGAACTTTTTCATGTGGTTACCAGAGCCCATCTAAATGTTCATCAAAAACCAATAGGTCTGCTAAATGTCAATGGTTTCTTTGATGGTTTACTATCCTTCATCGACTACTCTGCTGAAAAGGGTTTTATTTCCGAGCGTGCTAAACGAATAATAGTCGTTGCAACAACACCAGAAGAACTAATCAAAAAACTCAATGAATTTGTTCCTCAACTAGATCCAGCTCTAGCTAAAATTGTCTGGATGGAAGATTTTACCGTGAAAAAACGAAAAGTGGATTCATTCCTCTCCCTTTGATAACCCATATCGGACCTCTTGTATTTTTACTTTCTGTCGTGTATAATAATCGTGCTAAATGGTGGCAGCTTAAGGAGTTTCTTCTTGGTCTCTTGACGCGCATCTATTCGCGATTTATGTATTGTTATTTTATTGCTGTAATTTTTATGGTGTGTTTTTTATAAAAGCATTGATGGCAGCGTAAGGCGACTCTTCGGACTTTCTTGATGCGCATCTTTAAAATTGTGTTATACTTCCGAGTATATTTTTTTTTATTGTGTGCCTCGTATATTTATTCTCTTGCATATTCTAAAAGGCGTTAGCTCAAGCATCAACTTTCTTAACAGGGAGTATTCTGCTTTTCTGCATTGCTTTTTATGTTACTTTTTTTAAAAGCTGAGGACAGTTTTATTTTCAAGTGTGGGGGTAGTATGTTTTGGTGTGTTAGTATTTTGGTGTGTTTTTATTTGCCTTAAATTTTTTTTTTAGTATATATATAGCGTTTTGATTTGTGAGATTTCTAAATCTGGCCATAACACCAATAAATTAGCTATATACAAGCTTCTAAAATTGTTTTAACCGGTAAAAAAAATTGTATATTCCAAAATTTTTTAGCCTCAATCTCTCTTTCCAAGCCTTGTAGTTATCATATAAAATCGAGTCATTCGTTACCTTGAGAAAAGAAGAATCAGTCGGTTGATGAAAAATAGAACTGAAATTTACTTAATTTGTGGAGTTTTTGATTTTTCATGCTTAACTAATAAATGATTTTCTGCAAAAATTCTATTCCCTAAAAAAAAGGAGTCATTGGTGAAAAGAGCTACACGTTAACAAATAACGGTGAGAAAGCTATCACCTAATATAAAAAAAAAATGACAAAAAGGAGAATTGTTGAGCAGCAACAGCTGCCTAATTTTGGGGGTCTTAAAATTTTGCGAAAAATAAAGGACTAACCATTGTTGGTGCGTAGCTGCCGTCTCACAGAAAAATTGGTGAAAAGAGCTACACGTTAGCAAATAACGGTGTGAAAGCTATCACTTTTTTAAAAAAAAAAAAATAGAAATTGTGTTGGTGAAAAGAGCTACACGTTAGCAAATAACGGTGTGAAAGCTATCACTAAGGGATGTAGTTTATGAACAGACTTGAATTAATTAGCGGGTGAATTTCAATACACTCAATTTCGTAAAAAATCACAATATTTGATGACACCGATGAAATTCTTCTTCATATTGAGTCGAAAAATAAACGAGTGATCGAGAGCAACCATTAAAGGGAGTCGTGTGAAGTTACGAGTGGGAAAGAAATAATCAACCTTTTGGGGGGGAAACCTTGCATTTTGGAATTACAAAAATAAAAACCGTGTTTTAACTTCAAAATCGTTAGTAGATTTATTTTGAATCTTGATTCATTTCTATCTACTGTATAAAGTTGGTTATTGTGTATTAATGGCATTTTGATCTCTTTTTATCTTTATATATAATTATTTTTCTTAAATTTGTGTGTATTATTTTGTACTTTTTATTTTATGTCTTATTTTAATTTTTATTTTGTGTGTGATTAATAAAGAGTCTTGCTCGGGACTAGCAAGAATTTAAGTGTGGGGTATTTGATTAGTGCATAATTGATCTAAAATTCATATACAAAATATTCCTTTTTCCGGACATAATCGTACTGATTTGTGATTAAAAATACATATTTTACAGATATGTCCAAACATGAGCTAAAAATGGTTATTTCTGACATCGACATGAAGCATCAAAAAGGATGGAAAACAAGATCAAATCCAACGACGGGAATTTTTCAAGGCAAAACGACCATACAACACGGCGCAAAAAGGACCGTGTTATGTAGGCCGTTTCACATACGGCGCAACAAGGGCCGTGTCTTGGACCGTTTCACACACGGCCGGCATTTAGCGCCGTGTCCTCGCGCGTATTCCGGAAGAGACCGAGTCACCACAAAACGGCGCACAACACGGGGCAAACTGGGCCATTTTTTCATCGCCGTTTTTCAACAGATGCCATGCAAAAATAGTCCACTTTTAACCAACTTGTGAACTCAACCACAAGATATTTTTTTGGTCAAAAATCTGAAAATTCAAAGACATATGTGAAGTGTGAACAAAGAATTAATCAAGATACTACAATAGATATTTTGAATTAAATAATCAATTGTATTCTTGAAAATCACCTATAAAAGGACACCTTCACTCATGAAGAAAGAATCCTCATCTTCTTGCTAAGAAATACTCCTTTCTTTTAGCAATATATTTTCCTTAGAACTCTCAATTTTAGTTTGTATTTCATTTTTGGTTTGAAATTTTTCTTTCATTTAGTTTGTAATTGAAAAGTGCTTGATCAATAAGCACTTAGTATTTTACTTAGTGTTTTACTTTCAATTTTTGTAAGCTTGTAACCTTTGAACAAGTTTGAAGTTATAGTTAAAAATATATTTCTTGCAATCTATACAAAATATTATACGAAGCTCTGCTGAGCAATCCTCGAGAGAAAAGACCTTGGTAGAACTTACCACAAACTACTTCTACCTCGTATATATTTGCGAGCAACTCAAAAACTCCTATTTTTAAGATAAGTTTTTGACCGATCAAATTTTGGCGCCGTTGCTGGGGATTGTTTTAGGCCAAATATAATTTTTTTTGTATATTTTTGTTTATATCTTGTTATTTTATCTTTCTTTATTTCTGCATCTTTTATTCTTCTGTCCGGTCAAGTGGTGGATAACGGTACTCCGTGACTATAAAAGTCGGATTTTTCAGTTTCCCACAACAACTGATATTTGTAGATATTTTCTTCAATTATTTTCATTTTTTTTATTTATTTTTTTATCATGGAAGAAACATTGTATAAAATTGAAAAAAGATTTCCCTTTCTAAGCAAAAATACAATTTTAAAGATTTACAAGACAAGGCTTGAAAGGATGAGGTTGCTTATGAATAAAAGCATACCTTTTGACATAAGATTCATTATCAAAGCCAAACTAAGAATAGAGGTGAATTCACAGAAACACCAACTAGATTTTTACCAGGGCTTGGAAAAAGTTCATATACCAAGAAACGACGAGCAAAGATGATAGCCGTTTGCTATAAATGTGCTAGATGGAACTGTAATTTAAAATGTCAATCTTTAGGAATTCCATCTACAAACAGAGAAGATAAAATTCAATTCATTAAGGATGGTCTGAATAAAGAGAATTTAGATAATATCGAAATTTCTCTTGACATGCATCCTAGTGGACTCGTACATTACGGAATCCGATATTTGTGGAATAAATTCAAACCAGAATATGAACAACGTCTTGGGAATCTGACGTTAAAAGACCCTGTTTGCCAATTTGTAAGAAAATTGGATGGGAAGCTTCTCCCCGACTCATAGTGTAACACCCCCAATCCGCTCAGGGATATTACACGCCGTAGACCCTCTCCTCGAGGATCTACCAGGCTGGTAACAACATTTAACATCTCGGCAATGCCTTCAAGGCTAAAATGACTCAGTAGACCGATTTGGTCTTTCAATAAATTATACAACTCAATTACAAACGCATACCCACGCAGGGGTCAAAACACAATAAACTCCCGTACAACGGGGAAAAGATACTGCAGCGGAAAAGAAAATACAATTAGACCAATACGCCATCAACGGATCCTCGTGTGATTAGTATTGTTCATCTTTCATCATCCTACGTGCCGACCCTGTGTTATGCTCCAAAACCTGAATGCAAAAATAGACATCCACCCCCCGAATACTCGGGGGTTAGCAAAACTCCACTGTTTTGCTAGTGCAAGTACAAGTGCAAAAATACGAGCCATACAATTCATATTCCACGAATAACAATAGCCAGGAATCATCAAAGATCCAAACATAAAGAAAAGTACTTCCCGAGGCAAGAGTTTGAGTAAACATTTCCAAAACCGAAAGATCGCAAATAAGGGAAACAATTTACAAAACAGTTTAAAATGCCATCGAGAGTTTTAATAGAAAACAATTTAGGATTATAAAATCCTTCTCTTTCCAAAAATCAATAGGGTCACAGCCCAAATGTTTTGTTTTCGCAAATAGGAAACCACCAACAATTTACAGGGTCAGAGCCCAACATCACGTGTCCTCAACGGACGTAAAATCAACGAAACATAATCACGCACGCGCATCTCCTAGGACCGGGACGCTACCACCGACGTCCCACTCGAGGCCTCGAAGGACCCTCCCGAGCTGGCTAGCGAAACAAATCACACACATCTCACGGTTGGATCAATCGCTTGTTGCATCCTGGCCACATGATCACATGCCATGTGCCACCGTAGATTATCTCAGGCTCTCACGGTTGGATCAATCACTTGTTGCATCCTGGCCACATGATCACATGCCATGTGCCACCGTAGACCTTCAACCATATCCACACATTCACACAAATAACATATCATATCAAGGATATTCAAACAATTCGCCCAGAGGCATCAAACACTTAGCAAAACACCACGTCAATCCACAACGCACCGAAATGAAATAATATACGTCCAGACACAATACCAAGTGCAACATGAACACCAGGCATATACATAGAATTCACATAGTTATTCACGAACCACACCAATCACAAAACACACACGGTTTTGAAAGAGGGCCTTTAACGAGGCTAACCAAATCTTTTGAAAACTCATTTCAAACAAACAAACAAATCAAGACGATCACCAATCATCATATCCACGAAACAAGAAAAGTATGGACAAGGTACTTGCCTCCAATAAGAACAACGCGGAGAATCGACCAAAGTAGGTTGACACGAACCGATTACGAACCCGCCGACTCCACCGATCGCCAACTCACGTCATAAACTACGAAGGACAATAATAACAATGAAATGAATTTCATAACACGACTCAAAGCCGTTGAATTCAAAGAACGAATGACGAAAGTTCAAGGATTTCACCCAAAACGGCCAAGAACACGATTCGTTCCACAAATCACGAAACGGAATTGAAGTTGAAATATGGATATACAATCCATAGAATATGTTTAACAACATCATTTAACCATAATCGATCCATCGAAAATGGATGAAAACGAGATCGGGACAAATCCCCCAAAAAGTCAACTCGAAGGAAATCAAGAAATATACTTGATTCGACGAAGAACAATGGATTAAATGATGTTAAACACAAGAATACTACCAAGATTAATCATACCCATCATGAATTAATCAACAACACGGAACGAATCGGACGAAATTGCAAAAATCCCCAAATTCACGAAATTAGGGTTCTAAGGAAGATTACCTTGATTATTTGGATCAAAGGATGATAACGGACGATTGATTGATGTTATGGACTCCAGAACTTCATGGTTTTGTTGTTAAACAACATGGCTTCGCCCATGAATCGCCATTCGCGACGGAGAAGGAAGGAAATGAAAACGAAGTGAAATGTGATCCACCATATTTATATCGGGCCGGACTAGCGTGCGCTAGCCTTCCCGGACTAGCGTGCGCTATCGGCCAGTATCGCCGAGTACCCTCGGCCAGGCCCACACGACCCGGCATCACCAACCAACCCCGCCGACCAAACCTGCCGACCGACTCCCGCTAGCGTGCGCTACGTCCGAAGCTCGCGCCGAATTGGCCCAAAGAGCCACCGGACTAACCAACTTATCCAGTAACGACGCTAGTCGGCCGGCGCGGCGCTACCCTCGCCGTTAGCGTGCGCTACGACCGGCAAAGGCGTGCGCTACTCGCCGATCTCGACCGAGTCCGTAACCTCGAAACCCCACTGCCAGCCCGATGGCGACGCTAAAGCCACCCAGCGCAGGCGCTACACTGCCGGTTAAGCGCGCACCCTTCCGGCCAGAAGCGTGCGCTTACGCCGGTTCTCGCGCACCGTCCGGCCGGTGCCCGCAATCGTCCGGCGCCCCGCCACCGTCCGGCCCTCCCGCCACCGCTGTGGCTCGACGACCCGATTACCAAAACGCATTTAACGAACGCGGCGAAAAGTTCGCGGACAACATAAATGACTCGAAATGAAAACATAATACCATAATTAATCATACGCGACCAAGAAACGGGTCGAGACAACAATTACAGATACGGATACCCGTAACTTTCCAGAAATTACAAAATGGCCCAAAACGCCTGGAAATCACGATACATGATCGAATAACCAAACGGAAGTTCACAACACGTCTAACAAAGTTAAACGGACTTACGGGAAACTCAAACAATAGCCAACGAGATTCGCAAGAACCGAACTCAAGTACGGAAAAGTCGCTAAAAGCACGGAACTCAACAAAACGACTCCGAAACGAACTCGGATGTCAAAAAGTGTAGAATTAATCATTCTCAGAATGACGAAACGGTCATGAGCGAGTCGTCAAAACGGACTTCGGCCGAAAAAATAAATTTACCGAAAGTCGAAAATTGCGGATATTACATTCTACCCTCCTTAAAAGAAGTTTCGTCCCGAAACTTAAAACAAGTAGGGGGAAGAAATATTCCGCCAGGAAAAACTCAACAAGATACACAAGAATGCGTAACTAACGCCCAACGGCGAAATGTTACAAACAACGCAAAGAAATATACGGCGTGAAAACACGCTCCACGATGACCAACACAACG
This sequence comes from Orobanche coerulescens, assembly GCA_033398695.1. NCBI lineage: Eukaryota > Viridiplantae > Streptophyta > Magnoliopsida > Lamiales > Orobanchaceae > Orobanche > Orobanche coerulescens. Next base: position 123,261,847 of record CM065810.1, read on the forward strand.
CCACAGGTAGAAACATAATAAAATCAACAAGTGACAAGCGTCATCAAACGGACAATACAATCGAGTCGATTATCCGGACAATCACAAAACACAACGAATGAAAATCAATAGGATTGACCAACCCAACGGTACATCAATCAAAACGCGAGCCAACCGCTGAACAAATACGGAATTCCACCGCCCAAGGGTTGGAAGATTGAAAACGAGACTAACTTCCCGAACTTAAGGGAATTAGGAAGGAGCCTGAACGCTCAACAATCACGAAACGAGAACAAAACCGAACAAACAAACGATCGAGACAACAAAAATCGAACGATCGTGTTCGGATCACGAAGAACAATAAGGTTCAACCGACAACTCCGAGGTTCACATCTCGACTCGAGACAAAACATGATCCGGTGAAAACAACAAGATGCACACTCGCATAAGATCCACAGGAAAGGGAATAACAATTGAAAAGTCACAACGAGGAACGAGTAATTCCGAAATAATACCACCCTCGTTCGATCAACAAAAGCAAGGGGCAGGACAAGCTCAGAAAATGTCAATGAACATAAACGAGTCGACAGAATCGAAAATACAGAAGTTCCAACTCCGATCCACTTCGAATAAAAGAATTAGTAGAATCAAAAGATGCTACTTCCGAACAAGGTTCACAAGAATCGAACCGAACTCGTAAAAGTTACAGCGATAACCAGATCGACCCAAAACAAGATCACAGCTCGTTCGAACGATGAAACCGAAATACAGAACAAGTTCAGAAAGTATCAACGAACATGAGTGTATCGATAGACTGGAGAAAGAGAAAATATAGAAGCCAAAAATAATACGGGTATTACATTCGACCTCTTATAAAAGAAGGTCGTCCCCGCTACTCACAATAACGAAATCAAGTTGACGACACAACAGGCAGTCGACAGAAACATCCTTCAAAGGCCTCTCAAAGCCGATTTTGATATCTGTGCTGAAGCGCGAACTCCGAAAGTCTCGGTAGCCGATTCGCAAAACTGAATTTGGTGTCCCTCGAGTCCACACTTGAAATGTGTTACTGACGAGAAGGACAATTTACGCGTGCATGCCCCGGCACATCACGGTTGAAACGCCTCGGCTCGGCATACCGAAAATACAAATGCTAGATACAATGGAACTAACACCGCAAAACAACATACCGGAGATGCCAACTCAGCATAGCATATCAACGCATACAAAAATCACAACAACGGCATCGTTCGACGATTACAACATCCCAAACGACAGCCAGCACACAATCACAAACATCATGAAACAATCACCCATGTGTATAACGCACAAAAATCCAGGCTTTAACAACTCACACTAGTGCGACAACACGCAAATCACCACGAGGCGATAAACAGTAAACACCAGTTCACACCTCTCACAGAGGGCCAACAAAACATATGCGTGGCGAATGGCTCGACGCTCACGCCACCAATTCAATCACAATTCGGGGTTAACACCGTAACGAAAGTTCGAAAACCATACACGCATTTCCGGTCCGCAAACAGGAATGATAGGTTTTAAAAACGAGAACCACCTTTTGAAAACAGTTTGGAAACAACAGTTGATCTTGAGTATCATTTTACAAAAAGTAGTACAAACACCTTTATCGAGACTTTGAAAATCATCTTGCGTTTGAACAAAAATGAGGACACCTTTCCTTTAGTGAAAAACTTTCAAAAATATTCGACCCTTGGGTCTAAGCAACTGCATTTGAAAATACCTCAAAAATATTTTTGGTCCTCAACCGGAAAATTTTTGAAATGTATTGCGGCATTAGAAAACACCTTGAAAACACCGCAAGAAAATAATTCGTTTTAAAAGTACGTCCCGAATTTTAATTTTCTAAGATACTCAAGATTTTCAAAAATAATTCAATGGGCTAGAATGCCCAAAAATTCTGTAATTACAAGGAACAATATAGCGCCGTGGGTCCTGTAGGAATCCACCAAAGCTAAAAACCATTCACAAAAACGCCAAAAAGGCCGATGACGGTAATATTTCAAAACTCACAAAATCCATTTACAAAATACTAGATTCCGTCATAAGAATTTCGCCAAAATGATCAAGGCCATAATGTCAAAAACTTCGTTAAGGGAATTGATTTACGAAATAAAACTCGATGGTAAAATACCGAAAGCCATTCTGTAAGAACTCACGCAATGGATAAAAGAAATAAAGTCAAACATGCACAAGACAAAGAACACTACTCCTCATATGAACGAAAAATGGGAGTCAAATAATCACGTATCACGAAATCAAAATCCATAAGAGGATTCCGTCAATTAACTCATAATAAAAAAATAGCTCGTGTCACACGAGGCACAACACAAAGAAGGGAGACTTACATCCACAGGTCGCACGAAGATGATAATCGCCCCACGATACTAATCACAACAAACCAACTCAGACGACGCGTCGCGACACGACCCAGTCAGATAAAATTCGACGAGACAAAAACTCAATAGACACCACTGACCCGACAGCCTAGGTTTCTACAACCTAAGCTCTGATACCATTTATGTAACACCCCCAATCCGCTCAGGGATATTACACGCCGTAGACCCTCTCCTCGAGGATCTACCAGGCTGGTAACAACATTTAACATCTCGACAATGCCTTCAAGGCTAAAATGACTCAGTAGACCGATTTGGTCTTTCAATAAATTATACAACTCAATTACAAACGCATACCCACGCAGGGGTCAAAACACAATAAACTCCCGTACAACGGGGAAAAGATACTGCAGCGGAAAAGAAAATACAATTAGACCAATACGCCATCAACGGATCCTCGTGTGATTAGTATCGTTCATCTTTCATCATCCTACGTGCCGACCCTGTGTTATGCGCCAAAACCTGAATGCAAAAATAGACATCCACCCCCCGAATACTCGGGGGTTAGCAAAACTCCACTGTTTTGCTAGTGCAAGTACAAGTGCAAAAATACGAGCCATACAATTCATATTCCACGAATAACAATAGCCAGGAATCATCGAAGATCCAAACATAAAGAAAAGTACTTCCCGAGGCAAGAGTTTGAGTAAACATTTCCAAAACCGAAAGATCGCAAATAAGGGAAACAATTTACAAAACAGTTTAAAATGCCATCGAGAGTTTTAATAGAAAACAATTTAGGATTATAAAATCCTTCTCTTTCCAAAATCAATAGGGTCACACCAAATGTTTTGTTTTCGCAAATAGAAACCACCAACAATTTACAGGTCGAGCCCAACATCACGTGTCCTCAACGGACGTAAAATCAACGAAACATAATCACGCACGCGCATCGCCTAGACCGGACGCTACCACCGACGTCCCACTCGAGGCCTCGAAGGACCCTCCCGAGCTGGCTAGCGAAACAAATCACACACATCTCACGGTTGGATCAATCGCTTGTTGCATCCTGGCCACATGATCACATGCCATGTGCCACCGTAGATTATCTCAGGCTCTCACAGTTGGATCAATCACTTGTTGCATCCTGGCCACATGATCACATGCCATGTGCCACCGTAGACCTTCAACCATATCCACACATTCACACAAATAACATATCATATCAAGGATATTCAAACAATTCGCCCAGAGGCATCAAACACTTAGCAAACCACCACGTTAATCCACAACGCACCGAAATGAAATAATATACGTCCAGACACAATACCAAGTGCAACATGAACACCAGGCATATACATAGAATTCACATAGTTATTCACGAACCACACCAATCACAAAACACACACGGTTTTGAAAGAGGGCCTTTAACGAGGCTAACCAAATCTTTTGAAAACTCATTTCAAACAAACAAACAAATCAAGACGATCACCAATCATCATATCCACGAAACAAGAAAAGTATGGACAAGGTACTTGCCTCGAATAAGAACAACGCGGAGAATCGACCAAAGTAGGTTGACACGAACGAACCCGCCGACTCCACCGATCGCCAACTCACGTCATAAACTACGAAGGACAATAATAACAATGAAATGAATTTCATAACACGACTCAAAGCCGTTGAATTCAAAGAACGAATGACGAAAGTTCAAGGATTTCCCCAAAACGGCCAAGAACACGATTCGTTGGCCAAATCACGAAAACGGAATTCGAAGTTGAAATATGGATATACAATCCATAGAATATGTTTAACAACATCATTTAACCATAATCGATCCATCGAAAATGGATGAAAAACGAGATCGGGGACAAATCCCCCAAAAAGTCAACTCGAAGGAAATCAAGAAATATACTTCGATTCGACGAAGAACAATGGAATAAATGATGTTAAACACAAGAATACTACCAAGATTAATCATACCCATCATGAATTAATCAACAACACGGAACGAATCGGACGAAATTGCAAAAATCCCCAAATTCACGAAATTAGGGTTCTAAGGAAGATTACCTTGATTCGCTGGATCAAAGGATGATAACGGACGATTGATTGATGTTATGGACTCCAGAACTTCATGGTTTTGTTGTTAAACAACATGGCTTCGTCGCCCATGAATCGCCATTCGCGGACGGAGAAGGAAGGAAATGAAAAACGAAGTGAAATGTGACTGCTCAGCCATATTTATACTGGGCCAGACTAGCGTGCGCTAGCCTTCCCGGACTAGCGTGCGCTATCGGCCGGTATTGTAATATCCGCGTTTTCTATCCTGGGTAATTTCTATTTTGGTGCATTTTCGTTTCGGACAACTCGCCTGGCACTGTTTTGTAATTCTGAACCTATTTTATTCTTGGAGTTTTTCCGTTTAGACGGGTCTTGATAATGTTTTTACGCAATTTCATCTCGTGTTATATTCTGTCGCATGTGTATTCGTTTCTCGTTAAATTCGTTCGATTTCGTCGTGTTCTTACTTCCATGAGTTCGTATGCTTATGTAGAGCATGTTGCGAGTTTCGGATTGTTAATCCGACGTTGTGTCGTGACTTTTCGGTTGTTTGGGACGTTTTTGTAATTTCCTAGAAGTTTAGGGAATTTGTCCCTTATTCGACTTTGGTTGTGTACCTCAGATCGTTTTGGGTCCCGTACTTCCATTTCATGTTATTGTTGCCCAAATATCGATCCCTGTTGTTTTTATTCTCCTTCCGGATCATTTTTCGTCATTTTGGGACCCGAGGGGGGGGTGTGGGCCGCGGCACAAGAATTGTGAGCCGCGGCACACGACGCCCGATTGTTGCCTTAACAAATCTGCAGCCGCGGCACAAGGATTGTGCGCCGCGGCACACTGCAGCCGATGCCGCGACACACTTTTCCGGCCGCGGCACACCCGTGTGACACTTGTCGTTAAAATCGATCGTATGCGCGTGCCGCGGCACACGGGCAAAGGCCGCGCACATGCCGAGTCCGAGCCGCGGCACACTTCGGGATGAGCCGCGGCACGCCGAGCGGTCACCACCACTGGGCACAATTTTTGGCTCTGTGCCGCGGCACAGTTTAGCTGAGCCGCGGCACACGGCGCGGTCAGCGCTATATCTGCTTCTTATTCAGCGAGAATCGCCCATTTCCTCCCCCTTCTTCAACCGTGCGAGAGAGAGAGAGTCTTGAGAGGGAGAGTTCCTCCATACACCACTTATTTGTGTAGATTTCTTCCTCTCTTTTCGATCGGGTGGCTCGGATTGCGGATCTATCACGTGGTTTTGATTTGAGTGCTTGATTCTTCAAGAGGTAAGAATTCCTTTAACCCTAGTACGATTTTGGGGAGGGTTTGGTGGTGATCTTGTGTTTTAATCCGAATTAGCCGATGTTGTTGTTAGAATTGATAGTATACTCGTGACCCTTGGTTTTCTTGTTTTTGATTGGGATGAAATCCCGTTGTTACACCATTGACCAATTTCATTTCCTTTCGCACTCTTGGTGTCCGATTTAATTGTCCCAACGGGTAGAATTAGGATTAATTCTTACCTTTCCGCATTATTGAGACTTGTGTATACCGTTATTGTGTTAGGATTGGATTTGGGAGGATTGTTCGGACCAAACCTATTCCGCCGTCGTTCCTTCGCTTCGTTTCATTCAAGGCAAGTACATGCATTACATTTCGTTATGTATATTGTGATTTTCGAAATGAATGATGAATGGTGATTTTGGGTGCGTGAGATGTGTTCCTTCCACCGGAGTGTCCGACGGGATGTCCGGGGGTCGATACTAAGGGGTACGGCCGCGGAAGGGAACTTGTGTGCGTGTGTGATTGAACTTCCACCCGGAGTGTCCGACGGGATGTCCGGGGTCGATACTAAGGGGTACGGCCGCGGAAGTGGTATCCCACCGGAGTGTTCGACGGATGTCCGGGGTCGATACTAAGGGGTACGCCACGGGATACCATTGTGATTTTGTGATATGGTGATGATTGGAAATTGATGAGATTGCCAATGTAGTATTCGGAATATATATGTGGCAAATGACTTATGTTTGAGATGATTGTGTAAAACCGTATTTTTGTATATAATGTGGTGTAATTGTGTACTTGCACTAGCTATTCGAATGCTAACCCCTTAAATGGGGAAATGCGTCTTATGCATTTAGTGCAAGGAGAGGCGAGGAGCAGGCACGGGGCACGCACGCGAAGGACAGGATGGCTTGATGATAGTGGCTCGAGTCTGTTTTGTTTATTTCTATGTTTGGTTATTGCATATGTCGAGTATTGGAGCTAAACTGTTTATTCTTGAACTTGGTTTAAGTCCCCTGCGTGGGCATCGAATTGATATTTACATTATGTTTTATGTACTCCGTTGAAATGATATGGCCGAGGCCACGGCCCTATTTACTTTTGAGTGCATCTTTTGGGGTTTTCATTGTGGTTATGTGTCATGTGTTAGCCTGGTAGACCTCAAGAGGGTTCTACGGCGTGTAATGTCCCATTTGTGAATTGGGGTGTTACATTTATGGTATCGGAGCTTAGGTTTTGAATACCTAGGCTGTCGGTTAATTTTTGGGTCTGTTAGTTGCATCATTAGAGTCAGTCGTTGAGCCTAATATCATCATGCTACCGTCTTTTCGTGCGACCCGTGGCTGTAAGTCTTCTCAAACTCTTTTATTCTGTATTCGTTTTCTTGCGCTGTTCGGAATCGTAACTTGTGTTACCAACTTTGTGAATTGTGAATCTTTCTGATCTTGTCCTTTTCTTACTTTCCTTCAGTATGTTGAGAGGTCGTGGTAGGCGGCTAGGGGGCCGGCCGAGGCCGTGGTCGGGTCTTTGGTAATGAAGAGGGCTCACTTTCTCGATCCTCTGCGGACTCGGCCTCTCACTCGGTGCCGTCGGGTAATAATGCCGGCCAGAGCTCTGCCGTGCTTGGTGATTGGTAGCCCAACTTACTCAGATAGCTCAGGGTGGACGCCAGAATCCGCCCCCGACACCGGAAGAGGAGGCTAGTAAGTGGCTTCAGACGGTGACTAAGATGCACCCTCCTCGTTTCTCCGGATCCTCTGACTCCCTCGGTTGGGAGAATTGGCTCTTTCAGTTGTCCAGGACCTTCGATGCCGTAGCTTGCCCTGAAGACAGGAGGGTACATATTGCCCAGTACCTCCTGGATAAGGAAGCTGCGGAATGGTGGGAGGCCGTTGTGCCCAGAGACCGTCGAGCTACTTGGGAGGAATTCAAGGCTGCTATGGAAGCAGAGTATTGTCCGCCGCCAGTCAAGGAGCGCAGAATTGTGGAGTTCTTCACCGCTACACCTCAGGACGTGCCTATTTCTCAGGCCATCATTACTTACAATCAGCAGTTGGGTTTCGTGAGAGATCAGGTGAGGTCGGAGGCCGATAAAATCCGTTACTTCAATATGCGCATGAAGCCGCATATTAGGCAGAGTATGGCACCGCTCATGTGTGCCACTTTGAAAGAATACCAGGATCGCGCCCTAGCGATCGAGATGGCGGTTCCGGAATCAGAGTCGGTTTCGGAAGCTAAGAAGCAGAAGACTACCGGTGGATTCTCGACCGGGAAGGGTGGTCAGTTTTCGAGGTCTCGTTCTGCTCCCATACCGGGGAAGAGGCCGTTCCATCGGGCCGGTGGATCTCAGGGTAACGTTCGATTCGATCGTCGCCGGGTGTCAGGGTTTGTTTTAACTGCAACCAATATGAGCATTTGATGAAGGATTGTCCTTTTCCCCCCGTTGCTTGCTTCACTTGCGGGCAGACCGGGCATCGGGCGGCTCATTGTGAGAGAGCCACCAGGGTCGCTAGAGTTCCGACTACCACTACCGATCAGAGGGATCATAATACTCCAGCTACTCAGGTTCCGCAGGGTTCGGGTCGCGGTAGAGGTCGGGGGCAATGGATCGCCGCGCAGCCTCGAGCTCGGGTTGATCCATCCCCGATCGTATCGGATGAGGCGCCTGAGAGGAGGCAGACATTCCGGTAGCGTCAGGTACCACTCGGATCCTTACTCATCCAGTTTCGTGCTTTTCGATTCGGGTGCAACCCATTCCTTTATTGCGTCAGATTGTGTGAATCGTATTGGCTTTGACTGCTTGTTTGAGTGTGAACCGTTTGTGGTGGGTACGCCTAGCGGGGATCGTATGATTGGGGACCGGGAAGTTAGGGATTGCCCCGTGAGGATCGGGAGCCGAGATTGGCCCTCGAACCTCATCGTTATCGACCTTAAGGGTGAGGATTTAATCCTCGGGGATGATTGGTTAGAGCGTCACGGTGCTATCATGAACTATCGGACTCGTACTATCTCGATCGTGGCCGAGGATGGCACCGAGCATACTCTCGTCGGCTGTAAGCCGGGTAGATCGGGAAGCGTGATTAGCGCCTTGAAGGCGATGAAACTTCTGAACCAGGGTTGTGTCGGCTACTGGTGCTATGCCTTGAAGGCGGAAGATGGTGGAGTTGACATGTCGTCAATTCCAGTTGTTAGTGAGTATCCCGATGTCTTTCCAGACGATTTACCGGGATTACCACCACAGCGAGAGGTGGAGTTTCCTATCGATCTAGAGCCGAATGCAGCCCCTATTTCTCGAGCACCGTACCGTATGGCACCGTCGGAGATGTTAGAGTTGAAGAATCAGTTGGGAGAATTGCTGGATAAAGGGTATATTCGACCGAGCGCATCGCCTTGGGGTGCGCCCGTACTTTTCGTTAAGAAGAAAGATGGGTCGCTTCGTTTATGCATCGATTATCGAGAATTAAACAAGCTGACCATCAAAAATAAATACCCTTTGCCCGGGATTGACGATTTGTTTGATCGGCTTGAGGCGGCAGTCTTTTCAAGATTGATTTGCGATCGGGCTACTACGATTGAGAATTGGGGCGTCGATGTTCAAAGCCGCCTTCGGACGAGATATGGCCATTACGAGTTTGTGGTTATGCCTTCGGGCTAACCAATGCCCAATGATGTTCATGCGGTTGATGAACAAGGTTTTTATTGAGTATCTGGACAAATTCGTAGTCGTTTTTATCGACGATATTCTTATCTATTCACGGAGTCGGGAGGATCACGCCTTACATCTCCGAATTGTATTAGACACTTTGAGGACCGAGCGGTTGTACGCGAAGTTCTCTAAGTGTGAGTTTTGGCTCGAGGAAGTGACGTTCCTCGGGCACGTGATTTCCGAGAGGAGTTCGGGTAGATCCACGAGAAGATAGAGCGGTGATGGCTTGGGAGCCGCCTAAGAATGTGAAGGAGGTGAGGAGTTTTCGGTCTCGCGGCTATTACCGCGAGTTCGTTGAGGATTTTCTAAGATCGCTAGACCACTCACTCGGTTGCTCCAAAAACTTCGAAGTTCGAGTGGGCTGACAGACAGCGGGGCGGCTTTGACGAGTTAAAGAGACGTCTGACTACCGCGCCCGTTTTAGCATTGCCTCAGGGGAACGAGGACTTCGTAGTGTATAGTGATGCTTCGGGCCTTGGTCTAGGGTGTGTTTTGATGCAGAGAGACAGAGTGATTGCTTATGCGTCCCGCCAATTGAAACCTTATGAAGTAAACTACCCCACGCACGATTTGGAGTTAGCTGCGGTCGTTTTCGCCTTAAAAATCTGGAGGCACTACCTCTATGGGTCATCATGTAAGATTTTTACGGATCACAAGAGTTTGAAGTACATCTTCAGCCAGAAAGAGTTGAACATGAGGCAGCGTAGGTGGTTAGAGTTAATTAAAGATTACAACCTCGAGATACTTTACCATCCTGGTAAGGCCAACGTAGTGGCTGATGCGTTGAGCAGAAAACCGATGGATTTGCAGATGTTAGAGGTACTTACACCGCAGAGTAAGATCCAGCGAGATTTCATCCGCCAGAATATTGAGGTTTGGGTTCAGAGAGTTCAGGGCCAGTTATGTGCATTAGAGATCACTTCGTCCTTGACTGATGATATCAAGGCGAAGCAATATGACGATCCGTTTTTGGTCCAGCTGAGGGAGGATGTGAGGAAAGGGAAAGCCCCTGGATTTGTGGTTCACGATGATGGAGTTTTGAGGTTTCGCGGCAGACTTTGTGTACCATGTGATAATGAGCTGAGACAGAAGATCTTGAGCGAAGCTCATACCACGCCCTACTCCATACATCCTGGTACGAGTAAAATGTACAAGGACGTGAGGAGTAACTACTGGTGGAGTAATTTGAAGATGGATGTTAGCGAGTTTGTGGCGAAGTGTTTGACCTGTCAACAGGTTAAGATTGAGCATCAGCGACCCGCGGGGCTGTTACGACCACTTCCTATCCCGGAGTGGAAATGGGAGGATATTTCTATGGATTTCATTACCAATATGCCCAAGACTCGGACGGGAATGAACATGATTTGGGTCGTTGTTGATCGACTAACCAAATCAGCTCATTTTCTGAGTATAAAGGACACTTGGGGGCCGGAGAGGCTTGCACGAGTGTTTGTTGCGGAAATAGTGAGATTGCATGGGACCCCTAAGAGCATTGTTTCGGATCGTGATGGCCGATTCATATCACATTATTGGCAGCCGTTCATAGAGCTTTGGGAACCGAGTTGAGACTTAGTACATCCTACCACCCTCGAGACAGACGGACGGTGACGAGCGGGATCTGACACTAGAAGATATGTTGAGAGCCTGTGCATTAGATTGGAAGGATGATTGGGAGACACACTTGCCGTTGATCGAGTTCACGTATAACAATAGTTGGCATGCCTCGATCAAAATGGCACCATTCGAAGCGTTGTATGGAAGGAGGTGCAGATCACCGTTGTGTTGGGATGATACGTCCGAGCTAATCGGCACGAGCCCGATCTGATAGTTGAGACGAGGGAGAAGATTACCCTGATTCGTGGTAGATTGCTGACGGCCCAGAGTCGGCAGAAGTCTTATGCCGATACACGTCGCCGACCGTTGGAGTTTGAGGTGGGAGATCACGTCTTGCTTAAGGTGTCGCCGACACGGGGAGTTTACCGCTTCGGTCGGAAGGGTAAACTTAGTCCGAGATTTATCGGGCCGTTTGAGATTTTAGATAGAGTTGGAGAACTCGCGTATCGATTAGGCTTGCCGCCGTCCCTGAGCCACGTGCATAACGTATTTCATGTTTCCCAGCTTAGGAAGTACGTATCGGACCCTAGCCATATTATTGATTTTGGAGAGGTCGAGTTGGGGCCCGACATTACCTTCGAGGAGAGGCCGATTCAGATCGTAGAGCGTCGGGTTAAGCAACTCAGGCACAAAACCATCCCTTTGGTCAAAGTGCAGTGGTCGAGGCATGGATCCGAGGAGTCCACGTGGGAAACAGAGGAGAGTATGAGGTCGAGATACCCCGAGTTATTCGTATTGTAAGTTTCGGGACGAAACTTATTTTTAGGGGGAGATAATGTAATATCCGCGTTTTCTATCACAGGTAATTTCTATTTTGGTGCATTTTCGTTTCGGACAACTACTTTGCACTGCTTTTGTAATTCGAACCTATTTTATTCTTGGAGTTTTTCCGTTTAGACGGGTCTTGATAATGTTTTTACGCAATTTCATCTCGTGTTATATTACAGCCATGTGTATTCGTTTCTCGTTAAATTCGTTCGATTTCGTCGTGTTCTTACTTCCATGAGTTCGTATGCTTATGTAGAGCATGTTGCGAGTTTCGGATTGTTAATCCGACGTTGTGTCGTGACTTTTCGGTTGTTTGGGACGTTTTTGTAATTTCCTAGAAGTTTAGGGAATTTGTCCCGTATTCGACTTTGGTTGTGTACCTCAGATCGTTTTGGGTTCCGTACTTCCATTTCGTGTTATTGTTGCCCAAATATCGATCCCTGTTGTTTTTATTCTCCTTCCGGATCATTTTTCGTCATTTTGGGACCCGAGGGGGGTGTGGGCCGCGGCACAAGAATTGTGAGCCGCGGCACACGACGCCTTGATTGTTGCCTTAACAAATCATGCAGTGTGCCGCGGCACAAGGATTGTGCGCCGCGGCACACAACAGTCGATGCGGCACACTTTTCCGGCCGCGGCACACCCGTGTGACACTTGCCGGCCAAAATCGATCAGCGTGCCGCGGCCCGGTCAGCGATCCGCGGCACATACAGTCCGAGCCGCGGCACACTTGGATGAGCCGCGGCACGGCGAGCGGTCGGCCGACCACTGGCACAATTTTGGCTGCGTGCCGCGGCACGCTTTAGCAGCCATGGCACACGGCGCAGCGGCTATATTTGCTTCTTATTCGGCGAGAATCGCCCATTTCCTCCCCTTCTTCAACCGTGCGAGAGAGAGAGAGTCTTGAGAGGGAGAGTTCCTCCATACACCACTTATTTGTGTAGATTTCTTCCTCTCTTTTCGATCGGGTGGCTCGGATTGCGGATCTATCACGTGGTTTTGGATTTGAGTGCTTGATTCTTCAAGAGGTAAGAATTCCTTTAACCCTAGTACGATTTTGGGGAGGGTTTGGTGGTGATCTTGTGTTTTAATCCGAATTAGCCGATGTTGTTGTTAGAATTGATAGTATACTCGTGACCCTTGGTTTTCTTGTTTTTGATTGGGATGAAATCCGTTGTTACACCATTGACCAATTTCATTTCCTTTCGCACTCTTGGTGTCCGATTTAATTGTCCCAACGGGTAGAATTAGGATTAATTCTTACCTTTCCGCATTATTGAGACTTGTGTATACCGTTATTGTGTTAGGATTGGATTTGGGAGGATTGTTCGGACCGAAACCTATTCCGTCGTTCCTTCGTTTCGTTTCATTCAAGGCAAGTACATGCATTACATTTCGTTATGTATATTGTGATTTTCGAAATGAATGATGAATGGTGATTTTGGGTGCGTGAGATGTGTTCCTTCCACCGGAGTGTCCGACGGGATGTCCGGGGTCGATACTAAGGGGTACGGCGCGGAAGGGAACTTGTGTGCGTGTGTGATTGAACTTCCACCGGAGTGTCCGACGGGATGTCCGGGGTCGATACTAAGAATGCGGCCGCGGAAGTGGTATCCCACCCGGAGTGTTCGACGGGATGTCCGGGGAGTCGATACTAAGGGTACGGCCACGGGATACGATTGTGATTTTGTGATATGGTGATGATTGGAAATTGATGAGATTGCCAATGTAGTATTCCGGAATATATATGTGGCAAATGACTTATGTTTGAGATGATTGTGTAAAACCGTATTTTTGTATATAATGTGGTGTAATTGTGTACTTGCACTAGCTATTCGAATGCTAACCCCTTAAATGGGGGAAATGCGTCTTATGCATTTCAGGTACCGGGAGAGCTGAGGAGCAGGCACGGGGCGCGCACGCGAAGGACGGGATGGCTTGATGATAGTGGCTCGAGTCTGTTTTGTTTATTTCTATGTTTGGTTATTGCATATGTCGAGTATTGGAGCTAAACTGTTTATTCTTGAACTTGGTTTAAGTCCCCTGCGTGGGCATCGAATTGATATTTACATTATGTTTTATGTACTCCGTTGAAATGATTTGGCCGAGGCCACGGCCCTATTTACTTTTGAGTGCATCTTTTGGGGTTTTCATTGTGGTTATGTGTCATGTGTTAGCCTGGTAGACCTCAAGAGGGTTCTACGGCGTGTAATGTCCCATTTGTGAATTGGGGTGTTACAGGTATCGGCCGAGTACCCTCGGCCAGGGCCCACACGACCCGGCATCACCAACCAACCCTGCCGACCAAACCTGTCGACCCGACTCCCGCTAGCGTGCGCTACGTCCGGAAGCCTGCGCGCGCTAGCCGACCTGTCCAGTAGCCACTGGACTAACCAACTTATCCAGGTAACGTACGCTAGTCGGCCGGCAGCGTGCGCTACCCCTGGCGGTTAGCGTGCGCTACGACCAAGCGGCGCGTGCGCTACTGCCGATCTGGCCGAGTCGAACCTCGAAACCCCATCGCCCGGGCCGATGGCAGACGCTAAAGCCACCGGCGTGCGCTACACTGCCCGGTTAGCGCGCGCACCCTTCCGGCCGTGGCGTGCGCTTACGCGGTTCTGCCGCGCACCGTCCGGCGGTGCCCGCAATCGTCGGCGATCCGCCACCGTCCGGCGATCCGCCACCGCTGTGGCTCGGCGACCGATTCAAAGCGTCACGGGCGAACACGACGAAAAGTTCGCGGACAACATAAACGACTCGAAATGAAAGCGTAATACCATAATTAGTCATACGCGACCAAGAAACGGGTCGAGACAACAATTACAGATACGGATACCCGTAACTTTCAAGAAATTACAAAATGGCCCAAAACGCCCGGAAATCACGATACGTGATCGAATAACCAAACGGAAGTTCACAACATGTCTAACAAAGTTAAACGGACTTACGGGAAACTCGAAACAGCAGTTTCGAACGAGATTCGCAAGAACCGAACTCAAGTACGGAAAAGTCGCTAAAAAGCACGGAACTCAACAAAACGACTCCGAAACGAACTCGGATGTCAAAAAGTGTAGAATTAATCATTCTCAGAATGACGAAACGGTCATGAGCGAGTCGTCAAAACGGACTTCGGCCGAAAAAAGAAATTTACCGAAAGTCGAAAATTGCGGATATTACACATAGAAGGCGTTTAGACCGTTTCTGAACGTAAAATCAGAGGAAGATGTGAGCCACAATCATAACTACTGTGCATACGCGTAAGTATCTTTTATTTTTGTCGTGTGGTGAGATTTTCTGAATAAAAAAATATGATACGCGATAAATGAATTCATTATTTTATTGAGTAGTTGAAGCGCAATCAACGCAATCACAAACTTGTTAAACAATTTTTACCTTGTTTTTCTTCTATAAATAAACATTGTGCTTGTTTCTTTTATTCATCCCTCAAACTTGCACTTTTCTCTGTTTCTCTCTTAATAATTTCTTTTCAAAAATGGAGTCATCATATTCATCAAAAAAATTTAGCACAGTCTGCATTTTTGGTGGAGCTAGTTATGGAAAAGAGGCATGCTTTACTGAAGCAGCCCACAACTTGAGTCGTATCTTAGGAGAAAAATGCATTCATATAGTTTACGGAGGAGGAAGTCCAGGATTAATGGGACGAGCTGCTACTTCTGCCTATATGGAAGGAGTAAGAGTGTTGGGAATAATTCCAAAACCTCTGGCTGAAAGTAAAATCACTGGGTCAACTATTGGAGATGAGTTTAGATCTGTAAATATGCAAGATCGCATAACTCACATGATAAATAATTCTGGCGCCTTTATCACCCTTCCCGGTGGTTTTGGCACTCTTGAGGAACTTTTTCATGTGGTTACCAGAGCTCAGCTAAATGTTCATCAAAAACCAATAGGTCTGCTAAATGTCAATGGTTTCTTTGATGGTTTACTATCTTTCATCGACTACTCTGCTGAAATGGATTTTATTTCCGAGCGTGCTAAACGAATAATAGTCGTTGCAACAACACCAGAAGAACTAATCAAAAAACTCAATGAATTTGTTCCTCAGCCAGATCCAGCTCTAGCTAAAATTGTCTGGATGGAAGATTTTACCGTGAGAAAACGAAAAGTGGATTCATTCCTCTCCCTTTGATAACCCATATCGGACCTCTTGTATTTTTACTTTCTGTCGTGTGTAATAATCGTGCTAAATGGTGGCAGCTTAAGGAGTTTCTTCTTGATCTCTTGACGCGCATCTATTCGCGATTTATGTATTGTTATTTTATTGCTGTAATTTTTATTGTGTGTTTTTTATAAAAGCATTGATGGCAGCGTAAGGCGACTCTTCGGACTTTCTTGATGCGCATCTTTAAAATTGTGTTATACTTCCGAGTATATTTTTTTTGTGTGTGTGTGCCTCGTATATTTATTCTCTTGCAGATTCTAAAAGGCGTTAGCTCAAGCATCAAGGGAGTATTCTGCTTTTCTGCATTGCTTTTTATGTTATTTTTTTTAAAAGGTGAGGACAGTTTTATTTTCAAGTTTGGGGGTAGTATGTTTTGGTGTGTTAGTATTTTGGTGTGTTTTTATTTGCCTTAAATTTTTTTTTTTTTAGTATATATATATACATATAGTATTTTGATTTGTGAGATTTCTAGATCTGGCCATAACACCAATAAATTAGCTATATACAAGCTTCTAAAATTGTTTTAACCGGTAAAAAAAATTGTATATTCCAAAATTTTTGAGCCTCAATCTCTCTTTCCAAGCCTTGTAGTTATCATATAAAATCGAGTCATTCGTTACCTTGAGAAAAGAAGAATCAGTCGGTTGATGAAAAATAAAACTGAAATTTACTCAATTTGTGGAGTTTTTGATTTTTCATACTTAACTAATAAATGATTTCTGCAAAAATTTTATTCCCTAAAAAAAAGAGTCATTGGTGAAAGAGCTACACGTTAACAAATAACGGTGAGAAAAGCTATCACCTAATATAAAAAAAATGACAAAAAGGAGAAGTGTTGAGCAGCAACAGCTGCCTAATTTTGGGGGTCTTAAAATTTTGCGAAAAATAAAGGACTAACCATTGTTGGTGCGTAGCTGCCGTCTCACAGAAAAATTGGTGAAAAGAGCTACACGTTACCAAATAACGGTGTGAAAGCTATCACTTTTAAAAAAAAATAGAAATTGTGTTGGTGAAAAGAGCTACACGTTAGCAAATAACGGTGTGAAAGCTATCACTAAGGGATGTAGTTTATGAACAGACTTGAATTAATTAGCGGCTGAATTTCAATACACTCAGTTTCGTAAAAAATCACAATATTTGATGACGCCAATGAAATTCTTCTTCATATTGAGTCAAAAAATAAACGAGTGATCGAGAGCAACCATTAAAGGGAGTCGTGTGAAGTTACGAGTGGGAAAGAAATAATCAACCTTTTGGGGGGAAAACCTTGCATTTTGGGATTACAAAAATAAAAACCGTGTTTTAACTTCAAAATCGTTAGTAGATTTATTTTGAATCTTGATTCATTTCTATCTACTGTATAAAGTTGGTTATTTTGTATTAATGGCATTTTGATCTCTTTTTATCTTTATATATAATTATTTTTCTTAAATTTGTGTGTATTATTTTTTATTTTTTATTTTATGTCTTATTTTAATTTTTATTTTGTGTGTGATTAATAAAGAGTCTTGCTCGGGACTAGCAAGAATTTAAGTGTGGGGTATTTGATTAGTGCATAATTGATCTAAAATTTATATACAAAATATTCCTTTTAGGACATAATCGTCTCGATTTGTGATTAAAAATACATATTTTACAGATATGTCCAAACATGAGCTAAAAATGGTTATTTTACAGATTACTGACATGAAGCATCAAAAAGGACGGAAAACAAGATCAAATCTAACGACGGGAATTTTTCAAGGCAAAACGACCATACAACACGGCGCAAAAAGGACCGTGTTATGTAGGCCGTTTCACATACGGCGCAACAAGGGCCGTGTCTTGGACCGTTTCACACACGGCCGGCATTTAGCGCCGTGTCCTCGCGCGTATTCCGGAAGAGACCGAGTCACCACAAAACGGCGCACAACACGGGACAAACTGGGCCGTTTTTCATCGCCGTTTTTCAACAGATGCCATGCAAAAATAGTCCACTTTTGACCAACTTGTGAACTCAACCACAAGATATTTTTTTGGTCAAAAATCTGAAAATTCAAAGACATATGTGAAGTGTGAACAAAGAATTAATCAAGATACTACAATAGATATTTTGAATTAAATAATCAATTGTATTCTTGAAAATCACCTATAAAAGGACACCTTCACTCATGAAGAAAGAATCCTCATCTTCTTGCTAAGAAATACTCCTTTCTTTTAGCAATATATTTTCCTTAGAATTCTCAATTTTAGTTTGTATTTCATTTTTGGTTTGAAGTTTTTCTTTTATTTAGTTTGTAATTGAAAAGTGCTTGATCAATAAGCACTTAGTATTTTACTTAGTGTTTTACTTTCAATTTTTGTAAGCTTGTAACCTTTGAACAAGTTTGAAGTTATAGTTAAAAATATATTTCTTGCAATCTATACAAAATATTATACGAAGCCCTGCTGAGCAATCCTCGAGAGAAAAGACATTGGTAGATCTTACCACAAACTACTTCTACCTCGTATATATTTGCGAGCGACTCAAAAACTCCTATTTTTAGGATAAGTTTTTGACCGATCAAATTTTGGCGCCGTTGCCGGGGATTGTTTTAGGCCAAATGTAATTTTTTTTGTATATTTTTGTTTATATCTTGTTATTTTATCTTTCTTTATTTCTGCATCTTTTATTCTTCTGTCCGGTCAAGTGGTGGATAACGGTACTCCGTGACTATAAAAGTCGGATTTTTCAGTTTCCCACAACAACTGATATTTGTAGATATTTTCTTCAATTATTTTCATTTTTTTTATTTTTTTTTTATCATGGAAGAAACATTGTATAAAATTGAAAAAAGATTTCCCTTTCTAAGCAAAAATGCAATTTTAAAGATTTACAAGACAAGGCTTGAAAGGATGAGGTTGCTTATGAATAAAAGCATACCTTTTGACATAAGATTCATTATCGAAGCCAAAGTAAGAATAGAGGTGAATTCACAGAAACACCAACTAGATTTTTACCAGGGCTTGGAAAAAGTTTATATGCCAAGAAACGACGAGCAAAGATGATAGCCGTTTGCTATAAATGTGCTATATGGAACTGTAATTTAAAATGTCAATCTTTAGGAATTCCATCTACAAACAGAGAAGATAAAATTCAATTCATTAAGGATGGTCTGAATAAAGAGAATTTAGATGATATCGAAATTTCTCTTGACACGCATCCTAGTGGACTCGTACATTACGAAATTCGATGTTTGTGGAATAAATTCAAACCAGAATATGAACAACGTCTTGGGAATCTGACGTTAAAAGACCCTGTTTGCCAATTTGTAGGAAAATTGGATGGGAAGCTTCTCCCCGACTCATAGAAGGCGTTTAGGCCGTTTCTGAACGTAAAATCAGAGGAAGATGTGAGCCACAATCACAACTACTGTGCATACGCGTAAGTATCTTTTATTTTTGTCGCGTGGTGAGATTTTCTGAATAAAAAAATGTGATACGCGATAAATGAATTCATTATTCTATTGAGTAGTTGAAGCGCAATCAACGCAATCACAAACTTGTTAAACAATTTTTCCCTTGTTCTTCTTCTATAAATAAACATTGTGCTTGTTTCTTTTATTCATCCCTCAAACTTGCACTTTTCTCATCATATTCATCAAAAAAAATTAGCACAGTCTGCATTTTTGGTGGAGCTAGTTATGGAAAAGAGGCATGCCTTACTGAAGCAGCCCACAACTTGAGTCGTACCTTAGGAGAAAAATGCATTCATATAGTTTACGGAGGAGGAAGTGTAGGATTAATGGGACGAGCTGCTGCTTCTGCCTATATGGAAGGAGTAAGAGTGTTGGGAATAATTCCAAAACCTCTGGCTGAAAGTAAAATCACCGGGTCAACTATTGGAGATGAGTTTAGATCTGTAAATATGCAAGATCGCATAACTCACATGATAAATAATTCTGGCGCCTTTATCACCCTTCCCGGTGGTTTTGGCACTCTTGAGGAACTTTTTCATGTGGTTACCAGAGTCCAGCTAAATGTTCATCAAAAACCAATAGGTCTGCTAAATGGCAATGGTTTCTTTGATGGTTTACTATCTTTCATCGACTACTCTGCTGAAAAGGGTTTTATTTCCGAGCGTGCTAAACGAATAATAGTTGTTGCAACAACACCAGAAGAACTAATCAAAAAACTCAATGAATTTGTTCCTCAGCCAGATCCAGCTCTAGCTAAAATTGTCTCGATGGAAGATTTTACTGTGAGAAAATGAAAAGTGGATTCATTCCTCTCCCTTTGATAACCCATATCGGACATCTTGTATTTTTACTTTCTGTCGTGTGTAATAATCGTGCTAAATGGTGGCAGCTTAAGGAGTTTCTTCTTGATCTCTTGACGCGCATCTATTCGCGATTTATGTATTGTTATTTTATTGCTGTAATTTTTATTGTGTGTTTTTTATAAAAGCATTGATGGCAGCGTAAGGCGAGTCTTCGGACTTTCTTGATGCGCATCTTTAAAATTGTGTTATACTTCCGAGTATATTTTTTTTGTGTGTGCCTCGTATATTTATTCTCTTGCAGATTCTAAAAGGCGTTAGCTCAAGCATCAACTTTCTTAACAGGGAGTATTCTGCTTTTCTTCATTGCTTTTTATGTTATTTTTTTTAAAAGTTGAGGACAGTTTTATTTTCAAGTTTGGGGGTAGTATGTTTTGGTGTGTTAGTATTTTGGTGTGTTTTTATTTGCCTTAAATTTTTTTTTTAGTATATATATATATATATATATAGTATTTTGATTTGTGAGATTTCTAGATTTGGCCATAACACCAATAAATTAGCTATATACAAGCTTCTAAAATTGTTTTAACCGGTAAAAAAAATTGTATATTCCAAAATTTTTGAGCCTCAATCTCTCTTTCCAAGCCTTGTAGTTATCATATAAAATCGAGTCATTCGTTATCTTGAGAAAAGAAGAATCAGTCGGTTGATGAAAAATAGAACTGAAATTTACTTAATTTGTGGAATTTTTGATTTTTCATGCTTAACTAATAAATGATTTTCTGCAAAAATTCTATTCCCTAAAAAAAAGGAGTCATTGGTGAAAAGAGCTACACGTTAGCAAATAACGGTGAGAAAGCTATCACCTAATATAAAAAAAAAATGACAAAAAGGAGAAGTGTTGAGGAGCAACAGCTGCCTAATTTTGGGGGTCTTAAAATTTTGCGAAAAATAAAGGACTAACCATTGTTGGTGCGTAGCTGCCGTCTCACATAAAAATTGGTGAAAAGAGCTACACGTTAGCAAATAACGGTGTGAAAGCTATCACTTTTTAAAAAAAAAAGATAGAAATTGTGTTGGTGAAAAGAGCTACACGTTAGCAAATAACAGTGTGACAGCTATGACTAAGGGATGTAGTTTATGAACAGACTTGAATTAATTAGCGGATGAATTTCAATACACTCAATTTCGTGAAAAATCAAAATATTTGATGACGCCAATGAAATTCTTCTTCATATTGAGTCGAAAAATAAACGAGTGATCGAGAGCAACCATTAAAGGGAGTCGTGTGAAGTCACGAGTGGGAAAGAAATAATCAACCTTTTGGGGGGGAAACCTTGCATTTTGGAATTACAAAATTAAAAACCGTGTTTTAACTTCAAAATCGTTAGTAGATTTATTTTGAATCTTGATTCATTTCTATCTACTGTATAAAGTTGGTTATTGTGTATTAATGGCATTTTGATCTCTTTTTATCTTTATATATAATTATTTTTCTTAAATTTGTGTGTATTATTTTTTTTTTTTATGTCTTATTTTAATTTTTATTTTGTGTGTGATTAATAAAGAGTCTTGCTCGGGACTAGCAAGAATTTAAGTGTGGGGTATCTGATTAGTGCATAATTGATCTAAAATTCATATACAAAATATTCCTTTTAGGACATAATCGTCTTGATTTGTGATTAAAAATACATATTTTACAGATATGTCCAAACATGAGCTAAAAATGGTTATTTCTGACATCGACATGAAGCATCAAAAAGGACGGAAAACAAGATCAAATCCAACGACGGGAATTTTTCAAGGCAAAACGACCATACAACACGGCGCAAAAAGGACCGTGTTATGTAGGCCGTTTCACATACGGCGCAACAAGGGCCGTGTCTTGGACCGTTTCACACACGGCCGGCATTTAGCGCCGTGTCCTCGCGCGTATTCCGGAAGAGACCGAGTCACCACAAAACGGCGCATAATACGGGGCAAACTGGGCCGTTTTTCATCGCCGTTTTTCAACAGATGCCATGCAAAAATAGTCCACTTTTGACCAACTTGTGAACTCAAGCACAAGATATTTTTTTGGTCAAAAATCTGAAAATTCAAAGACATATGTGAAGTGTGAACAAAGAATTAATCAAGATACTACAATAGATATTTTAAATTAAATAAACAATTGTATTCTTGAAAATCACCTATAAAAGGACACCTTCACTCATGAAGAAAGAATCATCATCTTCTTGCTAAAAAATACTCCTTTCTTTTAGCAATATATTTTCCTTAGAACTCTCAATTTTAGTTTGTATTTCATTTTTGGTTTGAAGTTTTTCTTTCATTTAGTTTGTAATTGAAAAGTGCTTGATCAATAAGCACTTAGTATTTTACTTAGTGTTTTACTTTCAATTTTTGTAAGCTTGTAACCTTTGAACAAGTTTGAAGTTATAGTTAAAAATATATTTCTTGCAATCTATACAAAATATTATACGAAGCCCTGCTGAGCAATCCTCGAGAGAAAAGACCTTGGTAGAACTTACCACAAACTACTTCTACCTCGTATATATTTGCGAGCGACTCAAAAACTCCTATTTTTAGGATAAGTTTTTGACCGATCATCTGCCCTACTCGCTCACAATAGAAAGCCTTGTGGCCCGACTGACCACAAGTATGACAAGTCAACTGCGGACGAAGACACTCCCGGTTCTTATGGCCCGACTTGCCACAGTTAAAGCATGTGATATCACGAACGGAGGCTCTGGTAGCACCCCGAGAACTCCCAGAGAAACGAGCCGAACTGCCCCCAGGAACGTTTGCAGACTGAGACTATGGCATAAAGAAACAGAATCAATCATATAAGCAGAAGGAGAAATTTTATTAATAACATTTTCAATAATACATAATTCGACCATCCCTTCACTGGAGTAGCCCTTTCCAACAAATACACCATTACGGGTCAAGATAAGCTTGCCTAACTCATACACAGATTTGATCCCCGATTTGCCTAGGAGATCACCACTAACAAGGTTCCTACTCATTTCCGGAACATGGAGAACATTGGTCAAAGTGTCCTTCTTCCCGGATGTGAAGTTGAGTTCCATGTTTCCGATGCCGAAGACCTTTGAGCGTTGCTCGTTTCCCATCTGAACTTCTTGTCCTCCGTCGACTTCAGAATAGGTGTTGAAAGTAGTCTTATCGTAGGATATGTGGACGGTAGCATAAGTGTCGTACCACCACCCTTGAACCTTGCCCTTGACCGCCATAAGTTCGCTCACCGTAGCGATTATGTTCCCATCGGCCATAATGGCGTCGACTTCTTTTTCAGCCGTGTTGCGGTGTCGACAATCTCGAGCATAGTGACAGGGTTTGCCACACACATGGCAGCCCCCGTTGGACCCCTTGGACACGGACTTGTTTCCGGACTTGACTTTGCCGGAATGCTTGAATTTCTTTGAATCCTTTTTGGGACCCGAAGAACTTCCTTTTTCATTCCACTTCCTCTTGTCTTTCGCACTCACCGCGTTGGCCTTGAAAGTACCGGTATCCGTCGTCTTCTCTCTCATCCTCGATTCCTCCTCGATTCGAAGATGTTTCTAGATTTGCTCCAAAGAGAAGTCCTCGGTATTGTGAAGAAGTTTCTTCCAATAGATTTTCCAGGAATTAGGCAACTTCGCAATAATTGCACCAACTTAGAAAGTCTTCGGAATATCAATCTTCACGGCCCTCAATTTGTTGACAATAACTTGCAATTCATGCACTTGAGCAAGTATGGGCTAATCGTCAAACATCTTAAAATCAAAATAACTAGAGAAAAGGGACCTTTTGGTACCTTCTTCTTCGGCCTTGAATTTGTACTCGAGTGCCTTCCAAATCTCCATCACCGATGGATTGTCGGTGTAGAGATCGTAGAGACGGTCGGAGAGAGTGTTCAAAATATGGCCATGGCATAGCAACTCGTCCTCTTGACGCTTCTTTCGTCCCGCCGTGAGTTCTTCAGATCCTCCTCCGTCGGCTCTGGGATAGGCTCCAACATCGGGTTCAGCACGTAGAACACCTTCATGGCAGTGAGGAAGAAACGCATCTTGTCCTGCCAGCGAGTGTAGTTGGTTCCATCGAAGCGGTCCAACTTGACGAAGTCTTGGTTCATCACCTTCAGACTTGAAACAGTAGTCTCGGTCGCCATTGCAACAGTTACTATAAGATTGCTAGAGAATTCTTCGAAATTGAAGACGTCGAGGCTTGAATCACGCATGGAAACGCTTTCCTTATAGTATTTCTTGCACCCGAAATGTGTCTTAAGGTTATGAACAAGAATACCGCAGAATACGACAAGCCTTTGTTCCGGACTGCACTAAGACAGAGTGAAATCCGAAAATAGGCAAGAACTATTTTCTGGATAAATTACTTTTTAGAGAGAATGAGATAGGTTCAAAACCCAGTTAACGATTTCTAAAGTCGAACTCGGTTTATAAAGAAATCGTACCTATTCGCGAAAAGCTTCGACGAACAGGAGCACCACTTCGTTCAAACGACACGACCATTGGCCAAACGACCGTTCGTTTTGAAACGACGCGACTGTTCATTCAAACGGTAACAAAAAATAACCACCAATTGAGGATGCGCGACCGTTACAAAACACACTCTCTCAAAAACAACACATTATTTCGTCTTTTAGTGAACAATCAAATAAAATCTTTAAATAATTAAATCCCTTATTTAATTTAGCTTTTCCAACATTATCTCTCTTTTCTTTTTCTCCTCTTTCTCAAATTTCTGTCATCTATCTATTATTTTCTCTTTTAGATTTTTTCTCTCAACCTATTTCACACATTCACTTGCATATCATTGATGGATGACGAAATTGCATGGCTACATAGCTTTTAGTCTCGTTTCCTTCTTCTACACAAATTTCTAATTACTTTTTGTGCAAAAATCTCTTTATCTTACAACTATATGTGTTGTCTTCTTCTCGACCTCGTGCCTCTGTACCCTTATATTCATTCACACGCGACGAGTGGCGGATCCAGGATTACATGATTAAGGAGGCAGGATAAAAAAAATCAAAAAAATTCCAACAAAAGAGATAATACTCAAAGATAAACATTATCATTTTTATGAAAAGTTGATGCAAATTGCTTCAAAATTGCACAAAATTGATTTAGAACCTGACGGTCCTGACCTAGAAAATTTCATAAATCTGAACATGATATCCCTTAGTCCTTAGACAATTCATCAAACCACAAAACAAACACAAGATAAACAAAATAACTAAATCCCAATCCTAATCAGAGCAGTCACATGTTTTTTTTTCTTCCACAATTAATTATGTTTGGGACATTTGGGCTTAATGGGTTATTGGTTGGGCTTGGGGTTGGGTTTTTAGTTTTTTATATACGAGGCATTATCCAACCCGTGCGATGCACGGTCTTTGATTAAATATCTACGTATTTTGTACGTAATGTTGGGGCAGACGGTTGAATGAGCCGATGACAGAATTTAAATGCCTTTTAGAGAAGTTTATATGTTTTTTTGTTATTGTCCTTTTATTTTAGTCTATGTAATTAGTTATATGAAATGAGGTTTTACTAACCCGTATGTTGCTCCGGAGTTTTTTTGGTTTATTCAACCCGTGCGATGCACCGATTGTATCTAAGATTTCATAGCTAAAATTTAACCATCTTGTAATTTATACTATCATTTAAAAGTTCATTTTAATCACCTTGTGTATTAGAAGGTGCACGTATTTTGTACGTAATGTTGGGGCAGACGGTTGAATAAGCAGATGACAGAATTTAGTTTAGAGAAGTTTATATGTTTTTTATTGTTATTATCCTTTTATTTTAGTCTATGTAATTAGTTATATGAAATGAGGCTTTACTAACCCGTATGTTGCTCCGGGGTTGTTTTTGGTTTATTCAACTCGTGCGATGCACCGATTGTATCTAAGATTTCATAGCTAAAATTTAACCATCTTGTAATTTATACTATCATTTAAAAGTTCATTTTAATCACCTTGTGTATTAGAAGGTGCAGATTTCAGATTGTGATGTTTATCATAACTTTTGTATTTAAATTAGTTTATTTATATTAAAAGTTACAATTAAAATAGTCTCTTCATATATTTACAATTAAAAGTTATAATTAAATCCCCCTTCCACATTAAATTAAGGGGGATAAATAATATATAGTATAGATATTATAATATAATATGTAAAAAAATATTTTTTTTTCAAGAGGTCAGATGACCCCTCTTGCTCCGCCACTGCGCGCGACGCGCCCCTTCACCCTTCTACTTATCCCTGCATCCGTAGGTACACCCTTCTACTCGTTCTTGCACCCTTGTGCCCTTCTTCATGGCCACGCGTGCCCCGACGTCTTTTTTCCTTTTCTTCTATTTTAAAATCTTACTTACTTCACTCTAAAGCAAACTTTGGCCAACTCTCATACTTGTCCTTTTTAATTAAATTTGTTCTACATTTCAAAAATTTTCCTTCTAAATAATAAAGTTGTCGGACCAATTACAGTCGTGAAGAATAATGAATGGGTAACCCCCAAAAAGACAACTTTGTTTTCCAACTTGGACTTCTCTCGCCTCATCCTCGCTTCAATTTCTTTCTATTACCTATTGATGCAGTTATCTCGCCACCTCCACTGTTAGCTCACCAAAGTTTGTGAAGATTATATTTGTTTCTAGAAGATATTATTTTTGTATGGAGACGACCAATTCTATGCATCGAGCGTGTCATTTCAAACCTTAATTATTTTTTTATCAATAAAATGTAAATTTATTAATCAACGAGTATATAAGACCTTTCAAACCTTAATCTTAAGAAATTTCTGAATGAGGCATTGCCTAAAAATGACTATATGGTAAGGAACCCCTTTTCGCTCAATGGTTAGGACATCACTCCCTAACAGCCTAGGATTCTAAGGATTGGAGCACCATGAGTTTACTTTCCTATTTGTTTAGGATTCTATTTATTGTGTATGAATTATCTATTTATTGTGATTAGATATAGGGATTTTTAGTAACTTTATATAGGGATATGATGAATACAATACAACATCCGGGAGTTTATATTGTGACAATTGCAAGCTTAAAGGAACACTTGAAAAGTTTAATTTTCTCTTTTATTTTTCTCATTTCCCCCGTATTCCAAGAAAACAAACAAGACCTTATTTAAATGCCAAAAACATCATGGAAGCCATTTTTTATTAGAGTATGTCTATCGAACAAATCTATCTATACTATATATATAGAGCATTGCATTTTTCTGACCTTGTAGTTGAGAGTCTTAGGGTTGGGTTGTCTCGGTTAACTCTGATCTAGAGCATTGCATTTTCCTTTTTACTTTTATTGTATATTTTATTCTGTTGCCTTTTGCGTGTGGTGTATTTTTGACAGGGAGCTGTGCGCTGAGTCTACCTCTCTTCTGTTGGAGCAGCGTTCATCGAGAGTGCAGTTGTCAAAGTCCACTTAGGTAAATCTCATGTGAATTAAGCCATGGACTCAGGTATGGTTTTGAATTTTTTCGCATCATATGCTTCTTTGTATATATCACTCAATACTCTATTGTGCACTAAGTTGGGGGTCTTCACGGAAACAGCCTCCCTACCGTAAAAAGTAGGGTCATGATCTGCGTACATCTTACCCTCCCCAGACCCTGCTCTGAGCGGGATATACTGGGTATATTTGGTTTGGTTTGGTTTTATCTATACTATATATGTATACAGTGTGTGAGGTGGGTTGGGGTGGGGGTGGGGTCGAGCGAGACAGAATCATGAGTCCATTTACGAGAAATGATAGGACAACACTTCCAACTACACCCCCAAACATGTGGTACACCACCTCTGTAAAGCACAGGGGTGAGTTTGAAGGTATGATTGGGGGTGTTGCCCTATCATTCATCGTCCACTTAATCCAACTTGAGACGGGATCAATCCTCATGTAGCCAAAGGGAAAAAATATGAGGAACGATAGGGCAACACCCCCGAACACACCCCGTGCTTTACAGGAGTTGTACCGCATGCTTTACAAATAAAATACTCATAATAATATTATAATAAAATTAATTGTAACACGCAGTACAACCTCTGTAAAGCACGGGGTGCATTTGAGGGTGTGGTCGGGAGTGTTGCCCAATCATTTCTCAAATAATATTTGCCAACTTTATTTAGACGTATTTCGAAGATAATATAGGAAAAAAAAATATCAGAGTACATTACTTACAGCAACACACAAATTTCAGAAAATGAAAAAGTTAACAGAGTTCGCTTGTATTGTAAGAATTGGAAATTTTTAATGTCCGAAAAAAAGTTTGCCAAAGAACAGAAAGGATATATACGGTAAATAAGTAAAAGGACGGACTAAAAAAAATGTCATTAAATTCTATAACTTTCTACCCACAAAAATCTTTTAACTTTCTATCCACAAAATGCAGTGACAAAATAGAAATTGGTATATTATACTGCACATAGGCTTCTCTGACGAGTCGGAGGTGACTGCAAATTGTAAAATAAACAGTAAAATATGCTCCTCAACATAACCATCTTTGCTAGCCAAAGAGTAAGAAATAGCACTTGAGAGAAGCAATTCACTGTCACATAAACTGGCGAATTCAATTCCCGTCTGACATTACATTTCAAATAGCGCTGCTAAAAGACACGGCCAAGTTTTAATCTAACAATCCCAGAAGAATCAAATGCATCTTGATATTACCGATTAGGATAATGGTATTACCGAACCCATCAAAAAAAACTCTCTCCTTACTTGATGAAACAAGCTGATCAACAATGGAACTGAACCAATATAGGGAATTCAACAAATATTGTATGATTTGTTCAAACAGTTTCACAAGTAAAACAGACACGACACAACAAGAAACCATCAAGAAAAAAAGAGATGAAAAGTTCTGGTATACTGTAACTCAACTTGTTACGTATATCAGCTTCAGCTATTTGGATCATACTCCTCAAATTGAATCTTGAAGTTCTCCGCCATTTTTATTTCTTCCTCTTCACTGAGTTTGCAATTCCTCCAATCAGCCTTATCCGCTATATTCAATAACCCAGCCAGGACCTACAATGACAGACTGCAGTTATTCACATTGGATGAAGAAGGCCAGTACAAATTTTCAGGTAGGAAAAAATGAAATAGAAGTTACGAAAGTCATCCATCAAGGTAAGAGGGGGATAATATTCTGGAAAGAGGCCAAAATTCTGATTAAACTCCATTTCTCAAGTGGAAAATACGACGGGAGACCAATTAGTTCTGAAACAAAATATTGGAAAAAAAACACTTGTTTTCGACATTGTACAGTCATGATGTGCAGCGGTATTCCCAATTTATCCATCCTTTCCTCCATCTTACATAGGTGATATTTCAGAGGCTAACTAACTAGTAACTACAGAATAAATACTGAAAGGGTGACTAAATTAACTTTTCGATTAGGAACAACTATTGAGTGGTAGAGATACATAAAAAACTACCATTTAGATTTTAGAACCTTAGTTACAAGATGGTGATGGACACAGAAAATAGCCCAAAATGATCCTATTCCTTGCCCAAAAAAGTCAAGCGGTATATTGATAGATAAATTTAATTACCAGCTGATCAGTTCAGCAAATCAATTAACCAGGTCAAACAACTGAATAAATAACATTCAAGTGGATAGATTTGACTCAAGTCATAAGTTGGTTGCACATGTTTCTGGGTTCAAATATGATGATTCTCAAAATTTACTAAAACCGACCCCAAATCATTTTGGGACTAAGGCTTAGATATTGTTGTTGTTGTATCTGGAGAAACATTAAGAGTGACCTCGGATATAGGTTTGTGAACATGTCAGCAGAACATGAAAACTCATACTACGATGCTTCAAGTATAACCGGCATATATGAAAATTGGAGAAAGCACATTTAATGGAAGAGTATCTGTTATGAGCGAACATAATGATGTAGGAGGGGCAAAAAAAATGTTCTGTTTGCTAATAGATTATAGTAGTCATGACAACTTATATCATGTGTTTGAGAGCCTTGTGGTGATTCTTAAGGTTCCAGTCAAATTGGATTGCATTTGCTAGGAATCCTAAAGAGTCGGAAAGCATATTACTATATTAGTATTTGATATGGTAACAAAGTATGGAAGTAACATCATCCAGTTACTCACTCTTAAAATCAAGGTTAACAAATGCAGTTCGCCATTATATATTTCAAGAGAGAAGAGTATTTACCTCACGACCAAATTGTACAGGAAATTTTTCATTTTGCTCAACGACATGCGACAGGATTGTTCCACCAGGAGCTTCTACATAAAATAAGCTCTGACTTCTATCAAGATGCATTCCCAACAATTTTCGTCCCGAATTGTCATCATCTGGAATAATCAAATAAACATGAGAGGTGAAATCTTTGCAATATACAAATTATACTCTTCGCGTGGAGAATTCTTTTGTGATCTCATACTCTTCGTACAATTAGTTAGATATCTCATACAGTGTTCCTCTCCGGCGATATTGATTATTCGAGTTTGCTTCAGAAGAGCTCATCAATAATTATCATATCGTCCATTTAGGACAGCCTACACTGTAAGCGCACACATTCTCCATTAATGAGACTCTTTATTCTGATTCAAGTGTTCAAATATTCAACCCTGAGAAATAAAAACCAACGCTGGTTCGACCTCAGACTCTTCATTGAAATTATTACTCTCATTGAAATCCATTTCATTGACTTCTTACTTTAATTCGATAATCAAATACTCAATACTGAGTCAGGTTCAATGATGTACGTATTGATTTTACAATATCAATCACATAAAGTTACATGACTATAGCAATTATCTCAAATCATGGCCGTCTCATGATATTTTCTATGTAACTGGAAAAACCTATGATGTTAGCCGTTTTGGAATTTCATCTCATTATATGTAACTTGAAAAGATAAGTAGGTTTATTTGTAAATAGACTAAACTTCAGGGATATTTTTGTAATTATCCCTAGTAAAACAACACCGCATGATGAAATCAAATTCGAGTGCTTATCATGTGACACTTGTTTACTGGAAATTTCTCCCAATCTACAGATTAGGTTAATAGAACTGAGACCCAGGGTTCCAGTATCCGCACAAGATGTTAGCTAACCAGGAGACGGCAGCTATATAGACATCCAAAGTTACAGGAGATATACATATATATACACACATAGACAGACAGACAGACAGTAGTAGGACTTACTTTTAACTGTTGCAAGCGTGAAACCCAACTTCTTGGCTGCTAAATTGAAAATTTGTTCAATGGAAGATGCTTTGGATGATACAATGGGAACAGCCTGCAAAAATATAAGTTTGATAAAGGCGTTGCAATACAAAGATCATGCTAGAATATTGTGTAAAAGGGAATTGGAGTCAGACAAATGTAATGGTTAATCAGCTGTAGGTCACATTTTGATATTGCTTATCCTATAGTAGGAAAAAAAAAAATGATTCCAGATATTATTCAACAAAATTAACAGTACGCATAACTTGAAAATAGAAAATTATAAAACAAGAAAGCTAGTCAAAATATTACCATGGAAAAGGACTTGCACAACTTCATTTATGAGGACAAAGCGAAATAAAAGCGTTTTAATGTAAAAATATGCCCATTAACAAATAATCTTTTTGCACCTGAAGATTTGCATGAGTTCCACGTTTAGAAACCCATTCAAAGAAAACTACTTCTTTCCCTTGTCTCCTGAAATAAGCTTGAAGGCTGCTCTGGAGTCTACGCAAGTCTTTTTCACATTCTGGTGATAGATACAGGGTGTTTGGCACATGTTCGATAGGTATTATCAGCACATGATCTTGAACTAATGGCCCTTTAGCTAGTGCACAATAACAGTATTCCCCTATGCTAGCGATTAGATGCGACTCCACACTTGGACTGGATAGACAAAACCAGCATTCATTGGATCTGAAACAGAATATTCTTATTTAAGCCAGTATCTATCTAATCATTAGATTAATGGTCTAATGAATTTCAAGCCTAAACACGTACCCGAAATCCATAGACCCAATGAGAAATTAAATTAACTTTTACCTGCTCGAGCTTCCTCTCCCTGATCCAGATCTGTCAGAAAATCCTTTACCTTCTTCTTGCAAACTATGCTGATATTTGCAATCTGGTCCTCTTTCACATTTTCCTTTGTTTAGAAACTCAAAACACACACCCCTAACAGATTGATCCCTTGCATCTGGATCATGTCGGAAATGGCACTTATCCCCTCTTGGACAAGACCCTGAAGATACAAATTTGAAGCACAACCTATCACCACTATCATCTCCATGTTTCTGCCTTTTCTGGGTGACATCATACCGCCAATACTGTGCATCAGAAACACTGTCACCAGATCTTTTTATCACTCCTTTGCCAGATGCACTTTCTTCGGTAGATGAATATGGAGATAAAGTAGTATTTGGCGGTTTTGCGGAGATCTCGGCGGTGGACATTTCGGATGCTGGAGTAGGCGAAAGTGCGTGAATGAATTTCTGAAATGAAAAATAGAAATCGTGATACACAGCAGGATTCGAATAAAGTTGCCAAAAAGAATATAAAGAAGCAGACAAATTTATCTGGGATGGATCAGATTGTATGATACTCAAGCATGCAGAATCCGGAATAAATTTACTGCAACATGTAACAAAATAAATGGCATATGAAGTACAACTGATGCTTCAGTTTTCAAGAAATCATACAAAGGGTAAGGAAATTAACCTGTTTGTCTCTATTTCCAACTGGAGCCAGGGCTATAAAACGAGTCACGTGGACAGCGCCAACATTAGCGTAAGGTTCACGATCATAGTAGAGACCATTAGTGCCTGCAATATGGTAGCTACAACAGAGGAAAGTCATTATTAGTAAGATTCTGTTATGCAAGTAATCAAAATTGTTGAAAGGGATTTTTCATTGCCAGGTCAATCTTCAGGAAGAGCATGTGTAATTTTATTATGTTTCAAGTTTATAAAAGAGATTGGAGACTTCGAGGCTCCTAGGAAGTCACTTTCCGATATATATTGTGCTCAGACTGGTCTCTAGTCAGTTACATATATGGCATTTCAGGTAGTTTTTAAGTCGAGGGTATCAGCGTAATTTTCCAGATTAGAATGTGCTTTTGGTCCTTGAGTCTTGCTTGAGGACAGGTTTTACTTAGTCCCTGAAATATATAGAGTTTCACCCTTCGAATCATATAAATAATAGTTTCCTATAGGATTCTATTTCTTGTCTACCAGGAAAAGTAGTCTAGTTTTCTTATTTCCATTATCTTCATAGAGATCCTTGCGAAAGATACCAAAAAATTAAATGGGTTCCAAACTACTTAGCTTCCCTTTTTTCATCTTCTCATCGTCCGTCTCCTCTATGACATCAGATTTTGCAATGGCTTAGGACAAATTGCCCATTAATTTTAGTACTAATAAACAGCCCAAGGTTTTCTAGATCACTATACATTGACTGCAACATTGTCAAGTCTGCTTCTAGAACGTTCAAACAAACACTACTCAAACCCCAAATTTTGTTTTTCATTTGCAGCACTACTAATTTTCACTAGAATATCTATAACTACAGACACAGGTATATTTCTATACCTACAGAATCATTTCCCTCAAATAGGGTTAAAGGTTTTGATGGTATATTGATACTAGAAGCAAAAGGAATAATCAAAACATTGGTAGCTTACATTGGTAGCAAAAGGAATAATCAAAATATTGATACCCAATTGTTTTCCGTGCAATTATCAAATGCTCAAACATTAAGGCTTCAACACATTATTAGACTAACTAATGAGATAATACGTCCTAACTTAACTTGGATACCTAGGTATTTGTAAAAATTCAGACATGCAACTTTTTATCTATGAAGCACGGAGGCACGTATCTCGTCCGACATGAGTCGGACACTCCAGACATGTCCGACACGTTCCGACACACTCCTGACACGCGTGTCGGAGAATGTCTGGTTATCTATTTATTTTTTAATGCTGGACACGGCGCCGAGACGCGGGAAACATGGGCATGAAATGGACACGCTCGGCTGGTTTTTTCTTCGCCGATCTCCTTAATCCAGCATCGTCTTCTTCAACGGTCTTCGCCGACCTCCGCGAATGGACACGGTGGGCTGGGATTCTTTCTTGCAGTTCTTTTTTTTCTTTGTCGATTCGCCGATCTCACCCTCCAATGTTGCTTTTCTCTGTTAGCTGTTTCATGGTTGTGCGTCCCAATTAACTATTTTCTAGCACCGTTCTACTGGGTTGCTAAATGAAGAGGAAAAATGAATAAGTTAGAAAATGAGTCAAACACAAAAACTCAGAAAATTGAAAAAAAAAAATGGACGCAGAAGAGGGGGGCTGTGTAGGAGAAGGAAAGGACGGCTAGGGTTTTTTAGATTTTATTTAATATTGGGCTGTTTTTTTTCTAAAATAAGAGGTCATTAGGCCTTGGGGTTGTTAAATATAAATATTTTCAAATTTTAATTATGAAAGAAGATATATATGTTTTTGGATCTCTCTTTTAAATTCTTAAGCATCTATAGTATTTATTATGTATATATAATACTTCTATTTAAAAAATATAAATGCGTCGTCTATGCGTTGTGTCCCTACATTTTGAAAAAAAATACAAATCCCATGTCCGTTTCATGTCGTGACGCGTGTTGAGTCCGTGCTTCATAGCTTTTTATGCATATTTCTGCTGCACTTGAGGTAGGTTCGGACTCGGGGAGGTCTAGTTCCTTTTTCTCAAATTTGAACTTGTTTGTTGGTAAGAACTAAGAAGCGATTAGAATCTTCTCATTATGCTATATATGGGACTCTTATTGTTTTAGTGTGTTTTTATTGACCCAAAACTTCTTTTTACTTCACTTTCATCTGAATGAAATCAAACTGCAGACTCATTATTGTATCATAATTTTATGGAACAAAATTGAGAAAGAAATAAAGAAAGAAAATCTTACCGCGGCCTAATTTCTGCTACTAATTCTGATATGGTTGAATCGCCATTAGATGGATCCGGCATTCCAGGTGGAACAACAGATGCTGCAGATCCATTACTGACCCCACTGGGCCATTCATTAGTGAAATCCAGTGAAGGAAACAAATAAGCTGTAAATTGCATGACAACCAAGAGGAAAGGAGTCTGAGGGTGGAGGAGAAAGGGAGTGAGTAATGCAACAGTTATCTTATAACAAGGATATCTCAAGAACATATCAGCAATTCCTGGCTGCTCAGATAACGCCCTCAATGAATCAACATCATCTTGACTGTATATCCCGAATTGTTGGCTACTTGTGGACCGCCTACCAGATAAGTATGTCACAGACAAACCTATAAATGAGTACGCCAAACCATAAATAATTTAATCAGCTTTCAAAGATGAAACAAATTATATCAGTTAACAGATGCATATACAAAACCCATAAAAACAAAATAGCAAGACCTACCAAAACCAACTTGTCTTTAGAAAGATATGTCCTAGAGATAAACAAAGAACAAAGTACTCAATAAAACTGAAAGAATTCCTATATATTATCAGATTATCTTGCTACTGTTTTTAACCGGGAAGTGATACTAGTATGTGATAACATAAATGTGAAAAAAGTTGGAACAGCAACAAACTACAAAAACCTAGTAGAACTCCGTCAATTGTCTATACTAATTAGGGGAGGTTCTTGGATGTTTAATAAAACTCAACCCAGAGAAGCCTGGTTCCGTGTTTTCCAAGGATCGGCTAAGTCATGGAAAAAGCCTTGTCTCAACATTTGCCAATTGCTATTACAGGTCTCTACAAATAATGATCAACCTTTAGTACAAGGGGAAATCATAAATTACCACAGAAAGAAACACAAGTTACACAACATACCGGTGGATGAAAGTTACATAGAATGAGATACACCAACCTTATATCAAATAAGTCATCAAGTAGAATTCACATCACTAATCTTTTCAGTAGTCAATCTCAAAGTATGATTCAAGTATTGGAATGTATCAGCGTCTAGAAGGCCAGAATTGATGTTTCTCATCTATTCTATTATATATCTAAATCTAAATATTGTGTGTATGCAAATAGCCAAGCAAGGAATGACAAGGCAAAGGTGATTATAAGAAGCATTCAGATCCCACGACTAACATTTTCTTTCAAAGTCGATGATGGATTAAAATCCAAGGTTGAGTTGGTCTTTAATTTCGCCATTTGATATACTTTGGGTGAAGAATGCACATTTAATGAAAGAAATTTGTTTTTCACGAGTTTTCATAT
Source organism: Orobanche coerulescens (assembly GCA_033398695.1). Lineage (NCBI taxonomy): Eukaryota > Viridiplantae > Streptophyta > Magnoliopsida > Lamiales > Orobanchaceae > Orobanche > Orobanche coerulescens. Next base: position 123,298,320 of record CM065810.1, read on the forward strand.
TTCACTTTCAAGACACAAGTGTAAAAGGAAAAAGAAAGATAGGAAAGGAAAACGGAAGAGAAGAATACAGAGTACAACATGAAAATAATGAAATGGTAAAATAATTAGCTAGAGGTCTCAGCAATTCGAAGAGGCAGATATAGTACATTTCGAATGTTAATTTAATATTTCTAAATTTCTTTGGATATAAATGGTAAACAAACTCAAGTGGGGCACTGTTCAATGAAAATTCAATAGGTAGCCCAGCAAGCGAACGAATGTTTCTACAGCATTTCCTCACAGGCATAGCAGTGTAACGTAATGAACATTTCTACTGCATGTCGATGTAAGCTAATACTAGGTAAAGCTTAAATGCCATATTGTGAGGATCCATCCATTCAAATACATTATTATGTGGACTATCTTTAGCACCGGAAACTGATGCAAATCCTTTAAACCTAACAACTTGGTACAATTTGCTATCGCTTGCTAAATAAAAAATAGACAAAACAAGACGATTCTGAAATTAAAACCATAAACCTATCTATATTATGTTGTTCTTAAATCTAGAGAGCCATTCTATATTATGTCTGTCTGTTACTCCATTACTAATCTAAGTATGGCCAATTGTTGAACAATTCAAATCATCAGGAGAAAAACAAAAACGCAAAAGCAAAAATACATAGAATTAGAACAATCTAGAAAGATCTTTCTTTTTATCAATCTCATAAGAGTAAAGAGACAGGCAGAGGTGAACAAGGGGATTCTCTTTATTGAATAAGGGGAAAAAAAAAACAGGCTGCCTAAAGGACGCCCTTCCTAGCAAGAATTTTAGCTTCCTGCCCAGCCACAAGGCTATAAGACTTATAACAGATTATTTTCTGCCCCCCCTTTTCCTTCTAATCAGAAGGTTACAATACATAATGTAACGAAGTAAATAAGGTCAACGAATCAGATTGAGTAGTTGATTTATTTCCAGTGAATCCCTTGATTGAAGCTCATTCCTTGATTTGTGCAACTGCCAATTGACTTGCCTGATTTGCTGTCTTGATTTGCTGCCTATCAATCTTGACTTGATTCCCCTTTTTACGTGAATAGACCACCCACTTCTTTAGGTGTGTATCATTGCCATCCTCCAAAGAAGCAACCTTGTCCCCAAGGTTGGAATGGGGAAACTGCCTTCGGAAGTCGGATACATCCATCCAAGTAGCATCATGCCCCTCCCGTTGTACCAGAACTTGGTTAACCCCTTGCTGTTAGCGTATCCCCAAGATGTCCTGCAGCACATAACCTTGCTCGGTAACGGCCAAGTCCTCAGGCAGATTGGTGACTTGCGTTGGGATTTCCCTTAACTTGACGAAGCTGTGATACGTGAAAGATCGGATGAACCTTTGCAGTAGACGGAAGTGCTAACTTGTAGGAGACTTTGCTGAATTTTTGAATAACTGTAAACGGTCCACAGAACCTAGGAGCCAACTTCTGATTAATGCGTTGGTGGACTGTGGATTGATGATGCGGTCTCAGTTTCAATAAAACCTTGTCCCCTGCAGTAAATTCCAGCTCGCGTCGCATGGCATTTGCTACCTTAACCATCCGGTTTTGAGCTTTCGCCAAATTGTAACGGAGTTGTCTAAGAACTTCATTTCTCTCGTTATGCTCTTCGGCAACTGCCCCTACCTTAAACTCACATCGTAAATACTGATGCAGAGTGGGGGGAGGCCTTCCATACACAATCTGAAACGGGGTAACGCCTGCAGCACTTTGACTGAGGTATTATACCAATATTCTGCCCAATGTAGAAAACGTCCCCATTGTTTTGGCTGTTCCGAGGTCATGCACCATAAGTACTGCTCGAGGCATAGATTAAGAACTTCAGATTGGCCATCCGTCTGAGGGTGGTAGGCTGTACTCATGCGCAGCTTGGTGCCCCATTTACAAAAAATTCTTCCCATAAGGTACTTCGAAAAATTGCGTCGCGATCACTTACAATCGATCTTGGTACCCCATGTAAGCGAACTATTTCTTTGCAAATAGTCCGGCCAGAGATTTGGCAGTAAATGGATTTTCAGCCCTATAAAGTGTGCATATTTTGTGAAACAGTCAATCACTACCCATATACAATCAAACCCCTGGGAAAGTGGCAGTCCGGTGATGAAATCCATTGCAATATCTTCCCAGATGGCTGCTGGAATGGGAAGGGAATGGAGGAGACCTGCTGGTGCCAGTGTATCGTATTTATTTTTTTGACACATCAGACATTCCGACACACATTGTTGAGTTCGCTTCATCATACCCCTCCAATAGACACTGGTAGCTAATCAGTGGTGGGTCCTATAAGCACCAGAATGGCCTCCCATTGGTGTGGAATGGAACTCCTCCACGAGTCGGGGTATCCCTGGCGATGTGGCGGGCAGAACAATACGTCCTTTGTAAGATAGACGTCCTTGAAGCAGATGAAAGGGGGGTCGACTGGTTGGGTCGTGGCGAAGCTGTCGAATGGTAAGGCTTAATTTTGAGTCATTGGAAACGGCGGAATCTAGTTCGGCCCAATCGATCCATACTGGTAATGATAACATTGAGAGCTCGAGTTCTCATTTTGCCGGGACAGCACATCAGCAGCATTATTCAACTTCCTGGGCTTGTACATGACGTCAAAGTCATACTCCATGAGCTTGGCCACCCGGTTTTGTTGAGAGGGGATGCGATACGCTGTTGTAGCAAGTGACGGAGGCTGCAATGATCTGTCCGTACAATGAACCGGAGCCCTATGAGATATGACCTCCAGTGCTGAATTGCCAGAACAAGAGCCATAAGTCCTTTTTCATAAGTAGATTTTGTCAATGTTTGACCCTGTATTTTCAATAGCGCTCTTCATGTGTATAGCGTTTTTATTCCACCATAGCGTAGCGTAAATAGCGTAGCGCATAGCGTAAGCTATTTGAGGATGTCAATTAATTATTTAAAAAAATATATATAATATATATAATATATATTTATATTACCAAATAAATGAGATAAATAACCATACAACCATAATAGTTAATCATTACATTCCAAAATAACTCAATCTAATTATCGAAAAACACCAATATGAAAGGTTTTACATCATAACTAGAGGTAATCATTGTCTTCCAATATTATATCGCTATCATCATCATCAATAGTATCAATAATTGGAAAATTCCCGCTGTCAAAGTTTGTTGGAGTACCGCGATGGATGTTCTGAAGTATCGTGATCTGAAAGGTAGGGTTTTGAAGAGTCGATTATCTCAGGGTTTTTTTTTTTGAGTTCTGAAAGTTGAAGTGTCGCGAGGAGTTCTGAAGTATCGCGAGGGTTTTATTTTGGTGTGCTGAAGTTGGAGTTTTACCATCTTGCCCTCCAAGAATTTCAGCAGTTTTTCTTTTTTAACATATAGCGTATGCTATATGTTATTTCAAGAATTTCAGCAGTTTTTTTCTTTTTGAACATATAGCGTACGCTATATGATATTTCGCGTAATAGCGTACACTATTTACGCTATTACCTGCGCTACGGTAATATAGCGTGCGCTATCCGAGCATTAAGTTAAAAAAACTGCGCTACGTAGCACTTCGGCCCCGTAGCGTGCTACGCGAAAGCGTGAGTTGAAAACACTGGTTTGACCGGAGAGGCCTTCGCTAAAATATGCAATTGGCTGCCTGTCTTGTAGTAAAACTGCGCCAATTCCAGTCCCCGATGCATCGCATTCTATGATCAACGGCTGAGAAAAATCTGGTGTTGCCAAAACAGGAGGTGGTAACAGCAGTCTTGAGAGCATCCGAGGCTTTTTGCGCAGATTCGGGCCATGTGAATTGCCCCCCATTTCTTTCTTGAGAAGAGCCGTGAGGGGCTGTGGAATTTGCCCATAATCTTTGATAAACCGTCGATAGTAGCCTGTGAGGCCCAGGAAACCCCAAACGGCCTTTGACAGATTTTGGCGATGGCCAACGGAGCACACTAGAACCTTAGATTGATCCATTGCCACCCAATGTGAGAGACAATGTGGCCAAAATACTCAACTGATGTTTTACCGAAATGACATGCTTTTGCATTGGCTTCCAATTGGTGGTCCTAAAGAATTCCCAAAACCACAGCGAGATGTTTCAGATGGTCCTCCCATGACATGCTGTATACTAGAATGTCATTGAAAAACACCAACACAAATTGACGAAGAAATTGCCGAAAATGCCATTCATTATCGCTTGAAAGGTAGCCGGTACGTTTGTTAACCCAAACGGCATTACCAAGAACTCCTAGTGTCCTGAGTGTGTACGGAATGCAGTCTTAGGAACGTCACTTGGAGCCACATGAATCTGATGGTAACCGGAACGAAGATCAAGTAAGTATCGGACTCCATGCAGTTCATCCAACATCTCTTGTATAATTGGTATGGGGTATTTATCCAGCACCGTTACTTTGTTGAGTTCCCAACAATCGATGCAAAATCACCAACTACCATCTTTCTTTTTGTCAATAGAACTGGGCTGGAAAATGGAAATGAGCTGCGTTGAATAATTCCGGCAGTAAGCATCTCACCCACTAAAGTTTCAATCTCATTTTTCTGATTATGTCAATAGCGATAGTTTGAAACTCACAGGAGATGAACCCATCTACAGAATAATCTGATGATCATATGGCCGAGAGGGGGGTAGGTCCTGGGGTTCCCCAAAAATCTGATGGTGCTATCGTAGGAGTTCTTCCAATTGTTGTAGTTGGTTGGCCGAAATATCAGCAGCACTATGGTCTGTTGGTGGCTCAACAGAAAGTTCCCATAAGAGTGCATAATACTCAATGTCATCCATTTGTCCAGTGAGTTAAAGGAGACCGGCAGTCTGGTTAGAGATGGATGGGTCTGCCACCCATTGAACAGACTTGTCACCAACAGTGAATCCCATCATTAACTTTGCCCAGTTTGCTTTGACATCCCCGAGTGTTCCCAGCCAAGCCTATGCCCAAGATAATGTCTATTCCACCCAGGGGAAGCACAAAACAGTCCAATGGCATAGTAATTGGACCCAAATCAACCTGTAATTTTGAGAATTTACAGTTGGACTTGGAGCGACTCTGTCCCCCAATCGTACTCCAAACCTTGGTGTAGGCTCTAGTGGTTGTTGTATACGGTCTGTTAGATGACTTGAGATGAAATTATGGCTTTCCCCACTGTCCACCATAATAACCACATCAATTCCTGCGATTCGGCCCCTGAACTTCATTATTTTTGGCCCATTGATTCCTCCCATGGCAGTCAGCGGCAAGCCGAGCATAGAAAATTGGGGAGCCTCCGCTGAAGAGATTTCTTGGGCGAGTTTGTCATCTTCATTACAGTCGTTGCCTTCTTCCTCGTCATCATCTTCCCCGCCGATCAGAGTTCGCAGGGATTTGTTTGAGCATACATGTAATGGGGATGTAAGGCTGTTGGCATCGAAATCAGAGGCCCTTGGCACGCAGGTCCAGGTACTCTCTGTTTGTGTAGTGGCGTGCCGCGTGCTGGTTTGTGCATCGTCGAAGAGGCTGAATTGCGAGGAGGGAAGGGCGTAGATCGAGTCTGAGACGTGGAGTTGCTGTGATTTCGGTCAAATTGTTGGAGATGGGTTGAGACTGGTTTGTTGGACTGTTAGTAACTAGTAGAAAAAGAGTGGGGTGAGTTTTGTTTAGAAGGCCCAATAAACCCATTAGTTGAAACCCTCCTTTTCAAACCAGTGTCGTATTCTTCATCTAAGAAGCCACGACCAGAAATACAACCTGTAGAAAGAAAACCAATCTCTCTTTCAACAGCACGGGCCACCTTCATCACCGTGCGCAGGTCAATCACGTCATTCGGCCGGAGACGCACTCGAGTCGCCGGCTTTAGTCCATTGAGAAAGAGACCCAATTGAATATGGGGAGAGAGACCTGGAAGTTGGGCCATTCGAGCTCGGAATATATTTGCATATTCATCCACAGTTGTTGTCTGCCGAAGGGCGGCTAATTGTTCAATGGGAGGGCCAGTTAATTCCCCACCAAATTCCTCTAAGATTTCTACCGTGAATTGTCCCCAAGTTAGGGCAGGATGTTGCTGTTGCAACCAACAGAGCCAGTGTAACGCAGCGCCTACCATGCTGATAAAATCTGTGCGGACTTTCAAATCCTCACGTGTTTGGTGAATGGTGAAAATTTGTTCTGCTCGTGCTAGCCAACCTATGGAATCTGTGCCTCAAAGGTGGAAAGTTCCGCTTTACCAGCGAACAACGAGATGTCTTCTGGAGGACGGGGTGCTTCCAGGGAAGGGCTAGTATTGCTAGGATCCGGAGTGGATCCTGTTGCTGGAGTTGCCGCTGACGAAGCCGTAGCGTCGCCTCGCCCGTTAGTTGGGGAAAACAGGCGAACTGGTCAGATAACCTAGTGATGGAAGCCTGCATTGTTGTCATTTGATCTTCCATTGCACCCATCAGATTACCATTGCTCCTACTTCGGTACGTAACTCGTCCTGACTCTTCTCCATCATTTCGACACGCGAATCCATTCTCGTGTTTGCCATTGATCCGGCAAGTCGGACGAATTTGATAAGAGTAAAGAGACAGGCAGAGATGAACAAGGGGATTCAGAAGGTTACAATATATAATGTAATGAAGTAAATAAGGTCAGCGAATCAGATTGAATAGTTGATTTTTTTCGAGTGAATCCCTTGATTGAAGCACATTCCTTGATTTGTGCAACTGCCAATTGACTTGCCTGATTTGCTGTCTATCAATCTTGACTTGATTCCCTTTTTCACGTGAATAGACCACCCACTTATTTGAGTGTGTATCAGCTTCCCGGTCCAGAAAGTCCGTTGTTCGCTCTATAGCCAGAAATGTCGGTGTTTCGGATGGATATTATCGGCTCAGGTCAGCCTTTCACCATGGATCAAAGATCAAAGAGATGGGTTAGACGAATGGAAAGATCTGCCTAAGACTAGAAGAATGTAGGAGATTCCAGAACAGTCGGAATAGGAAGAAAAGACTGAATAGGATCCCCTGAAGTTCCATAATTAGTTAACAATAACTGGAGGAGTAATTCAAGTTCAGCAGCAAAATAAAAACTGCCGTAACCAATAACTATCCACCCAGCAACTGCTAAGCATTGCTCACTGTGATCAAAATCTAGATTCAACAAAGTAAACCAGGCTATTCATCAATCTTGATCATCGTAACACGTTTTAACATCTCCAAGTAACACTATAGAATCAACTGATAACAACATAATACATGAAAACACATCCAGTTAGTAAAGCAGCACGTACAACTGCGCTAGAACGAAAGTAACTGAACAAACAACAAAAGAGAAGAAAATAAATAAATTTTATGGAGTAAAATTACCGTGGAGCAGAAATTTTCCGCTCCCCCTCAACCAATACAAATTCTCACACACTTTTAAGCCATCCATCTTAAACCCAAAGTTAGCCGAATCCTTGGCCGTCGCAGATAATACTTTTGCGGCCCCAATTCCATAATCTCCGATGAAGTAAGTAGGAACGGGGATTTTGGAGCGGCCTTCAATGTATTCATTGAACTCATCCATCTGCGCCGCAGAGTCCGGGAAAAACTGCCCTACGCACAGCAGCGCGTCGAATGGCCCCGCCGATTTGTTTACCTGGAAATTTGCAGGTGAAGAAAATATTCAAAAACCACATGCGTAGTTGGAAAAAGAGTCTTGTGTGGGTATAAGGAAATGCAGCGGATACAGAGGAAACGCGTTTGAAGAGTTGGCTGAGACGGCCGAGGACGTCGCCGCAAAGGAGGATTCGCGGAGCTGCCATGAACTATGAGAGAGATGGTGATGAGCGATATTCTTAAACCTGTACATAAATCGAACCACTCATTGGGTCACTCAATGACTCTAACTAGTTGAGTGTAGTGTCACGGGGTGGGGTTTGAGCACTCGAAAGCTCTTTGGAGCCGTGCGGCACTAGACTAAAATCGCCTCGATCTCTAGCTAGTAAGACTAACTCACTCGGTTGCTAAGTGTTTAAGAAGAGGTTTGCACTTGGGAGTTGAGAGAAACACTTCACTATTTCACAAACACTTTACAAGAATGTTGAGTCTTTGAGGGTTAGTTGCAAATGAGTCATCCCCTTGCCTATTTATACAACTCCCAGGACTTAGAAACTTCTCTGCACCTCATCATTTGGAGGACTCTAGAACATCATATACAATCCACATACTTCTATCATATTCTAGATAATTCCAAGTACAAGGCTAAGTACAATCATCTAGAATACTCTACAACTTTCAAGTACTACATCCTTCTAGGAGATTCCTAGAGGCTTCCTCTTCATCCGGGCGCCCCAGCCCGTCTCCGCCCGCATCGACCCATCCCGGCCCGCATCGGCCCGACCGTACAGGTCCGTCTCTGCCACGTTCCAAACTCTTCCCGAACCTCCTGGACCATGCTGGTCCGCTTCTAGCTGCTTCCGGTCGAGTCTTCCCTGCTGAGTGACTCATCAGCCTTTCAATGTCCACTGCCCCCACAAAGCAATATTTTTCTAAGCCTATTATAGGGGGAAGGGTCTCTCTCGCACCTCGCGCGCGCGCGCCCGCGCACGTCGGCCAGGCCCGGCATCCCACGCTCGCGTCCGACCGCCCAGCTCGAGTCTTGTTCCCCGACTCGGCCTTGTCCCATCGTCGTGCCTTGTCCCACACGATCTTTGCTCGTCCGGCCTTGCCCGCACGCCCTGCGCTGCCGAACAGTCCCGCACTTGTCCCGATCGCAATGCCCCTTGGGCGATCCGCTTCCCATAGCGGCGTCCGTGCTCCTCCCACGGTTTCCTCGCGTGATTCTCCGTCCGATCACGCCATCCCGAAGGCTGAATCTCCACATGCAGCCTGATGCCATCCTTGGCGTCCTGCTCGTGCCGGTCCCTCGGCACCCTGTGCGACCGTCTGTGCACACATGTCTCGTCGCCGAATTTCGGCCGTGACATTCTCCCCCGCCTAGTTCGTCGACGTCCTCGTCGACGTGGCGGCCCCTCGATGAACCGAATTGCTCCAAGGTGGTAAGTCGGATCCTCCTCAAGCTTCCTCACGTACTTGAGTGTCGTCATAGCTTGTCTCGAATGCTCTGTGGTCAAGTGTATTACCTGCGGCTTGTCTTGATCACACACGTACAGCGCCCTTTGATGCGGAACCAGTCCAACCTTATTCTTCTTCAGGAAATCCATGCCCAATATTATGTCCCGATCATCCATGCTCGTCAACTTGAAGTGCACGCGCGGTTCCCACGTGCCAATCTTTAGTCGCACCCCATTGGCGACTCCTGTGACCCGAACGGGTGGTGCATTATTCGACTTCATCCAGCCCCGTCCCTCGATGACCTGAAGCCCCAACATCTGTACTTCAGCCTCGTCAACGTAGTTGTAATCGGCCCCTGTGTCGACTAACGCCTTGACGGGTTTCTCATTGATCAGTCTCGTCGTATACATCAAATTTCCCTCAAGCGGTGCTCCTTCCTGCGATGTCGTCCCTATGGCTGAGTTCAATACCTGAAGCGCCATCGATGTATCCTCACCCTCGGCATCGTTCCGTGCCTTGGTGTACTCCATGGCCGCCACCTTCGGAAACTTCGAGCATTGCCTCGTCGAATGCTCCGTGCTCCAGCAAATTTCGCACTTCTTCTTCTCCGGACATGCTGCTACGAGATGGTCTGCACTCCCGCACCCATGGCAAGTCTGAGTCCACCCTGACTGCTTGCCGTCCTTGGGCCTGGCCATCCTCGCGCCCCTATCCGCATCACCCAGGTACGACTTGTCCTGCGTACCGATGTCGTCCTTGTCCCTCCTAGACTTCCGGCTCTCCCCGGCTGGTTTCAACTCGATCAGTCGTTCCGCTATCGCAATTGCCTCGAACACGTTCTGTGCCTCGGCCCTCTGCACTTCCAAATTTGCCCACGGTTTTAGTCCATCCACGAACGCGAACAAAGCCTCCTGCTCACTAAGGCTAGGCAACTCCAGCACGATCTCCTGGAACTCCTTCACATAGTCCTTGATCGCCTTGCTGTGTGTCAACTGCTTCAACCTAGCCCGGACCTCAAACTCAACATTCTCCGAGTAAAACTGCCGCTTGAACTCGGCCTTGAAATCCTTCCATGTCTCCATCCGACATGTTCCACGCGCGATCTCAGTTTCGCGCCTTCTACACCACAATAGCGCTACATCGGCCAATAAGAATGGAGCCGTCTGCAACTTGGTCGCATCATGTGCTATCCCCAATGCACCAAAGTAACGCTCCATGTTCCACAGGAAGTCATCCACTTCCCTACCATTCTGCGATCCTTGGAACGAACACGGCCGGGGGATGTCGATTCGATGGGGTGCCGCACCCCGCTGGTCCCTGCTGTGGGCCATCGCCCGCTCGTACAATGCTGTCCTGCCCTCGATGGTCTCGATCCTCCCGATGATCTCCTCTCGAAAGGCTGTGATCATGGACCGAACCTCCTTCCTGACAGACTCAAGGATCTCCTCACACAAGTCGCGTCTCAACGCATTAAGGGTGCCCGTCACTTGATTCTCAAGCTCCTCCAATGACTCGCTCATCTCCGTCACCTGGTCGGCCACGCTGCTCCACGCCTCGAGAGCATCCTCGTGCTTGCCTATGGTTTCCTCCAGCCGAGTCACTCGTGCTTCCATGGCAACACCTCTTTCCACGGACTTGTCCCTAAACCTTTTCCTGGACTTGTCCTTCTCCTGGCCAGGTTGAACTTTGGTGACGTTGGACGAAGTCTCCATCGGTTCTCCTTGCACAAAACCTCTCAGCAACGTCTCAATGCGGAAGCTCCTTGAACCACTAGCGTGGATCCGATACCACTTGTCACGGGGTGGGGTTTGAGCACTCGAAAGCTCTTCGGACCCGTGCAGCACTAGACTAGAATCGCCTCGATCTCTAGCTAGTAAGCCTAACTCACTCGGTTGCTAATTGTGTAAGAAGGGGTTTGCACTTGGGAGTTGAGAGAAACACTTCACTATTTCACAAACACTTTACAAGAATGTTGAGTCTTTGAGGGTTGGTTGCAAATGAGCCATCCCCTTGCCTATTTATACAACTCCTATGACCTAGAAACTTCTCTTCACCTCCTCATTTGGAGGACTCTAAAACATCCTATACAATCCACATACTTCTATCCTATTCTAGATAATTCCATGTACAAGGCTAAGTACAATCATCTAGAATACTCTACAACTTTCAAGCACTACATAATTCTAGGAGATTCCTAGAGGCTTCCTCTTCATCTGGGCGCCCCGGCCCGTCTCGGCCCGCATCGGCCCGACCGTACAGGTCCGTCTCTGCCACGTTCCAGACTCTTCCCGAACCTCATGGACCATGTTGGTCTGCTTCTAGCTGCTTCCGGTCGAGTCTTCCCTGCTGAGTGACTCCTAGCCTTTCAAGGTACACTGCCCCACAAGGCAATATTTCTCTAAGCATATTATAGGGGGTCTCTCTCGCACCTCGCGCACGCGCCCGTGCACATCGGCCGCGCCCGGCATCCCACGCCCGCGTCCGGCCGCCCAACTCGAATCTTGTTCCCCGAATCGGCCTTGTCCCATCATCGTGCCTTGTCCCACACGACCTTTGCTCGTCCGGCCTTGCCCGCGCGCTCTGCGCTGCCGAACAGTCCCGCACTTGTCCCGATCGCAATGCCCCTTGGGCGATCCGCTTCCCATAACGGCGTCCGTGCTCCTCCCACGGTTTTCTCGCGTGATTCTCCATCCGATCACGCCGTCCCGAAGGCTGAATTTCCACATGTAGCCCGATGCCATCCTTGGCGTCCTGCTCGTGCCGGTCTCTCGGCACCCTGTGCGACCATCTGCGCACACATGTCTCGTCGTCGACTTTCGGCAGTGACAGTAGGTTGTTATAGAATCAAACAAATGGAATTTGCTATGCCTTTACCCATAAACATTTATTTTGAAATTTTCGAATATACACAACTTTTTGAGTAAACGCATAATAATTTTTTTATTTTTGGAAAGCCTAAGGGGTCGTTTGGTTCGTCGGATTCTGACAGAATTGGGCGGAATTGGAATGGGCAATTCCATTAACCAAATTCCATCATCATGTTTGGTTAGTTTTTTACAAGGAATGGAATCTATGAAATCTTCCATCCACATAATTCATTATTCCTTCATGTTGAGGAAGGAATTCAAATCCATTCCTATGGAATCTCATACAAATTACAAAAAAAAAAAAAAAACGTAACATATTCTTTCTCTACTCGTCAAAAAATAATTTTATTATAACTTATATGTAAAAATATTAAATATTAATATAAAAAATATATTGAGAAATATTAATATTTAAAATAAATAAATATTAATATTAATATTAAAAATACTAAATATCAATATTAATATTAATATTAAAAATATTAAAAGTATTACTTATTTACGTATTTTACGTACTTTAAAAATATTAATTATTGAGAAATTTTACGTATAAATAATATTAATATTAAAAATACTATTTATTAATATTAAAAATATAATGAGAAATATTAATATTAAAAATATATTGAGAAATATTAATATTAAAAATATTAAATATTAAATATTAATATATTAATATTAATAACATTACGTATTTACATATTTTAAAAATATTAATTTTAGTAATAATATTAATATTAATATTAAATATACTATTTAGTAATATTAATATTAAATATTTATTGTGAAATATTAATATTAAAAATATTAAATATTATATATTAATATAATAATATTAAAACATTACGAATTTACATATTTTAAAAATATTAATTTTAGTATAAATAATATTAATATTAATATTAAAAATATATTTATTAATATTAATATTAAAAATATATTGAGAAATATTAATATTAAAAATATTATTTATTAGCGGAGGAAATATGTTGCTGATCCGAGCCATGTACTTCAGTTCGAAGAGATTGAATTAGCGGAGGATCATTCGTACGAGGAGCGTCCGGTGCGAATACTCGAGAGGAGGATCAAGCAGTTGCGGAATAAGACGATTCCCCTACTGAAAGTTCAGTGGTCGCGACACGGAGTCGAGGAGGCTACATGGGAAACCGAGGATAGTATGCGAGCGAGATACCCCGAGTTATTTACCCCTTAGTTTCGAGGACGGAACTCTTTTTAAGAGGGGGAGTATGTAATATCCGACTGTAAAATTTTCGTCTTTGCCTGTCATTGTATTATTCGGATAATCTGATTATCATGAATCGTTGCATTTAGTATTATGTTGAGGTATTATAGATTTGAATTTCATATCGTTGTTATTTCATTTCATATGTGATGATTCGATGTTAATTAGAGAGTTACATTTTCGAATTTTTCTGTTGATGTAGCGTACGCTACACAGTATGATTAATGTACGTTAATCATGTGCCTTAGCGTGCGTAATGCTTCCTTTGTTGCGTACGCTAAGAGAGAATCTGGCATCAGTTGACTTCAGCACGTGAACTTCTTATCCGTTGGCATGCATGTGAGTAATGTTGAGCTGTCATGTCGACCAGAGTCAACTTTTATTAGCGTGCGTAACCCCTTTTTCATTAGCGTGCGCTAACGATCTGCGAATTCAATACAGTAGCCACTGTAAGCCGCTTACATACGTAATATTAACCAGTTAGCGTACGTAAGTGTGTTAGCGTACGCTAAAGCTTCCCGTTAGCGTGCGCTAAGTATGCATAGTCTATTTATAGGACCAGCCTGTTTTTCATTTCTTCACAACCCCAAACCGAATTTCTCTCTCCATATATCGTCCCTCTGCACTACCAAACCAATATCAACCTCCCCTAACTTGTTTCTGAGCCTTAAATCTGGGAGTGGAGCTCATTTCCTTGGAGATTAAGAGGTGTTCTTGAGCTTGGAGTATATTTTCTCATAGCATTGAGATTGTTCTTCATTTCTGGAGGTAGGTGTACTTTCCTCTCTGTATTATTTTCATATGTTGATGTTAATGACGAATTATACTTCACCTAGAGTTAGATTAATCAAGTAAAACATAGTTTTAATCCAACCTTTTTAACACTTGTGATGAATATGATAAATAAGGGTTTGAGATGGATGTGTTCTTGATTATATAGTGATTTTAACCATGTTGTAACTATCATGCTCATCTTATTGGACGAATTTAGCTCAGTAGAACACCTTTGAATCAGTTAACTTCACTATAGTTGGATTTAACTAATAGAGTTGTTATCATAAAGTGGTTAAACACCATTTTAAGTTTTCACTTACCTTGGGAAGAACTTGGCCATGATTAGAAGTAGAAGGATGTCTTCTTGCTCAGATTTCTTAAGAATCATATCCTTCTTATGTTTAACTCAGCAAGATTTTGAATGGTTAAGGATATTGGTGAAACCAACAATAACAACTCTTCATTAATCTAATGTGTTGAGAACTTAGAATGTTTTGATCATCATACTAGATAAATGGTGAATTCATCATGATGTTAATGGATCTTCCAGCCTTGTAAAGAAAGATTTTGATAACCTTCATGAATATGGTGTAACCTCATAACTAATAACCATGTTGTAAGCATTATATTCAATTTATATGAGAGGAGAAATAATCATAAATGTGCAGATTTTTTTCCTTCAACATTTTAATGTTTTGGAAAGTTTAATCATCATAAGATGATCTTAACATCATAATTGGTTATTCAACATACCCTCGATAGAATTCTTGTTTATGATGAACCATGTGAACATTCGGTAAAAGTATTGTAAACCGATTTTTATGGTTGTAATGATGTTAAAAGAACTCCTGACATAAGGCTTCGATAATTGGAAACAACAAACTATTCTAAAAGATTGTAGGATGACGTCTTACTAATCCTATATTGATAATTATACGAATATGTTATTGAGAAAAATGTATTTCGTTTAAGGTTGATTGTTCGAGTAAACAATATTAGTCGAGGACCGTTCGTTCGTTCCGACAAGAAGAGGACTATTCTCGTCTCCGTATTGAGGCAAGTTATCTTGCTTGGTTATAATGATGATTAGATTCTCGTGATGGTTATATATTTCATGTGTATGAATTGTTCATGTAATGGTTGTTGTGAGTTGACATTGTCCTTGACGTTATTCCGTTGTCTTCATGGGGTTACATTCCCAAGTACGTCGTTTTGAATCGTTGATCTCGCTGGTCTTATTTTCACTTCGGTGAGTTTTTCTTGATCCTTAATCGGATATGTGATTTATTGAATTCGTTGTCATGTTGTATCGTGACATATCCGGAATCATATCTGCGTTCCGATTGGTCATTATGTAGGATTTTTAGCCAGGCACATATATAGTCATGCGTGGATATTATTCCGCATTGGACTGTGCACACGAGACGTAGTTTCGTGAGGCTAATTAGGTACATTGTCCCACGTATATTCTGGATTCCGTATACGGGGCGGATATGTACACGGACACATTTCCGGATCGGGCGTACTGTGATGTCCATCTTGAGCCATATTATTAATCGTCCATAGTATTGGATGTGTTCGACGATTTGTGACTAATTATTTCATACGCCCGAGGGGTATGATTAATAGTCGGAATGATTTTCTTGAGATCTATATATGTGAATTGTATAATGTCGGAAGAATTGATTATCATGTATATCTGACCCTGTGTTATGGGCGAAATACTTGTATTGTATTTTAGGTCGAGGCAAAGGCAAGGCACGGAAAGAGCATGTCGACGGCGAAGGGTTCGAAGGATACTAGTTCGGGGGGCCCACATCTTTTGTTGTCCGGTTATGTTAAACCGTGTTATGTTATTTCCTGTTTCATTTAAATTGCTATCTGGTTGTATTGACATTTGAAGTATTTTCCATCTCTATATGGTTTATACTTGTTTTTTTCGGATCCTGTGTATTATAAGGTCGTTGGCCATATTTTAATAAACTCCTAATCGGAGTAATGACTATTCATTGTGGTTCGGTATCACACATAATATTTGTTTAACCTGTTTTGGATATCGCCTGGTGGGTCCCAGTGTGGGATCCACGGCACTGTAATAGCCGCCTTTTGGGGTGTTACAGAAGATGGTATCAGAGAGTTGTTTCCTTTTTATGAGTCATTGTGAATTGAACTAGTATCAAGAGACCTTCGTGTCACGTGTGACCTGTGCAAGTGCCTGACCCTACGAGCCAAATACGGTATGTACTTTATGAGCCATGATTTAATTACTGGCATAATATTGATATCAGTATGGGTCTCATTGTTGATCATGTTATTTCGAGGAATTGTGACAGGATTTTTCTGATTGATAATCCGAGGTAAATGCTGAATTGATTATATGATTGAAATTGTTCGACTTGACGCCGATATAATATTCGGTGCGACATTCGTGGTATCGATAACCGTTTCCTTGAATATGTGATTCCTTGTTGCTATTAACTTAGCATGAATTTTAGTATCTTGAACTATACTTATGGTTATCATTATGATTGATTCTTTCAGTATGGAAAGAAACCTGAGAGGTCGTGGCAGAGGGGGACGAGGCCGCGGAAGGGTCCGAATCCCGATACCTTGAGCCAACAGACGCGCGAATGCGGATTAGAGTTCTGCAGACAGTGGCTCACCTTCTAGGGAACAATCGAACCACAGTGGGCGCGGGGATGCGCGTGTCGATCCTTACGTCGTGATGCAGGGCATGATGAGAAAGATGACCCAGATGGGTCAACTAATGGAAGCTATGCAGAGGGCCGCTACTGGCCAGCAACAGGGGGCTCATCATCCTCCTGTGATTGGCGGACCCGTGAGTCGGATTATCATCGACATCTCTCGCCAGCGACCACCGACTTTTGAAGGCTCCTCTGAGCCTGCTGACATTGTGCATTGGATCGAGCATTTTGAGAAACTTTTCCAGATGGTGGATTGCCCGGAAGAGAACCGCGTCTCGGTAGCCGCGTATTATCTTAGCAAAGGCGCTCATACCTGGTGGCTTTCAGTAAGGCCAGCTGATGGTGTTTATACTTGGGAGGAATTTAAAAACCTCATGCTAGGCAGATTACTATCCGGGGCCACTCCGTGAGAGGCCAAATCGGGCTGAACCTCGACCCGTCTCAAGACGATGATGTATTATCATTCTTTGAGAAATTCGAGCACTCCTTCCTTTTGCCACGACAATTATCCGAACAGAGGCCGATAAGATCAAATACTTTCTCAAGAGGCTTAAACCCCGAATGAGAATGCACATTTGTTGAATCACCACTGTACTACCTTACCAGAGTTCATCGAGAAAGCTCTGGAGTACGAACTCACCGCGAAGGAGATTTCCAAGAAACAACCACAGTCCAACAACAAAAGATCCAGGAACCAGAACCAGACTGAGAGTAATCGGGGGACATTCAGGAAGCCCCAGTCATTGCCAAACCCTTCTGATCAACCACCAATGGCGTCAAAGCCTGCCGGATCGCACTCTCGAGCGGTTCCCTCTTCCGTGGTGTGTCATAATCATGGGGGCTGGGGCATATCAACTTCAAATGCCCAAAGCCTCGCCATCACATGCCATACTTGTGGTAAGAATGGTCACCGTGCTCGTTTTTGCGAGTGGGCCGGACATGAACCATGGCGTCTCATGCTCCGATTCAATCCTCTGTCCCGACCGAACGCCTCCGTCCGCTTCCTATCGGACCAAGGCGAATAGGGGAATGGGTCATGGGAATCAAAGTGGTACACTGTGCAGGCTGCGAAACCCAGGATTTACGAGATGAAGAAAGCTGACGATCCCGAGGCCAGCATGAATTCAGGTATACTCGAGATCCACTCCCAGCCTGTGTGTGTTCTTTTTGATATCGGTGCTTCACACTCCTTTATATCTTCTTCTTGTTTAAGTCGTTTGCCTCTAGACCATGTTATCAATTGTGAGCCCTACGTGATTGGTCTACCTGATGGTAGAAGAATTATTTGAAATCGTGAAGTCCATGACTGTCCGATTCGTTTGAACGACCGTGAGTGGTTGTCAAATCTGATTATAGTCGATTTACCAAAGGATGATATAATCTTGGTATCGATTGGATGGATCGTCATGACGCAATACTCAGTGTCCGCAAGCGGATGGTAACCGTCACTTCTGATGATGGTTTCGAGTGTATTTTTCGAGGTGATAATCCCAGTCGTTCTGGGAGAGTCATCAGCGCTATGAAAGCAGAAAAACTGCTTAATCAGGGGTGTATTGATTATTGGTGCTACATGACCAAAGCAATGGTCGACCCGATTGAATTGGCGACATTCCGGTAGTCCGAGACTACCCGGATGTATTTCCAGACGAGTTGCCAGGCTTTGCTCCTCATCGTGTGGTGGAGTGTATTTTTGAGTTAGAACTGGTACATCCTCGCTCTCAAAAGCACCATATCGTATGGCTCCGACCGAGATGCAAGAATTGAAGAACCACTTGAGGAGTTGGTGACAAGGGCTATATTCGACCTAGTGCGTCCCCTTGGGGAGCACCAGTGTTATTTGTACGGAAGAAAGATGGATCTCTGCGCTTATGTATTGATTACCGCGAGCTGAACAGGGTAACCATCAAGAACAAGTATCCTCTGCCTCGTATTGATGATTTATTGGATCAACTTCAGGGAGCTGCCGTGTTTTCTAAGATCGACTTGAGATCTGGTTATCATCAGTTGAGGATTCGAGAGTCTGACATTTCGAAGACAGCATTCCGTACTCGCTATGGGCATTATGAGTTTGTGGTGATGCCATTTGGACTGACTAATGCACCGGCGGTATTCATGGAGTTGATGAATCGAGTTTTTATTAACTATCTGGATCGCTTTGTAGTCGTTTTTATTGACGACATTCTTATTTACTCTCGTGACCACGATGAGCACGAGCGTCACCTCCACCAAGTTCTCGATACATTGAGGCGGGAACAACTTTATGGGAAATTTTCTAAGTGTGAATTCTGGATGCCTGAGGTTATCTTTCTTGGGCATGTGATATCATCCGAAGGGGTGAGAGTGGACCCACAAAAGACGGAAGCCATTCGAGATTAGCTACCACCGAAGAACGTGAAGGAAGTTCGTAGTTTCCTCGGCCTAGCAGGTTACTACCGACGGTTCGTAGAAGGATTTTCTAAAATTGCACAACCGATGACTAACTTACTGCGTAAGGACAAGAAGTATTTGTGGTCAGAAACATGTCAGCAAAGTTTTGATGAGCTCAAGAGTCGATTGATTTCGGCACCTGTTTTGGTCTTACCAAAAGGAACGGAAGGATTTGTGGTGTATAGTGACGCGTCGAGACAGGGTCTGGGATGTGTACTAATGCAGGAAGGGAAAGTGATTGCCTATGCGTCGAGACAATTGCGACCCTATGAAGTTAACTATCCGACCCATGACTTGGAGTTAGCAGCCGTGGTGTTTGCTTTGAAAATCTGGCGTCACTATCTTTATGGAATTACACCGCGATCTTTATGCACCACAAGAGCCTAAAGTACATTTTTACTCAAGGAGTTGAACATGAGACAGAGAAGGTGGCTAGAATTAATCAAGGATTATGATATCGAGATCCTTTATCATCCGGTAAAGCAAATGTGGTTGCCGACGCATTGAGCCGTAAGACAAGCAGAGCGAGATGCCGAGCCGTTGGCAAAGACAGAGAGAGTTGCAGTTGGACCTTATGAGGCCAGAAATTGAAGTTTGGTTACAGCATATTCAGGGACAACTTTGCACCCTTGAGATTTCTTCATCTCTTGATGATATGATCAAATCGAGGCAAATTACGGAACCATTCTTATCTCGAGTTCGGGATGAGGTAACCCAGGGGAAAGCCCCTGGATTCGTGATCCACGAAGATGGATTGATACATTTTAGAAATCGAGTTTGTGTACCCGCTGACGAAGAGTTGAGGAACTCTATCATGAGAGAAGCCCATGCTACCCCGTACTCTATTCACCCGGGATCTAGCAAGATGTATAAGGATTTGAAGCAGAATTATTGGTGGGGGAATATGAAACGTGAGGTTGCCGAATTCATTTCGAGATGTTTAACCTGTCAGCAGGTTAAGATTGAGCACCAGCGACCCGCAGGAATGCTGAAACCGCTCCCGATTCCCGAGTGGAAATGGGAGGACATATCTATGGATTTTATCACTAGCTTGCCGACGAGTCGTCGAGTAATGAATACGATTTGGGTGATTGTGGACCGTCTGACCAAATCAGCCCACTTCTTGGAGATTAAGGACACGTGGGGTCCCGAGAGATTGGCCCAGCTGTTTATTAAGGAGATTGTGAGATTACATGGTACCCCCAAGAGTATTGTATCAGACCGTGACGGGCGATTTGTGTCACACTTCTGGAAGGCAGTTCATCGTGCGATGGGCACGCAGTTGAATTTCAGTACGGCTTTTCATCCTCAGACCGATGGTCAGTCGGAGAGAACCATCCAGACTCTAGAGGATATGTTGAGAGCATGTGCTCTTGATTGGAAGAGCGATTGGGAAGCCCAACTGCCTTTGGTAGAATTCACTTATAATAATAGTTGGCACGCTTCGATTCAGATGGCACCGTATGAGGCATTGTATGGCCGTCGCTGTAGGTCCCATTTGTGTTGGGATGAACTGTCAAAATCTCTAGGTACGGAACCCGATATGTTATCAGCAGCCCGTGAGAAGATCACTTTGATCAGGAGTCGGTTGTTAACGGCTCAAAGTCGACAGAAGTCTTATGCTGACCACCATCGACGACCGCTTGAGTTCGAGGTTGGTGACCATGTGTTAATGAAGGTGTCTCCTACCCGAGGTGTTTTTCGTTTCGGGAAGAGGGGCAAGCTGAGCCCAAGGTATATTGGGCCGTTTGAGGTTTTGGAGCGTGTAGGTGATCTGGCCTATCGACTAGCTTTGCCACCGACTTTGAGTAAGATTCACAACGTGTTTCATGTCTCCCAGTTGAGGAAATATGTTGCTGATCCGAGCCATGTACTTCAGTTCGAAGAGATTGAATTAGCGGAGGATCATTCGTACGAGGAGCGTCCGGTGCGAATACTCGAGAGGAGGATCAAGCAGTTGCGGAATAAGACGATTCCCCTACTGAAAGTTCAGTGGTCGCGACACGGAGTCGAGGAGGCTACATGGGAAACCGAGGATAGTATGCGAGCGAGATACCCCGAGTTATTTACCCCTTAGTTTCGAGGACGAAACTCTTTTTAAGAGGGGGAGTATGTAATATCCGACTGTAAAATTTTCGTCTTTGCCTGTCATTGTATTATTCGGATAATCTGATTATCATGAATCGTTGCATTTAGTATTATGTTGAGGTATTATAGATTTGAATTTCATATCATTGTTATTTCATTTCATATGTGATGATTCGATGTTAATTAGAGAGTTATATTTTCGAATTTTTCTGTTGATGTAGCGTACGCTACACAGTATGATTAATGTACGTTAATCCTGTGCCTTAGCATGCGTAATGCTTCCTTTGTTGCGTACGCTAAGAGAGAATCTGGCATCAGTTGACTTCAGCACGTGAACTTCTTATCCGTTGGCATTCATGTGAGTAATGTTGAGCTGTCATGTCGACCAGAGTCAACTTTTATTAGCGTGCGTAACCCCTTTTACATTAGCGTGTGCTAACGATCTGCGAATTCAATACAGTAGCCACTGTAAGCCGCTTACGTACGTAATATTAACCAGTTAGCGTACGTAAGTGTGTTAGCGTACGCTAAAGCTTCCCGTTAGCGTGCGCTAAGTCTGCACAGTCTATTTATAGGACCAGCCTGTTTTTCATTTCTTCACAACCCCAAACCGAATTTCTCTCTCCATATATCGTCCCTCTGCACTACCAAACCAATATCAACCTCCCCTAACTTGTTTCTATGCCTTAAATCTGGGAGTGGAGCTCATTTCCTTGGAGATTAAGAGGTGTTCTTGAGCTTGGAGTATATTTTCTCATAGCATTGAGATTGTTCTTCATTTCTGGAGGTAGGTGTACTTTCCTCTCTGTATTATTTTCATATGTTGATGTTAATGACGAATTATACTTCACCTAGAGTTAGATTAACCAAGTAAAACATAGTTTTAATCCAACCTTTTTAACACTTGTGATGAATATGATAAATAAGGGTTTGAGATGGATGTGTTCTTGATGATATAGTGATTTTAACCATGTTGTAACTATCATGCTCATCTTATTGGACGAATTTAGCTCAGTAGAACACCTTTGAATCAGTTAACTTCACTATAGTTGGATTTAACTAATAGAGTTGTTATCATAAAGTGGTTAAACACCATTTTAAGTTTTCACTTACCTTGGGAAGAACTTGGCCATGATTAGAAGTAGAAGGATGTCTTCTTGCTCCGATTTCTTAAGAATCATATCCTCCTTATGTTTAACTCAGCAAGATTTTGAATGGTTAAGGATATTGGTGAAACCAACAATAACAACTCTTCATTAATCTAATGTGTTGAGAACTTAGAATGTTTTGATCATCATACTAGATAAATGGTGAATTCATCATGATGTTAATGGATCTTCCAGCCTTGTAAAGAAAGATTTTGATAACTTTCATGAATATGGTGTAACCTCATAACTAATAACCATGTTGTAAGCATTATATTCAATTTATATGAGAGGAGAAATAATCATAAATGTGCATATTTTGTTCCTTCAACATTTTAATGTTTTGGAAAGTTTAATCATCATAAGATGATCTTAGCATCATAATTGGTTATTCAACATACCCTCGATAGAATTCTTGTTTATGATGAACCATGTGAACATTCGGTAAAAGTATTGTAAACCGATTTTTATGGTTGTAATGATGTTAAAAGAACTCCTGACATAAGGCTTCGATAATTGGAAACAATAAACTATTCTAAAAGATTGTAGGATGACGTCTTACTAATCCTATATTGATAATTATACGAATATGTTATTGAGAAAAATGTATTTCGTTTAAGGTTGATTGTTCGAGTAAACAATATTAGTTGAGGACCGTTCGTTCGTTCCGACAAGAAGAGGACTATTCTCGTCTCCATATTGAGGCAAGTTATCTTGCTTGGTTATAATGATGATTAGATTCTCGTGATGGTTATATATTTCATGTGTATGAATTGTTCATGTAATGGTTGTCGTGATTTGACATTCTCCTTGACGTTATTCCGTTGTCTTCATGGGGTTGCATTCCCAAGTACGTCGTTTTGAATCGTTGATCTCGCTGGTCTTATTTTCACTTCGGTGAGTTTTTCTTGATCCTTAATCGGATATGTGATTTATTGAATTCGTTGTCATGTTGTATCGTGACATATCCGGAATCATATCTGCGTTCCGATTGGTCATTGTGTAGGATTTTTAGCCAGGCACATATATAGTCATGCATGGATATTATTCCGCATTGGACTGTGCACACGAGACGTAGTTTCGTGAGGCTAATTAGGTACATTGTTCCACGTATATTCTGGATTCCGTATACGGGGCGGACATGTACACGGACACATTTCCGGATCGGGCGTATTGTGATGTCCATCTTGAGCCATATTATTAATCGTCCATAGTATTGGATGTGTTCGACGATTTGTGACTGATTATTTCATACGCCCGAGGGGTATGATTAATAGTCGGAATGATTTTCTTGAGATCTATATATGTGAATTGTATAATGTCGGAAGAATTGATTATCATGTATATCTGACCCTGTGTTATGGGAGAAATACTTGTATTGTATTTTAGGTCGAGGCAAAGGCAAGGCACGGGAAGAGCATGTCGACGGCGAAGGGTTCGAAGGATACTAGTTCGGGGGCCCCACATCTTTTGTTGTCCGGTTATGTTAAACCGTGTTATGTTATTTCCTGTTTCATTTAAATTGTTATCTGGTTGTATTGACATTTGAAGTATTTTCCATCTCCATATGGTTTATACTTGTTTTTTTCAGATCCTGTGTATTATAAGGTCGTTGGCCATATTTTAATAAACTCCTAATCGGAGTAATGACTATTCATTGTGGTTCGG
Organism: Orobanche coerulescens; assembly: GCA_033398695.1. Classification (NCBI taxonomy): domain Eukaryota; kingdom Viridiplantae; phylum Streptophyta; class Magnoliopsida; order Lamiales; family Orobanchaceae; genus Orobanche; species Orobanche coerulescens. The sequence continues at coordinate 123,322,264 of CM065810.1, forward strand.
TATCACAAATAATATTTGTTTAACCTGTTTTGGATATCGCCTGGTGGGTCCCAGTGTGGGATCCACGGCACTGTAATAGCCGCCTTTTGGGGTGTTACAAATATTGAGAAATTTTACGTATAAATATTAATATTAATATTAAAAATATTGTTTATTAATATTAATAATTAAAATATATTGAGAAATATTAATATTAAAAATATTAAATATTAATATAATAATATTAAAAATATTACTTATTTACATATTTTAAAAATATTAATTTTCGTATTAATATTAATATTGAGAAATTTTACGTATAAATATTAATATTAAGAATATTAATATTAATCTTAAATATAAATATTGAAAATATATTTCAATTACCAAAGTTAAACATTATCTTTTTCAGATGAAATATTAATTTTATTATAAATATACGTAAAAATAAATAAAATATTTATCAAAGAAAGGGCATTTTTGTCAATCTTCATTATTTCATTCCAATTCCTTACTTTACCAAACAAACAGATTGCAATTCATTTGAAAGGTTAAATTCCGTTTCCTGTCAACCAAACGCTTGGTCAAACTTATAACTTTCCATTCCAATTCCTTCCACATTCCAATTCCTTTGACAGATTCCATTCCTTCAAAAATTATTCTGCGAACTAAACGCCCCTAAGGGTATGTGTAGGGTGTCTAACGGGAATCCGGGGTGTCTAAAAGGAATTCGATAACCGGGATTTTCGGTACCGAACCGGTACCAAATACAGCTTTAAGGTTTCGCACGATAACCTAGATCGTCTCTATTGGTAATTAGGTGCTTGCTAACCTGCAGACTGACCTGTTAATATATATATTTTCTATAACATTGATATTATTTTTTATGGGGAAATTACAACCAACTACCTTATTAGATGGTCTGTTTTAGTCCCTACTGTTTCATAAATTACAGCGAAGGACAAAAATCTGGTTTGGTGTTGACTTCTATTAAAAAGACGAAAATGCCCCTCTATTTACTTGAATAAAACATTTCTTTTAAAATACATTTCATATAAATCAAATTAGGGCTGGGATTTTTACCCGAAGAACCGAATTTTAATAAGAATCGAACCAAAAAATTCGGTTCCGGTTCTGATTTTTTATTATTAACCGGTTCCGGTTCTTAATTCGGTTCCTTTTTAATAATTCGGTTCTGGTTCCGGTTCCTGTTTTATGATGTTAGAAAAAACCGGTTTGGAACCGGTTCTATATATATTATATTATATAATAATAAAAATAATATTATATATAAATTTTTACATAATATAGGTATTAAATAAAGCAAATTAAATGTATTTTGTTCAAAATATTACACATTAAATTTGGTTTCTACTCAAAATTCGTTTTTTCTTTTTTTTACAAAATTCGTTTTTTTTTGCACAATTCGGTTCCTAAAAGAACTGAAAACACGGTTTTTACACATTAAATTCGGTTCCGGTTCCTAATTCGGTTCCTGAAGAAAAAAACGGTTTTTCAGTTTCGGTTCCTAATTCGGTTCCTGAAAAAAAGTGGTCAAAAACCGAACCAGTTTATGTATTTAAAAACCGGTTCCGGTTCTTTAATTTTTTACCAAGAACCGAACCGGTCCCAGCCCTAAAACAAATAGCTTATAAGTTATTAAAGTGTTTGGCTAATACATGTCTTTTAAAAAAAAAAATTTCAGAAAATATTTTTTTTTTTCGAAATATAAATTTTTTCCCAGAAAATAATTTTTTTTATTTTTTCGCAAAAAATATATTTTTTATTTTTTTCCAGATTTTTTTTATTTTTTCAAAAAATAAAAAAAAATCCAAAAAATAATTTTATTTTTTCAAAAAAAAAATATATTTTTTTTCAGAAAATATTTTTTAATTTTTTTCGAAAAAATAAAAAAATTCCATAAAATAATATTTTTTTCGAAAAGATATTTTCTTTCCTAGAAAATATGTTTTTTTATTTTTTTTGAAAAATAATACTACCCCTGTTCTATTATAATTGCAACATCTGAACTTTCACGCTTGCCAATGCACAACTTTTACTATTAATATCTTTAATTCTTTATTTTTAAAATTATAAAAATTTGATATTTTGAAAATATATTTCGTGGTGAACCTAACAAGATCTCACATGACTATATTTTTTCATATGTATGAATCACAAAAGATGGTCAAAAGACAGTATGTGAACAGTGTAATAGTCAACACGTTGTAATAATAAAAGAACGGAGGAAATATATTTTTCCAGAAAAATACTTTTTTTTGGAAAAAAATATTTTTTTCTAGAAAGTTTGAAAATTTATTACACTGAAGTCCAAAAGTGTTATATATATTACAATGAAGTCCATCATGTGCCACCCACGTGAGGCCAAAAATAAATGAATAAAAACAAAAAGGAAAATAAAAGGGCAAATTTGGAATATCAGTACTCTCTCCTGTGATATCATCTGAAAGTTTGACTTTTGTCCTTCATTGTAAATATAGTTTTTGGACAGAGCAAAGATTGTCCTTCATTGTAATATATGAAACAATAGGGTCTAAACTGTAATTAGGCCATCTAAAAAGGTAGTCAGATGTAAATCCCCCTATTTTTTATAATTAATTTTAACAATTAAAAATTTAAAACATAAAATTGTATCTAAAAAGTAGAAAAAGAAATATTTTGATTTTTTTTAAAAAAACCGGTACCAAAACCGGTATTCCGGGATTCTCGGTACCGGTACCTAAAAAAGTGCTTAATCCGGTAACCGATAAACCGATTCCCGGTACTTATTAACCGGCACCGTACCGTTTGACACCCCTAGGTATGTGTGTCATCCCCTATAATTTTTACTTTTGGTATTCAAGATTTTGGGTATTAGGAGTATTTTAAATATTAATAAAATTTATTTGTGGCAGGATTCAAAATATTTATTTTTTGTTCTGGAAAAGTAAATGATGTTATATGATTACATAATACTCATTGTAGTTGTACTATTTAAAGATAAAAATATGAGAAATGATATACTGTTATTATAGTATTTAGTTATATTATTAAAAGACACAAAAGAAAAGTTGATGTATTATTATATAGTAGTTAGTTGTATTATTTAAAGATAAAAGGAGGAAACATCTATGATGTGATATAAAGTAGATATAAGTTGTGCACAAATTTGTTGGTCGAATTTTTATAATTTAAATCCTAGAACAAACGACAATTTGAATTTGAAATCCAAATCTCGTATTTTGGACCCTATGACAAACATGTATCCTAATATAAGATTGAGTACTCTTATTAATGTTTAGGCTTCAAGACTATATAGAGTGCAAGCTACCTAATGCACGAAATTCATTGCAAGGTGAGAGTATTAAAGCAAGGGAGATTAACGATCACGGTAAATATGAAGTGTTCATGCGAATACAAACCATCACGGAGTTAAAGTTACGTCTCTTTAGCTTCCATAAGTTACAACTTAGAAACAAATAATAGAATGTCAATATAAAAGGAGCTTCAATATAGACAAGCGTACATAGCTTTTAGGTTTTATCATCTTCCTTCTTTTTCTTTAAGCTTTCATCGTTTGCATATATTAATAGTACTTGGTATGCAAGATACTCTCTCCATAATGATTTACTATTTTGGTTGATGTGTGCAAGGAATGACTTCAAGTTCCAAATACAAAAAATATGAAAGGTCAGTTAGTTTATATGCAGATTAATCCGATAAAGGTTGTTTCCGCACTAATTAGTTAACGATCACGGTGAATATGATGTTCATGCGAATACAAACCATCACGGAGTTAAAGTTACGTCTCTTTAGCTTCTATAAGTTACAACTTAGAAACAAATAATAGAATGTCAATATAAAAGGAGCTTCAATATAGACAAGCGTACGTAGCTTTTAGGTTTTATCATCTTCCTTCTTTTTCTTTAAGCATTCATCGTTTGCATATATTAATAGTACTTGGTATGCAAGATACTCTCTCCATAGTGATTTACTATTTTGATTGATGTGTGCAGGGAATGACTTCAAGTTCCAAATACAAAAATATGAAAGGTCAGTTAGTTTACATGCAGATTAATCCGATAAAGGTTGTTTCTGCATTTATTAGTTAACAATAATTAACGAGGTGTTAAATTTGCAGGTGTGAAAAATTTAAAAATATCAATTTGAAAACAAAACACAAATCTACAAAAGGTTTTTATTGTTTGGTTAATTCTTACATATTACTATATGTGTTTCTTGCAGACAAAGGAAAGCAAGAAGACGACAGTGCGGATGAGTAGAGCCCTTTTCCTTCGAACGGCAAAAATATAATATGTGTAAAAAAAGGTTGTGGATTCCCTTTTTGGTGTAGGCAAAAATATAATATAGATATTATACGAGTATGTGTCTGTTTAAAGACCACATAACATTGATAGTTGCATAAAAAGTAATAGTATTTGTTCTATTATTGATATTATTATTCAATTTGTAATGGCTATGTTAATATTTGGCTGGCAATTTTTTTTGGACTTGCAAGTTATATCCGAAAATATTATGGACTAGGGTAGCAATAATCGGATTATCAAATGTTGTTATACGATATTTATTTTTTGGATACATAATTTGATAATATTTGGTATAATGAGTGGTATTTTGTTTATTCAAATTTTCACGATGTGAAAGTTATAATACTTTTCGATAAAAATATTTTATCACTAACCTATAACAATCGTAATAAAAATAAATATCAATAAAGAAGTGTTTAATAAATATTCTTCCATATTGTGAAACTCATGATAGTTATAGTAAATTAACTTACTTTTTTACATGGTAAAAATAAAAGTATTATACTATGTGTTTACTTGATGAGGTAATTCCACCATTTGCTTATTTAGAATTGAAGTGACATTTCACGGGTAAAATAGTACGGAGTATTAACTTGGATACTTATTGTGCAAAAAAGATATGTAGTTTTGTGTATGTTTGAATATGTTAAATTAGCATCTATATGTTTCACAGTGTTATGACCGTGACGTCAGCGCTACATAATCTTTTTGATATTGTGTATTTATATGGTTATACGTTATTTAAACACATACACGACACATAGACGTGGCAAAACGGGCGGGCCAGGCAGGCACGGGCCACGGTCTAAACGAGCTCGACCCCAAACAGGCAGGACTTAAATGGACACGGGCTAAACGGGCTCGAACCCATTTGTAAATTATAATAACAAAAGTTAAATGTAAGACATAAGCAAGAGTTCAATAGAGTCTAAACCCATTAAACTATAAGCTCATTGTCTAAAACTTAGACTAGAAACATATAAAAAAATAAAGAAACATAACAAGAAGAACTAAGCTGTAAACTCAACAAAATAGTTGCATCGGGTCCTGAGTCAGCCCAAGTTATATATGACAAAAATTAGTGCCAAACATTACGCTATGAACACTTAGATACAGCTCGTGTGCATCGCACGGGTCTGAATATCATTTTGAGTTTTTGACTCGACCTCAATTGAAAGTGACGAAGTAAAGGCACCGACAATTTTCATATCAATGATCATAATGACAAAAATTAGTACTGAACAATACGCTATGAACATTTAGATCGAGCCCGTGTGCATCACACAAATTACGCTATGAACACTTAGATAACTGAATAAATGATCAATGTAATGATGTACAATATCCGACTTATAAAATCATTTTGAGTATTTATGATAAGAAAATCACAATTGATGAACCTATTGACCAACAAAATAACGAAAATTAGTGCTGAGCAATACGCTACGAACAATTAGAACGAGTCCGTGTGCATCACACAGGTCGGAGTGACTCGTACACTAACAAAGTTGAGTAAATATTAATAATAGATTAAATTATTCTTCAGTTTATCACAATTATTCATGTGTAACATGTTGACAATCGGTAAATATAATATAATGTTGAAAATTGACAAACATAAGTGAATGGTTAATTAATGATTTGAAACTTCACAAAGGTACTTAGTACTTAATATGGAAAAAGTTTACTATTATGATAGTTATTGGGGTCTATCTTGGGATAGGTAGATGTAGGGATAGGTTGGTAACCGGCGAATATGATTACCAATCGAAAATTACGGAACTGGCTGGACTTGGTTACCATCGTATATGGTAATCACAAATTTGGTACGATATTACTAACTTTTTATAATATCCGGGAGTATTTTTTTTCTTTTTTACTATAGCATTGTATGTATTCATTTGGAATTGTATGAGTACTGTTGTATTAGACGGGTATAATGTAAATTTTATTGGGATATTTCAGAGTCGAAATATTTATGTTGTCGTCGGTATTGTTTTACCGATTGGATGTTGCTTGGTGGGTTTTGATTTTGGCTAAGTATATTAGCCATAGCGTACCTATATGCATAGCTAACGTACGCTACGGACGGAGTGTTGAAACAATATTTTTCATAACATATTTTGCTGATGTTTGTTTGAACAAAATAACCCTAACATATTTTTTCAAAGCTAACGTAAGTAATATACCTTTCATAACGTACGTAATAAGCATTGTTTTATCACACGTTAAATTGCAGGGTTACATAAGAGAAGGTACGTTATATGAAGACCTTAATGTACGTAACGTATACTTGGTAACGTACGTAACGTGAAGGATTTATCTGTTGAAATGCTTCCAGAAGGTCAACAAAGTGAACGGTCTTATTGAAGATAACATACGTAATACTTGGCTCATAACGTACGTAAATCAATTCAAATTCAACTCAAATTGATCCTTTAAGACTTTCCGAAAAGTCATCAGAAAAGTCATCACATCCAACGGTCACCTGAGAACAAGATAAAGTACGTAATATATCAGATCATAACGTACGTAACAGATGAAGCCAGTAGCCACTGCCCGTTTCTTAGCATCTCATTACGGACGTTACACATAAGGTGTAACGTACGTTACAGTCATTACGTACGTAACATTGGAAACATAACGTACGTAAAGCAGGAATCATATTCTAACGGGAAAATGGCCTCCAAGAGCTATAAATAGAGCTCTTGCAAGATGTTAAAGATACACACAATTATTATCAAACATACATACTCTCATATGAGCCTATCACGCAAATCATTCTGAGATATACACATTCTGTATTTGATACAAGAAGAATTGTTCTATATTCCTATATACACATTCTTGTATCTCTGTGAGAAACTGTACTGTAATGTAATATCCGCATTTTTCTTTCCCTTGTATTTTTATTTTTGGTGTATTTCTCGATTGTAGTAACCCTCGTATATCTTTCAGTGTATCTTTCCTGTCATCTATTGATCTGATTCTCGTTGTTGTCGTGCGGAACCGCCGTTTCGGGGTTGCCGTGGATCCATTTCGTGTTATTGTTTCCCAAATATTGATTCCTATGGCTTTTATTCTCTTCCCGGATCATTTTTCATCATTTTAGGACCCAAAGGGGGTGTGGGCCGCGGCACAAGGAGTGTGCGCCGCGGCACACACATTTTTCCAGTTTTTGGCCGAGCGGATTGTACTGTGTGCCGCGGCACATCCGTCCGGGGCCGCGACACACTGCCGAGTCAGTGCCGCGGCACATCCATCCCGGGCCGCGGACATCGCCGAAGTCAAGCCGCGCACACCGTCCCGGCCGCACACTCGTGGCATTTTCGCCAAAACCCGATCAGATCGGTGCCGCGGCACATGTCGACCGGGCCGCGCACATGTCGATCGGGCCGCGGCACACCGCCAACTCCCCAGGAGCAATTTTTCGTGCCGCGCACACTTCACCGGGCCGCGCACACAATGCGGTCAACCCTATAATTGCGTTGTTTTGAGTGAGAGCACTCATTTCTTCCTTCTTCTTCCATTTACGCGAGAGACAGTGAGAGAGGAGGAGAACATCTCATCAATCATCAATTGGGGTTGATTTTCATCATTCTCCTTCGGTTGTGAAGCTTGATAATCAATCTAACGCGTGTTCTACGGATCATAATACTTGGATCTTCAAAGGTAATATCTCTTGGAACCCTACCTTTTGGATAATTGGGGGTTTTGGGGTTTTTGTCCGATTCTTTCCGTTTTGTTGGTGGATTCTTGATGAATAAGATTAATATTGTTAGTATCATTAACTTTCCTACGGATTCATGGTATATTTTGTGGTTTTTACGGAATCGAGAGGGTTTGGTTGTGGTCCGCCCTCGTTGTTATTTTTGTACGAATATACATGAATCGTAGGCGGGATTTCGGGTGTATTCTATTTCCGTGTTCGTCTAGAGTTGGTTGTAATTATGTTCTTCGAATCGTTAGGTTCGGTTCCGTTGGTTCTTAACGTTCGTCGGTGATTATCCTTTCCGTTCGTTGCGTCATCAATTACTCAAGGCAAGTATTTTTTTGGAAACCTTTATGCTTAACGTGAAATGGTAATGTACATCGTGTGTGATTATGCTCACTCCGGGAGGGTCCGACGGGGCCTCGGGGGAATCTATGACTTCACTCTGGATTCATGAGTTTGCTTAGCTAGCCAGCCCGGGAGGGTCCTTAGAGGCCTCGGGTGGGATTTGTGGCTTCGTCCCTATCCTAGGCGATGCATGTGCGTGATTTGTTTTATGATACGGCCAGCCCGGGAGGGTCCTTAGAGGCCTCGGGTGGGATTTGTGGCTTCGTCCCGGTCCAAGGCAAATGTGATTGTGACTGTTTGTTTCCGGAAAAGACATGTCTGGTTTTGGTTTTTTTGAAATGATATTGGTGCATGTACTATGAAATGTGTAAGCGATTGGTTTGCCTTGATTACTTGTACTAGCGTAATTGCTAACCCCTATGGGGACCCGTTTTGGGGAAATTCTTGTTATGGATTTCAGGTTATGATAATCCGGACGAGCGAGCACCGGGACAGTACGAGGATGTTGGCCAGGGTCGTTGACATGTGCATTTGGGTCTTCTTATTTTTCTTTCGTTTACTTCGATTTGGTTGTCTCCCATTTTTATAAACTTATAGATTGTGCTCGCGAGTACTTAGGCTTTTCATTTTAAACTCCGTTTTGTATCATTTTAAATTGTTACATTATTGGATGATGCTTATTTCACCGGTTGCTCCGGGCGTATCTTTATATTGTCATATTATTAAAATGTGTCCTCGCTAACCGAAATGGTTAGTCGAGTGGGGTTTTTCTTGTTGTATCCTGGTGGGTCCCAGTTAGGGTTCCACGGCGCTGTAACATACTCCGAATATCTTGGGGTGTTACAGAAAATGGTATAAGAGCACTAGGTTTATGGATACCTAGGCTTGTTGGTTATTTGGGTCTAGTCGTGTTTTGTTTCGCACATTGTCACACCGCTGCCAGCATCTCAGTACTTTCAGTGATCGTAAGTTTTCTTATTCGGCCCTTCTGTTTCTTGCATTGTATTTCCACTTTTGAATCGTAGTTGCTTTTCCTCTCTTACTCATCATCAATATACTTTTGTTATCTCTTAACATCAGTATGGATGCCGGAGGAAACCGTGGTCGTGGTCGTGGTCGTGGTCGTGGCCGTGGACGCGGCCGAGGATGTGGGGCAGCCGGTGGGGCGGCCACGTCGCATTCTTCAGGAGCCGGTAGTACCGGTGACCGTCACAGTCATGCTTCTTCTCAGGAGCGCGCCGACCTTGGTATTGCGGCCGTTATGCAGCAAATGGTTAACCAGATGGCGGCGATAGCTCAAGTGGTTCAAAACCCCGATCAGGCCCATGCTAATCGGGCGGAGAGCGACCGTTGGCTCCAAGATGTCATCAAGATGCATCTTCCTCGGTTCGGGAGCATCGACCCGATCGGCCGGGAGGGTGGATCAAGGAGATATCTAAGGTCTTCGTTGCCACCAATCGTCCCCGAGGACCGCAAGGTCCCTATTGCCCAGTACTTTCTCACTGGGGATGCTACGGATTGGTGGGAGGCCGTTGGGCCCAAAGATCATGTTGCTTCGTGGGCCGAATTTCAGGAGCTGATGGAAACTGAATATTATCCATGGCCAGTTAGACAGGCTCGAGTCCATGCTTTCTACGATGCTCAACCTCGGGATATTCCCGTGTCCCAAGCCATTGCCGACTTTAACAAGGAGTTGGGTTATGTGAAGACCCAAGTTGTCGAAGAGAGCGACAAAATCTTCCATTTTTCCAGGAGGATGAAGCTGTCCATTCGGGACTATATGTCTGGACTCGTCTGCACTATCTTGAAGGATTATCAGAGTAGGGCCCTCGCTTATGATATGTCGGTGACGGCTAGTGATGTGGCTCGTGAGAGCAAGAAGCAGAAGTCGGTTGGAAATTTTTCTGGTCCCAAGAGTGGAGGCCAGCAGAAATCTCAGGCTGCAAATATTTCTACGGGCGGTTCGGCTCGTTTCTCTGGGAGCTTTCGGGGTGCCGCCGGAACCTCCGCTCGTGAACCCACATGCTTTAACTGTGGCCAGCAGGGCCATAGGAACCGACAGTGTTCTCGCCCGAAGTTGACTTGTCATACTTGTGGTCAGTCGGGCCACAGGGCCCTCTTTTGTGATCAGGTCAGACAGCTTCGCGAGTCCCGTGATTCTTTTCCAGCACTTAGAGAGCCGAGTGTGAACCAGGGCTCATTTGCTCCGCCGCCTCCACCGAGTGTCGGCCGAGGTAGGGGTCGGGGTCAGCCCGCTAGGGGAGGAGCTTCCAGTGTCGGCTCTGCCCAGCCGCGTATCTATGAGATGAGGAGGGCCGATGATCCAAAGAACCTCGTGGCGGCAGTACCGTTCATATCCATTCCCATCCCCGGTGTGCTTTTTGATTCGGGTGCTACGCATTCATTCATTTCTCTAGAGTGTGTACGCCGCTTGAGTCTCGACTGCTTGTCACCTTGCGAGCCTTTCATCGTTAAACTTCCTAGCGGTGATAGAATTGTCGGTGATCGAGAAGTCCGGGACTGTTCTGTGTTTATTTGTGAGAGGGCTTGGCTCTCTAATCTTATTGTCGTGAGTATCGAGGGTGAGGATTTAATTCTCAGGGATGATTGGCTCGAACGGCATGGTGCAATCATGAACTACCGCATGAGGATCATTACCATGCTAGCCGAGGACGGCACCGAACATTCTTTCACAGGGCCAAAGAGAAACCAGAAGTTCGTTATTAACGCCTTGAAGGCGATGAGACTCCTGCGAAAGGGGTGTACTGGTTATTGGTGTTACGCCTTGAAGGCGGAGGATGGTGGAGTCGAGCTTTCATCGATTTCAGTCGTTAGTGAGTTTCCTGATGTATTTCCTGACAAGTTACCGGGATTGCCACCGGATCGTGAGGTCGAGTTTGCTATAGAGTTAGAGCCGGGCGTGGCTCCTATTTCTAAGGGGCCGTATCGGATGGAACCTTCAGAGATGTCAGAGTTGAAGAAGCAGTTGAGTGATCTTCTTGAGTCGGGATATGTTCAACCGAGCGCCTCACCTTGGGGCGCACCGGTCCTGTTTGTGCGGAAGAAGGATGGTTCACTGCGTTTGTGTATCGACTATCGCGAACTAAACAAGATGACCATCAAGAACAAGTATCCTTTGCCGAGAATTGATGACTTGTTCGATCAATTACAGGGAGCGGCGGTATTCTCGAAGATTGATTTGAGATCGGGGTACTATCAGCTCTGGGTGAGGGAGTCCGATGTGCCGAAAACAGCTTTTCGGACGAGATACGGACATTATGAGTTTGTAGTTATGCCTTTCGGGTTAACTAATGCGCCGGCGGTGTTCATGAAATTGATGAACAAAGTCTTTATCGAGTATTTGGATAAGTGTGTCATCATCTTCATTGACGATATTCTTATCTATTCGAGGAATGAGGAAGAACATGCCCATCATTTGCGGATAGTGTTAGACATTTTGAGGACCGAGCAACTCTATGCGAAGTTCTCGAAATGTGAGTTCTGGCTGAAGGAAGTGATGTTTTTGGGTCACGTGATTTCAGTCGAGGGAGTTCGTGTGGATCCGCAGAAAATTGAGGCAGTGTTGGATTGGGCACCGCCCACGAATGTGAAGGAGGTCCGTAGTTTCTTGGGATTGGCTGGCTACTACCGTAGATTTGTCGAGGGTTTCTCGAAACTATCTCGGCCACTTACACAGTTGCTCCAGAAATCCGAGAAATTCGTATGGAATGACGAGAGGCAGTCCAGTTTTGAGGAGCTGAAGAGGCGTTTGACTTCAGCCCCGATTTTAGCGTTGCCATGTGGCAACGAAGGTTTTGCTGTTTATAGCGATGCTTCGGGTCAGGGTCTTGGGTGCGTATTGATGCAGTACGGCAAGACCATCACTTATGCATCGAGACAGTTGAGGCCATATGAGCTTAACTACCCTACTCACGATTTGGAGTTAGCGGCGGTTGTCTTTGCGCTCAAGATTTGGCGTCACTATCTTTTCGGCTCTGCATGTCAGATTTTTACCGATCATAAAAGTCTAAAGTACATATTTACTCAGCGGGAGTTGAATATGAGACAGAGGAGGTGGTTAGAGCTGATTAAGGATTATGACCTCGAAATCCTTTATCATCCGGGCAAGGCGAACGTCGTGGCCGACGCCTTGAGTCGGAAACCGATTGCGTTGCGAACGCTTGAGGTCCTTACGCCTCGGTATGAGCTTCGGCGGTCTTAGATCGAGTTAAATGTTGAAGTTTTGTTGCCTGGAGCTGTCGGGCAACTTTGTGCCTTAGAGATTTCGTCGTCTTTGATCGATGAAATTAAGCTGAAGCAGTCAGAGGATCCGATGATTACTCAAATCGGAGAGAACATTCTTAAAGGAAAGTCTCCTGGGTTTGTGATTCATGAGGATGGTGTTTTGAGATTCCAGAGTCGGCTTTGTGTGCCGAACGACTTAGAGTTGAGACAGAGTATTCTGCACGAGGCCCATGCTACGCCTTACTCCGTTCATCCTGGTTCGAGTAAGATGTACAAGGACCTGAGGAGGAATTTCTGGTGGAACGATATGAAGGAAGAGGTCGCGCAGTTTGTGGCGAGATGTTTGACTTGTCAGCAGGTCAAAATCGAGCATTAGCGACCGGCTGGATTATTGCAGACACTTCCCGTTCCGGAATGGAAATGGGAAGACATATCTATGGACTTCATTACGAGTTTGCCGAGATCGAGATCGGGCATGAATATGGTTTGGGTGATTGTGGATCGCCTGACCAAGTTGGCACATTTTCTGGGCATCAAGGATACTTGGGGCCCGGAGAAGTTAGCTCGTGTGTTTATCGCGCAAATTGTGAGGCTTCACGGTACTCCGAAGTCTATCGTTTCGGATCGTGATGGCCGTTTTGTATCGCACTTCTGGCAGGCGGTGCATAAGGCGTTGGGTACTCGTTTGCGTTTAAGTACCTCTTTTCATCCTCAGTCGGATGGACAGTCGGAACGCACTATCTAGACGTTCGAGGATATTTTGCGGCGGCGTGCGCCTCGATTGAGCAATGATCGAAGGAGCATTTGCCATTAATCGAATTCACGTACAACAATAGTTGGCACGCGTCAATTCGGATGGCACCGTATGAGGCACTTTATGGGCGGCGATGCCGATCACCGATTTGTTGGAATGAGGCGTCCGATTTGGTCGGGACCGAGCCGGATGTCGTTTTAGAGATGAGACGGAAGATAGAATTGATTCGGGAACGAATGTTAACTGCCCAGAGTCGACAGAAGTCATATGCCGATGTCCGTCGTCGACCTTTAGAATTCGAGGTGGGAGACCACGTTTTGCTGAAGGTGTCGCCAACGAGAGGAGTTTTCCGTTTCGGGAAAAAGGGGAAGTTGAGTCCGAGATTTATTGGACCCTTCGAGATTCTCGAGTGAGTCGGTGGGTTAGCATACCGTTTGGCGTTACCCCCGGCCCTAAGTCATGTTCATAGCGTTTTTCATGTTTCCCAGCTGAGGAAATATGTCCCGGATCCGAGTCACGTCATCGATTATGGTGAGATTGATGTCGCCGAGGATATTACTTTTGAAGAGCATCCTTTGAAGATTTTTGAGCATCGTGAGAAACGACTGAGGCATAAGACCATTCCCTTAGTCAAGGTGCAGTGGTCGAGACACGGTGTCGAGGAGGCAACTTGGGAAACCGAGGATAGCATGCGTGCTAGGTACCCTGAGTTGTTTGTTTCTTAAGTTTCGGGACGAAACTTATTTTTAGAGGGGTAGAATGTAATATCCGCATTTTTCTTTCCCTTGTATTTTCATTTTCGGTGTATTTCTCGATTGTAGTAACCCTCGTGTATCTTTCAGTGTATCTTTCCTGTCATCTATTGATCTGATTCTCGTTGTTGTCGTATGAATCGCCGCTGCCGGGGTTGCCGTGGATCCATTTCGTGTTATTGTTTCCCAAATCATGATTCCTATCGCTTTTATTCTCTTCCCGGATCATTTTTCATCATTTTAGGACCCAAAGGGGGTGTGGGCCGCGGCACAAGGAGTGTGCGCCGCGGCACACACATTTTTCCGATTTTGGCGAGCGATTATCTGTGCCGCGGAACATCCGTCCGGCCGCGCACACTGCTGAAGTTAGTGCCGCGGCACATCCGTCCCGGCCGCGCACACTGCCAGTCAAGCCGCGGCACACCCGTCCCGGCCGCGGCACACTCGTGTGGCATTTTCGCCAAAACCCGATCAGACGGTGCCGCGGCACATGTCGCCTGGGCCACGGCACACTGCCGAACCCTAGGAGCAATTTTTTGGCCTGTGCCGCGGCACACTTCAGCTGGGCCGCGGCACACAATGCGGTCAACCCTATAATTGCGTTGTTTTGAGCGAGCGACTCATTTCTTCCTTCTTCTTCCATTTACGAGAGAGAGTGAGAGAGGAGGAGAACTTCTCATCATTCATCAATTGGGAGTTGATTTTCATCATTCTCCTTCGGTTGTGAAGCCCGGATAATCAATCTAACGCGTGTTCTACGGATCATAATACTTGGATCTTCAAAGGTAATATCTCTTGGAACCCTACCTTTTGGATAATTGGGGGTTTTGGGGTTTTTGTCCGATTCTTTCCGTTTTGTTGGTGGATTCTTGATGAATACGATTAATATTGTTAGTATCATTAACTTTCCTACGGATTCATGGTATATTTTGTGGTTTTTACGGAATCGAGAGGGTTTGGTTGTGGTCCGCCCTCGTTGTTATTTTTGTACGAATATACATGAATCGTAGGCGGGATTTCGGGTGTATTCCATTTCCGTGTTCGTCTAGAGTTGGTTGTAATTATGTTCTTCGAATCGTTAGGTTCGGTTCCGTTGGTTCTTAACGTTCGTCGGTGATTATCCTTTCCGTTCGTTGCGTCATCAATTAGTCAAGGCAAGTATTTTTTGGAAACCTTTATGCTTAACGTGAAATGGTAATGTACATCGTGTGTGATTTTGCTCACTCCGGGAGGGTCCGACGGGGCCTCGGGGGAATCTATGACTTCACTATGGATTCATGAGTTTGCTTAGCTAGCCAGCCCGGGAGGGTCCTTAGAGGCCTCGGGTGGGATTTGTGGCTTCGTCCCTATCCTAGGCGATGCATGTGCGTGATTTGTTTTATGATACGACCAGCCCGGGAGGGTCCTTAGAGGCCTCGGGTGGGATTTGTGGCTTCGTCCCGGTCCTAGGCAAATGTGATTGTGACTGTTTGTTTCCGGAAAAGACATGTCTGGTTTTGTTTTTTTTGAAATGATATTGGTGCATGTACTATGAAATGTGTAAGCGATTGGTTTGCCTTGATTACTTGTACTAGCGTAATTGCTAACCCCTATGGGGACCCGTTTTGGGGAAATTCTTGTTATAGATTTCAGGTTATGATTATCCGGATGAGCGAGCACCGGGACAGTACGAGGATGTTGGCCAGGGTCGTTGACATGTGCATTTGGGTCTTCTTATTTTTCTTTCATTTACTTCGATTTGGTTGTCTCCCATTTTTATAAACTTATAGATTGTGCTCGCGAGTACTTAGGCTTTTCATTTTAAACTCCGTTTTGTATCATTTTAAATTGTTACATTATTGGATGATGCTTATTTCACCGGTTGCTCCGGGCGTATCTTTATATGTCCGTGCGGCGTCCCAGGGGCCCTGTCACCCCGGGACCAGCCTATCCCACATAGCATGCCAACTGGTTTCGCCCTGCCATGGGCTCATCAGGGAGACGGCATTAGTCCCCGACCAGTTGTGCCCTACCAGCAACGATCCCCTTCATAGTCAAGTCCTCGACTAGCGACAAGCTCTCCGGACTAAACCGGGTCGGCATGCTTGACTCGGCCAGACCGATGCATCCGGGCAAACAACGCCTTAACGCTAATGTCGCCCCCTTTTACCCCACTCGTGGCAAGCTAACCAGAAGGCACGCCTCATTTGGACGGACAACACAGACACGACATATCGGGTCGTGACATCCTCCCCATTTTTCGGATATATTTTTTTCGTTTATATGTTGGATATCATTGATGGATATTTGTGCTTGGGAACGTGGTGAACGTTTGATAATGTTATTGAATGCGTATATGTATTCATTGTGCCATATGTTTGATTGGTATGTCGAGACATTGGTTGAGGATAGTTGAATATGGCTAGGCACAACAACGATAGCGCACGCTATAAGTGTTTCATTAGCGCACGCTACTGGGTACAGGTAGCGCACGCTACGAAGTATTGATAGCGTACGCTAAGAGGTTCGGTTACGTACGCTAAGGAGGACCCCTAACGTACGTAACGACTTGCTGGGTTAGTTTCGGAAGGTGGCCGATGTAGGCCTGAGTTGATTTTTATATTCGATTAGCGCACGCTAACGCATGTTGGTTAGCGCACGCTAACACCAGACGCCAATAATGGAATCTTAGCTTTGGCGGTGGACCCGCCATGTTCGATGCGTGTCGAGATAAGGTCAACGAGTGTTTGTCGTGTAGAGCTAGCGCACGCTAAAACCGTATGATTAGCGCACGCTAATTCCAGATCGGTCAAAGGAATCCGTGTCGCGGATGCTTTCGGCATGTGGGGGCCGATATCGTAGCAAGTCAACTTGAGATAGCGCACGCTAAGGTCAAGGAATTGCGACGCTAGGCATGATGTTTTACGACGTTAATGCATGGGCATTACGTACGTAAGCTAGTTCTGGCGAGGCGGTAGCCTCTCGGGCCGATAGCGCACGCTAACAAAGTCGATTAGCGCACGCTAAAGCGGTAGCGCACGCTAAACATGAGATGTTAGCGCACGCTAATAATGTTTATTATAAAAGGTGGACAGACGGGTATTGTGAAGCATTTCGTCCATTCTTCTTCCTTGATCGGGAGAGAGAGAGTTGAGAGTTATTTGGGATTCCCAAACACCGTATAATGATAAGCTTTAACAACATTAGATTGAGAGCTTGGATTCAAGCCTTGTTCTTCAAGTTGTTCATGATTCTTTGGATGGAGTTCTAGTGTTCTTCTTTTTGTCGTCTAAACTAGGTAATCTTCATACTCCTTTGTTAATGGTTCGCTTTTTCTTGGATGATTACATGTGAGGAACATGTTGGATAATCATATAACGATGTTATATGGGATTTTATGGATTTTGATAAGAACTTGAATGTTTCTTCATATTATTAAAGATGATGATTCGTTTAAATCGCTTTTGAGATGGATTTACGGATCATAATACGAGGTTGAATTCAGTTGTGCATGTTATGATCCTTGTTACCGAGTTGGTCCGATTATTGACATGATTATTGTTCTAGGGTGATTAATCAATAGGTATAATCATTGTGCTTCGTTGGAAGACCGTAGATCGTTCGATCCAAGTGGAGAGCTCGAGACGAGGACGATGAGTTCGGTGTTGGTTTTATCATGTTGGTATCCGTGCAAGTGTTTACTTGTTCGGTTGTAATGTTTTGATGAGTAATTCCATTTACATTTCATAAGTATTTTATGTTGTATTGCATATTGACGAATGTTCGGTGATGTTCTAAAAGGATTAGAATGCAATTGATGATTGTTGAGATACTTGGACAATCTTGGGAAGATTGCGATAATCGGATATTGTTGATGTCATTTTGGATATTCTTGGTACGTGGTATACATTTCGGAAGGAAGTCGGATAGAGGTATGTTTTGTGGTAATCGTACATAGAGGATTATGTACGAGAAAGTACTCGTATTGAGGTATTATACGATTGTTGTGATCTTGGGATTTTTATGGTATTATCGTGATTTTGGGTTTTTGACGAGAATCGTTGGATTACCGGAAGTGGTAAGGTCATCGTTGAGGTTATTATTCTCATGATGCATGGCATGTGAATATTTATGTTTATGTACTTGTGGTTATTTGTCGGGCATTATTGCGGCCGTTGTAGGACTTGTTTTTGGTATTGAGGACTTTGATGGTAGCGGTCGTGAGGCGAGGATTCGGACGATCTGGCTATGGCATATTGTTTGGGAATCGTGTATTTTGTTTGTGTATATCATTATTGATGTATATGTATCTTGGTGTATTTTTATCCATTGTGTGAGTTCTTTCAAATGGTTTTCGGTTTATGCCAATGAGTTTGATTTGAAAACCGATTCCCTTAACCGAGTTTTTGGCCTTGTTTGTCTTGACGGTAGTTTGTGTTTACAAATGATTTTGTGAGTTTTGGAAAATACTACCGTCACCGGCCTTTTTGGGCGTTTTTGTAAATGGTTTTTAGCCTGGTGGGTTCCAGCGTGGGGCCCACGGCGTGTAATACTCCCGTAAGGTTTTGGGGGTGTTACAAATATGGTATCAGAGCCCAAGGTTTTGTGATAACCGGGCATGTGTGTTATGTGGCTCTACCGGTGTGGTAGTAGCGTGATGTTTGTGATGTTTTGGAACTGTGTGATTTTTGAGTACTGTCGTGGTGATGTGTGGGTTTGGGGATTGTTGGTGTTCCCGAGACCGATGAGGCAGGGAGTGAACGCCGGTGCCGTGGTCATGTGCAATGTGCGGCTCCAATCGGGAAGTGAACGTCGGTGCGAGGCACGTGCAATGTGCGGCTTTCGATGTGGAGTGGAACGCCGGTGATACGTGCATGTGACAAGGAGCGGCTCATGCGCTTTAGGTGAGGAGACACAGCGTCACGGATCCCACAAAACTAGACAGTGCTCTAAACTTGGTGTGGTCTTGGCGGAGACCAATCGTTTTCATATTGTGATTATTCCTGTTTTGGCATTCTTGTTGTGTCGAGATTTTTGAAATGGTGCCATATGCTAGTATCACGGAAGATCTTCGACTTTACAGACCTGTAAGTATGTTGTTCGGATTATTCGATAATTCTTGGTTATCTTGGTGATTTTGGATTTATATGTTGTTGGCGACAGGTTGCAAGTTTCGAGGACGAAACTTATTTTTAAGGGGGGTAGAGTGTAATACCCCGATTTTTCGGATATATTTTTTTCGTTTATATGTTGGATATCGTTGATGGATATTTGTGCTTGGGAACGTGGTGAACATTTGATAATGTTATTGAATGCGTATATGTATTCATTGTGCCATATGTTTGATTGGTATGTCGAGACATTGGTTGAGGATAGTTGAATATGGCTAGGCACAACAACGATAGCGCACGCTATAAGTGTTTCATTAGCGCACGCTACTGGGTACAGGTAGCGCACGCTACGAAGTATTGATAGCGTACGCTAAGAGGTTGATTACGACGCTAAGGAGGACCCTAACGACGTAACGACTTGCCGGGTTAGTTTCGGAAGGTGGCAGCGAGGTAGGCCTGAGTTGATTTTTATATTCGCTAGCGCACGCTAACGCATGTTGGTTAGCGCACGCTAACACCAGATCGCCAATAATGGAATCTTAGCTTTCGGCGGGTGGACCCGGCCATGTTCGATGCGTGTCCAGATAAGGTCAACGAGTGTTTGTCGTGTAGAGCTAGCGCACGCTAAAACCGTATGATTAGCGCACGCTAATTCCAGATCGGTCAAAGGAATCCGTGTCGCGGATGCTTTCGGCATGTGGGGGCACGATACTGTAGCAAGTCAACTTCAGATAGCGCACGCTAAGGTCAAGGACTTGCGTACGCTAGGCATGATGTTTTACGTACGTTAATGCATGGGCATTACGTACGTAAGCTAGTTTATGAAGCGAGGCAGTAGCCTCTGGGCTTCGATAGCGCACGCTACCAAAGTCAGTTAGCGCACGCTAAGGCGGTAGCGCACGCTAAACATGAGATGTTAGCGCACGCTAATAATGTTTATTATAAAAGGTGGACAGACGGGTATTGTGAAGCATTTCGTCCATTCTTCTTCCTTCAGTCGGGAGAGAGAGAGTTGAGAGTTATTTGGGATTCCCAAACACTGTATAATGATAAGCTTTAACAACATTAGATTGAGAGCTTGGATTCAAGCCTTGTTCTTCAAGTTGTTCATGATTCTTTGGATGGAGTTCTAGTGTTCTTCTTTTTGGTTCGTCTAAACCAGGTAACCTTCATACTCCTTTGTTAATGGTTCGTTTTTCTTGGATGATTACATGTGAGGAACATGTTGGATAATCATATAACGATGTTATATGGGATTTTATGGATTTTGATAAGAACTTCGAATGTTTCTTCATATTATTAAAGATGATGATTCGTTTAAATCGTTTTGAGATGGATTTCTGGATCATAATACGAGGTTGAATTCCAGATTGTGCATGTTATGATCCTTGTTACCGAGTTGGTCCGATTATTGACATGATTATTGTTCTAGGGTGATTAATCAATAGGTATAACTGTTGTGCTTCGTTGGAAGACCGTAGATTCGTTCCAGTCGGGGCTGGAGAGCTCGTAGACGAGGACGATGAGTTCGGTGTTGGTTTTATCATGTTGGTATCCAGGCAAGTGTTTACTTGTTCGGTTGTAATGTTTTGATGAGTAATTCCATTTACATTTCATAAGTATTTTATGTTGTATTGCATATTGACGAATGTTCAGTGATGTTCTAAAAGGATTAGAATGCAGAGTTGATGATTGTTGAGATACTTGGACAATCTTGGGAAGATTGCAGTAATCGGATATTGTTGATGTCATTTTGGATATTCTTGGTCTGTGGTATACATTTCGGAAGGAAGTCCGGATAGAGGTATGTTTTGTGGTAATCGTACATAGAGGATTATGTACGAGAAAGTACTCGGTATTGAGGTATTATACAGTATTGTTGTGATACTGGGATTTTTATGGTATTATCGTGATTTTGGGTTTTTGACGAGAATCGTTGGATTACCGGAAGTGGTAAGGTCATCGTTGAGGTTATTATTCTCATGATGCATGGCATGTGAATATTTATGTTTATGTACTTGTGGTTATTTGTCGGGCATTATTGCTGACCCCGTTGTGGGACTTGTTTTTCAGGTATTGAGGACTTTGATGGTAGCGGTCGTGAGGCGAGGATTCCGGACGATACTGGCTATGGCATATTGTTTGGGAATCGTGTATTTTGTTTGTGTATATCATTATTGATGTATATGTATCTTGGACTGTATTTTTATCCGCTGTGTGAGTTCTTTCAAATGGTTTTCGGTTTTATGCCAACTGAGTTTGATTTCGAAAACCGATTCCCTTAACCGAGTTTTTGGCCTTGTTTGTCTTGACGGTAGTTTGTGTTTTCAAATGATTTTGTGAGTTTTGGAAAATACTACCGTCACCGGCCTTTTTGGGCGTTTTTGTAAATGGTTTTTAGCCTGGTGGGTTCCAGCGTGGGGCCCACGGCGTGTAATACTCCCGTAAGGTTTTGGGGGTGTTACAAGCCAGGGTCATTGACATGTGCATTTGGGTCTTCTTATTTTTCTTTCATTTACTTCGATTTGGTTGTCTCCCATTTTTATAAACTTATAGATTGTGCTCGCGAGTACTTAGTGTAATATCCGCAATTTTCGATTTCCGGTAATTTCTTTTTTTTTTTCGGCGGAAGTCTGTTTTGACGACTCGCTCATGACCGTTTCGTCATTCTGAGAATGATTAATTCTACACTTTTTGACATCCGAGTTCGTTTCGGAGTCGTTTTGTTGAGTTCCGTGCTTTTTAACGACTTTTCCGCACTCGAGTTCGGTTCTTGCGAATCTCGTTCGAGACTGCTGTTTCGAGTTTCCCGTAAGTCCGTTTAACTTTGTTAGACGTGTTGTGAACTTCAGTTTGGTTATTCGATCACGTATCGTGATTTCCGGGCGTTTTGGGCCATTTTGTAATTTCTTGAAAGTTACGGGTATCCGTATCTGTAATTGTCGTCTCGACCCGTTTCTTGGTCGCGTATGATTGAATATGGTATTATGTTTTCATTTCGGGTCGTTGATGTCGTCCGGGAACTTTTCGTCGTGTTCGTTCTGCGCGTTTTCGGTAATCGGGTCGTCGAGCCACGGCCATGGATCGGGCCGGATGGTTATGGGATCGCCGACGACAGGGCACCGCCGGACGGTGGCAGGAACCGCGTAAGCGCACGCTACGTCCGGAAGGCCGCGACGCTAACCGGGCAGTGTAGCGTCTGCCGCCGGTGGCTCAGCGACGCCATCGCCCGGGCGATGGGGTTTCGAGGTTGGACTCGGTCAGATCGGCGAGTAGCGCACGCTACGCTGAGCGTAGCGCGCGCTAGTCGGCAGCGTAGCGCACGCCGCCGGCCGGCTAGCGACGTTACTGCCGGCGATTCGATCCAAAGGGCTACCGGACAGCCATGCGCGCGAAGCTTCCGGCCGTAGCGCACGCTAGCGGGAGTCGGGTCGGCAGGTTTGGTCGGGCAGGTTGGTCGGTGATGCCGGTCGTGTGGGCCTGGCCGAGGGTGCTCGCCGAGCACGCCGATAGCGCACGCTAGTCCGGAAGGCTAGCGCACGCTAGTCTGGCGATATAAATATGGTGGCAGTCACATTTCACTTCGTTTTTCATTTCCTTCCTTCTCCGTCCGCGAATGGCGATTCATGGGCGACGAAGCCATGTTGTTTAAGAACAAAACCATGAAGTTCTGGAGTCCATAACATCAATCAATCGTCCGTTATCATCCTTTGATCCAGCGAATCAAGGTAATCTTTTTTAGAACCCTAATTTCGTGAATTTGGGGATTTTTGCAATTTCGTCCGATTCGTTCCGTGTTGTTGATTAATTCATGATGGGTATGATTAATCTTGATAGTATTCTTGCGTTTAACATCATTTAATCCATTGTTCTTCGTCGAATCGAAGTATAATTTTTGATTTCCTTCGAGTTGACTTTTCGGGGGATTTGTCCCCGATCTCGTTTTTCATCTGTTTTCGATGGATCGATTATGGTTAAATGATGTTGTTAAACATATTCTATGGATTGTATATCCATATTTCAACTTGGAATTCCGTTTTCGGGTTTTGACGGGACGAATCGTGTTGTTGACCGTTTTGGGGGAAATCCTTGAACCTTCGTCATTTGTTCTTTGAATTCAGCGGCTTTGGGTCGTACTTTGGAATTCATTTTCGTTGTTATTGTTTTCGTTCGTAGTTCATTGTTGTGGATTGTCGTTCGGTGGAGTCGGCGAGTTCGTAGTCGGTTCGTGCCAACCTACTTCGGCCGATTCTCCGCGTTGTGGTCATTCGAGGCAAGTACCTTGTCCATACTTTTCTTGTTCCGTGGATATGATGATTGGTGATCGTCTTGGTTTGTTTGTTTGTTTGAAATGAGTTTTCAAAAGATTTGGTTAGCCTCGTTAAAGGCCCCTTTCAAAACCGTGTGTGTTTTGTGATTGGTGTGGTTCGTGAATAACTATGTGAATTCTATGTATATGCTTGGTGTTCATGTTGCACTTGGTATTGTGTGGGCGTATATTATTTCATTTCGGTGCGTTGTGGATTGACGTGGTGTTTTGCTAAGTGTTTGATGCCTCTGGGCGAATTGTTTGAATATCCTTGATGTGATATGTTATTTGTGGGAATGTGTGGATATGGTTGAAGGTCTACGGTGGCACATGGCATGTGATCATGTGGCCAGGATGCAACAAGTGATTGATCCAACCGTGAGAGCTCGAGATAATCTACGGTGGCACATGGCATGTGATCATGTGGCCAGGATGCAACAAGCGATTGATCCAACCGTGAGATGTGTGTGATTTGTTTCGCTAGCCGCTCGGGAGGGTCCTTCGAGGCCTCGAGTGGGATGTCGGTGGTAGCGTCCGGTCCTAGGCGATGCGCGTGCGTGATTATGTTTCGTTGATTTTACGTCCATTGAGGACACGTGATGTTGGGCTTTGACCTGTAAATTGTTGGTGGTTTCCTATTTGCGAAAACAAAACATTTGGGCCGTGACCCTATTGATTTTGGAAAGAGAAAGATTGTATAATCCTAAATTGTTTTCTATTAAAACTCTCGATGGCATTTTAAACTGTTTTGTAAATTGTTTCCCTTATTTGCGATCTTTCGGTTTTGGAAATGTTTACTCAAACTCTTGCCTCGGGAAGTACTTTTCTTTACGTTTGGATCTTTGAGGATTCATGATTATTATTGTTCTTGGAACTTGTATTGTATGGTTCGTATTTTTGCACTTGTACTTGCACTAGCAAAACGGTGGAGTTTTGCTAACCCCGAGTATTCGGGGTGGATGTCTATTTTGCATTCGGGTTTTGGAGCATAGCATGGTCGGCACGAAGGATGATGAAAGATGAACGATACTAATCACACGAGGATCCGTTGACGCTGCTTTGGTCTAGTTGTATTTTCTTTTCCGCCGCAAGTATCTTTTCCCGTTGTACGGAGTTTATTGTATTTTGACCCCTGCGTGGGTATGTGTTTGGAATTGAGTTGTATGTATTTGTTGAAAGACCAAATCGGTCTCGAGTCATTTTAGCCTTAAAGGCGAGGTTTAGATGTTTGATTTTAGTTATCGGCTGGTAGATCCTCGAGGAGAGGGTCTACGGCGTGTAATATCCACGAGCGGATTTGGGGGTGTTACATAAATGGTATCGAGCTTAGGTTGTGGAAACCTAGGTGCCGGGTCGATGGTGTCTATCCAGCTTTTGTCTCGTCGGATTTTATCCGATCGAGTCGTGTCGCGACGCGTCGCCCGAGTTTGTTGGTCGTGATTAGTATCGTGGGGCGATCATCATCTTCGCATTTACCCGTGTCGTAAGTCTCCCTTCTTTGTGTTGTGCCTCGTGACACGAGCTATTTTTATGATTTATTTGCTAAGTGACGGAATCCTCTTATGGATTTTGATTTCTTGATACGTGACTATTTGACTGTCATATTTCTTTGATGTGAGGAGTAGTTCTTTGGATTGTGCATGTTGGATTGTATTTCTTTTTTCCGCTGCGTGAGTTCCTTTGTAATAGCTTTTGGTATTTACCGACTGAATTTTATTTCGAAAATCGATTCCTTTAACCGAGTTGTTGGCCTTGACCGTTTTGACGGTAGTTGGGTGTTTTCAAATGATTTTGTGAGTTTTGATAAGTACTACCGTCATCGACCTTTTTGGGCATTCTAACCCATTGAATTATTTTTGAAAACCTTGAGTATCTTAGAAAATTGAAATTCGAGACGTACTTTTAAAGCGAATTATTTTCTTGCGGTGTTATCAAGGTGTTTTCTAATGCCACAATACATTTCAAAAATTTTCCGGTTGAGGACCAAAAATATTTTTGAGATATTTTCAAATGCAGTTGCTTAGACCCAAGGGTCGAATATTTTTGAAAGTTTTTCACTAAAGGAAAGGTGTCCTCATTTTTGTTCAAACGCAAGATGATTTTCAAAGTCTCGATAATGGTGTTTGTACTACTTTTTGTAAAATGATACTCAAGATCAACTGTTTTTTCCAAACTGTTTTCAAAAGGTGGTTCTCGTTTTTAAAACCTATCATTCCTGTTTGCGGACCGGAAATGCGTGTATGGTTTTCGAACTTTCGTTACGGTGTCAACCCCGAATTGTGATTGAATTGGTGGCGTGAGCGTCGAGTCGTTCGCCACGCATATGTTTTGTTGGCCCTCTGTGAGAGGTGTGAACTGGTGTTTACTGTTTATCGCCTCGTGGTGATTGCGTATTGTCGCACTAGTGTGGGTTGTTAAAGCCTGGATTTTTATGCGTTATACACATGGGTGATTGTTTCATGATGTTTGTGATTGTGTGATGGCCGCTGTCGGGATGTTGTAATCTTCGAATGATGCCGTTGTTGTTGTGATTTTTGTATGCGTTGATATGTTATGCCGAGTTGGCATCTCCGGTATGTTGTTTTGCGGTGTTTTGATCCATTGTATCGAGCATTTATATTTTCGGTATGCCGAGCCGAGGCGTTTCAATCGTGATGTGCCGGGGCATGCACGTGTAAATTGTCTTTCTCGTCGATGACACATTTCAAGTGTGGACTCGAGGGACACCGAATTCAGTTTTGTGAATTGGCTACCGAGACTTTCGGAGTTCGCGCTTCAGCACAAGTATCAGAATCGGCTTTGAGAGGCCTTCGAAGGATGTTTCTGTCGGTTGCTTGTTGTGTCGTCACCTTGATTTTGCTGTTGTGAGTTGCGGGGGCGACCTTCTTTTATAAGAGGTCGAATGTAGTACCCGTGTTGTTTTTAGACTTCTGTATTTTCTCTTTCTCCAGTCTATCGATTCGCTCGTGTTCGTTGATACTGTCTGAACTTGTTTTGTATTTCGGGTTCATCATTCGAACGAGCTGTGATCTTGTTTTGGGTCAATCTGGTTATCGCTGTCACTTTCCGAATTCGGTTCGATTCTTGTGAACCTTGTTCGGAAGTAACATCTTTTGGTTCTACTAGTTCTTTTATTCGAAGTAATTTGGATCTTGAACTTTTACATTTTCGACTGGCCGACTCGTTTATGTTCGTTGACATTTCTGAGCTTGTCCTGCTCCTTGCTTTTGTTGATCGAACGAGTGTGGTGTTATTTCGGAATAACTCGTTGTCGTTGTGACTTTTCAATCGCTATTCCCTTTCCTGTGGATCTTCGGCAATGCATGTCTTGTAGTTCTCACCAGATCATCCTGGGAGTTGTTGTTTGAACTTTATTGTTCTTTGTGATTCGAACATGATTCTTCGATCTTTGTTGTCTCGATCGTTGTGGTTTGATCGTTTGATTGTTCGGTTTATATTGACCTCGTTCCGTGATTGGCGAACATTCAGGCTCCTTCGTAATTCCCTTCAGTTCGGGAAATTAGTTTCGTTTCGATCTTCCAGCCCTTAGGCGGTGGGATTTCGTGTTTGTTCAGCGGTTGACTCGCGTTTTGATTGATGTACCGTTGGGTTGGTCAATCATATTGATTTTCGTTCGTTGTGTTTTGTGATTGTCGGATAATTGACTTGGCTATATTATCCGTTTGATGACGTTTGTCACTTGTTGGTTTTTATTATATCCCTAACGGCGACGTTGTGTTGGTCGCCGTGGAGCGTGTTTTCACGCCGTATACTCCTTTGCGTTGTTTGTAACATTTCGCCGTTGGGCGTTAGTTACACATTCTTGTGTATCTCGTTGAGTTTTTCCTGGCGGAATATTTCTTCTCCCTACTTGTTTTAAGTTTCGGGACGAAACTTCTTTTAAGGAGGGTAGAATGTAATATCCGCAATTTTCGATTTCCGGTAATTTCTTTTTTTTCGGCGGAAGTCTGTTTTGACGACTCGCTCATGACCGTTTCGTCATTCTGAGAATGATTAATTCTACACTTTTTGACATCCGAGTTCGTTTCGGAGTCGTTTTGTTGAGTTCCGTCCTTTTTAACGACTTTTCCGCACTCGAGTTCGGTTCTTGCGAATCTCGTTCGAGACTGCTGTTTCGAGTTTCCCGTAAGTCCGTTTAACTTTGTTAGACGTGTTGTGAACTTCAGTTTGGTTATTCGATCACGTATCGTGATTTCCGGGCGTTGGGCCATTTTGTAATTTCTTGAAAGTTACGTATCCGTATCTGTAATTGTCGCCTCGACCCGCTTTCTTGGTCGCGTATGATTGAATATGGTATTATGTTTTCATTTCGGTCGTTGATGTCGTCCGAACTTTTCGCCGTGTTCGCCTGCGGCGTTTGTGAATCGGTCGCCGAGCCCTCGACGGCCATGGATCGGGCCGGACGGCTATGGATCGCCGGACGATTATGGCACCGGCCGGACGGTGCGGCAGAACCGGCGAGCGCACGCCACGGCCGGAAGGTCGCGCGCTAACCGGCAGTGTAGCGTCTGCCGCCGTGGCTAGCGTACGCTATCGGGCCGGGGCAGTGGGGTTTCTGAGGTTCTGGACGCGGTCAGGATCGGCAGGAAGCGCACGCTACGCCGAGCGTAGCGCGCGCTAGTCGGCAGCGAGCGCACGCCGGCCGTCGGCTAGCGACGTTACTGCCGGCGGTCACCAAAGGGCTACCGGGATGTGCCGCTAGCGCGCAGGCTTCCGGCCGTAGCGCACGCTAGTGGGAGTCGGGTCGGCAGGTTTGGTCGGCAGGGTTGGTCGGTGATGCCGGGTCGTGTGGGCCCTGGCCGAGGGTGCTCGGCCGATAGCGCACGCTAGTCCGGGAAGGCTAGCGCACGCTAGTCTGGCCAGTATAAATATGGCTGAGCAGTCACATTTCACTTCGTTTTTCATTTCCTTCCTTCTCCGTCCGCGAATGGCGATTCATGGGCGACGAAGCCATGTTGTTTAAGAACAAAACCATGAAGTTCTGGAGTCCATAACATCAATCAATCGTCCGTTATCATCCTTTGATCCAGCGAATCAAGGTAATCTTCCTTAGAACCCTAATTTCGTGAATTTGGGGATTTTTGCAATTTCGTCCGATTCGTTCCGTGTTGTTGATTAATTCATGATGGGTATGATTAATCTTGATAGTATTCTTGTGTTTAACATCATTTAATCCATTGTTCTTCGTCGAATCGAAGTATAATTCTTGATTTCCTTCGAGTTGACTTTTCGGGGGATTTGTCCCCGATCTCGTTTTTCATCCGTTTTCGATGGATCGATTATGGTTAAATGATGTTGTTAAACATATTCTATGGATTGTATATCCATATTTCAACTTGGAATTCCGTTTTTGGGTTTTGACGGGACGAATCGTGTTCTTGACCGTTTTGGGGGAAATCCTTGAACCTTCGTCATTTGTTCTTTGAATTCAGCGGCTTTGGGTCGTACTTTGGAATTCATTTTCGTTGTTATTGTTTTCGTTCGTAGTTCATTGTTGTGGATTGTCGTTCGGTGGAGTCGGCGAGTTCGTAGTCGGTTCGTGCCAACCTACTTCGGCCGATTCTCCGCGTTGTGGTCATTCGAGGCAAGTACCTTGTCCATACTTTTCTTGTTCCGTGGATATGATGATTGGTGATCGTCTTGGTTTGTTTGTTTGTTTGAAATGAGTTTTCAAAAGATTTGGTTAGCCTCGTTAAAGGCCCCTTTCAAAACCGTGTGTTTTGTGATTGGTGTGGTTCGTGAATAACTATGTGAATTCTATGTATATGCTTGGTGTTCATGTTGCACTTGGTATTGTGTGTGGGCGTATATTATTTCATTTCGGTGCGTTGTGGATTGACGTGGTGTTTTGCTAAGTGTTTGATGCCTCGGGCGAATTGTTTGAATATCCTTGATGTGATATGTTATTTGTGGGAATGTGTGGATATGGTTGAAGGTCTACGGTGGCACATGGCATGTGATCATGTGGCGAGGATGCAACAAGTGATTGATCCAACCGTGAGAGCTCGAGATAATCTACGGTGGCACATGGCATGTGATCATGTGGCCAGGATGCAACAAGCGATTGATCCAACCGTGAGATGTGTGTGATTTGTTTCGCTAGCCGCCTCGGGAGGGTCCTTCGAGGCCTCGAGTGGGATGTCGGTGGTAGCGTCCGGTCCTAGGCGATGCGCGTGCGTGATTATGTTTCGTTGATTTTACGTCCGTTGAGGACACGTGATGTTGGGCTTTGACCCTGTAAATTGTTGGTGGTTTCCTATTTGCGAAAACAAAACATTTGGGCCGTGACCCTATTGATTTTTGGAAAGAGAAGGATTGTATAATCCTAAATTGTTTTCTATTAAAACTCTCGATGGCATTTTAAACTGTTTTGTAAATTGTTTCCCTTATTTGCGATCTTTCGGTTTTGGAAATGTTTACTCAAACTCTTGCCTCGGGAAGTACTTTTCTTTACGTTTGGATCTTTGAGGATTCCTGATTATTATTGTTCTTGGATCTTGTATTGTATGGTTCGTATTTTTGCACTTGTACTTGCACTAGCAAAACAGTGGAGTTTTGCTAACCCCCGAGTATTCGGGGGGTGGATGTCTATTTTTGCATTCAGGTTTTGGAGCATAGCACAGGGTCGGCACGAAGGATGATGAAAGATGAACGATACTAATCACACGAGGATCTGTTGACGTCGTTTTGGTCTAGTTGTATTTTCTTTTCCGCTGCAGTATCTTTTCCCCGTTGTACGGGAGTTTATTATATTTTGACCCCTGCGTGGGTATGTGTTTGGAATTGAGTTGTATGTATTTGTTGAAAGACCAAATCGGTCTACTGAGTCATTTTAGCCTTAAAGGCGAGGTTTAGATGTTTGATTTTAGTTATCAGCCTGGTAGATCCTCGAGGAGAGGGTCTACGGCGTGTAATATCCCTGAGCGGATTTGGGGGTGTTACACTTAGGTTTTTCATTTTAAACTCCGTTTTGTATCATTTTAAATTGTTACATTATTGGATGATGCTTATTTCACCGGTTGCTCCGGGCGTATCTTTATATGTCATATTATTAAAATGTGTGTCCTCGCTAACCGAAATGGTTAGTCGAGTGGGGTTTTTCTTGTTATAGCCTGGTGGGTCCCAGTTAGGGTTCCACGGCACTGTAACATACTCCGAATATCTCGGGGTGTTACATGTAAGACGAGTAACTGTACTCGCAAACATCATTGTATTTGTGAGAGTTTATCTTGTACTCGTAAAGCAAGATAGTAAGGTTAGTATCGAGCCAGAAAATCAAGCAATTGAAGTTTAGCACTAAGCTCGAAAGTGCTGTTGTAATAGAGTTGGCACTAAATTGTAAAGTGCATTCAGTATTGAAGAAAAGTCCTAGTCGATACACTAGGTAGGGGACGTAGACTTCGTTAATAGACGAACCTCTCGAACAAATTCTTGTGTCATTTCACTTCCGTTTTGTTTGTTACTCTGATTATCTGCTTCCGCATGAAAAGAGTTCATTACTCTTCCCACCACTATTCAACGCCCCTTCTAGTGGCGGTACCAACCTAACAATTGGTATCAGAGCAGTCTCTTTTTCACCGGTCTAACACCCGCTAGAGAAAAGATCCAGATATGGCCTACATCCATTCTTTGCTTGAAGGTCACGCTCTTAATCGCCCTCCTTTCTTCGATGGTTCAAATTTTATGACATGGAATAAGAATATGTCTATCTTCATCCGAGCCCACGATATCGAAATTTGGAAGGTCATTGCTCTTGGACCTACTATTCCAAAGAATACTGATGGCTCGCTCAAAAGTTTTGAAGAGTACGATGAGAGCGACTGGAAGAATGATCACTTCAATAGTAAAGCTACTCAGCTGTTTTACTGTGCTCTTAATCCTGAAAATCACAACAGAATCTCTTCATGCGAAATGGCCAAAGAGATTTGGAAGATGCTCGAGATTACTCACGAAGGTACGAGTCAAGTCAAAGAAACGAAAATTAATATGCTTCTTCACGATTATGAACTTTTCACTATGAAAGAAGAAGAAAGCATTACTGCTATGCTTGACCGTTTCTCGGCTATTACAAATGGGCTAGCCTCGTTTGTCAAACCTATCTCAAGTAGTGATAAAGCTAAGAAAATCCTACAATCACTACCGAGAGAATGGGATGCAACCGTTACGGTTATTATGGAGTCGAAAGATCTAAACACAATGGAATTCAGTGTTGTAACACCCTCAAGACATTAAGGGCATATTACAGCGCCGTGGACCCAACCCTTTGGAATCCACCAGGCTAACATACAAACTCAACACTATGACCCATGACAAACTTCATTAACATACAAGCAATTACACAATTTAAGACAATCAAGACAAATGGACCGAACCCGACAGTAACAAACAAAATCCTTCCCAAACTCGGTTCACAAGCATATACAAGTTCAAAGGAAGAAGTACTCGAGTACTGAAACAAATGACATAAATGTTAAAATAAAAAGACAATACACCAAACAAACGACCATTGAACAGAATCACTCTTGCCCATCATCCTTGTACTGTCCGCATGCTTGTTCACCTCCAGGACCTATACCTGAAATACAAAAGTATTTCCCCTATTTAAGGGGTTAGCGACAACAACTAGTGCAGGTACAATCCATTTGAACTACCATTCTAATCAGATGAAATATGCGCCAAAATCATTTTAGAAAATATTTTTATATTCCGGAGTATCACGGTGCACAAGCACAAAACACAGTTTTCCAACAAAATATTTCAAAGGTTAACCGTTGGTACGAGACTCACGACCACCACACCTCGCAGAGGCCCCGCCGGACCATCCCTGGGTGGTTAACCCTAATTCATGATATGCATACTCACGGCACTACGTATCCCCAGAGGCCCCGTCAGACCATCCCTGGGTGAACATACGCATTCACATCCACAACATACACGAGAAGCCATAATTCAAATACTAGAATACGCAACCAAATGGAAAGTACTTGCCTTTGAGACATCTTTGACGAGACAGAAAGTAAACGATGGCTAGGAATGCCACGGAGTGACCACGACCGCTCCTAAACGCAAGGTTAACACAACTCAGTCCTAAACGATAACAATAATCGAACGGAATACGCCCACAACCCCGATTACAATCTTAACAATACGTGTACATTCAATACGGCGAGGGTTTTCACAAAACCTCTCTAAATCAATAATCTACGGATTAAACACGACGGAAATGGATTGGGAATCACTCAATAACAATAATTGATAGGAAATATAGCAACACAAATGAACAATTCGAGTTTAAATAGACAAATCCCGATAAAAACCCCAAAACGAACAAAGTTAGGGTTCTAAGCTAATACCTTGGATTAGGGCGAGAGAGACGGATTATGATGATGATAAACCTTGCTTGAAGCACAACAATCGATCTATAGAGGAACTCTATGGACTGCTCTGTACGAATCTCCCAAATCCCTCTGAAGAACTCATGTCGCGGATGTAACACCCCAAACTAGGCGGATATTACAGTGCCGTGGACCCCCGACTGGGAGCCACCAGGCGAATGAAAATGAATGAATTACACAGGTAAATGTAGTACCGAACCACATTACAACATAAATTACTCCGATGAGGAGTTTTATACAACACACCCAGGATGATACTGAATACAAGTATATTTTATATGGAGATAAAATATACAACAATGAGTGAAATGAATATTCAAACGGGATGTCTGCAGCGGAATAAATAAAGGAAACATAAATGACTGAAAAGACTGGGCCCCCCTACTAGTATCACTGGGACTCCTCGCCGTCACCGTGCTCTCCCCGTGCCTTAGCCTTGCCATGACCTGAAAAACAGCATCCCCCAACGGGGTCAGATATACAGAACAACAATCCTCCAGAGTTGAATAAACACAATCATATAAATATGTAGTATAAACCACAAGTTCGATTAAAATGAAACGGTTAGATTATAACCCAAGCTTGTTGAAAACATACGCAATCAAACATGCTGTATGAATCAACTAACAGTACGGCTCAAAGGGTGGCGCCACACTACGCCCAGGATGGAAATGTGTCCGTGCACAAGCCACCATCACACGTGGTCTTGTGCCTAATCAGTCTCACGAAGCAATCGACTCGTGTTCACAGTCCAATGTGAGGCCAACAACCATCACACGACATAATTGTGCCCGACATGAAAATCCTACACATTCCAACTGCACGCCAAGATGACCCGGAATGCCACGATATAACAAATGTGACATCGGAAACGAATAATGACTCACCGAGATAAAATGATAGTGAAATGAATGAAAGCTCAACAAAATGATTGGAACCGTCGTTCCTTGTGACTGAAGTGATTAATTGACAATGACAAGTTTTAATACGGTTAACACAATGATGAATGAATTACGATTATGAATGAACAACAACAAAAGGAAATGAATATCCTTATAACTGAGTAAGAATCAACTTACACAATACCGATGAAGAATGTCCTTCCACGAACAACGTCCTAAATGAAAAGTCGGTCGCTCGAACAACCTTGAACATCAATAGTTACCAACAACCGATCAATACACGACTCAAATACGATCATAACCGACCCAAACGTCGATACAACAATATCCGAACTCGTAGATGTACTCTAACGAAAACGTTGAGACACCCGTTGGTTAAAACCAAACCCGAAATAATCGAACCAACTCCAACATGATTGATTCAAACCAGCACAACATTATCAATGACATCAATAATCTCATAGGAATCCACAATTCAAGTTTATAATAACGACAATCGGAAATCCCCAAAATAACCGAAGTCAACCCCAAGGGTTCTTGAAATAATTCCAAAAATAACCATTAAATCCGTAAGAATATACTTATCCAAGGTAGATAATCCATATCTAACATATTCCAATGATAATCCAAGCTTACACGAAGAAATCGGAAGGAAAACCCAAAAATCCAAAATTCTAGATCCAAGAGATTAATACCTTTGATTCGATGCGATGAAGATGGTGAAATGATGATTAATCCGAAAGATGAGCTTGAAGATGATGATTGACGATTACACCTCGAAGAATCCTCTCCGAATCGCTCGAAATCGCCCAAAACTACCGAAGGAATGAAATGAGATGAATAATGACGAACTCTGACTAAACTGTCCAATTTATAGTCAGTCCAGGTTAGCGTGCGCTAGCCCTTGTGCGTAGTGTGCGCTAACGAGTAATTTGGGTAGTCCAGTACCCACTGTCCGAACACGGTAGCGTGCGCTACGTACCTTCTTGTAGCGTGCGCTACAGCCATACTACTAGCGTGCGCTAAGACCCATTATTAGCGTGCGCTAACGAAATATTGATGCCCAGCACTGGAGTCCAGAAAACTATCTGACCTCTGATCTGACCCCGATAGCGTGCGCTACAACCATTGTTTAGCGTGCGCTAATATATCGGTTGCGTACGCTAACAACAACACATAGCGTGCGCTATGAATTAATCGATGCGATCCAAAGTAGCCACCGGACTCAACCTCGATCCGTCCTTAGCGCGCGCTACACCTCATATTAGCATGCGCTACTTCAACCCTAGCGCGCGCTATTTACCAATCGTAGCGTGCGCTGCTTATAACTCACTGCAGCCCAAGACCTTCCGGATCGCAGCCTGTGGTAACCTTAGCGTGCGCTAAAGCTGAGTGATAGCGTGCGCTACCTGTACCCAATTAGCGTACGCTAAAAGGAGTATGTAGCGTGCGCTACTCCTCACGCACAGCTCGCAACGAAAAAGACAATGATGATAAACACGGCACGAAACTCCAATCAGATTAGTGATGAATGACGATTGATACACGATACAATTACTCTGAATGATGAATACCATGACTGAATATGAGTGACAAATGATCAATAATGAATGAAATTACTGAGTACCAATTACTGAATGATAATCACTGAGTGATAATTACTGAGTGATAATTACTGAATTACAACTGGGTATTACATACACCCCCCCTTAAAAGAATTTCGTCCCCGAAACTAAGGGTCAAACAACTCGGGATAACTCTCCCGTATACTATCCTCGGTTTCCCAAGTAGCCTCTTCGACTCCGTGTCTAGACCACTGAATTTTAACCAAAGGAATCGTCTTATTCCTCAACTGTTTGATTCGCCGCTCTAAAACTCGCATAGGACGCTCCTCATATGAATGATCGTCGGCGATCTCGATTTCGTCGAACTGAAGTATGTGGCTCGGGTCGGCAACATACTTCCGCAACTGAGAGACGTGAAACACATTATGAATTTGGCTCAACGCCGGAGGTAAAGCCAATCGATAAGCTAACTCGCCTACTCGATCCAAAATCTCGAACGGTCCAATGAATCTCGGACTCAACTTTCCCCTCTTCCCAAAACGGAAGATACCACGACTCGGGGATACCTTGACCAACACATGGTCACCAGCCTCGAACTCTAATGGTCGATTTACGGTTATACGCATATGATTTCGCCGACTCGAGCGATCAACAAACGACTCCTGATCAAAGCTACCTTCTCACGGGCGGCTATAAGCATATCGGGCTCGGTGCCCAATGTTTCTGATAGGTCGTCCCAACACAACGGAGATCGACAACGACGACCATACAGGGCCTCGTAAGGTGCCATCTTGATCGAAGCATGCCAACTGTTATTATACGTGAACTCGATTAATGGTAGTTGGGCTTCCCAATCGTCTTTCCAATCGAGGACGCATGCCCTCAACATGTCCTCTAATGTCTGAATGGTCCTCTCTAAT
Source organism: Orobanche coerulescens (assembly GCA_033398695.1). Classification (NCBI taxonomy): domain Eukaryota; kingdom Viridiplantae; phylum Streptophyta; class Magnoliopsida; order Lamiales; family Orobanchaceae; genus Orobanche; species Orobanche coerulescens. The sequence continues at coordinate 123,358,584 of CM065810.1, forward strand.
TGTCCGTCGGACTGAGGTTGAAAAGCGGTACTGAGATTAAGCTGAGTTCCCATAGCACGATGAACTGATTTCCAAAAGTGCGACACAAACCGTCCGTCACGATCGGAAACGATACTTTTAGGAGTACCGTGCAGTCTGACTATCTCCTTGATGAACAGTTGAGCAAGTCTCTTGGGACCCCACGTCTCCTTGATCTCAAGGAAATGAGCTGATTTAGTTAAGCGGTCCACGATCACCCAGATCTTATTCATGCCACGACGACTCGTCGGCAACCTCGTGATGAAATCCATAGAAATGTCTTCCCACTTCCACTCGGGAATAGGAAGGGGTTTCAGCATACCCGCCGGTCGCTGATGTTCAATCTTAACTTGTTGACAGGTTAAGCATCTCGAAACAAATTCTGCGACTTCTCGCTTCATATTACTCCACCAGTAATTTTGTTTCAAGTCTTTGTACATCTTGCTAGACCCCGGATGCACAGAATAAGGGGTAGCATGAGCTTCCTTCAAAATCGAGTTTTTCAACTCGTCATTCGCCGGTACGCACAACCGATTCTTAAACCTCAAAAGTCCATCCTCGTGCACCACAAATCCAGGGGCTTTCCCCTGAGCCACATCCTCTCGGATGCGCAACAATGATGGGTCCGAACCCTGATTCTCTCGGATTTCCTCCTCGAGTGACGATGAAATCTCTAACATACAAAGCTGCCCCTGAACTCGCTGAAGCCAGACCTCGATCTCGGGTCTAAGGAATTCCTGTTGAAGCTCCTTCTGAACTGTTAAACGGGCAAGCATCTGCTCCTGAACGGACTTACGACTCAAGGCTTCGGCGACAACGTTCGCCTTGCCCGGGTGGTAGAGGATCTCGATATCATAATCTTTGATTAATTCCAACCACCGTCTCTGACGCATATTTAACTCCTTCTGAGTAAATATATACTTTAAGCTCTTATGATCGGTGAATATCTGACAGGTAACGCCATAAAGATAATGACGCCAAATTTTCAAAGCGAACACCATGGCTGCTAGCTCCAGGTCGTGGGTCGGATAATTAACCTCGTAAGGTCTCAATTGCCGTGAAGCATAGGCAATAACCTTCCCGTTCTGCATGAGTACACATCCGAGACCCTGTCCGGACGCATCACTATAAACCACGAATCCCTCCATCCCTTGCGGTAAGGAAAGGACAGGTGCTGAAGTTAACCGGCTCTTGAGTTCCTCAAAACTCTGTTGACACGCGTCGGACCACGTGTATTTCTTATCCTTCCGCAAAAGGTTCGTTAAGGGTTGAGCGATTCTAGAAAATCCTTCCACAAACCGCCGATAATAACCCGCTAATCCGAGAAAACTTCGGATTTCCTTAACGTTCTTCGGAGGTAGCCAATCCCGAATAGCCTCCGTCTTCTGAGGATCGACACGAACTCCGTCTGATGAAATTACATGTCCGAGAAAAGTCACTTCGGACATCCAGAACTCGCATTTGGAAAACTTCCCATAAAGTTGCTCTCGTCTCAACACGTCGAGAACCTGATGAAGATGAACCTCGTGCTCCTCTCGGTTACGAGAATAAATCAAAATGTCATCGATGAAGACAACAACAAACCGATCCAAAAAGTCTATGAGGACCCGATTCATTAACTCCATGAATACCGCAGGTGCATTAGTCAATCCGAACGGCATAACCACAAACTCATAATGACCATAGCGTGTTCGAAACGCCGTCCTCGCGATATCCGACTCTCGAATCCGCAACTGATGATATCCAGATCTTAAGTCGATCTTGGAAAATACTGAAGCTCCCTGAAGTTGATCTAAGAGATCATCAATACGGGGTAAGGGATACTTATTCTTGATCGTCACTCTATTCAACTCCTGATAATCAATACATAAGCGGAATGAACCATCCTTCTTCTTGACAAACAACACTGGTGCTCCCCACGGGGACGCACTCGGTCGGATATAACCTTTCTCGAACAACTCCTCAAGTTGGTTCTTTAATTCCTGCATTTCGGTCGGGCCATCCGGTACGGTGCCTTCGATATCGGGGATGTACCAGGCTCCAACTCAATCGTGAATTCCACATCCCTCTGTGGAGGCAAACCAGGTAACTCGTCTGGAAAAACATCGGCATATTCCCTCACCAACGGAATATCTGTTAACATTACTGATGATTTCTCGGTTTTGGCCATAAAGCACCAATAACCGACACATCCCTGATTGAGTAATCTTACTGCTTTCATCAAATTAATGACTTTGCCAGAACAGCCGGGATTACCTCCCTGAAACACATATTCAACTCCATCGTCTGAAATGATAGTGACCAAACGCTTTCGGACACTAATGATGGCATCATGACGATCCATCCAATCAATACCCAAGATGACGTCGTCCCTCGGCAAATCTACTACGATTAGGTCTGCAGGCCATACACGACCATGAAACTGAATCGGACAATTCTGAATCTCACGGTTACCGATAATTCGTCTACCATCAGGTAGGCCAATGACATAAGGCTCACAACTAGCGGACTACCTGCACGTAGTCTACTCAAACATGACTCGGAAATGAATGAATGAGATGCACCAAGATAAAAAAGGGTACACACAAAGTTGAGATAGAATATCGAGTGTACCCGAGATCATTCGGCCTCGGATCATCGGTCTTCTTCATCTCATAAATTCGGGCTTGCCGCCCCGAACCAGACGCTCCGTCTCGATAGCTCTGCCCGCCTTTAGCTCCCGCTGTCTTGAACGACGCCGACCGAGTGGCTTTGATTACGCACCGCTGAATGACACAGGGGCTTGAGATGACGCCGGAGTGGGTTTAGAGTCCCTACGGCAAAACGGGCCCTATGCCCGGCAATCCCACGATTGTGGCACGTGATGCATCGCTTGACATTTGGTGCTGAAATGACCTGTTCTCACGGTTGAAACAGGTGATGGCCGAATCGCCGCCGCGACTGAGACTCCGCGGGTTTAGACGCCGTGGGAGGTCGCTTAGAAAAAGTAGAGCCCGCACGTGGTTTCTTGAAGGTGGCCTGACTTCCGTCAGACTGATTACGGTTCTTAGACTTCTTGCCAGCAGATGAAGGTTGCTGCTTAGAAATCTCCTTAACAGTAAGCTCGTAAGTGAGAGCTTTCTCAATGAACTCGGCCAGAGTGGTACAATTATGATTAAGCAACTGAAGTCTCATACGGGGTTTCAGCCTCTTGCTGAAATACTTGATCTTGTCCGCTTCAGAGCGAATGATAGATGAGGCGAACGGAAGAAGTTCCTGAAATTTCTCGGCACTGGCGAGAACATCCGCGTCTGATGAAGGGTCGGGAGTGAGTAACTCTGACAGCTTGGCCTCTCTGAGTGGGGCCGGATAATACCTCTCCATCATGAGAGTTTTGAACTGATCCCATGTACATGATCCTTCGGTGTGCTTCAACGACAACCACCAAGAGTGCGCGCTCTTGCCCAAGTAGTAAGCCGCAACAGAAACTTTGTGTCCTTCGGGACACTCTACCATAGCAAACAACTTCTCGAAGTGTTCGAGCCAATGAACAATATCCGCCGGCTCAGATGAGCCCTCAAAGGTAGGTGGTCGTTGGCGAGAGATATCGCTAATGATATTGCTTACACCCCTCTCTTGCCTCTGAGGTGGCGGCGGAGGAGCCTGCTGGTTTTGATTGACGGAGTTATGCATCGTCTCCATCAACTGAGCCATCTGGGTCATTTGGGCCATCATGCCCTGCATAAATGCGAGTGGGTCAACCCGGACACCCTCTGACTGAGCCGTGTCAGTGCGACTCCCGATAGTGAATGATCGCGTCCGGTGAATGAGTGGCGGCGTCAGCTTTCGATGAGTTAGCATTATTCTGGCATTCGCACGTGTATTCGCACGAGTTCTCGGGATTCGGCTGCTCCACGGCCTCGTCCTCCACGTCCTCTGCCCGACCCTTTCCATACTGAAGTGGAAAGTCATATGATGATTATATATCTCGCATGAGTATCACATTATGATTATATTATGAAATGATGAAAATGAGCATACGCGCTCAATTACAGCGATTACATGAATGATTAATTGACGTGACATGATTATCTGATGAAGTTACTGAAATGATTATCTTGAATGAGTTAACAAGATTAATGATTTGATCTTCCTGATCAACAACTGAATAACGAAATGAATTGAGTGATTAATGAGTTAACCTGACCGTCTTGGTCAAAATGACAATGATGATTGAGGATTGTTAACTGATGAATTATGAATGAATGATTAATGCCAGAAATTATACCATGGCATCAGAAATCTTACAGTTCTTGGTCTGATTGGCTCGGCATTTGCACAGGTCACACGTGACACGAGAGTCCAATGATACTAGTCCGATGACGATGATTTCAAATGAGACATGACTTGGAGGGTAGTATTCAAAACCACGCTCCGATACCAACTCTGTAACACCCCAAACTAGGCGGATATTACGGTCGTGGACCCCATTTGGGACCCACCAGGCGAATGAAAATGAATGAATTACACAGGTAAATGTTGTACCGAACCACATTACAACATCAATTACTCCGATGAGGAGTTTTATACAACACACCCAGGATGATACTGAATACTAGTATATTTTATATGGAGATAAAATATACAACAATGAGTGAAATGAATATTCAAACGGGATGTCTGCAGCGGAATAAATAAAGGAAACATAAATGACTGAAAAGACTGGGCCCCCCTACTAGTATCACTGGGACTCCTCGCCGTCACCGTGCTCTCCCCGTGCCTTAGCCTTGCCATGACCTGAAAAACAGCATCCCCCAACGGGGTCAGATATACAGAACAACAATCCTCCAGAGTTGAATAAACACAATCATATAAATATGTAGTATAAACCACAAGTTCGATTAAAATGAAACGGTTAGATTATAACCCAAGCTTGTTGAAAACATACGCAATCAAACATGCTGTATGAATCAACTAACAGTACGGCTCAAAGGGTGGCGCCACACTACGCCCGGGATGGAAATGTGTCCGTGCACAAGCCACCATCACACGTGGTCTTGTGCCTGTCGATCTCACGAAGCAATCGACTCGTGTGCAGTACCCAATGTGAGGCCAACAAACATCTCACGACATAATTGTGCCCGACATGAAAATCCTACACATTCCAACTGCACGCCAAGATATGACCGGAATGCCACGATATAACAAATGTGACATCGGAAGCGAATAATGACTCACCGAGATAAAATGATAGTGAAATGAATGAAAGCTCAACAAAATGATTGGAACCGTTCCTTGTATCAAGTGATTAATTGACAATGACAAGTTTTAATACGGTTAACACAATGATGAATCAATTACGATTATGAATGAACAACAACAAAAGGAAATGAATATCCTTATAACTGAGTAAGAATCAACTTACACAATACCGATGAAGAATGTCCTTCCACGAACAACGTCCTAAATGAAAAGTCGGTCGCTCGAACAACCTTGAACATCAATAGTTACCAACAACCGATCAATACACGACTCAAATACGATCATAACCGACCCAAACGTCGATACAACAATATCCGAACTCGTAGATGTACTCTAACGAAAACGTTGAGACACCCGTTGGTTAAAACCAAACCCGAAATAATCGAACCAACTCCAACATGATTGATTCAAACCAGCACAACATTATCAATGACATCAATAATCTCATAGGAATCCACAATTCAAGTTTATAATAACGACAATCGAAAATCCCCAAAATAACCGAAGTCAACCCCAAGGGTTCTTGAAATAATTCCGAAAATAACCATTAAATCCGTAAGAATATACTTATCCAAGGTAGATAATCCATATCTAACATATTCCAATGATAATCCAAGCTTACACGAAGAAATCGGAAGGAAAACCCAAAAATCCAAAATTCTAGATCCAAGAGATTAATACCTTTGATTCGATGCGATGAAAATGGTGAAATGATGATTAATCCGAAAGATGAGCTTGAAGATGATGATTGACGATTACACTTCGAAGAATCCTCTCCGAATCGCTCGAAATCGCCCAAAACTACCGAAGGAATGAAATGAGATGAATAATGACGAACTCTGACTAAACTGTCCAGTTTATAGTCAGTCCAGGTTAGCGTGTGCTAGCCCTTGTGCGTAGCGTGCGCTAACGAGTAATTTGGGTAGTCCAGTACCCACTGTCCGAACACGGTAGCGCGCGCTACGTACCTTCTTGTAGCGTGCGCTACGGCCATACTACTAGCGTGCGCTAAGACCCATTATTAGCGTACGCTAACGAAATATTGATGCCCAGCACTGGAGTCCAGAAAACTATCTGACCTCTGATCTGACCCCGATAGCGTGCGCTACAACCATTGTTTAGCGTGCGCTAATATATCGGTTGCGTACGCTAACAACAACACATAGCGTGCGCTATGAATTAATCCAGTGCAGTCCAGTAGCCACTGGACTCAACCTGATCCGTCCTTAGCGCGCGCTACACCTCATATTAGCATGCGCTACTTCAACCCACTAGCGCGCGCTACTTACCAATCGTAGCGTGCGCTACTTATAACTCACCTGCAGTCCAGTACCTTCTGGACTGCAGCCAGGGTAACCTTAGCGTGCGCTAAAGCTGAGTGATAGCGTGCGCTACCTGTACCCAATTAGCGTACGCTAAAAGGAGTATGTAGCGTGCGCTACTCCTCACGCACAGCTCGCAACGAAAAAGACAATGATGATAAACACGGCACGAAACTCCAATCAGATTAGTGATGAATGACGATTGATACACGATACAATTACTCTGAATGATGAATACCATGACTGAATATGAGTGACAAATGATCAATAATGAATGAAATTACTGAGTACCAATTACTGAATGATAATCACTGAGTGATAATTAATGAGTGATAATTACTGAGTGATAATTACTGAATTACAACTGGGTATTACAGTGGACAAGGAAAGAAAGGAAGGAAAAGTGACGCGGCTGACCTTTTCAAGTTTTAAATACCTGATAGTTCATTACGTATGTTAACAAGGTGAGGTTAACGTACGTTATGCCTCTTACGTACGTAACACTCATATGCCAACGTACATAAGGGCTAGGCAAAAACTGGGCAGAAGCTTCTGCCCAAAACGCTGAGGATAATAACGTACGTTAACACTAAGGTTTAACGTACGTTATACATGCATCGATAGTACACGCAAGAAAGCATGAATAACGTACGTTATTCATGCAGCAGTTCAACACTGCTGAATGCAGTTCGCTGCTCAGGAAAATACGAAGTCGAAACGCAACCAAAGATGGAATCCAAAACGTAAATACGAATTATTCGCGACGACGAATCTAAATGGTGAAAGAAAATACGACTCTGGCTATCGGAAGATTCGAAATACGTCAAAGGAGATAAAATTCCCTAAACTTATAGGAAATTACAAAAAGGCCCGAAACGTCCGAAAATCACGATACAACATCGGATTATCAAACCGAAACTCACAACATGAATAACTCAACCATACGGACTCATGGAAACGAAGAAACAACAAAATCGAACGAGTTTATCGAACATACATGCGACAAAACATAACATAAAGCAAAATTACGTAAAAACACCTCCGAAACTCGTCCAAATGGAAAAACACCAAGAACAAAATAGGTTCAAAACATCGAAACGGTTACAAGAGAGTCGATAAAAATAGACATGCACCAAAAATAGAATCTGCTAAAAATAGAAAGGTCCGGATATTACATTCTCCCCCTCTAAAAAGAAGTTTCATCCCGAAACTTAAGAATCAAAAATCTCGGGGTATCTCGCACGCATATCCTCCTCCAATTCCCACGTCGCTTCCTCCACTCCATGCCTCGACCATTGCACCTTAACCATGGGGATGATTTTATGCCTTAACTGTTTATCCCGACGTTCCAAAATTCTCACTGGCCTCTCCTCAAACGTAACATCCTTCTCGATTTCCACATCCCCGAAGTCGATAACATGATTTGGGTCTGGAACATACTTCCTCAACTGGGAAACATGAAAAACATTATGCACATGGCTCAAAGACAGGGGTAATGCCAAACGGTATGCTAACTCGCCAACTCTCTCCAGTATCTCGAAAGGTCCAATATACCTTGGACTAAGCTTCCCCTTTTTCCCAAAATGGAAAAATCCTTTCGACGGAGACACTCTCAACAAGACATGATCCCCTACTAGCTCCCACACTTGGTTAGAATCCATAGTGTAATATCCGCAATTTTCGATTTTTCGATAAATTTCTTTTTCAGCCGGAGTCCGTTTTGACGACTCGCTCATGACCGTTTCGTCATTTCGAGAATGATTAATTCTGCACTTTTTGTCATCCGAGTTCGTTTCGGTATCGTTTTGTTGAGTTCCGAGCTTTTTAACGACTTTTCCGCACTTGAGTGCGATTCTTGCGAATCTCGTCCGAAACTGTCGTTTCGAGTTTCTCGTAAATTCATTTAATGTTATTATTCATGTTGCGAGCTTTGGTTTGGTGTTTCGATCGCGTATCGTGATTTTCGGACGTTTTGGGCCATTTTCGTAATTTCCCAAAGTTTTGGGTAATTACTTCTGTTGTTGAATTCCGAGCCTTCGGGTGGTCGGAATTGTGTGTTCTCTTAGCTCTTAGATTCGTCTTTGCGAGTACGTCGTAACCGTATCATCGATTCGTATTCAGGTTCGGGTTTCGGGGTCGTTCGGGCCGTCGGGGTTGGCCCGTGAGTCATGGCCGGGCAACACAGGCAGGCCGGCCTTGGCCGAGTCAAGGCCGGTAGTGCTCGCGGCTTCGGCCGAGTCACGGCCGGCGGTGCTCGGCAGCTTCCCCGGCGGTCAAGTGGGCCGCGGCACATCTGGCGAGGCGCGGCACACTCGTGGCATTTTTCACCAAATCGATGTCTGGGTGCCGCGGCACACTCCGGCCGAGCCGCGGCACACCGCCGAGCACCGGGAGCCATTTTTGGGCCTTTGCCGCGGCACACTCCCGGCAGCGGCACCTTTGTGCGGCTTATTTATGGCCTATGAGACGGGTTTTCGCCATTTTTCTCACTCGTTTTCTTCCCTTGCGGTTGGAGCTTGGTTAATCATGGAGAGATGTTGTTGGACAATCAATCCATGAAGTTTTGAAGTTCATATCATCAATCATCCATCCTATAACATCCTCCGATCTACCGAATCAATTGATTTTCTAGAAATCTAATTTTGGGGATTTTGGGTATTTTGTTCGTTTTAAATCCGTTTAATCCGATTTAACTTAGGATTTTGATGGATTGATGATTACTTAGATGTATTGTATCGTTTCCCTTGTTATTCCATGGTTGGATCGTATCGATTCGTTGTTTTGGTCGAGTTCTTGATCGATGCCTTGAAGGTGTCCGGTAAAATGTCATAGAGGGGTTTTCGGGCGTTCTACGATTATTCTTCCTCGTATGATCGATGATTTATTGATTATATGTTGTTAGGGTCGAATTCTTGTGAAGAACTCGAGTCGGAACCCTTCCGTTCGTCGTTTTATTCAAGCTTCTCGATCGTGGGTGTATTCTTTTTCTTCACGGGAATCGTAGGTGTTCGAGGTGTCCGTGAGCCGTGATTGTAGGAGTGTCCGGTATCGATTATCGAGGCAAGTATCTTGCCCATACATTACGTGTTTTGTGGATATTATGGTTGTTAATCGTCGATATCTGCTAAATAAATATTAATAACCATTTTTCAAAAGAATCGGAATATTTACCATCATGCTTTTTGTAAAGGTGACCCGTGTGTGTCGGGAATTAATGTGCTTAGTTGAATATGTGAGCTAGTGTCGAGTATAGAATCACCTTACTTTCTTGTGATGTCATTGCGTATGATTATGTCGTTGGTAAGTGTAAAGTGTAATTCTTTTGTCAAATTATGTGCTTGGAGTCACGTGTTTATGGATGAATATGTGAGTTGGTGTGATATTAGTTGTGTCGTTCGGTGCTGTTGAAATCTTGTCCTTCCTTGTGAATTGTTATAGTTCTGGGTCGTGAGTACGTGTTGGATAATATGGCCATTCTAGCAAGGTACCTCGACTATATATATTTTGTGTGTTTGACCCTTGAGAGTTGTGGTTTCGTAAACTGTGAGTTGTTCTTCCACCCGGGGATGGCATGTGTGGCCTGTGGGGGCCGATACTAATGGGTACGGCCACGGAAGTGGACTTGGGTGCGTGTGTTGATGTTCTTCCACCTGGGGACGGTTCGACGGGACCTCTGGGGGCCGATATTAATGGGTACGGCCGCGGAAGTGGTTTCCCACCTGGGGATGGTCCGACGGGGCCTCTGGGGGCCGATACTAATGGGTACGGCCACGAGTTACCAAGTGTGGTTTCTGTGATATTGATGTTGATGTTTTGATAACTATTATGATATGTTCCGGAGTATCACAATGCTTTATGCTCGGGGTCGAGATACATTATATATTGAGTCTTGGTGTTTAGCTAGAATGGCATAGGAATAATGTGTTATGTGTGATGTGCCCTTGTAAGTGAATTGAAGTGGATGATCGGGTCGTGGACCCTGTGTTTTGTGACCGTAATGGTTGGGTCGTGGACCCCGCGTTTTGTTAACGGATTTGCATTTTGGAAAATGAACTTTGGGGTTGTGACCCTAAATGACTTTCGAGGAATTAAGAACTTTTCAACTTCTAATGTTTTCAAAACTCCTGAGATTTGGAAATGTTTTCAAAGTGCTTACTTGCTTCGTTTCTACTTTCAAGACTTGAACTATTTTTAGCTAAATATATCTCGGGAAGTCTTTCGTTGTATTCTCGGAATGTGTTGTGTATGGCTCGTATTTGCACTTTATACTTGCACTAGCGAAATAGTGGAGTTTTGCTAACCCCCGAGTAATCGGGGGGGTGGATATCTGTATTGTGTCCAGATACATGCAGGTTTTCGGGAGCAAGACACAGGATCGGTACGAGGGATGATGAAAGACGAATGATACTAATCACACGAAGGCCAATTTTGGGTTCAGTTAGTCGGAGTCCATTGTATTGTCTTTTCCGCTGTCTTATTGTTCATTGTTGCGAGTATTTTACCCTTACATGGGTATGAGTAGGGGTGAGCAGAAAAACCGACAAAAACCGATAATACCGAAAATACCGAAAAAACCGAAACCGAAAAACCGAACCAATAAGATATTGGTATGGTACGGCTCTTAAAATTTTGAAAACCCAATTATGCGGTTCGGTTTCGGTTTTAGATATGGATCCCGACTTTAAAAACCGAACCGAACCGATAAAACAGATGACTATTCTGCAGACTTTGTTTTTTCTTTGTGCAGGTTGTTATGAATTGATGGACCTGTGCTGAGGAGGAAATTCAAGACTTTTGTTTAATCTGATATTGGACTTTTTGAATCCTTAGTTATTATCATGTTATTGAAGTAGATTTTATTTTTATTCAAGCTTTGAAGTGGATTAATTATGTATAAATCCTTCTATTTGAACTTACAATTGTCTGATTTAGTCCAAGTAGTTCAATTTGGGCCTGGTGCAAGCCCAACTTAAGTGGCCCATTTAATTAGCCCATTGACACCGAACCGCTACCGAACCGATACCGAAACCGATCACACCGAGCCGATTTAAAACCGAATCATTTCGGTACTCAAATGCTAGATACCGATAAGATACGGTTCGGTATCGGTTTTAGCTAGAAACCGTACCAAACCGAACCGAGCTCACCCCTAGGTATGAGTCTGGATGAGTTTATGTATTTTGATTTGTAAGTCAGTGACGACAGACCAAATCGGTCTATTGGTTCGTTATTTTGATTCGTCGGTATGTAATGTAATGTGTTGTTTTGATGTCTAGCCTGGTGGATCCTCACGGAGAGGGTCTGCGGCGTGTAATATTCCCGGTTCGATCTGGGGGTGTTACATTTATGGTATCGGAGCTTAGGTTGCGGAAACCTAGTCGCCGGGTCCATCGTGTATTGTTGGGTCTTGTCTTGTCGATTGAGTCGGCGATGTCGTGTCGCGACACGTCGTTTGGAATGTCGGTCGTGATTATTATCAGGGTGCAGACATCATCTTCGTGCGATCTGTGGATGTAAGTCTCACTACTACAGGTTGTACCACGAGCTATACGAGCCTGTGTGATTTTGTGTTATGTAGTTAATATTTGAAGGTGCATCGTGAGTAAGTGACATATATTTGTTGATTCCCGTCTTGCGCTAAAATGTAGAATGATATTGCTGAATGTATCTTTGTATAAATCATTTTTCTTGCAAGAGTATAAACCTTGGAATTTTAAGTTTTCGAATCCTTTCGGGGAGTCACGTAAAATTTTTAAAATGCCCTCCAAGGGAGGAAAAAGTTGATTTTCGTATGTTGACCACAAGGCTGTAAGTTCTGAAAACTCGAATTATTGATAATTCTTTTCCACTGTGTACTATAAGTTTTCAAAACACGAGTTTTGAACTCAAATGAGTTCTACAAAATATACTCAAGACGTGACCCTTGCTTTTAACTTTTTGGTTTTGAATGACAATTGCCTTTTGATGGTTGCTCATGATGTGTTGTAATTATGTGAATCGATGGCTTTGAGATTCGAATATTGTTGTTGTTTAATTGTGACCTTCGATTCCAGTAATGTCGTATATATGTTCGCAATCATGTTGCTAAAATAGAACCGTTAGCGCACGCTAAGTGTAAGGCTAGCGCGCGCTAATGCAGCATGGGTTGCGCACGCTAAATATGTGTTGTAGCGAGCGTTAGTCAGTCTGGGCAGAGGCTATGGAACCGCATTATAGCCGTTAGGTCTAACTTTTGCGGCCAATCACCTGTAGTTGTATTCTCTACGTGGTATCTAGTGATAACAACTGTTGTGCGTGAATGTGTGTTAAGACTTTTCGTATTGCTAGGTGATATTTGATTGTGTTTGATGAATTGATAAATTATGTCTGCTGCGAGTGTGTTCGAACACGCTTTTCTAAAACTTTCATAAGTTTGTGCAAGTGCGATTAGCCGGCGGCTTCGTATGAACTTTGGAAATTGTTTGAAATTTGCGAGCCGGCCTAGGATTCTCAAATAAAATCTCGACGGTATTTGAAAGAGTTGTTTTAAAGTACCTTGAACATTTTGTAAAATATTACCGTCGTTGATGTTTGTGAAGTGTTGGGAGAATTTTCGAAAATAATTTTAATGTATTGTTGCATTTTCAAATAATTCGAGTGAATGATTTTCAAAAATCTTTCACACCATAAATATATTTTATTTCAAAAACCAATGCGATTTTTATTTTCAAAAATATATAGTGAAAGATGAAAAATCTCACTCGATGTAAAGTTCAAACTCGGAATTGGAAATATTAGAGTATGTAAGAATGATTTGATGATCTTGCATGGTTAACTTGTTAGTTGTTAACGGTGATGATGATACGTAGAGGCATGATGACTTCAAATGATTTCAAATGAGACGGTTAAAGTATGTTGTTTGCAAGTTTTGATGAAACAACCCGAGGTACCAAAAGTACTTTTAAAGTTTATTTTAAATAGATATACAAATCCAAGGATTTTCAAAAGATTTCCTTTAAAAGGATACCTCGTGGATTTTCTTTTCGAGTTGTTATTGGTTACCTTATGTGATATGTCGTGCTGAGTTGGTACCTTAGTATAATATTTTGCGAAGTTGTGCAATCGTATTGAGTGGGAATCCGCTTAGTATGCCGATGGGTAGAGGACGCAGTCGTGACCACGATACTAATGGCCATGAAGATCGGGTGTGGACCAAGAGGATATGGTCGGGAAGGTTGCTATTCCAGCACTTCGTTCTCGTTGTGTAGGTTTCGGGACGAAACCTCTTTTAAAGGTGATATGATGTAATACCCGCATTTTTCTTTCTTTCTCTTCTGTTTCGTCTAACCGTATCGACTCGACTGTGTTCGTTGATGCTTCTGACCTGGTGTTGTTTCTCACCTTTGTCATTTGAACGAGTTCTGATATTGTCCCAAATTGATCTATATATCGTTGTGACCTTTTCAAGTTCGGAAAATTAGTCTCGTTTTCGATCTTCCAACCCTTGGGCGGTGGAATTCCGTATTTGTTCAGCAATTGGCTCGCGTTTTGATTGATGTACCGTTGGGTTGGTCAATCGTACTGATTTTCGTCCGTTGTGTTTTGTGTTTGTTCGTATAATTGACTTGATTGTATTATCCAGTTGATGACGCTTGTCACTTGTTGGTTTTATTATATCCCTAACGGCGGCGTTGTGTTGGTCGTCGTGGAGCGTGTTTTCACGCCGTATATTCCTTTGCGTTGCTTGTAACGTTTCGCCGATGGGCGTAAGTTACGCGTTTCCTTGCGTATCTCGTTGAGTTTTCCTGGCGGGATATTGCTTCTCCCTACTTCTTTAAAGTTTCGGGACGAAACTTCTTTTAAGGAAGGTAGAATGTAATATCCGCAATTTTTGATTTTTCGGTAAATTTCTTTTTCAGCCGGAGTCCGTTTTGACGACTCGATCATGACCGTTTCGTCATTTCGAGAATGATTAATTATGCACTTTTTGTCATCCGAGTTCGTTTCGGTATTGTTTTGTTGAGTTCCGAGCTTTTTAGCGACTTTTCCGCACTTGAGTGCGATTCTTGCGAATCTCGTCCGAAACTGTCGTTTCGAGTTTCTCGTAAGTTCATTTAATGTTATTATTCATGTTGCGAGCTTTGGTTTGGTGTTTCGATCGCGTATCGTGATTTTCGGACGTTTTGGGCCATTTTCGTAATTTCCCAAAGTTTTGGGTAATTACTTCCGTTGTTGAATTCCGAGCCTTCGGGTGGTCGGAATTGTGTGTTCTCTTAGCTCTTAGATTCGTCTTTGCGAGTACGTCGTAACCGTATCATCGATTCGTATTCAGGTTCGGGTTTCGGGGTCGTTCGGGCCGTCGGAGTTGGCCCCCGCCGAGTCATGGCCGGGCAACACGGGCCTGTGCCGGCATCGCCGAGTCACGGCCGGTAGTGCTCGGCAGCTTCTGGCCGAGTCACGGCCGGCGGTGCTCGGCAGCTTCCGCCGAAAGTACTGTGGGCGCGGCACATCTTGGCGTGGCCGCGGCACACTCTGTGGCATTTTTCGGCCAAACCGATCATCTGGTGCCGCGGCACACTCCGGCCGAGCCGCGGCACACCGCCGACCACCGGGAGCCATTTTGGGCTCGTGCCGCGCACACTCTACGGGCCGCGGCACACTGTGCGGCTATTTATGGCTCTCAGACGGGTTTTCGCCATTTTTCTCACTCGCTTTCTTCCCTTCGCGGTGGAGCTTGGTTAGTCATGGAGAGATGTTGTTGGACAATCAATCCATGAAGTTTTGAAGTTCATATCATCAATCATCCATCCTATAACATCCTCCGATCTACCGAATCAGTCGATTTTCTAGAAATCTAATTTTGGGGATTTTGGGTATTTTGTTCGTTTTCGTCCGTTTAATCCGATTTAACTTAGGATTTTGATGGATTGATGATTACTTAGATGTATTGTATCGTTTCCCTTGTTATTCCATGGTTGGATCGTATCGATTCGTTGTTTTGGTTGAGTTCTCGATCGATGCCTTGAAGGTGTCCGGTAAAATGTCATAGAGGGGTTTTCGGGCGTTCTACGATTATTCTTCCTCGTATGATCGATGATTTATTGATTATATGTTGTTAGGGTCGAATTCTTGTGAAGAACTCGAGTCGGAACCCTTCCATTCGTCGTTTTCTTCAAGCTTCTCGATCGTGGGTGTATTCTTTTCCTTCGCCGGGGAATCGTAGGTGTTCGAGGTGTCCCGACTGAGCCGTGATTGTAGGAGTGTCCGGTATCGATTATCGAGGCAAGTATCTTGCCCATACATTACGTATTTTGTGGATATTATGGTTGTTAATCGTCGATATGTGCTAAATAAATATTAATAACCATTTTTCAAAAGAATCGGAATATTTACCATCATGCTTTTTGTAAAGGTGACCCGTTTGTGTCGGGAATTAATGTGCTTAGTTGAATATGTGAGCTAGTGTCGAGTATAGAATCACCTTACTTTCTTGTGATGTCATTGCGTATGATTATGTCGTTGGTAAATGTAAAGTGTAATTCTTTTGTCAAATTATGTGCTTGGAGTCACGTGTTTATAGATGAATATGTGAGTTGGTGTGATATTAGTTGTGTCGTTCGGTGCTGTTGAAATCTTGTCCTTCCTTGTGAATTGTTATAGTTCTGGGTCGTGAGTACGTGTTGGATAATATGGCCATTCTAGCAAGGTACCTCGACTATATATATTTTGTGTGTTTGACCCTTGAGAGTTGTGGTTTCGTAAACTGTGAGTTGTTCTTCCACCCGGGGATGGCATGTGTGGCCTCTGGGGGCCGATACTAATGGGTACGGCCACGGAAGTGGACTTGGGTGTGTGTGTTGATGTTCTTCCACCTGGGGACGGTTCGACGGGACCTCTGGGGGCCAATACTATTGGGTACGGCCGCGGAAGTGGTTTCCCACCTGGGGATGGTCCGACGGGGCCTCTGGGGGCCGATACTAATGGGTACGGCCACGGGTTACCAAGTGTGGTTTCCGGGATATTGATGTTGATGTTTTGATAACTATTGTGATATGTTCCGGAGTATCACAATGCTTTATGCTCGGGGTCGAGATACATTATATATCGAGTCTTGGTGTTTGGCTAGAATGGCATAGGAATAATGTGTTATGTGTAATGTGCCCTTGTAAGTGAATTGAAGTGGATGATCGGGTCGTGGACCCTATGTTTTGTGACCGTAATGGTTGGGTCGTGGACCCCGCGTTTTGTTAACGGATTTGCATTTTGGAAAATGAACTTTGGGGTTGTGACCCTAAATGACTTTCGAGGAATTAAGAACTTTTCAACTTCTAATGTTTTCAAAACTCCCGAGATTTGGAAATGTTTTCAAAGTGCTTACTTGCTTCGTTTCTACTTTCAAGACTTGAACTATTTTTAACTAAATATATCTCGGGAAGTCTTTCGTTGTATTCTCGGAATGTGTTGTGTATGGCTCGTATTTGCACTTTATACTTGCACTAGCGAAACAGTGGAGTTTTGCTAACCCCCGAGTAATCGGGGGGTGGATATCTGTATTGTGTCCAGGTACATGCAGGTTTTCGGGAGCAAGACACAGGATCGGTACGAGGGATGATGAAAGACGAATGATACTAATCACACGAAGGCCAGTTTTGGGTTTAGTTAGTCGGAGTCCATTGTATTGTCTTTTCCACTGTCTTATTGTTCATTGTTGCGAGTATTTTACCCTTACATGGGTATGATTCTGGATGAGTTTATGTATTTTGATTTGTAAGTCAGTGACGACAGACCAAATCGGTCTATTGGTTCGTTATTTTGATTCGTCGGTATGTAATGTAATGTGTTGTTTTGATGTCTAGCCTGGTGGATCCTCACGGAGAGGGTCTGCGGCGTGTAATATTCCCGGTTCGATCTGGGGGTGTTACACATAGATCCCATTCCAGATTCCATTGCTGTTTTCCAGGATTCAGCATTCTTGTCTTGAACTGCCTGTTTGTACGTACATGGATCTGTTTCATCCTGTTCTAGGGAGTGGTCCGAAGGCACTCCCATGCTGATGAAATGTTCAGGTTGACGAACAACCCTTCCACTACGACGAGGCGTGTCCTTGGTTTGCACAATTGGTATTGTCGAAATCTCGCCCCTAATTAAGTTCTTCTAGAATGACCTCGCTCCTAGGCTTGTGTCTTATTACATAGTCTGTAATATCCGGGGATAATTTTTTTTCGTGTTACTGTTGAGTTGTACGTATTCATTTGGAATTGTACAAGTGTTGTTGTTTTGGACTGATACAATGTATATTGTATTGGAATATTTCAGGATCGAAATATTATACTTGTCGTCGGGTTAGTTTCGTCGTTTGGATGTTGGTTGGAGAGTTGGATTTTTGGCTAAGTACACTAGCCTTAACGTACGCTACATGGGTAGACTTACGTACGTTATGGGCTGAGTATTACGTACGTTATGCCTGTAAGGTTACGTACGTAATGCTTGGTAGGTGGCAGTAACCTTCCTCGTAGTCGCTTTCGGCCGGTGGGTCCCGAGCATCTTCCGATCGGATCTCACTATTGTAGTCAACGGACCCTTACGTACGTTAAGAGGTGAGCTCTACGTACGTAATGTAGGTCTTGTTAACGTACGTAATAAGTTCTTGTTTACGTACGTTAAGGCCTTCGTATTTTAGTCCAGTCAGTTCTGGATTTTTCATTACGTAAGTTAATGTCTTAGCATAGCGTACGTAATGCCTCTTACGTACGTTAACCTTAGTGTATAACGTACGTAATGAATTGGTCAGTCTATTTATCTTGGTTTCGTCTTTCATTTCCTCACGAACCAAAACACATTTTCTCTCCCCAGAATCGTCCGTTTAGACTTGTTATTGATGTTTAGCCTCTTCCAACTCGATCTTGATCATCCTAGGTTGGATTGAAGCTTGAAGTTGGAAGCTTGTTGATGCTCCTTTGGTGTTTGGAGGCTTCTTCTTGTTCTTCTTTGGTAAGTTCCCTCAATCTCTTGTTCTTCTAGTGATTTTCGAGTTGTTGTTGTTGTTTTCTTCGGGTATTGTTTGATTCATGGAGTATATCATGATTCTTCGTGGTTTTGATAAACTTTTGATGAAGAACATGTTGGTATAGCTTGAGTATGATTATGTTCTTGATGTTTTAGATTGTTGGGAGGTTTTTAATCATGTCTAGGAAAGATTATGTTAAGATTGTTATATGATTAACATAGTCTTGAGATGATTATTATTATTGTTGGTGGTGTTCTTGTAAGATTTTAACCATTTTAGTAAGGATTTATGATGATCCAGGAGGTGATTATCATAATTTGAAAATGGTTGAGTGAATCTTGTGGTTTAATCCGAATTCATGAGGTTATGATGAAGGATTTTTATTTCAAACATCATGGTTATTGAGTGGATGATGTTCTTGGGGTGATAATGATAATATTGATAATATTATCATTGTAGGAGGATCAATTTGATGATATTGGTGATATTATCACTTTGAGATGTTTGTTTTGATGATTGTTCTTAAATGAATCTTGTTGAATGGATTTCACAAGTGTTAAGAACGTAATGATCATGTTAATTGATCATCGAGGTGTTGGAGAATGTTAGAATTCATAGTTGAAGAACTATGATATCGATTATATGCGGTGTGATCGATTCGTGTTTGAATCGGGCTTTGTCTTTGTCGTTGTTTTCTATTGATTTTGTGTTTTTGAATGAATCGTTTTCATTCAAGGTTGTTCGAGTGTTTGTGATCGTCGGGAGGCGCCGTTCGTCGTTTCGTGCCAGGACGTTGATCGTGGAAGGACTTGTTCGTCTTCGGTTTGAGGCAAGTTTTATACTTGTACTTGTCAATGAGATTAATGTTATCATATATGTGTATGAATGTGTTGTATCATTTCGAGACATAGTCTCTTCGTGATTTATTGATATTTGGGGATTGTTTGATACAATACCCTTCGGTGATTTTACCAGTTGTGATTGTTATTCGTTAACGGCCGGTTTAAGGCATTGAGATTCTTGTTGTCGATAGCCGGTTCGCGGTATCGATGTATCGATTATTATTGTTGACGCTAATGTCGTTCTGAGGCATCGTTGAATCGTTATTATCGAATTGGAACTATTACTATGATGTTGCATTGGCCGATTGAAGGCGTTTGATATATTCGTTATCATATCTGTTTCGGTGGTCGGTTTAGAACGCGGGATATCTACTCTACCGTATCATTGGTTATCGATTAACCGCTCGAGGTAATCGATGTATTTAATTGGGATTATCAAGATAATTCCCATCCGTTGTATCATTGGTTATCGATTAACCGCTCGAGGTAATCGATGTATTTAATCGGGATTATCAAGATAATTCCCATCCGCTGCATCATTGGTTATCGATTAACCGCTCGAGGTAATCGATGTATTTAATTGGGATTATCGAAGATAATTCCCATCCGTTGTATCATTGGTTATCGGTTGACCGTTCTAAGGCAATCGATGTATTTATTTGGGATTATCGAAGCTAATTCCCATCCGTTGTATCATTGGTTATCGGTTGACCGTTCTAAGGCAATCGATGTATTTATTTGGGATTATCGAAGCTAATTCCCATCCGTTGTATCATTGGTTATCGGTTGACCGTCCTAAGGCAATCGACATATTTAATTGGGATTATCGAAGATAATTCCCATCCGTTGTGTCATCGTTATCGATTGACCGTTCTAAAGGTAATCGATGTATTGAATTGGGACTGTCAAGGATAGTTTCCATCCTTTGAGTTGTTGTGATCGATTGGCCATCCCAAGGCAGTCGAGGTATTTTGAATTGGGACCGCCGTGGACGGTGCCCATACATGAGTTGTTGTTGTCGTGTTGGCCGACTCAAGGCAGCACGCTACTATTCTTGTGAATTTGGTAGTCTTGGGATCATTACTATTGTGATTGATTGCGTTTTGGAGGCTAGTCTCGGCTAGTGCTCGATGGGTAAGTTTGGGGCTTGAACCTTCGCGGTTGGTTTCCCAACACCTACAGTTCAGTAGGTCACGGTCACTGGGTGATCTCATTATGGGTAAGTCTGGGGCTTGAACCTTCGCGGTTGGTTCCAGCACCTGCAATTCAGCAGGTCACGGTCATTGGATGACCTCATTGTGATACGGCTTCATGCCGTGGCTTCGGCCCTCATTGTGATACGGCTTCATGCCGTGGCTTCGGCCCTCATTGTGATACGGCTTCATGCCGTGGCTTCGGCCCTCATTATGATACGGCTTCATGCCGTGGCTTCGGCCCTCATTGTGATACGGCTTCGTGCCGTGGCTTCGGCCCTCATTGATACAGCTTCGGGCTGTTTTGGCTTCGGGCCATTGTGATGATTGACAGCTTCGGCTGAATGACATTCAGGGTATTATGATGATAAACGGCTTCGGGCGGTTTGGCTATTAAGGCCATTGTGATGTATCGGTATTCCTGTCGGAGACTTCGGGCATTGTGATTCGTATCTATTTCAGTGTTTGGCTTGGGTTACCTTCGGGTGATGTATTGTTGTGTTCTGTATTGATGATTCGCCGTTGGGCACTTGTGTTCTAACCTGTTGAGCAGGTATTGATCGGATGCCGTGGGCATAGTATTCCACGAATGCTCGATTCTTACTTTGGTTTGTGAGCATCTCGTATTACCATTACTATACTATTCATTCTGCCCTTTGGATGCATATCATGTTGTACATGTATTTGATAATCATTATCTGGATGACTGACCCCGTGGGGGTGACACGCTTTTTGTGTAACTATCGCAAGTGCACGATATCGTATCAAGTAGTAAAGTGGACTTTTTGAGTCCGGTTTATCGATCCCACAAGGAAGTTATGTTATAATTTGAATTATACACTATTAGTCTATTTTTATAGATACTTAAGATGAGTGAAACACACAATTAAAAAGTTTGGTTTAATAATTGCAAAGAAATTGCAATAATAGTTCTAATATTATAAGGAAATAAAAAGATTGCAATATTAATAGATTGATTAATGATAAAATGAAATAGTTGGGATTACAAACTTAGTTCGTCATTAGTTATAAAAGATGTATTGGAGATCATAAGATGAATTTACTTATTATGTTGTGTAGATTCGATTTTCCTTAAAAAGACGGTTTCTCTTTCGAACTATAAAACGCCCCTTACATATTGAATCAATCCACTATATTTCTATGTTGATTGGCTTCAATACATAGCATTAGGATTTGTGAAAATAACTCAATGAATCATCTAAGGACTAGGGGTATATTTCTATCCCCTAGAACAACTTAGAGTGAAGATCATTTGATCTAATCAAACATATTTTCTTTGAAACATATGAAGATCATAAATATCTTCATTAATTGGCCAAATAAATAAAGATTGTTAAAACAATGAAAATCACACACAATAATAAGTAATTCATAATATATCTTTATACAAACATAAATAACATGACTAACCTTGTTTATAATCCCAACTTAAGAAACTTAGCCCATAAAGGGTTTATTACACATATTACAAGCTTTGGTGGTCATTCTTAGTTGAATCAAGAGAAAGAATTGATCCTAACTCCCTTAGTAGATAAAGGAGATAGAAGCAATAAACTCTCCGAACAACATATACTACACCACACTTACAAAGATCACTCAAGAACACAAGTGTGTTCTTCACACAAAAAGAAAAGTTTACAAGAAAATGGAAAATAATATGATGAATGGAGAATGATGAAAGATCTAAGGTTTAAATTTATACACAAAAAGTCATATAAAAGATCCAAAACTACACCATTATTACAATATATCTGATCAAAGCCACCATCCCTCAATAATACACAAAAAGTATAAAAATTAGACAAATCATAGCAATGTCAAGAGTTACTAGTAACATTCTGTGGAGTTACGGCCAGAATCGAGGTGACTTACGGCCGTAACTCCCGAATGTTACGGCCGTAACGTGGCTTCGTAAATTTGCTCATTTGAAGCTTTGATAGTTACGTTTTCAGCCCGTAAATCCTCGGACTTTGCGTTTTTGCCCCGCATCTTCTTCTGATGATAACTTTTGATATATAACTCGATTTTGAATCCTAAAGACCGCCGAATTCGTCTCGAAAAGCCCTACAACATGAATATATCAAAATTCAATAAAGAGAATATTTATTAAACATGTTGTTTCTTGAGTAATTCAGTTATTTAATCCGATCATCATCCAATAAAAATAAAATTATTAAAACTAATAAATTAAAAGCAAAAACGAGTAGACTAGCTCAATTATGGGTGAATTTTATCGATACAAACCATGGATAAGTGTACAAAAATGACACTTATCACACCCCCAAACTTGAATTCTTGCTAGTCCCGAGCAAGACTCTTTATTATTCACACTCCAAAAATAAAAATAAAAATAAAAAAAAAGAAAATTAATACACACATAAATTAAAATATAAAAAGAGAAAAGGAGATCAAAATGCCATTAATAAACAACAACACTTTATACAAGATAGAAATGAATCAAGATTCAAAATAAATCTACTAATATTTTTGAAGTTAAAACACGGTTTTTATTTTGTAATTCCAAAATGTAAGGTTTTCCCCCCAAAAGGTTGATTATTTCTTTCCCACTCGTGATACACACGACTCCCTTTAATGGTTGCTCTCGATCACTCGTTTATTTTTCGACTCAATATGAAGAAGAATTTCATTGGCGTCATCAAATATTGTGATTTTTACAAAATTGAGTGTATTGAAATTCAGCTGCTAATTAATTCAAATCTGCTCATAAACTACATCCCTTTTAGTGATAGCTTTCACACCGTTATTTGCTAACGTGTAGCTCTTTTCACTAACACAATTTCTATCTCATTTTATTTTTCCGTAAAAAGGTGATAACTTTCACACCGTTATTTGCTAACGTGTAGCTCTTTTCACCAATTTTTCTGAGACGGCAGCTACGCACCAACAATGGTTAGTCCTTTATTTTTCGCAAAATTTAAGACTTCCAAAATTAGCAAATTGCTGTCGCCAACACTTCTCCTTTTCGTCATTTATTTTTTTAGGTGATAGCTTTCACACCGTTATTTGCTAACGTGTAGCTCTTTTCACCAATGACTCCTTTTTTAGGGAATAGAATTTTTGCAGTAAAATCATTTTTTAGTTAAGCATGAAAAATCAAAAACTCCACAAATTAAGTAAATTTCGCTTTATTTTTCATCAACCAATTGATTCTTCTTTTCTCAAGGTAACGAATGACTCGATTTTATATGATAATTACAAGGCTTGGAAAGAGAGATTAAGGCTCAAAAAAAAATTTTGGAATATACAAATTTTTTACCGGTTAAAACGATTTTAGAAGTTTGTATATAGCTAATTTATGGTGTTATGGCCAGATCTAAAAATCTCAAAAATCAAAATACTATAGATATATATATATATAAATATATATATATAAAAAAAAAAATTAAGGCAAATAACCAAATCAATCAAAACACACCAAAATTATTAAACAAACCACACCAAAATTACAACACACCAAAATACTAAAACAAACCACCCCCAAACTTGAAAATAAAACTGTTCTCAGTTTAAAAATAAAATAAAAATCAATGCAGAAAAGCAGAATACTCCCTGTTAAGAAAGTTGATGTCTGAGCATAATGCCTTTTAAAATCTGCAAGAGAATAAATATACGAGGCACACACAAAAGAAAATAAAATATACTCGTAAGTATAACATAATTTTTTAGATGCGCATCAAGAAAGTCCGAAGAGTCGCCTTACGCTGCCATCAAAGTTTTTATAAAAGTAAAACACGAAATAAACATTATAGTAATGAAATAAAAATACATAAATCGTGAATAGATGCGCGTCAAGAGATCAAAAAGAAACTCCTTAAGCCGCCATCATTTAGCACGATTATTACACACGACAAAAAGTAAAAATACAAGGGGTCCGACATGGGTTATCAAAGGGAGAGGAATGAATCTACTTTTCGCTTTCTCACGGTAAAATCTTCTACCTGCATAATTTTAGCTAGAGTTTGGATCTGGTTGAGGAACAAATTCATTGAGTTTTTCGATTAGTTCTTCTCGGTGTTGTTGCAACGACTACGAATCGCTTTGCACGCCTGGAAATAAATCCTTTTCACAGAGTAGTCGATGAAAGACAAGAAACCATCAAAGAAACCATTGACATTAAGCACTCCTATTGGTTTTTGATGAACATTTAGTGGGCTCTGGTAACCACATGAAAAAGTTCCTCAAGTGTGCCAAAACCACGGAAGGGCGATAAAGGCGCGTAATTATTTATCATGTGAGTTATGCGATCTTGCATATTCACAGATCTAAACTCATCTCCAATAGTTGACCCGGTAATTTTACTTTCGGCCAGAGGTTTTGGGATTACTCCCAACACTCTTACTCCTTCCATATAGGCGTAGCAGCCTCGCCCCATTAATCATAGACTTCCTCCTCCGTAAACTACATGAATGCATTTTTCTCCTAAGGTACGACCTAAGTTGTGGGCCGCTTCATGAAGCATGCCTCTTTTCCGTAACTAGATCCACCAAAAATGCAGATCGTGTAAAATTTTTTTGTTGAAGATGATGACTCCATTTTTGAAAAGAAAAAAATTTTAGAGAGAAACAGAGAAAAGTGCAAGTTTGAGGGATGAATGAAAGAAACCAAGAGAAAGTTTATTTATAGAAGAAAAAGAAGGTAAAAATTGTTTAACAAGTTTGTGATTGCGTTTGATTGTGCTTCAACTACTCAATAGAATAATGAAAGCTTTTATCGCGTATCACATTTTTTATTCGTAAAATCTCACCACACGACAAAAATAAAAGATACTTACGCGTATGTACAGAGTTGTGATTGTGGCTCACATCTTCCTCCGATTTTACGTTCGTAAACGGCCTAAACGCCTTCTATGAGCTGGGAGAAGCTTCCCATCCAATTTTCTTACAAATTTGCAAACAGGGTCTTTTAACGTCGATTCCCAAGACGTTGTTCATATTCGGTTTGAATTTATTCCACAAACATTGAATTCCGTAATACACAAGTCCACTAGATGCGTGTCAAGAGAAATTTCGATATTATCTAAATTCTCCTTATTCGTACCATCATTAATGAACTGAATTTTATCTTCTCTGTTTGTAGATGGAATTCCTAAAGATCGACATTTTGCATTACGCCCATCTAGCACATTTATAGCAAACGGCTAGAATCTTTGCTCGTCGTTTCTTTGCATATGAACTTTTCCAAGCCCGTAAAAATCTAGTTGGTGTTTCGTGAATTCACCTTCTATTCTTACTTTGGCTTCGATAATGAATCTTATGTCAAAAGGTATGCTTTTATTCGTAAGCAACCTCATCCTTTCAAGCCTTGTCTTGTAAATTTTTAAAATTGCATTTTTGCTTAGAAAGGGAAATCTTTTTCAATTTTAAACAATGTTTCATCCATGATAAAAAAATAAAAATAAAAAGATAATGAAAATAAAATAAAAAAAATATATACAAATATCGGTTGTTGTGGGAAATCAAAAATCCGACTTTAATAGTCACGAGTACCGTTATCCGCCACTTGACCGGACAAACACAATTTAGTACTAAGTTACAACGTCGAGAAATTTGTACCTACACAAATAGTTTATAATGTAAGAGTTCAAATATAACTTATACTTCCCCGGCAACGGCGCCAAAAACTTGACGCTTTTTGTGTAACTATCGCAAGTGCACGATATCGTATCAAGTAGTAAAGTGAACTTTTTGAGTCCGGTTTATCGATCCCACAAGGAAGTTATGTTATAATTTGAATTATACACTATTAGTCTATTTTTATAGATACCTAAGATGAGTGAAACACACAATTAAAAAGTTTGGTTTAATAATTGCAAAGAAATTGCAATAATAGTTCTAATATTATAAGGAAATAAAAAGATTGCAATATTAATAGATTGATTAATGATAAAATGAAATAGTTGGGATTACAAACTTAGTTCGTCATTAGTTATAAAAGATGTATTGGAGATCATAAGATGAATTTACTTATTATGTTGTGTAGATTCGATTTTCCTTAAAAAGACGGTTTCTCTTCGAACTATAAACGCCCTTACATATTGAATCAATCCACTATATTTCTATGTTGATTGGCTTCAATACATAGCATTAGGATTTGTGAAAATAACTCAATGAATCATCTAAGGACTAGGGGTATATTTCTATCCCCTAGAACAACTTAGAGTGAAGATCATTTGATCTAATCAAACATATTTTCTTTCAAACATATGAAGATCATAAATATCTTCATTAATTGGCCAAATAAATAAAGATTGTTAAAACAATGAAAATCACACACAATAATAAGTAATTCATAATATATCTTTATACAAACATAAATAACATGACTAACCTTGTTTATAATCCCAACTTAAGAAACTTAGCCCATAAAGGGTTTATAAAACATATTACAAGCTTTTGTGGTCATTCTTAGTTGAATCAAGAGAAAGAAATGATCCTAACTCACTTAGTAGATAAAGGAGATAGAAGCAATAAACTCTCGAACAACATATACTACACCACACTTACAAAGATCACTCAAGAACACAAGTGTGTTCTTCACACAAAAGAAAAGTTTACAAGAAAATTGATAATTATATGATGAATTGTGAATGATGAAAGATCTAAGGGGTCTATTTATACACCTATAGTCTTCTAATAGCTCCAATACTACAGCATTATTACATTATATCGTATCAATGCCACCATCCCTCAATAATACACAAAAAGTATAAAAATTAGACAAATCATAGCAATCAAGAGTTACGGCCGTAACATTCAGGAGTTACGGCCAGAATCGAGGTGACTTATGGCCGTAACTCCTGAATGTTACGGCCGTAACGTGGCTTCGTAAATTTGCTCATTTGAAGCTTTGATAGTTACGTTTTCAGCCTGCATTCCTCGACTTTGCGTTTTTGCCCTGCATCTTCTTCGGATGATAACTTTTGATATATAACTCTGATTTTGAATCCGGAAAGACTGCCGAATTCGTCTCGAAAAGCCCTAAAACATGAATATATCAAAATTCAATAAAGAGAATATTTATTAAACATGTTGTTTCTTGAGTAATTCAGTTATTTAATCCGATCATCATCCAATAAAAATAAAATTATTAAAACTAATAAATTAAAAGCAAAAAACGAGTAGACTAGCTCAATTATGGGTGAATTTTATCGATACAAACCATGGATAAGTGTACAAAAATGACACTTATCAGGGGGCGGAACATGTTTTCATGTTTTAGGTGCTTGCGAGGAGAGAGTTGAGACACAGGGGCATGACGATGGCTACGAGGCATTCGAGCGATACTAGTCCGAGATGTTTTGGTGTTCATGTCTGTCAGATGATTTGGAGTACTCCAGTTTTGTCAGTTATTGTCATTTTGTATTATCCGAGCAAGGCTCGTGGATGTCGTTGTATTGTATTTGGGCCATGCAGGCCCACTGTTGTCATTGAAATTCGATGTCGGAATAATATGTTGGATGTCAGTGTAGGGATTGTGATTCCCTTTTTGGTCAGTTAGTTGTATTTTTGGTCGTGTTAGCCTGGTGGATCTCCTGGTGTGGGGTTCACGGCACTGTAATAACCCAATAGGATTTGGGGGTGTTACAGAAGATGGTATCAGAGCATTAGGTTGTGAGATACCCTGATATGTGAGTTATGTGGCTCTACCGACGCGGAGTAGTGGGGCTGTCAGGTTATGACAATCTGGACAGTCGGGTTTTGTGAGTCGTGATAGTTGAGCGACTGTATGAGTCTTTCTTTCATCGAGTCGTCGTCAGTGAAGACTAGTATCGCAAGACCTCGAAGCTTCGTATGACCTGTGTAAGGACTCGATCCTCTTGTATGTTCATACATTCAATATGCCTTTGATTATGCATGTTTTGTTGAAATCTGTATGTAACATTGTGTTACGACCCATTCATGATTAATTTCTTTGGAGCGTGTCGGCCCAGTATTGGCTATAATTAGCATATATGAAGTGATTGTTTATTTGTTGAGTATGTATATTCATGTTTGGCTAATGACTTAGCATTGTGGATTGGCCGTTGAGGCATATTTGAGCTTTGTTCATGATCGAACGTTATTCTTTCAGTATGGAAAGAGGAATCCGAGGACGTAGCAGAGGGGGTAAAGGCTGCAGAGTAGGCCGGAACCCAGAACCTCATGTTTATACGCGTACGGGTGCCGATATGGATCAGAATTCAGCCGGAGATGTGACTTATGCGACCGGTTCCCCTTCGGAACGTCATACTCGAGGAGTCGATCAGACTGAGAGTGATCACATCGACCCTTACTTGCTTATGAGGGGCATGATGACCCAGATGACTCAGATGACGCAGATAATGGAAACCATGCAGACCTCGATGGTTCGTGGTACACAGCAGCAGGGACTCCAGGTGCCGTTCTATGGACAGTCCAGGAGAGTGAGCCAGATTATCGGCGACATCTCTCGTCAGAGGCCGCCTATTTTTGAGGGTTCGTCGGAACTAGCTGATATTGTTCATTGGCTTGAACATTTTGATAAACTCTTCGTCATGGTTCAAAGGTCCTAAGAGAGTAAGGTGGCGATCGGCTTATTATTTGAGTAAAGGCGCTTATTCTTGGTGGCTTTCTCAGAAACCCACCGACCGTGATTGTGCTTGGAGTGAGTTTAAGACTCTCATGTTAGAGAGGTATTATCCGGCCCACTCCGTGAAGCCAAGTTGTCGAGGTTTTGAACTCCCGAACTGGCCGAGGACGAGGGTGTTATTGTTATTGCGGAGAAGTTTCGTGACTCCTTGATTTGCTTCATCCGTTATCCGTACCGAGGCGGATAAGATCAAGTATTTTAGCAAGAGGCTGAACCCGATTGAGGATGCAGTTGTTCAACCATAATTGCAATTCACTTGGTGAATTCATCGAGAAGGCTCTTGGAGCAGAGCTTTTGATCAAGGAGCTTGCTCGGAAGAACCCTTCAGTTTCTTCCGGTGAGAGGACTAGGATGCCGGTTCGTTCAGAAGGACATCGGGCTCCGACGTCCAAGAGGTCGTCTTCTAGTCGTCTTCGTGCTGGGAAATCATCTTCTTCTCCGGCGACGAGTTCGACTGTTGTTTGCTTTAATTGTGATTCAGCGGGGCACGTTAGCACCCGTTGTACTGTGCCAGCTATTGTTTGTTTTCTGTGTGGGAAGCCGGGACACCTTCAGAAATACTGCAGGAGTTCTAGTGCCAGTAGATCTCAAGGAAGCTCTCGGGCCTCGAGAGATTTTGTTGCATCATTCCATACTCCATCCAAGGGGTCATATCGGGCTTCGGGAGCCAGAGGTATGGACACTCGAGGAGGAGCAGCGAGCTCAGATTTGGGTCTTCCTCGAGTCGATGAGATCGATGAGTTCGATGACCCGGAGGGTGTTGATTTTGGATACATTTGAGACGTGGCCTTGATTTGTATTTTCCTTGTTTTTCGGACTGATGTTTTGACTCAGTATGTATTGTAGTATTGTGGTTGTGAACCATTTATTATTGATCTATCTTGTTATGATAGCTTTTGAGAATCTTGAGATTTGAGGTCGTGTGATGTGTTTTTCCTTCCTTTTTGGTGTTATACCCGAGATTTTGTAATAATCTGGGTAATTGTTCATTTCAATCCGAGACGCCGAGTCGTGAGGACTTGGGTGTGCAGTTGATATGGTCCTGAGGACTATTTGTGCGTTGTTATTTTCTTTTGTGTCGTAATTCAGTGATTGCATTGGCGTCCGATGCTGATTAGAATGGGGGAGTGTACACCGATGATTGTAGACATGTATAATCGGTGGCACCCGCGGGATGTGTACGCCGGTGTTACGAGTCTTGCGGGTGGTGCGACTTCCTGGCTGGTCTCTGACGGAGGAGTTATGATTCGATTGATCTCGCACTTGATTGGGTATTTTATCCCTTGTTTTTCGACGAGGAGACGCGGGAACCCGTGGGGTTGGCCCGATTACTCAGGCGAAGTGGTTCGCAGTGAGGAGTATTCCTGGAGATGTTGTTTTCTTATCCTGATGGATAGTTCGTGCCCCGTGTTTTTGCACCCTGAGTTTCGGGGACGAAACTCTTTTTAAGGGGGGGAGTATGTAATATCCGGGGATAATTTTTTTTCGTGTTACTGTTGAGTTGTACGTATTCATTTGGAATTGTACAAGTGTTGTTGTTTTGGACTGATACAATGTATATTGTATTGGAATATTTCGGGATCGAAATATTATACTTGTCGTCGGGTTAGTTTAAATCGTTTGGATGTTGGTTGGAGAGTTTGGATTTTTGGCTAAGTACACTAGCCTTAACGACGCTACATGGGTAGACTTACGACGTTATGGGCTGAGTATTCCGTACGTTATGCCCAGCAGGTTACGACGTAATGCTTGGTAGGTGGCAGGAACCTTCCTCGTAGTCGCTTTCGGCCGGTGGGTCCCGAGCATCTTCCGATCGGATCTCACTATTGCAGTCAACGGACCCTTACGTACGTTAAGAGGTGAGCTCTACGTACGTAATGTAGGTCTTGTTAACGTACGTAATAAGCTCTTGTTTACGTACGTTAAGGCCTTCGTATTTTAGTCCATCGATTACGGATTTTTCATTACGTACGTTAATGTCTTAGCATAGCGTACGTAATGCCTCTTACGTACGTTAACCTTAGTGTATAACGTACGTAATGAATTGGTCAGTCTATTTATCTTGGTTTCGTCTTTCAGTTCCTCACGAACCAAAACACATTTTCTCTCCCCATAATCGTCCGTTTAGACTTGTTATTGATGTTTAGCCTCTTCCAACTCGATCTTGATCATCCTAGCTTGGATTGAAGCTTGAAGTTGGAAGCTTGTTGATGCTCCTTTGGTGTTTGGAGGTTTCTTCTTGTTCTTCTTTGGTAAGTTCCCTCAATCTCTTGTTCTTCTAGTGATTTTCGAGTTGTTGTTGTTTTCTTCGGGTATTGTTTGATTCATGGAGTATATCATGATTCTTCGTGGTTTTGATAAACTTTTGATGAAGAACATGTTGGTATAGCTTGAGTATGATTATGTTCTTGATGTTTTAGATTGTTGGGAGGTTTTTAATCATGTCTAGGAAAGATTATGTTAAGATTGTTATATGATTAACATAGTCTTGAGATGATTATTATTGTTGGTGGTGTTCTTGTAAGATTTTAACCATTTTAGTAAGGATTTATGATGATCCAGGAGGTGATTATCATAATTTGAAAATGGTTGAGTGAATCTTGTGGTTTAATCCGAATTCATGAGGTTATGATGAAGGATTTTTATTTCAAACATCATGGTTATTGAGTGGATGATGTTCTTGGGGTGATAATGATAATATTGATAATATTATCATTGTAGGAGGATCAATTTGATGATATTGGTGATATTATCACTTTGAGATGTTTGTTTTGATGATTGTTCTTAAATGAATCTTGTTGAATGGATTTCACAAGTGTTAAGAACGTAATGATCATGTTAATTGATCATCGAGGTGTTGGAGAATGTTAGAATTCATAGTTGAAGAACTATGATATCAGTTCGTGCGGTGTGATCGATTCGTGTTTGAATCGGGCTTTGTCTTTGTCGTTGTTTTCTATTGATTTTGTGTTTTTGAATGAATCATTTTCATTTAAGGTTGTTCGAGTGTTTGTGATCGTCGGGAGGCGCCGTTCGTCGTTTCGTGCCAGGACGTTGATCGTGGAAGGACTTGTTCGTCTTCGGTTTGAGGCAAGTTTTATACTTGTACTGGTCAATGAGATTAATGTTATCATATATGCGTATGAATGTGTTGTATCATTTCGAGACATAGTCTCTTCGTGATTTATTGATATTTGGGGATTGTTTGATACAATACCCTTCGGTGATTTTACCAGTTGTGATTGTTATTCGTTAACGGCCGGTTTAAGGCATTGAGATTCTTGATGTCGATAGCCGGTTCGCGGTATCGATGTTGTAATATCCGTATTTTTCTTTTCCTTGTATTTTCGTTTTTGGTGTATTTCTCGGTCGTAGTGACCCTCGTGTATCTTTCAGTGTGTCCTTCCTGTCAAACTGTTGAACTGTATCCTCGTTGTTGTTGTGCGGAACCGCCGTTTCGGGGTTGCCGTGGATCCATTGCGTGTTGTTGGCCCCCAAATATTGATTCCTATCGTTTTATTCCCTTTTCCGGATCATTTTTAGCATTTTGGAACCCAAAAGGGGGTATGGGCCGCGGCACAAGGTGTGTGCGCCGCGGCACACAAATTCCTTCAACTGATAGTCGAACAAACTGTACTGTGTGCCGCGGCACACCCATCCGGTGCCGCGGCACGGTGCGAGCAGTGCGCGGCACACCTATCGTGCCGCGGCACACTCGTGTGTCTTCTGCGACCAAAACCAAATCGCCGTGTGCCGCGGCACGCACGCGGTATCTTGCGCACAACGCGAAACACAGGAGTATTTTCTTGGCTCGTGCCGCGGCACACTTTGGCTGTGCTGCACACGGCTTCAATCAGCTGTGCGATTCGTCTTTATTAGACGAAATCGGCCATTTCCACCCCATTTTTCAACTGCGAGAGAGAGAGAGCTAAGGGAGGGAGAACTCTCAAGCATTCTTCATTCGGGAGCCGATTTTTCATCATCTTCCCTCGGTTGTAAGGCTCGGGAAATCAATCTAACGCGTTCTTCGGATCTTGGTACTTGAATCTCCTAAGGTAATGTTCTAAAACCCTATTTTCGATTAATTTGGGGGTTTTGGGTTTTTCTTCCGATTCGCTCCGCTTTTGTTGGTGAATTCATGATGTATACGATTGATATTGTTAGTATCTTTAGTTTCCCTGATTCATGGATATTTTGTGGATTTTTATGGAATCGAGAGGGTTTGGTTGTGGTCCGCCCTCGTTGTTATTTTTGTATGAATATACATGAATCGTAGGCGGGTTTCCGGGTGTATTTCATTTCCGTAATCGTCTAGAGTTGGTTGTGATTGTGTTATTCGAATCGTTAGGTTCATTTCCGCCGGTTCCTTGCGGTCGTGTTCTACTCTTCCGTTCCGTTCGTGTCATCGTCTAATTAATCGAGGCAAGTACCCTTATGAACTTACGATCTTGACATAGTAGTTTTGTATGAGAAATTGTGTGTGTGTGTATGCTCACTACGGGTTAGACTCGACGGGGTCTCGGTAGGGTTCCACGAAGCTGTGGACCGCGAGCTTGCTTTTAACCACTGTGGGTTAGATCCGACGGGGTCTCGGCAGGGATCCACGAAGCTGTGGGTCCGCGGTTAATTGTGGTGCATTTTTACAAATGTGGTTTGGTCATTGGCATTTCGGAAATGAGCATTTTGGAAACTATGATTTCTTGATGGCATGCATTACTATATGTGTAAGATGTAAAATGTTCATTTGGTTACTTGTACTAGCGTAATTGCTAACCCCTCTGGGGACCCGTTTTGGGGAAATTCGTTTTATGAATTTCAGGTCGTTCATCGAGACGAGCTATACTGGACCAAGACACGGATGATGGCCGTGCGTGATGATGGTGCACGAGTGATGTTTTAGTGTCTTTTGCCTTTTTGTCTTTTGTGGTTTTGAACTAATAGTTGTACTCGAGTACTTAAGGGGTTCTTGTTCGTTTGAATTGTATTGTTGCTTATTATGTTGTGTTGGATGATGACGTTATATTGACCGGTTGAACCGGGTGGATTGTTCTGTTTTGCGTCTTTATGACGTGGTGTTATTTTATCGTTTCTGTGAGTCGTTGTGTATGATGCTGTTCAGCCTGGTGGGTCCCATATAGGGATTCACGGCGCTGTAATATACCTCGGATATCCTGGGGGTGTTACAGAAAATGGTATCGGAGCCAGGTTTATGGATACCTAGGCTTGTTGGTTTATTGGGTCTTATGGTGTTTGGTTTTGCACATCATCGTCACGCTGCCATGATTCCGGTACTACCAGTGTCCGTAAGTTTTCCTTCCTCTGTTCATTAATTCCTTGTATCGTACCCTTGATTCTCGATTTGTAATTGTTCTTTTCTTGTACTGATCCTCGTATGGCTTTTGCTACTTATTTAACTCCAGTATGGATGCTGGAAGAGGTCGTGGTCGCGGTCGTGGTCGTGGACGCCAGGGACGTGGGGCACGGTGGGGCGCGTCCACGATCTTGAGGCAGCGATGCGGCGACCGTCATAGCCATGCTTCTTCTCGGGAGCGTGCCGATCTTGGTATTGCGGCCGTTATGCAACGAGATGGTGAACCAAATGGCGGCAATAGCTCGGGCGGTTGAACCGGATCAAGCCCATGCTAATCGGGCGGAGCGGACCGTTGGCTCCAAGATGTCATCAAGATGCATCCTCCTCGGTTTGGGAGCTTGGACCCGATTGGGTAGGAAGGGTGGATCAAGGAGATGTCTAAGGTCTTCGTTGCCACTAATCGTCCCGAGGACCGTAAAGTCCCTATTGCTCAATATTTTCTCACCGGGGCCTTGACGGGTGGTGGGAGGCCGTTGGGCCCAAAGATCATGCTGCTTCGTGGGCTGAGTTTCAAGAGTTGATGGAGACTGAATATTGCCCGTGGCCAGTCAGACAGGCTCGGGTACATGCTTTTTATGATGCTCAACCACGGGATATCCCCGTAGCTCAAGCTATTGCTGATTTTAACAAAGAGTTAGGTTATGTGAAGACCCAAGTTGTCGAGGAGAGTGACAAGATTTTCCATTTCTCCAGGCGGATGAAGTTGCCCATTCGGGACTATATGTCGGGGCTCGTATGCACTACATTGAAGGATTATCAGAGTAGGGCCCTTGCTTATGATATGTCGGTGACGGCGAGTGAGGCGACCCGCGAGAGTAAGAAGCAGAAGTCCGCTGGGAACTTTTCGGGCCACAAGAGTGGGGGTCGCAGAGATCCCAATCGCTAACTTCCGCCGGCGGTGGTCCAGCTCGTTCACTGGGGTCCTCGTGGAACTACCAGTGCTCCTTATCGTGATGTGAAGTGTTTCAATTGTGGTCGACGGGCCACATCGGTCGTGTTTGTCCGAACCCTTTGCCGACGTGTAATCGGTGTGGCGGTCGGGTCACAAAGCCGCTTTCAGGCCGAGAGGGAGAAAATCCTTGGTGCCCGAGCTTCGATTTCAGCGCCTAGGGAACCAAGTGTGAATCAGGGATCGTTTGCTCCTCAATCTCCACCGAGTGCTAGTCGGGGAGAGGTCGGGGTCAGCCCTCAAGAGGGGAGCTTCCAGTGTCGGCTCCGCCCACCCGCGTGTCTATGAGATGCGGAGAGCCGATGATCCAATGGCTACCGTAGCGGCTGCAGTACCGTTTATATTCTTTCTCATCTGTCGGTGTGCTTTTCGATTCCGGTGCTACGCATTCGCTCATATCTCCGGATTGTGTGCGCCGTTTGAATCTCGACCGCTTGACGCCTTGTGAACCCTTAATCGTTAAGCTTCCTAGCGGTGATGGGATCGTTGGTGATCATGAGGTTCGAGACTGTTCTGTGCTTATTTGTGAGAGGACTTGGCCCTCTAATCTTATTGTTGTGAGTATCGAGGGTGAGGATTTGATTCTTGGTGATGATTGGCTCGAGCGGCATGGTGCAATCATGAACTACCGCACGAGAATCATCACCATGTTGGCCGATGATGGCACGAGCACTCTTTCGCCGGGCGAAAGAGGGGGAACAGAAACTTCGTCATTAACGCCTTGAAGGCGATGAAACTCTGCGAAAGGGATGTATTGGTTATTGGTGCTATGCCTTGAAGGCGGAGAGTGGTGGAGTCGAGCTTTCGTCGATTCCAATCGTTAATGAATTTCTGATGTTTTCTGACGAGTTAGGATTGCCACCGGATCGAGAGGTCGAGTTCACTATAGAGTTAGAGCCGGGTGCGGCTCCTATTTCAAGGCACCCTATCGCATGGCACCTTCAGAGATGTCCGAGTTGAAGAAGCAGTTGAGTGAGCTTCTTGAATCGGGGTATGTTCGACCGAGTGCCTCGCCTTGGGGCGCACCGGTCCTGTTTGTGCGGAAGAAGGATGGTTCACTACGTTTGTGTATCGACTATCGCGAACTAAACAAGGTGACCATCAAGAACAAGTATCCTTTGCCGAGAATTGATGACTTGTTCGATCAGTTGCAGGGAGCTGTGGTATTCTCGAAAATTGATTTGAAATCGGGATACTATCAGCTCCGGGTGAGAGAGTCCGATGTGCCGAAAACAGCCTTTCGGACGAGGTACGGACATTATGAGTTCGTAGTCATGCCCTTCGGGTTAACTAATGCGCCGGCGGTGTTCATGCAGTTGATGAACAAAGTTTTTATCGAGTATTTGGATAAGTGCGTCGTCGTCTTTATCGACGATATTCTTATTTATTCGAGGAATGAGGAAGAGCATGCCCATCATTTGCGGGTAGTATTAGACATTTTGAGGACCGAGCAACTCTATGCGAAGTTCTCGAAATGTGAGTTCTGGCTGAAGGAAGTGATGTTTTTAGGTCACGTGATTTCGGTAGGGGTTCGTGTGGATCCGCAGAAGATTGAGGCCGTGTTGGATTGGGCACCGCCAAGAATGTGAAGGAGCTCCGTAGTTTCTTGGGTTTAGCCGCTACTATCGTAGGTTCGCCGAGGGTTTCTCGAGCGGCTCGGCCACTTACGGTTGCTCGAAATCGAGAAGTTCGTCTGGAATGACGAGAGGCATCGAGTTTTGAGGAATCAAGAAGCGTTTGACTTCAGCCTCATTTTGGCGTTGCCATGTGGCAACGAGGGTTTTGCCGTTTATAGCGATGCTTCGGGTCAGGGTCTTGGGTGTGTATTAATGCAGCACGGCAAGACCATCGCCTTTGCATCGAGACAGTTGAGGCCGTATGAGCTTAACTACCCTACTCATGATTTGGAGTTAGCGGCAGTCGTATTTGCGCTCAAGATTTGGCGTCACTATCTTTTCGGCTCCACATGTCGATTTTACCGATCATAAAAGTCTGAAATACATATTTACCCAGAGAATTGAATATGAGGCAGAGGAGGTGGTTAGAGCTGATTAAGGATTATGACCTCGAAATCCTTTATCATCCGGCAAGGCAAACGTCGTGGCCGACGCCTTGAGTCGGAAACCGGTTGCGTTGCGAATGCTCGAGATCCTTACGTCGCAGTCTGAGCTTCGGCGGGCTTTGATCGAGTTAGATGTTGAAGTTTTGTTGCTCGGAGCCGTTGGGCAACTTCGTGCTTTAGAGATTTCGTCGTCTCTGGTCGATGAAATTAAGTCAAGCAATCGGAGGATCCGATGATTACTCAAATCCGAGAGAACGTTCTTAAAGGAAAATCTCCCGGGTTTATGATTCACGAGGATGGTATTTTGAGATTTGAGTCGTCTTTGTGTGCCGAACGACTCGAGTTGAGACAGTATTTTGCGGGAGGCCCATGCTACACCTTACTCCGTTCATCCCGGTTCGAGTAAGATGTACAAGGACTTGAGAAGGAACTTCGGTGGAATGACATGAAGGATGAGGTCGCACGGTTTGTAGCGAGATGTTTGACTTGTCGCAGTCAAAATCGAGCATCGGACCGGCCGGACTTTGCGATCACTTCCGTTCGAATGGAAATGGGAAGATATATCGATGGATTTCATTACGAGTGCCGAGATCGAAGTCGGGCATGAATATGGTTTGGGTGATCGTCGATCGTCGACCAAGTCGGCACATTTTCGGGCATCAAGGACACTTGGGGCCCGGAGAAGTTAGCTCGTGTGTTTATCGCAGATTGTGAGACTTCATGGTACCCGAAGTCTATTGTTTCGGATCGTGACGGTCGTTTTGTATCGCACTTCGTGTGCATAAGGCGTTGGGTACCGTTTACATTTGAGTACCTCTTTTCATCCCGATCGGATGGACAATCGGAACGCACTATCCGGACGCTCGAGGACTTGTTGCGTGCTGTGCTCTCGATTGGAGTAGTGGTAGGAGGAACATTTGCCGCTGATCGAATTCACGTACAACAACGGTTGCACGCGTCGATTCGGATGGCACCGTATGAGGCACTTTACGGACGCGATGTCGATCACCGATCTGTTGGAATGAGGCGTCCGATTTGGTGGGGACCGAGCCGGATGTCGTTTTAGAGACGAGGCGGAAGATAGATTTAATTCGAGAACGGATGTTGATCGCCCAGTCGGCGAAGTCATATGCCGATGTCCGTCGCCGACCTTTGGAATTCGAGGTGGGAGACCACGTTTTGCTAAAGGTGTCGCCGACGAAGGGAGTTTTTCGTTTCGGGAAGAAAGGGAAGTTGAGTCCGAGATTTATCGGCCCCTTTGAGATCCTCGAGCGAGTAGGTGGGTTGGCATACCGTTTGGCGTTACCTCCGGTCTTGAGTCATGTTCATAGCGTTTTCCATGTTTCCCGATTGAGGAAATATGTTCCGGATCCTAGTCACGTCATCGATTATGGCGAGATTGATATTGCTGAAGATATTACTTTTGAGGAGCGTCCTTCGAAGATTTTGGAGCATCGTGAGAAACGATTGAGGCATAAGACCATACCTTTGGTCAAGGTGCGTGGTCGAGACACGGTGTCGAGGAAGCAACTTGGGAAACCGAGGATAGCATGCGTGCTAGGTACCGGAGTTGTTTGTTTCTTAAGTTTCGGACGAAACTTATTTTTAGAGGGTAGAATGTAATATCCGTATTTTCTTTTCCTTGTATTTTCGTTTTGGTGTATTTCTCGGTCGTAGTGACCCTCGTGTATCTTCGGTGTGTCCTTCTGTCAAACCGTTGAACCGTATCCTCGTTGTTGTTGTGCGGAACCGCCGTTTGGGGTTGCCGTGGATCCATTGCGTGTTGTTGGCCCCCAAATATTGATTCCTATCGTTTTATTCCCTTTTAGGATCATTTTTAGCATTTTGGAACCCAAAGGGGTATGGGCCGCGGCACAAGGTGTGTGCGCCGCGGCACACAAATTCCTTCAAGCGATAGTCGAACAAATCATGCGTGTGCCGCGGCACACCCATCCGGTGCCGCACGGTGCGAGCAGTGCGCGGCACACCTATCCGGTGCCGCGGCACACTCGTGTGTCTTCTGCGACCAAAACCAAATCGCAGTGTGTGCGCGGCACACGCAGTATCTTGCAGCACAACGTGAAACACAGGAGTATTTTCTTGGCTGTGCGCGGCACACTTTGTGCCGCTGCACAAGCGGTCAATTATGCGATTCGTCTTTATTAGACGAAATCGGCCATTTCCACCCCATTTTCAACTGCGAGAGAGAGAGAGAGCTAAGGGAGGGAGAACTCTCAAGCATTCTTCATTCGGGAGCCGATTTTTCATCATCTTCCCTCGGTTGTAAGGCTCGGAAATCAATCTAACGCGTTCTTCGGATCTTGGTACTTGAATCTCCTAAGGTAATGTTCTAAAACCCTATTTTCGATTAATTTGGGGGTTTTGGGTTTTTCTTCCGATTCGCTCCGTTTTGTTGGTGAATTCATGATGTATACGATTGATATTGTTAGTATCTTTAGTTTCCTACGGATTCATGGATATTTTGTGGATTTTTACGGAATCGAGAGGGTTAGGTTGTGGTCCGCCCTCGTAGTTATTTATGTATGAAAAAACATGAATCGTAGGCGGGTTTCAGGGTGTATTTCATTTCCGTAATCTACTATAGTTGTTTGTGATTGTGTTATTCGAATCGTTAGGTTCAATTCCGGTTCCTTGCGGTCGTGTTCTACTCTTCCGTTCCGTTCGTGTCATCGTCTAATTAATCGAGGCAAGTACCCTTATGAACTTACGATCTTGACATAGTAGTTTTGTATGAGAAATTGTGTGTGTGTGTATGCTCACTACGGGTTAGACTCGACGGGGTCTCGGTAGGGTTCCACGAAGGCTGTGGACCGCGAGCTTGCTTTTAACCACGTGGGTTAGATCCGACGGGGTCTCGGCGAGGATCCACGAAGTGTGGGTCCGCGGTTAATTGTGGTGCATTTTTACAAATGTGGTTTGGTCATTGGCATTTAGAAATGAGCATTTTGGAAACTATGATTTCTTGATGGCATGCATTACTATATGTGTAAGATGTAAAATGTTCATTTGGTTACTTGTACTAGCGTAATTGCTAACCCCTCTGGGGACCCGTTTTGGGAAATTCGTTTTATGAATTTCAGTCGGAGTTCATCGAGACGAATGGTACTGGACCAAGACACGGATGATGGCCGTGCATGATGATGGTGCACGAGTGATGTTTTAGTGTCTTTTACCTTTTTGTCTTTTGTGGTTTTGAACTAATAGTTGTACTCGAGTACTTAAGGGGTTCTTGTTCGTTTGAATTGTATTGTTGCTTATTATGTTGTGTTGGATGATGACGTTATATTGACCGGTTGAACCGGGTGGATTGTTCTGTTTTGCGTCTTTATGACGTGGTGTTATTTTATCGTTTCTGTGAGTCGTTGTGTATGATGCTGTTCAGCCTGGTGGGTCCCATATAGGGATTCACGGCGCTGTAATATACCTCGGATATCCTGGGGGTGTTACAGATGTATCGATTATTATTGTTGACGCTAATGTCGTTCTGAGGCATCGTTGAATCGTTATTATCGAATTGGAACTATTACTATGATGTTGCATTGGCCGATTGAAGGCGTTTGATATATTCGTTATCATATCTGTTTCGGTGGTCGGTTTAGAACGCCGGGATATCTACTCTACCGTATCATTGGTTATCGATTAACCGTTCTGAGGTAATCGATGTATTTAATTGGGATTATCGAAGATAATTCCCATCCGTTGTATCATTGGTTATCGATTAACCGTTCTGAGGTAATCGATGTATTTAATTGGGATTATCGAAGATAATTCCCATCCGTTGTATCATTGGTTATCGATTAACCGTTATGAGGTAATCGATGTATTTAATTGGGATTATCGAAGATAATTCCCATCCGTTGTATCATTGGTTATCGGTTGACCGTTCTAAGGCAATCGATGTATTTATTTGGGATTATCGAAGCTAATTCCCATCCGTTGTATCATTGGTTATCGGTTGACCGTTCTAAGGCAATCGATGTATTTATTTGGGATTATCGAAGCTAATTCCCATCCGTTGTATCATTGGTTATCGGTTGACCATCCTAAGGCAATCGACATATTTAATTGGGATTATCGAAGGTAATTCCCATCCGTTGTGTCATCGTTATCGATTGACCGTTCTAAAGGTAATCGATGTATTGAATTGGGACTGTCAAGGATAGTTTCCATCCGTTGAGTTGTTGTGATCGATTGGCCATCCCAAGGCAGTCGAGGTATTTTGAATTGGGACCGCCTTGGACGGTGCCCATACATGAGTTGTTGTTGTTGTGTTGGCCGACTCAAGGCAGCAAGCTATTATTCTTGTGAATTTGGTAGTCTTGGGATCATTACTATTGTGATTGATTGCGTTTTGGAGGCTAGTCTCGGCTAGTGCTCGATGGGTAAGTTTGGGGCTTGAACCTTCGCGGTTGGTTTCCCAACACCTACAGTTCAGTAGGTCACGGTCACTGGGTGATCTCATTATGGGTAAGTCTGGGGCTTGAACCTTCGCGGTTGGTTTCCCGGACTGCAATTCAGTCACGGTCATTGGATGACCTCATTGTGATCTGACTTCATGCCGTGGCTTCGGCCCTCATTGTGATACGGCTTCATGCCGTGGCTTCGCCCTCATTGTGATACGGCTTCATGCCGTGGCTTCGCCCTCATTGTGATACGGCTTCATGCCGTGGCTTCGCCCTCATTGTGATACGGCCGTGCGTGGCTTCGGCCCTCATTGATACTGACTGGGTGTTTTGGCTTCGGGCCATTGTGGTGATTGACGGCTTGGTGAATGACATTCAGGTATTATGATGATAAACGGCTTCGGGCGGTTTGGCTATTAAGGCCATTGTGATGTATCGGTATTCCTGTCGGAGCCTTCGGGCATTGTGATTCGTATCTATTTCAGTGTTTGGCTTGGGTTACCTTCGGGTGATGTATTGTTGTGTTCTGTATTGATGATTCGCCGTTGGGCACTTGTGTTCTAACCTGTTGAGCAGGTATTGATCGGATGCCGTTGGCATAGTATTCCACGAATGCTCGATTCTTACTTTGGTTTGTGAGCATCTCGTATTACCATTACTATACTATTCATTCTGCCCTTTGGATGCATATCATGTTGTACATGTATTTGATAATCATTATCTGGATGATCGACCCGTGGGGG
Organism: Orobanche coerulescens; assembly: GCA_033398695.1. Classification (NCBI taxonomy): domain Eukaryota; kingdom Viridiplantae; phylum Streptophyta; class Magnoliopsida; order Lamiales; family Orobanchaceae; genus Orobanche; species Orobanche coerulescens. The sequence goes on from CM065810.1 coordinate 123,401,384, forward strand.
CGGAACATGTTTTCATGTTTTAGGTGCTTGCGAGGAGAGAGTTGAGACACAGGGGCATGACGATGGCTACGAGGCATTCGAGCGATACTAGTCCGAGATGTTTTGGTGTTCATGTCTGTCAGATGATTTGGAGTACTCCAGTTTTGTCAGTTATTGTCATTTTGTATTATCCGAGCAAGGCTCATGGATGTCGTTGTATTGTATTTGGGCCATGCAGGCCCACTGTTGTCATTGAAATTCCATATCGGAATAATATGTTGGATGTCAGTGTAGGGATTGTGATTCCCTTTTTGGTCAGTTAGTTGTATTTTTGGTCGTGTTAGCCTGGTGGATCTCCTGGTGTGGGGTTCACGGCACTGTAATAACCCAATAGGATTTGGGGGTGTTACATAGTCCTCCTCTAAGAACCGGGCATTGGTGTTAACAATGACCTTCTGGTCTTTAGGACTATAGAATAAGCCACCCTTCGTTCCCTTAGAATATCCCACAAACACTCGTACTTCTTTACGAGATGCCAACCTATCAGCTTCCTTATTTAGCACGTGTGCTGGTGAACCCCAAATACGAACATGTCCTAGACTGGGCTTGCGCCCATTCCACAGTTCTGTGGGTGTTTTTGGAATTGATTTCGAAGGCACCAAGTTTAGAATGTACGCCGCTGTTTCCAAGGCGTATCCCCAAAACGAAATAGGCAAATCAGAATAACTCATCATTGACCTAACCATTTCTAATAAAGTACGATTCCTTCGTTCAGCAACACCATTTTTTTGTGGTGTACCAGGCGCTGTGAGCTGGGAAGTAATCCCCTCATGTGCTAAGAAATTCAAAAACTCTCCACTAAAGTACTCGCTACCACGATCAGATCGTAGTGACTTGATACTCTGTCCATGATGCTTCTCCGTTTCAGCCTTGAATTCTTTGAACTTATCAAAAGATTAAGACTTACGCCGCATCAAATAGATGTATCCATATCTCGAATAATCATCTATAAACATGATGAAGTATTCGAAACCACCCTTATCCTGGATGTTCATTGGACCACATACATCGGTGTGTACTAATTCCAATACATTTTGTGCACGATTTCCTTTGCTTTGGAAAGCTCTTTTAGTCATTTTACCTTCTAGATAGGATTCGCAGGTTGGAAATGACTCAACTTGGAGCGAATCCAATGGGCCATCGCTCACGAATCTTTGAATCCTTCTAAGGTTAATGACACGGTCTTAGTGTAACTATCGCAAGTGCACGATATCGTATCAAGTAGTAAGTGGAATTTTTTAGTCCGGTTTATCGATCCCACGAGGAAGTTTGGTTATAATTTGAATTATACACTATTAGTCTATTTTTATAGATACTAAGATGAGTGAAACACACAATCAAAGAGTTTGGTTTAATAATTTCAAAGATAATGCAATAATAGTTCTAGTATTTTAAGGAAATAAAAAGATTGCAATAATAATAGCTTGATTAACGATAAAATGAAATAGTTGGGATTACAAACTTAGTTCGTAATTAGTTATAGAATATGTATAGGAGATCATAAGATGAATTTACTTATTATGTTGTGTAGATTCGATTTTCCTTAAAAAGATGGTTTCTCTTTCGAACTATAAAACGCCCCTTACATATTGAATCAATCCACTATATTTCTATGTTGATTGGCTTCAATACATAGCATTAGGATTTATGAATATAACTCAAATAATCATCTAAGGTCTAGAGGTATATTTCTATCCCCTAGAACAACTTAGAGTGAAGATCACTTGATCTAATCAAACATATTTTCTTTCGAAACATATGAAGACCATAAATATCGTCATTTATTGGCCAAATAAATAAAGATTGTTAAAACAATGAAAATCACACACAATAATAAGTAATTCACAATAGATCTTTATACAAACATAAATATCATGACTAACCTTGTTTATAATCCCAACTAAAGGTAACTTAGCCCATGAAGGGTTTAATATACATAATACAAGCTTTGATGGTCATTATTAGTTGAATCAAGAGAAAGAATTGATCCTCACTCCCTTAGTAGATAAAGGAGAAATAAGCAATAAACTCTCTGAACAACATATGCTATACCACACTGACACAAATCACTCAAGAACACAAGTGTGTTCTTCACACAAAAAGAAAATATTACAAAAAGGGGAAAAATTATATGATGAATCATGAATGATGAAGAATCTAAGGGGTCTATTTATACACCTAAAGTCATCTAATAGCTCCAAAACTCCAGCATTATTACAATAGATCGGATCAATGCCAGCCATCCCCACAATAATACACAAAAAGTATAAAAAATTAGACAAATTATCACAATCTGTCAAGAGTTACGGCCGTAACATTAAGGAGTTACGGCCGTAACTTGGATGACTTACGGCCGTAACATTCAGTAGTTACGGCCGTAACTTGGCTTCGTCAATTTGCTCACTGGTTGCTTTGAGAGTTTCGTTTTCAGCCCAGAATTTCTCAGACTTTGCGTTTTTGCCCCAAATCTTCTTCGGATGATAACTTTTGATATATAACTCTGATTTTGAATCCGAAAAGACTGCCGAATTCGTCTCGGAAAGCCCTACAACATGAATATATCAAAATTCAACAAAGAGAATATTTAATAAACATGTTATTTCTTGAGTAAATCAGTTATTCAATCCGATTAAGACTGGATTTACATCATCATCCGATAAAAATAAAATTATTAAAAACTAATTAATTAAAAGCAAAAAACGAGTAGACTAGCTCAACTATGGGTGAAATTTATCGATACAAACCATGGATAAGTATATAAAACTGACACTTATCACACCCCCAAACTTGAATTCTTTCTAGTCCCGAGCAAGATTTTTTTATTAATCACACACAAAAAATAGAAAATAAAAATAAGACACAAAAATACTAATACACACACAAATTAAAAAAATAATTATATAAAAAGAGAAAAGGAGATCAAAATGCCATTAATACACAACAACCAGCTTTATACAGTAGATATAAATGAATCAAGATTCAAAATAAATCTACTAATGATTTTGAAGTTAAAACACGGTTTTAGTATTGTAATTCCAAAATGCAAGGTTTTTCCCCCAAAAAGGTTGATTATTTCTTTCCCACTCGTGATACACACGACTCCCTTTAATGGTTGCTCTCGATCACTCGTTTATTTTTCGACTCAATATGAAGAAGAATTTTATTGGCGTCATCAAATATTGTGATTTTTCACGAAATTGAGTGTATTGAAATTCAGCCGCTAATTAATTCAAATCTGCTCATAAACTACATCCCTTTTAGTGATAGCTTTCACACCGTTATTTGCTAACGTGTAGCTCTTTTCACCAACAATTTCTATCTCTTTTTTTTTTAAAGGTGATAGCTTTCACACCGTTATTTGCTAACGTGTAGCTCTTTTCACCAATTTTTCTGTGAGACGGCAGCTACGCACCAACAATGGTTAGTCCTTTATTTTTCGCAAAATTTAAGACCCCCAAAATTAGGCAGCTGTTGCTGCTCAACACTTCTCCTTTTCGTCATTTTTTTTAGGTGATAGCTTTCACACCGTTATTTGCTAACATGTAGCTCTTTTCACCAATGACTCCTTTTTTTTGGGAACAGAATTTTTGCAGAAAATCATTTCTTAGTTAAGAATGAAAAATCAAAAACTCCACAAATTAAGAAAATTTCAGTTCTATTTTTCATCAACCGACTGATTCTTCTTTTCTCAAGGTAACGAATGACTCGATTTCATATGATAACTCCAAGGCTTGGAAAGAGAGATTAAGGCTCAAAAAATTTTGGAATATACAATTTTTTTACCGGTTAAAATGATTTTAGAAGCTTGTATATAGCTAATTTATTGGTGTTATGGCCAGATCTAGAAATCTCACAAATCAAAATACTATATATATATATATATATATATATAACTAGAAATATATATACACTAAACCTAAAACAAAATCAATGCCAAATAATAAAAACACACCACACACTACAATAATCAAAACATACCACAATCATAATCAAAATAAACATCATAGTCAAAAACCAACAAAATAAACACACAAGTACGAAAACACCCCCAAACTTGAAAGTAAAACTGTCCTCAGTTTAAAAAAAAATAAAAAGCAATGCAGAAAAGCAGAATACTCCCTGTTAAGAAAGTTGATGTTTGAGCTAACGCCTTTTAGAATCTGCAAGAGAATAAATATACGAGGCACACAACAAAAGAAAATAAAATATACTCGTAAGTATAACAGAATTTTAAGATGCGCATCAAGAAAGTCCGAAGAGTCACCTTACGCTTCCATCAATGCTTTTATAAAAAAAAACACAATAAAAATTACAGCAATAAAATAACAATACATAAATCGCGAATAGATACACGTCAAGAGATCAAGAAGAAACTCCTTAAGCTGCCACCATTTAGCACGATTATTACACACGACAGAAAGTAAAAATACAAGAAGTCCGACATGGGTTATCAAAGGGAGAGGAATGAATCCACTTTTCGTTTTCTCACTGTAAAATCTTCTATCCGGACAATTTTAGCTAGAGCTGGATCTGGTTGAGGAACAAATTCATTGAGTTTTTTGATTAGTTCTTCTGGTGTTGTTGCAACGACTATTATTCGTTTAGCATGCTCGGAAATAAAACCCTTTTCAGCAGAGTAGTCGATGAAAGATAGTAAACCATCAAAGAAACCATTGACATTAAGCAGACCTATTGGTTTTTGATGAACATTTAGCTGGGTTCTTGTAACCACATGAAAAGTTCCTCAAGAGTGCCAAAACCACCGGGAAGGGTGATAAAGGCGCCAGAATTATTTATCATGTGAGTTATGCGATCTTGCATATTTACAGATCTAAACTCATCTCCAATAGTTGACCCGTTGATTTTACTTTCAGCCAGAGGTTTTGGAATTATTCCCAACACTCTTACTCCTTCCATATAGGCAGAAGCAGCAGCTCATCCCATTAATACTAGACTTCCTCCTCCGTAAACTACATGAATGCATTTTTCTCCTAAGGTACGACCCAAGTTGTGGGCTGCTTCAGTAAAGCATGCCTCTTTTCCATAACTAGCTCCACCAAAAATGCAGACTGTGCTAAATTTTTTTGTGGAAGATGATGACTCCATTTTTGAAAAAAATTTTTAGAGAGAAAAAGAGAAAAGTACAAGTTTGAGGTATGAATAAAAGAAACAATCACACAGTTTATTTATAGAAGAAAAATGAGGAAAAATTGCTAAACAAGTTTGTGATTGCGTTGATTGCGCTTCAACTACTCAATAGAATAATGAATGCTTTTATCGTGTATCACATTTTTTATTCAGAAAATCTCACCACACGACAAAAATAAAAGATACTTACATGTATGTACAGTAGTTGTGATTGTGGCTCACATCTTCCTCTGATTTTACGTTCAGAAACGGCCTAAACGCCTTCTATGAGTCGGGGAGAAGCTTCCCATTCAATTTTCTTACAAATTGGCAAACAGGGTCTTTTAACGTCAGATTCCCAAGACGTTGTTCATATTCTGGTTTGAATTTATTCCACAAACATCGAATTCCATAATGTACGAGTCCACTAGGATGCGTGTCAAGAGAAATTTCGATATCATCTAAATTCTCTTTATTCAGACCATCCTTAATGAATTGAATTTTATCTTCTCTGTTTGTAGATGGAATTCCCAAAGATCGACATTTTAAATTACAGTTCCATCTAGCACATTTATAGCAAACGGCTATTATCTTTGCTCGTCGTTTCTTTGCATATGAACTTTTTCCTAGCCCTGGTAAAAATCTAGTAGGTATTTCTGTGAATTCACCTGCTATTCTTACTTTGGATTCAATTATGAATCTTATGTCAAAAGGTATGCTTTTATTCATAAGCAACCTCATCCTTTCAATTCTAGCTCTGTAGATTTTTAAAATTGCATTTTTGCTTAGAAAGGAAAATCTTTTTTCAATTTTATACAGTGTTTCTTCCATGATAAAAAAAATAAAATGAAAATAATTGAAGAAAATATCTACAAATATCACTTGTTGTGGGAAACTGAAAATTCCGACTTTATAGTCACGGAGTACCGTTATCCGCCACTTGACCTGACAAACACAATTGAGTACTAAATTACAATGTCAAAAAATTGTATCTATAGAAATAGTTTACAATGTAAGATTTCAATTATAACACTTATACATCCCCAGCAACAGCGCCAAAAACTTGATACGGTCTTAGTGTAACTATCGCAAGTGCACGATATCGTATCAAGTAGTAAGTGGACTTTTTGAGTCCGGTTTATCGATCCCACGAAGAAGTTTGGTTATAATTTGAATTATACACTATTAGTCTATTTTTATAGATACTAAGATGAGTGAAACACACAATTAAAGAGTTTGGTTTAATAATTGCAAAGATAGTGCAATAATAGTTCTAATATTTTAAGGAAATAAAAAGATTGCAATAATAATAGATTGATTAACGATAAAATGAAATAGTTGGGATTACAAACTTAGTTCGTCATTAGTTATAGAAGATGTATAGGAGATCATAAGATGAATTTACTTATTATGTTGTGTAGATTCGATTTTCCTTAAAAAAACGGTTTCTCTTTCGAACTATAAAATGCCCTTACATATTGAATCAATCCACTATATTTCTATGTTGATTGGCTTCAATACATAGCATTAGGATTTATGAAAATAACTCAAAGAATCATCTAAGGTCTAGAGGTATATTTCTATCCCCTAGAACAACTTAGAGTGAAGATCACTTGATCTAATCAAACATATTTTCTTTCGAAACATATGAAGACCATAAATATCGTCATTTATTGGCCAAATAAATAAAGATTGTTAAAACAATGAAAATCACACACAATAATAATTAATTCACAATAGATCTTTATATAAACATAAATATCATGACTAACCTTGTTTATAATCCCAACTAAAGGTAACTTAGCCCATGAAGGGTTTAATATACATAATACAAGCTTTGGTGGTCATTATTAGTTGAATCAAGAGAAAGAATTGATCCTCACTCCCTTAGTAGATAAAGGAGAAAGAAGCAATAAACTCTCTGAACAACATATGCTATACCACACTTACACAAATCACTCAAGAACACAAGTGTGTTCTTCACACAAAAAGAAAATATTACAAAAAGTGGAAAAATTATATGATGAATCATGAATGATGAAGGATCTAAGGGGTCTATTTATACACCTTAAGTCATATAATAGCTCCAAAACTCCAGCATTATTACAATAGATCGGATCAGTGCCAGCCATCCCCTCAATTGTAACACCCCCAGATTAAACCGGGAATATTACACGCCGCAGACCCTCTCCGTGAGGATCCACCAGGCTAGACATCAACACAACACATTACATTACATACTGACGAATCAAAATAACGAATCAATTGACCGATTTGGTCTTCCGTCACTGACTTACAAATCAAAATACATAAACTCATCCAGACTCATACACATGCAAGGGTAAAATACTTGCAACGAAGAACAATAAGACAGCGGAAAAGACAATACAATGGACTCCGACTAACTGAAGTCAAAACTGGCCTTCGTGTGATTAGTATCATTCGTCTTTCATCATCCCTCGCACCGATCCTGTGTCTTGCTCCCGAAAACCTGCATGTACCTGGACACAATACAGATATCCACCCCCCGATTACTCGGGGGTTAGCAAAACTCCACTGTTTCGCTAGTGCAAGTATAAAGTGCAAATACGAGCCATACACAACACATTCCGAGAATACAACGAAAGACTTCCCGAGATATATATAGTTAAAATATAGTTCAAGTCTTAAAAGCAGAAACGAAGCAAGTAAGCATTTTGAAAACATTTTTAAATCTCGGGAGTTTTGAAAACATCAGAAATTGAAAAGTTCTGAATTCCTCGAAAGCCATTTAGGGTCACAGCCCCAAAGTTCATTTTCCAAAATGCAAATCCGTTAACAAAACACGGGGTCCACGACCCAACCATTCCGGTCACAGAACACAGGGTCCACGACCCGATCATCCACTTCAATTCACTTACAAGGACACATTACACATAATACATTATTCTTATGCCATTCTAGTCAAGCACCAAGACTCGATATATAATGTCTCTCGACCCCGAGCACAAAGCATTGTGATACTCCGGACAATATCACAATTAACGAAAACATCAACGTCATCCTCAAGATGAAAACCTGGCCAAGTAACCGCGGCCGTACCCCTTAGTATCGACCCCGGACATCCCGTCGGACACTCCGGGTGAAACCACTTCGCGGCCGTACCCGCAAGTATCGACCCCGGACATCCCGTCGGACCCTCGGTTGGAAGTTCATCCACACACGCACCTTTTGATCCACCGTGGCCGTACCCCTTAGTATCGACCCCCAGACATCCCGTCGGACACTCCGGGTGGAAGGAACAACACACACACACGTTCCAAAATCACAGTTGCAAACCACAAGCCTCGAAGGTCAATCATAGTATATATAGTCGAGGTACCTTACTAGAATGGCCAGTTCATCCAATATATACTCACGACCAAGTAATGATACGATTCATGCTAGAATTTCGACGATGCAGCTAGTACAAATAACATAGCAACGAGGGAAAATACCTATCCAACCACGCCGAACGACACAATGAGACAGGATCATCAATAGGCATACGTTCCAAACATATCTCAAGGAAAGGTTAAGCTATAAATCCACAACGTCATAATCACACAAAACGATACCCCCACACATACTTAGACAAGCATATTTAACAACGAAATCATACGAGTCATCTTTTAAGGAAGTATTGAAAAGCATATCAATTCCTTTGAAAGTTGATTATAGGCATTCATAAATTACGTATCGTAAATTACCAACTAATATATATCCACAAAACACGTAATGTATGGGCAAGATACTTGCCTCGAATAACCACAACGCAGAGAATCGATCGAAGTAGGTTGGCACGAACCGACTACGAACTCGCCGACTCCACCGAACGACAATCCGCAACAATGAACTATGAACGAAAACAATAACAACGAAAATGAATTCCAAAGTACGACCCAAAGCCACTGAATTCAAAGAACGAATGACGAAAGTTCAAGTATTTTCCCCAAAACGGCCAAGAACACGATTCGTCCCGACAAAACACGAAAACAGAATTCTAAGTCGAAATATGGATATACAATCCATAGAATATGTTTAACAACATCATTTAACCATAATCGATCCATCGAAAACGGATGAAAAACGAGATCGAGGACAAATCCCCCAAAAAGTCAATTCGAAGGAAATCAAGAAATATACTTCGATTCGACGAAGAACAATGGATTAAATGATGTTAAACACAAGAATACTACCAAGATTAATCATACCCATCATGGATTAATCAACAACACGGAACGAATCGGATAAAAATGCAAAACCCCCCAAATTTTCCCAAAATAGGGTTCTAGGAAATCTCACCTTGATTCGCTGGATCAAAGGAGGTTATGGAGGGATTAATCGATGATATGAACTCCCAATCTTCGTGGATTAGTTGCTTGACAACATGTCTCCTGGATCGCCAAGTCTCCAGCCGCGGAGAGGAAAAGATGGAAATGAAAAACGGGTGAAAATATGGCTACTTTGTCATATTTATACAAGCACGGCCTAGCGTGCGCTACACCTTCCGGACTAGCGCGCGCTAACGGGCAGCCTCGGCCGATAACCCTCGGTCGTGGCCCGCAAGGCCACAATGCGAAGACTCAATCGCCGGCCGGATCTGCTGCCGGCCGCGATAGCGGAGAAGGCTGCGCGGACGCTAGCGTGCGCTAGCCGATCTGTCCAGAACCCTCTGGACTGAACTGCCCGGCTAGGTAACGTACGCTAGCCGGCCGATAGCGTGCGCTACGCCTGTCGACTAGCGCGCGCTACGCTCGGCGTAGCGTGCGCTACCTGCCGATCCTTCCTGATTCCAGAACCCCAGAAACCACATTGTCCGGCCCGATAGCGTGCGTTGGTCGACCAAGCTAGCGTGCGCTATACCGAGCTGGCGCGCAGAACTTCCGGCCGTGGCGTACGCTACGCCGGTTCTGCCGCACTCGTCCGGCCGGTACTTGCAATCATCCGGCCAGAACCCACAACCGTCCGGCGATCCATAACCGTCAGGCCGATCCATGGCTGTCGGCCAGTCATAGCCGTCAGGGCTCGACGACTCAATTTCCGAAAACGTACGGAACGAACACGACGAAAAGTTCGCGGACAACATCAACGACCCGGAATGAAAATATAATACCATAATTAGTCATACACGACCAAGAAACGGGTCGAGACAATAATTACAGATACAGATACCCGTAACTTCCAAGAAATTACAAAATGGCCCAAAACGCCCGGAAATCACGATACGTGATCGAATAACCAAACCGAAGTTCACAACACGTCTAACAAAGTTAAACGGACTTACGGGAAACTCGAAACAACAGTTTCGAACGAGATTCGCAAGAGCCGAACTCAAGTGCGGAAAAGTCGTTAAAAAGCACGGAACTCAACAAAACGACTCCGAAACGAACTCGGATGTCAAAAAGTGTAGAATTAATCATTCTCAGAATGACGAAACGGTCATGAGCGAGTCGTCAAAATGGACTTCGGCCGAAAAAAAAGAAATTTACCGAAAATCGAAAATTGCGGATATTACATTCTACCCTCCTTAAAAGAAGTTTCGTCCCGAAACTTAAAACAAGTAGGGGGAAGAAATATTCCGCCAGGAAAAACTCAACGAGATACACAAGAATGCGTAACTAACGCCCAACGGCGAAATGTTACAAACAACGCAAAGGAATATACGGCGTGAAAACACGCTCCACGGCGACCAACACAACGTCGCCGTTAGGGATATAATAAAACCAACAAATGATAAGCGTCATCAAATGGATAATACAATCAAGTCAATTATCCAAACAATCACAAAACACAACGGACGAAAATCAATACGATTGACCAACCCAACGGTACATCAATCAAAATGCGAGCCAATTGTTGAACAAATACGGAATTCCACCGCCCAAGGGTTGGAAGATCGAAAACGAGACTAATTTTCCGAACTTGGAAAGGTCACAACGATATATAGATCAATTTGGGACAATATCAGAACTCGCTCGAATGACAAAGGTGAGAAACAACACCAGGTCAGAAGCATCAACGAACACAGTCGAGTCGATACGGTTGGACGAAACAGAAGAGAAAGAAAGAAAAATATGGGTATTACATCATATCTCCTTTAAAAGAGGTTTCGTCCCGAAACCTAAACAACGAGAACGAAGTGCTGGAATAGCAACCTTCCCGACTATACCCTCTTGGTCCACATCCGATCTTTATGGCCATTAGTATCGTGGTCACGACTGTGTCCTCTGCCCAACGACATACTAAGCGGATTCCCACTCAATACGATTGCACAGCTTCGCAAAATATTATACTAAAGTACCGATTCAGCGCGACATATCACATAAGGTAACCAATAACAACTCGAAAAGAAAATCCACGAAGTATCCTTTTAAATGAAATCTTTTGAAAATCCTTGGATTTGTATGCTGTTTAAAATAAACTTTAAAAGTACTTTTGGTACCTCGGGTTGTTTCATCAAAACTTGTAAACAACATACTTTAACTGTCTCATTTGAAATCATTTGAAGTCATCATGCCTCTACGTATCATCATCACCGTTAACAACTAACAAGTTAACCATGCAAGATCATCAAATCATTCTTACATACTCTAACATTTCCAAATCCGAGTTTGAACTTTGCATCGAGTGAGATTTTTCATCTTTCACTATATATTTTTGAAAATAAAAATCGCATTGGTTTTTGAAATAAAATATATTTATGGTGTGAAAGATTTTTGAAAATCCTTCACTTGAATTATTTTAAAATACAACAATACGTTAAAATCACTTTCGAAAATTCTCCCAACACTTCACAAACATCAACGATGGTAATATTTTATAAAATGTTCAAGGTACTATAAAACAACTCTTTAAAATACCGTCGAGGTTTTATTTGAGAATCCTAGGCCGGCTCGCAAATTTCAAACAATTTCCAAAGTTCATACGAAGCCGCCGGCTAATCGCACTGTCAAAGTACTTTCAAAAGTCAGTTTCAAAAAGTAGTTTCCACAACTTGCACAAACTTATGAAAGTTTTAGAAAAGCGTGTTCGAATACACTCGCAGCAGACATAATTTATCGATTTGCCGAACCCAATCAATTATCACTTAGCGCAACGAAAAGAAAAAAAAATCATAACGCACATTCATACAAAACAGTTGTCATTACTTGACAACACACATAGAATACAGTCCCGGGTGATTGACTGCTAAGGTTAGGCCTAATGGCTAAAAGAAATGTAGTTCCCCAGCCTCTGTCTAGACTGACTAACGCGCACTACAATACATATTTAGCGTGCGCTATCCATGCTACATTAGCGCGCGCTAGCCTTACACTTAGCGTGCGCTAACGGTTCTATTTTAGCAACATGATTGCGAACATATATACGACATTACTGGAATCGAAGGTCACAAATAAACAACAACAATATTCGAATCTCAAAGCCATCGATTCACATAATTACAACACATCATGAGCAACCATCAAAAGGCAATTGTCATTCAAAACCGAAAAGTTAAAAGCAAGGGTCACGTCTTGAGTATATTTTGTAGAACTCATTTGAGTTCAAAACTCGTGTTTTGAATACTTATAGTACACAGTGGAAAAGAATTATCAATAATTCGAGTTTTCAGAACTTTCAGCCTTGAGGTCAACATACGAAAATCAACTTTTTCCTCCCTTGGAGGACATTTTAAAAATTTTACCTGACTCCCCGAAAGAATTCGAAAACTTAAAATTCCAAGCTTTATACTCTTGCAAGAAAAACGGTTTATACAAAGATACATTCAGCAATATCATTCTACATTATAGCGCAAGACGGGAATCAACAAATATATGTCACTTACTCACGATGCACCTTCAAATACTAACTACATAACACAGAATCACACAGGCTCGTATAGCTCGTGGTACAACCTGTAGTAGGGAGACTTACATCCACAGATCACACGAAGATGATGGATGCACCCTGATACTAATCACGACCGACATTCCAAACGACGCGTCGCGACACGACATCTGTAACACCCCAAACTAGGCGAATATTACAGTGCCGTGGACCCCCGACTGGGTGTAATATCCGCATTTTTCTTCCCCTTGTATTTTTCTTTTTCGGCGTATTTCCCGATAGTAGTGACCCTCGTGTATCTTTCAGTGTATCTTTTCTATTATCTATGGAATTTATCCCCGTTATTGTTGTGCGGAACCGCCGTTTCGGGGTTGCCGTGGATCCATTCTATGTTATGATGCCCGTTGAGATGTTCCGTTGGATGTTTCGTTCACCTTCCGGTGTTTTGAACCGTTCATATTTCATACCTAGCGCACGCTATTTTTTCTGCATAGCGCACGCTAGGGGTCCCTTAGTAGCGCACGCTACGTTTGTTTAAATAGCGCTAGCGAGTAGCCCCGGGAGTGGCGATCTTTGTTTTCGGCCTTCTGGACTAGCGTATTAGCGTACGCTACGTATACTAGCGCACGCTAATGTCTAGAGGCTAGCGCACGCCGATGATGCCCGGTAGCGTGCGCTAGCGTGGGTGTCCAGTACTGGACAGTTTATTTCTGGAATCGGTCAGGTGCCAGTTAGCGCAAGCTACGCTCGTATGGTAGCGCACGCTAACGGGTCAGGTGAGTTTTGGGCAGTTAGCTTCTGGACTCGGCTGATGTCCAGGTAGCGCACACTATTGGTCGATAGCGCGCGCTACCGATAGGTTGTTAGCGCACGCTACGCTTGGAGTAGCGCACGCTAACGGCCAGAAGTATGGCTACTGGACTGGACGCTAACTATTTTGACCTATAATTTTATCCCGTTAGTGCACGCTAACCTTGAGGATTAGCGCGCGCTAACACTCCCTGGCTATATAAACCAGGGAGTTGACCCAGATGAGCATATTAGTTCATTTCATTTCCTCTCCGCGACGCAGAGCTCTTCCGGGCGATTTCCGAGCGATCCTTCCCTTCGATTATCTCAGGCATCCTCTACCTTGAGTTTTTGAAGTAGATTAACAACACCTACTTGTGTTCTACATCATCAATCCAAGGTAAATCTCTTAGAACCCTACTTTTCGATAAATTGGGGGTTTTGGGATTTTCTTCCGATCCGTTCCGTTTTGTTGATGGATTCATGATGAATATGATTAATCTTGTTGGTATTCTTAGTTTCCCTACGGATTCATGGTATATTTCGTGATTTTTACGGAATCGAGAGGGTTTGGTTGTGGTCCGCCCTCGTTGTTGTTTATATACGAATATACATGAATCGTAGGCGGGTTTTCGGGTGTATTCCAATTCCGTATTCATTTAAAAATGGTTGTGATTGTATTCTTCGAATCGTTAGGTTCGGTTTCATTGGTTCCTAGCGTTCGTCGGTGACTTTCCTTTCCGTTCTTCGCGTCGTCAATAATTCAAGGCAAGTATTTTTGGAAACCTTTATGCTTAACGTGGAATGGTAATGTATTTTGTGTGTGATTTGCTCACCTCGTGTTGGTCCGATGGGATCAAGGAGGGAATCCAAAGGTTTGCGTCCCGGATTCATGAGTTTGTTTAGCTAGCCAGTGCGGGAGGGTCCTTAGAGGCCTCGTGCGGGAATTTACGATATGACTCTGTTCCCAATGCGATGCATGTGCGTGTTTTGTTTTATAATATAGCCAGTGCGGGAGGGTCCTTAGAGGCCTCGTGCGGGAATTTATGATATGACTCTGTTCCCAAGGCAAATTGTTTGACTGTTTATTTCCGGAAAGGACATGTCTAGTTTTGGTTTTTGAAATGATATTGGTGCATGTACTATGAAATGTGTAAGCGATTGGTTTGCCTTGGTTACTTGTACTAGCGTAATTGCTAACCCCTTTGGGGGACCCGTTTTGGGGAAATTCTTGTTATGGATTTCAGGTTATGATCATCCGGACGAGCGAGCGCTGGGACAGTACGAGGATGCTGGCCAGGGTCGTTGACATGTGCACTTGGGTTTACTTATTTATTTTGTCCACTTCGATTTGGGTTGTTTTCTATATTTATAAACTGATAGACTGTACTCGCGAGTACTTAGGCTTTTCAATTCAAACCCCGTGTTGTATTATTTTAAATTGCCACATTGTCGATGGTTGCTCATTTCGTCGGTTGCTTCGGGTGTATTTTTCACATGATGTATTATTTGATTGTGTATCCTCGCTAACCGAGATGGTTAGTCGAGGGGTACCGCTTGTTGTAGCCTGGTGGGTCCCATGTAGGGGTCCACGACGCTGTAACATACTCCGAATATCTTGGGGTGTTACACTGGGACCCACCAGGCTAATGGAAATGAGTGAATTACGCAGGGTAAATGTAGTACCGAACCACATTACACAATTAATTACTCCGATGAGGAGTTTCATACAACACACCCAGGATGATACTAAATACAAGTATATTTTATATGGAGATAAAATACACAACACTGAGTGAAATGAATATTCAAACGGACTATCTGCAGCGGAATAAATGAAGGAAACATAAATGACTAAATAAATGACTGAAAAGACTGGGGCCCCCTTCTAGTATCACTGGGACTCCTCGCCGTCACCGTGCTCCCCCCGTGCTTTAGCCTTGCCATGACCTGAAAAACAATATTCCCCAGCGAAATCGATTACTGAACAACAATCCTCAAGGGTTGAAAATACACAATCATGATATATCTGAAGTTATGAATTATCCTGTCGAAACATACGCAATCAAACATGCTATATGAATCAACTATCAGTACGGCTCAAAGGAATGGCGCCACACTACGTCCGGGATGGAAATGTGTCCGTGCACAAGCCACCAACGAGTATCGATCGAATACACGTGTGGTCTTGTACCTAATCAGTCTCACGAAGCCATCAACTCGTTTGCATAGTCCAATGTGAGGCCACCAACCAACACACGACTATAATGTGCCCGACATGAAAATCCTACACATACCAACCGGCACGCCAGTATGACCCGGAATACCATAATACGACAAACGTGACAACGAAAATGAATCATGACTCACCAAGATTAAATGATGGTGAAATGAATGACAGCTTAATGAAGTGATTGGAACCGTCGTTCCTTATGACTGAGGTGATTAATTGACAATGACAAGTTTTGATACGGTTAATACAATGATGAATGAGTTACGATTATGAATGAACAACATCAAAAGGAATGAATATCCTTTTAACCGAGTAAGAATTTACTTACACAATACCGATGAAGAATGTCCGTCCACGAACAACGTCCTAAATGAAATGTCGGTCGCTCGAACAACCTTGAATAACACAATTACCAATAATCCGATCATTACGCAAATCAAAAACGATCATAATCGACTCAAACGTCGATACAACAATATTCGAACTCGAATATATCGAAACCAACTCCAAGATGAGTATTTCAAACCATCAAAACACTTTCAATGATATCAATAATCCCATAGAAATTCACAATTCGAGATTACAACAACGACAATCGGAAATCCCCAAATTAACCGAAGTCAACCCCAAGGGTTCTTGAGATAAATCCCCAAAATAGTCGATAAATCCGTAGGAATATATTTATCCAAGGTAGATAATCCATATCTAACATATTCCAATAACAATCCAAGCTTACACGAAGAAATCGAAAGGAAAAACCCAAAAATCCGAAATTCTAGATCCAAGAGATTAATACCTTTGATTCGATGATAAGGAGATGATGAAGTGATGATAATCCAACTCAAAGACTTGAATATGATGATGGATGATAAAAGCTCGAAGAGAACTCTCCAAAATCGCCCAAATCGCCTAGGACCGACGAGAGGATGAGAATAGTTGACAAATGACGAAATCTGGGCTAGACTGCCCAATTTATAGCCACTCCAGGTTAGCGTGCGCTAGCCCTTGTGCATAGCGTGCGCTAACGAGTAATTTGGGTAGTCCAGTACCCACTGTCCGAACACGGTAGCACGCGCTACGTACCTTTTTGTAGCATGCGCTACGGCCATACCACTAGCGTGCGTTAAAATCCATTGTTAGCGTGCGCTAACGAATTATCTGATGCCCAGTACTGGAGTCCAGAAACCTTCTGTCCTCTGATCTGATCTCGATAGCGTGCGCTACAACCAACGATTAGCGTGCGCTACTACATCGCTTGCGTATGCTGAAAACCACTCCTAGCGTGCGCTAGGAATAAATTCAATTCAGTCCAGTAGCCACTGGACTCAACCTGATCCGACCTTACCGCGCGCTACACCGACTGCATAGCGTGCGCTACTCCGGATCACTAGCGCGCGCTACTTACCATTCGTAGCGTGCGCTACCTACAATCCCAACTGCAGTCCAGTGCCTTCTGGACTGCCTGCTCAACTACTCTAGCGTGCGCTAGTGTTGAGAGGTGGCGTGCGCTACCAATACTCAATTAGCGCATGCTAAAAAGAGTACGTAGCGTGCGCTACTCCTCACACACAGCACACTAAGAAATGACAATGATGGTAAACACCGCACGATTCTTCAATTAGATTAATGATGAATGACGATTGATACACGATACAATTACTCTGAACAGTGTACACAATGATTGAATATGAATGACAAAAGATCATTAACGAGTGAAATTACTGAGTGATAATGACTGAATGATAAATACTGAATGATAATTACTGAATTACAACCGGGTATTACATACACCCCCCCTTAAAAGCGTTTCGTCCTCGAAACTAAGGGTCAAACAATTCGGGATAACTCTCCCGCATACTATCCTCGGTTTCCCAAGTAGCCTCTTCGACTCCGTGTCTAGACCACTGAATTTTTACCAAAGGAATCGTCTTGTTCCTCAACTGTTTGATTCGCCGCTCTAAAACTCGTATAGGACGTTCCTCATATGAATGATCATCGGCGATCTCGATTTCATCGAACTGAAGTACGTGACTCGGGTCGGCAACATACTTCCGCAACTGAGATACGTGAAACACATTATGAATTCGGCTCAACGCCGGAGGTAAAGCCAATCGGTAAGCTAACTCGCCTACTCGATCCAGAATCTCAAACGGTCCAATGAATCTCGGACTCAACTTACCCCTCTTCCCAAAACGGAAGATACCACGACTTGGGGAGACCTTGATCAAAACATGGTCACCCGCCTCGAACTCTAGCGGCCGACGACGATTATCTGCATATGATTTACGCCGACTACGGCGGTCAACAAACGACTCCTGATCAGAGCTACCTTCTCACGGGCGGCTAAAAGCATATCGGGCTCGGTGCCGATTGATTCTGATAGGTCATCCCAACACAAGGGAGATCGACAACGACGATCGTACAAGGCCTCGTAAGGTGCCATCTTAATCGAAGCATGCCAACTATTATTATACGTGAACTCGATCAATGGTAGTTGGGCTTCCCAATCGTCTTTCCAATCGAGGACGCATGCCCTCAACATGTCCTCTAAGGTCTGGATAGTCCTCTCTGACTGCCCGTCGGACTGAGGATGAAAGGCGGTACTGAGATTAAGCTGAGTTCCCATAGCACGATGAACTGATTTCCAAAAATGAGACACAAATCGTCCGTCACGATCGGAAACGATACTTTTAGGAGTACCGTGCAATCTCACTATCTCCTTGATGAACAACTGGGCCAGTCTCCCGGGACGCCACGTATCCTTGATTTCAAGAAAATGAGCCGATTTAGTTAAGCGGTCCACAATTATCCAGATCGTATTCATGCCACGACGACTCGTCGGCAAACTCGTGATGAAATCCATAGAAATGTCTTCCAACTTCCATTCTGGAATAGGGAGAGGTTTCAGCATGCCCGCCGGTCGCTGATGTTCAATCTTAACTTGTTGACAAGTTAAGCATCTCGAAACAAATTCCGCGACTTCTCGCTTCATATCACTCCACCAGTAGTTTTGTTTCAGGTCCTTGTACATTTTGCTAGACCCCGGATGAACAGAATAAGGGGTAGCATGAGATTCTTTTAAAATCGAGTTTTTTAACTCGTCATTCGCCGGTACGCATAACCGATTCTTAAAACGCAGAAGTCCATCCTCGTGAACCACAAATCCGGGCTTTCCCGGGTCACATCCTCTCGAATGCGTAACAAAAATGGGTCCACACCCGATTCTCCCGATCGCCTCCTCAAGTGACGATGAAATCTCCAACGTACAAAGTTGCCCTTGTACTCCTGTAACTGGACCTCGATCTCGGGTCTCGAAATTCTATTTGAAGTTCCTTACGAGCATTGTCGAGCAAGCATCCGCTCCTGAGCGGACTTATGACTCAAGGCGTCGGCGAACGTTCGCCTTGCCGGGTGGTAAAGGATCTCGATATCATAATCTTTGATTAGTTCCAACCACCGTCTCTGTCGCATATTTAACTCCTTCTGAGTAAATATATACTTTAAACTCTTATGATCGGTGAATATCTGACAGGTAACGCCATAAAAGTAATGACGCCAAATCTTCAAAGCGAACACCACGGCTGCTAGCTCCAGGTCGTGGGTCGGATAATTGACCTCGTAAGGTCTCAATTGTCGCGAAGCATAAGCAATAACCTTCCCATTCTGCATGAGTACACATCCGAGACCCTGCCCGGACGCATCACTATAGACCACAAATCCTTCCGTCCCCTGCGGCAAGGAAAGAACAGGTGCTGAAGTTAACCGGCTCTTGAGTTCCTTAAAACTCTGTTGACACGCGTCGGACCACGTGTATTTCTTATCTTTCCGTAAAAGATTCGTCATGGGTTAAGCGATTTTAGAAAATCCTTCCACAAATCGCCGATAATAACCCGCTAATCCGAGGAAACTTCGGATATCATTAACATTCTTCGGAGGTAGCCAATCTCGAATAGCCTCCGTCTTCTGAGGATCGACACGAACTCCGTTTGATGAAATTACGTGTCCGAGAAACGTCACCTCGGACATCCAGAACTCACATTTGGAAAACTTCCCGTAAAGTTGTTCTCGTCTCAACACGTCGAGAACTTGATGAAGGTGAGACTCGTGTTCCTCCCGGTCACGAGAATAAATCAAAATGTCATCAATGAAGACAACCACGAACTGATCCAGATAGTCTATGAAAACCCGATTCATTAATTTCATGAATACCGCAGGTGCATTAGTCAACCCAAACAGCATAACCACAAACTCATAATGACCATAGCGTGTTCGAAATGCCGTCCTTGCGATATCCGACTCTCGAATCCGCAACTGATGATATCCAGATCTTAAGTCGATCTTGGAAAATACTGAAGCTCCCTGAAGTTGATCTAAGAGATCATCAATACAGGGTAAATGATACTTATTCTTGATCGTCACCCGGTTCAATTCCCAGTAATCAATACACAAGCGGAACGAACCATCCTTCTTCTTGACAAATAACACTGGCGCTCCCCACGGGGATGCACTCGGTCGAATATAACCCTTCTCAAACAATTCCTCAAGTTGATTCTTTAATTCCTGCATTTCGGTCGGGGCCATCCGGTACGGTGCCTTCGATATCGGGGACGTACCAGGCTCCAACTCAATCGTGAATTCCACATCCCTCTGTGGAGGCAAACCAGGTAACTCGTCTAGAAAAACATCGGCATATTCCTTCACTACCGGAATGTCCGTCAACATTACTGATAATTTCTCGGTTTTGGTCATATAGCACCAATAACCGACACATCCCTGATTGAGTAATCTTACTGCTTTCATCAAATTAATGACCTTACCAGAACAGCTGGGATTACCTCCCTGAAACGCACATTCGACCCCATCGTCTGAAATGATAGTGATCAAACGCTTACGGACACTAATGATGGCATCATGACGATCCAGCCAATCAATACCCAAGATGACGTCGTCCCTCGGAAAATCTACCACGATTAGGTCCACTGGCCATACACGACCATGAAGCTGAATCGGACAATTCTGAATTTCACGATTTCCGATAATTCGTCTACCATCAGGTAGACCAATGACATAAGGCTCACAACTAGTAGCACTACCCAGACGTAGTCTACTCAAACATGACTCGGAAATGAATGAATGCGATGCACCAGTATCAAAAAGGGTACACACAGGTTGAGATAGAATATCGAGTGTACCTGAGATCATCCGGGCCTCTCGATCGTCGGTCTTCTTCATCTCATAAATTCGGGGCTTGCCGGCCCCGAACCGACGCTCCGTCGATAGCTCTTAGCTCGCCTTTAGCTCCTGTCGTCTTGAACGACGCCGACCGAGTGGCCCTTTGATTACGCACCGCTAAATGACACAGGGCACGAGATGACGGAGTAGGTTTAGAGTCCCTTCGGCAAAAACGGGCCCTATGCCCGGCAATCCACAGATTGTGGCACGTGATGATCTGCCGGACATTTGGTGCTGAAATGACCCTGTTCTTCACAGTTGAAACAGGTGACGGCCGAACTGGCCGCTCGAGACTGAGATTCTGCGGGTTTAGGCGTCATTGGAGAACGCTCAGAAAAGGTAGAGCCCGCACGTGGTTTCTTGAAAGTGGCCTGACTCCCGTCAGACTGATTACGGTTCTTAGACTTCTTGCTAGCTGATGAGGGTTGTTGCTTAGCAATTTCCTTAGCGAAGCTCGTAAGTGAGCTTTCTCAATGAACTCGGCCAGAGTGGTACAATTATGATTAAGCAACTGTAGCCGCATACGAGGTTTCAGCCTCTTGCTGAAATACTTGATCTTGTCCGTCTCAGAGTGAATGATAGATGAGGCGAACGGAAGAAGTTCCTGAAATTTTTCGGCGATGGCGAGAACATCATCATCCGCCGAAAGGTCTGAGTAATTCCGACAACTTGGCCTCCCTGAGTGGGGCCGGATAGTACCTCTCCATCATGAGAGTCTTGAACTGATCCCAAGTACATGATCCGTCTGTGGGCTTCAACGATAACCACCATGAATGAGCGCTCTTACCAAGATAGTAAGCCGCAACTGAAACTTTATGCCCTTCAGGGCAATCCACCATAACAAATAACTTCTCGAAATGCTCAAGCCAATGGACAATATCCGCCGGCTCAGATGAGCCCTCAAAGGTAGGTGGTCGCTGGCGAGAGATATCGCTAATGATATTGCTTACACCCCTCTCTTGCCTCTGAGGTGGCGGCGGAGGAGCCTGTTGATTTTGAGTAGTGGAGTTATGCATCGCCTCCATTAGTTGTGCCATCTGAGTCATTTGGGCCATCATGCCCTGCATAAAGGCTAGTGGGTCAACTCGAACACCCTCTGACTGAGCTGTGTCCCGAGTTCGACTCCCTGATAGCGAATGATCACGACCAGGTGAATGAGTGGCAGCGTCACTGCTCGATGAGTTAGCATTGTTCCTGGCATTCGCACGTGTATTCACACGAGTTCTCGGGATTCGGCCCGCTCCACGGCCTCGTCCTCCACGTCCTCTGCCAGCCCTTTCCATACTGACGTGGAAAGTCATATGATGATTATATATTTCGCATGAGTATCACATTATGATTATATTATTAAATGATGGAAATGAGCATACGCGCTCAAATACAGTGATTACATGAATGATTAATTGACGTGACATGATTATGTGATGAAATTACTGAAATAATCATCTTGAACAATTTAACAAGATTGATGATATGATCTTCAAGATCAACAACTGAGTAATGAAATGAATTGAGTGATTAATGAGTTAACATTATCGACTTGATGACAATTGAAAATGATGAATGAGGATTGTTAACTGATGAATTATGAATGAATGATTATTGCCAGAAATTATACCATGGCATCAGAAATCTTACAGTTCTTGGTCTGATTGGCTCGGCATTTGCACAGGACACACGTGACGCGAAAGTCCAATGATACTAGTCCGATGACGATGATTTCAAATGAGACATGACTCGGAAGGTAGTATTCAAAACCACGCTCTGATACCAACTCTGTAACACCCCAAACTAGGAGAATATTACAGTGCCATGGACCCCCGACTAGGACCCACCAGGCTAATGGAAATGAGTGAATTACGCAGGGTAAATGTAGTACCGAACCACATTACACAATTAATTACTCCGATGAGGAGTTTCATACAACACACCCAGGATGATACTGAATACAAGTATATTTTATATGGAGATAAAATACACAACACTGAGTGAAATGAATATTCAAACGGACTGTCTGCAGCGGAATAAATGAAGGAAGCATAAATGACTAAATAAATGACTGAAAAGACTGGGGCCCCCTTCTAGTATCACTGGGACTCCTCGCCGTCACCGTGCTCTCCCCGTGCTTTAGCCTTGCCATGACCTGAAAAACAATATTCCCCAACGGCCGCCATACGTAACAACAATCCTCAAGGGTTGAAAATATACAATCATGATATATCCGAAGTTATGAATTATCACAGCCGAAACATACGCAATCAAACATGCTATATGAATCAACTATCAGTACGGCTCAAAGGAATGGCGCCACACTACGTCCGGGATGGAAATGTGTCCGTGCACAAGCCACCAACGAGTATCGATCGAATACACGTGTGGTCTTGTACCTAATCAGTCTCACGAAGCCATCAACTTGTGTGCACAGTCCAATGTGAGGCCACCAACCAACACACGACTATAATGTGCCCGACATGAAAATCCTAAACATACCAACCGGCACGCCAGTATGACCCGGAATACCACAATACGACAAACGTGACAACGAAAATGAATCATGACTCACCAAGATTAAATGATGGTGAAATGAATGACAGCTTAATGAAGTGATTGGAACCATCGTTCCTTATGACTGAGGTGATTAATTGACAATGACAAGTTTTGATACGGTTAATACAATGATGAATGAGTTACGATTATGAATGAACAACATCAAAAGGAATGAATATCCTTTTAACCGAGTAAGAATTTACTTACACAATACCGATGAAGAATGTCCGTCCACGAACAACGTCCTAAATGAAATGTCGGTCACTCAAACAACCTTGAATAACACAATTACCAATAATCCGATCATTACGCAAATCAAAAACGATCATAATCGACTCAAACGTCGATTCAACAATATTCGAACTCGAATATATCGAAACCAACTCCAAGATGAGTATTTCAAACCATCAAACACTTTCAATGATATCAATAATCCCATAGAAATCCACAATTCGAGATTACAACAACGACAATCGGAAATCCCCAAATTAACAGAAGTCAACCCCAAGGGTTCTTGAGATAAATCCCCAAAATAGTCGATAAATCCGTAGGAATATATTTATCCAAGGTAGATAATCCATATCTAACATATTCCAATAACAATCCAAGCTTACACGAAGAAATCGAAAGGAAAAACCCAAAAATCCGAAATTCTAGATCCAAGAGATTAATACCTTTGATTCGATGATAAGGAGATGATGAAGTGATGATAATCCAACTCAAAGACTTGAAGATGATGATGGATGATAAAAGCTCGAAGAGAACTCTCCAAAATCGCCCAAATCGCCTAGGACCGACGAGAGGATGAGAATAGTTGACAAATGACGAAATGGGGCTAGATCGCCCAATTTATAGCCACTCTGTGTTAGCGTGCGCTAGCCCTTGTGCGTAGCGTGCGCTAACGAGTAATTTGGGTAGTCCAGTACCCACTGTCCGAACACGGTAGCGCGCGCTACGTACCTTTTTGTAGCGTGCGCTACGGCCATACCACTAGCGTGCGTTAAAATCCATTGTTAGCGTGTGCTAACGAATTATCTGATGCCCGATCGGAGTCCGTAAACCTTGTCCTCGATCGATCTCGATAGCGTGCGCTACAACCAACGATTAGCGTGCGCTACTACATCGCTTGCGTACGCTGAAAACCACTCCTAGCGTGCGCTAGGAATAAATTCAATTCAGTCCAGTAGCCACTGGACTCAACCTGATCCGACCTTAGCGCGCGCTACACCGACTGCATAGCGTGCGCTACTCCGGATCACTAGCGCGCGCTACTTACCATTCGTAGCGTGCGCTACCTACAATCCCAACTGCAGTCCAGTGCCTTCTGGACTGCCTGCTCAACTACTCTAGCGTACGCTAGTGTTGAGAGGTGGCGTGCGCTACCAATACTCAATTAGCGCATGCTAAAAAGAGTACGTAGTGTGCGCTACTCCTCACACACAGCACACTAAGAAATGACAATGATGGTAAACACCGCACGATTCTTCAATTAGATTGATGATGAATGACGATTGATACATGATACAATTACTCTGAACGGTGTACACAATGATTGAATATGAATGACAAAAGATCATTAACGAGTGAAATTACTGAGTGATAATGACTGAATGATAAATACTGAATGATAATTACTGAATTACAACCGGGTATTACAACATTAGTCAGACTCAATCTGACAAGACAAGACCCAACAATACACGACTGGACCCGACAGCCTAGGTTTCCGCAACCCAAGCTCTGATACCATAAATGTAACACCCCCAGATCAAACCGGGAATATTACACGCCGCAGACCCTCTCCGTGAGGATCCACCAGGCTAGACATCAACACAACACATTACATTACATACTGACGAATCAAAATAACGAATCAATAGACCGATTTGGTCTTCCATCACTGACTTACAAATCAAAATACATAAACTCATCCAGACTCATACACATGCAAGGGTAAAATACTTGCAACGACGAACAATAAGACAGCGGAAAAGACAATACAATGGACTCCGACTAACTGAAGTCAAAACTGGCCTTCGTGTGATTAGTATCATTCGTCTTTCATCATCCCTCGCACCAATCCTGTGTCTTGCTCCCGAAAACCTGCATGTACCTGGACACAATATAGATATCCACCCCCCGATTACTCGGGGGTTAGCAAAACTCCACTGTTTCGCTAGTGCAAGTATAAAGTGCAAATACGAGCCATACACAACACATTCCGAGAATACAACGAAAGACTTCCCGAGATATATTTAGTTAAAATATAGTTCATGTCTTAAAAGCAGAAACGAAGCAAGTAAGCATTTTGAAAACATTTTTAAATCTCGGGAGTTTTGAAAACATCAGAAATTGAAAAGTTCTGAATTCCTCGAAAGCCATTTAGGGTCACAGCCCCAAAGTTCATTTTCCAAAATGCAAATTCGTTAACAAAACACGGGGTCCACGACCCAACCATTCCGGTCACAGAACACAGGGTCCACGACCCGATCATCCACTTCAGTTCACTTACAAGGACACATTACACATAACACATTATTCTTATGCCATTCTAGTCAAGCACCAAGACTCGATATAATGTCTCTCGACCCCGAGCACAAAGCATTTTGATACTCCGGACAATATCACAATTAACGAAAACATCAACGTCATCCTCAAGATGAAAACCACAACTGGTAACCCGCGGCCGTACCCCTTAGTATCGACCCCCAGACATCCCGTCGGACACTCCGGGTGGGAAACCACTTCCGCGGCCGCACTTAGTATCGACCCCTGACATCCCGTCGGACACTCCGGTGGAAGTTCATCCACACACGCACCCTACCCACTTCCGTTGCCGTACCCCTTAGTATCGACTCCCAGACATCCCGTCGACACCTGTGGAAGGAAAAACACACACACACACGTTCCAAAATCACAGTTGCAAACCACAAGCCTCGAAGGTCAATCACAGTATATATAGTCGAGGTGCCTTACTAGAATGGCCAGTTCATCCAACATATACTCATGACCAAGTAATGATACGATTCATGCTAGAATTTCGACGATGCAGTTAGTACAAATAACATAGCAACGAGGGAAAATACCTATCCAACCACGCCGAACGACACAATGAGACAGGATCATCAATAGGCATACGTTCCAAACATATCTCAAGGAAAGGTTAAGCTATAAATCCACAACGTCATTGTAATACCCAGTAATTATCATTCAGTAATTATCACTCAGTAATTATCATTCAGTAATTGGTACTCAGTAATTTCATTATTGATCATTTATCACTCAGATTCAGTCATGGTATTCATCATTCAGAGTAATTGTATCGTGTATCAGTCGTCATTCATCACTAATCTGACTGGAGTTTTGTGCCGTGTTTATCATCATTGTCATTTTCGTTGCAAGCTGTGCTTGAGGAGTAGCGCACGCTACATACTCCTTTTAGCATATGCTAATTGGGTATAGGTAGCGCACGCTACCGCTCAGCTTTAGCGCATGCTAAGGCTACCTTGGCTGCAGTCCAGAAGGTACTGGACTGCAGGTGAGAATATTTGTAGCGCACGCTACGAGTGGTGAGTAGCGCGCGCTAACGGGTTGTAGTAGCGCACGCTATATGTGTGGAGTAGCGCGCGCTAGGGACGGATCAGGTTGAGTCCAGTGGCTACTGGACTGCACCGGAGTAATTCATAGCGCACGCTATGAGTTATGTTCAGCGTACGCAATCAATATTATAGCGCACGCTAATCGGTTGTCGTAGCGCACGCTATCGATGTTAGATCAGAGGGCAGACGGTTTTCTGGACTCCAGTACTGGGCGTCAAATATTTCGCTAGCGCACGCTAACAATGGATATTAGCGCACGCTAGTAGTATGGCCGTAGCGCACGCTACAAATAGGTACGTAGCGCGCGCTACCGTGTTCGGACGGGGGGTACTGGACTACCCAAATTACACGTTAGCGCACGCTATGCACAAGGGATAGCGCACGCTAACCTGGACTGAGTATATATTGGACAGTTTAGTCAGAGTTCGTCATTTTTCATCTCATTTCATTCCTTCGGTAGTTTTGGGCGATTTCGAGCGATTCGGAGGGGATTCTTCGAGGTGTAATCATCAATCATCATCTTCAAGCTCATCTTTCGGATTGATCATCATTTCGTCATCTTCATCACATCGAATCAAAGGTATTAAACTCTTGGATCTAGAATTTCGGATTTTTGGGTTTTCCTTCCGATTTCTTCGTGTAAGCTTGGATTATCATTGGAATATGTTAGTTATGGATTATCTAACTTGGATAAATATATTCCTACGGATTTAAACGATTATTTTCGGAATTATTCCAAGAACCCTTAGGGTTGACTTCGGTTAATTGGGGATTTTTCCGTTTGATGTTGTTGTAATCATGAGTTATGGATTCCTAATGGATTATTGATATCCTTGGAAGTGTTTTGATGGTTTGAAATACTCATCTTGGAGTTGGTTTCGATTCATTCGAGCTCGGATATCGTTGTGTCGATGTTTGAGTCGATTATGACCGTTTTTGATTTGCGTAATGATCGGATTATTGGTAATTGTGTTATTCAAGGTTGTTCGAGCGACCGATATTTCATTTAGGACGTTGTTCGTGGGACGGACATTCATCATCGGTATTGAGTAAGTTAATTCTTACTCGGTTAAAAGGATATTCATTCCTTTTGTCGTTGTTCATTCATAATCATAACTCATTCATCATTGTATTAATCGTATCAAAACTCGTCATTGTCAATTAATCACCTCACCATAAGGAACTACGGTTCCGATCATTTCATTGAGCTATCATTCATTTCACCATCATTCAATCTTGGTGAGTCATTATTCATTTTCATTGTCACTTTTGTCATATTGTGGCATTCGGGTCATCTTGGCGTGCCGTTGGTATGTGTAGATTTTCATGTCGTGCACATTATAGTCGTGTGTTGGTTGGTGGCCTCACATTGGATCGTGCACACGAGTCGATTGCTCGTGAGGCGATTAGGTACAAGACCACGCGTGTTTGATCGTTGGTGGCTTGTGCACGGACACATTTCCATCCCGGGCGTAGTGTGGCGCCATTCCTTTGAGCCGCATCGATTAGTCGATTCATATAGCATGTTTGATTGCGTATGTTTTGAGAATAATTCATAATTTCGTATATATCATGATTGTGTATTTTCAACCCTTGAGGATTGTTGTTCAGAACCGACCCGTTGGGGATGTTGTTTTTCGTGTCATGGCAAGGCTAAGGCACGGGAGAGCACGATGACGGCGAGGAGTCCAAGTGATACTAGTAGGGGGCCCTACTGCTCACCATTTATTCACCATTTGTGTTTCCTTTATTTATTCCGCTGCAGACATTCCGTTTGAGTGCTCCTTTCATTCAGTGTTGTGTATTTTATCGTCATATAAAATACACATGTATTCTATTTTATCCTGGGTGTGTTGTATAAAACTCCTCGTCGGAGTAATTGATGTTGTAATGTGGTTCGGTACTACATTTACTCGTAATTCATTCATTTTCATTCGCTGGTGGGTCCTACTGGGGTCCACAAGACCGTAATATCCGCCTAGTTTGGGGTGTTACAGAGTTGGTATCGGAGCGTGGTTTGAATACTACCCTCCAAGTCATGTCTCATTTGAAATCATCGTCATCGGACTAGTATCATTGGACTTTCGCGTCACGTGTGACCTGTGCAAATGCCGAGCCAATCAGACCAAGAACCGTAAGATTTCTGATGCCATGGTATAATTTCTGGCAATAATCATTCATTCATAATTCATCAGTTAACAATCCTCATTCATCAATTTCAGTTGTGATCAAGTCGATAATGTTAACTCATTAATCACTCAATTCATTTCATTACTCAGTTGTTGATCTTGAAGATCATATCATCAGTCTTGTTAAATTGTTCAAGATAATCATTTCAGTAACTTCATCAGATAATCATGTCACGTCAACTAATCATTCATGTAATCGCTGTATTTGAGCGCGTATGCTCATTTTCATCATTTCATACTATAATCATAATGTGATACTCATGCGAGATATATAATCATCATATGACTTTCCACTTCAGCATGGAAGGGGCTGGCAGAGGACGTGGAGGACGAGGCCGTGGAGCGGGCCGAATCCCGAGAACTCGTGCGAATACACGTGCAAATGCCAGGAATAATGCTAATTCATCGAGCAGTGATGCCGCCACTCACTCACCTCGGACGCGATCATTCACTATCGGGAGTCGCACTGGACACGGCTCACCGAGGGTGTCCGGGTTGACCCACTCGCATTTATGCAGTGGCATGATGGCCCAAATGACCCAGATGGCTCGATTGATGGAGACGATGCATAACTCCGTCAATCAAAATCAGCAGGCTCCTCCGCCGCCACCTCGCAGGCAAGAGAGGGGTGTAAGCAATATCATTAGCGATATCTCTCGCCGACCACCTACTTTTGAGGGCTCATCCGAGCCGGCGGATATTGTTCACGGCTTGAGCATTTTGAGAAGTTATTTGCTATGGTGGATTGCCCCGAAGGGCATAAAGTTTCATTGCGGCTTACTATCTCGTAAGAGCGCTCATTCATGGTGGTTATCGTTGAGGCCTGAGACGGAACATGTACTTGGGATCGCCAAGACTCTCATGATGGAGAGGTACTATCCGGCCCCACTCGGGAGGCCAAGTTGTCGGAATTACTCACTCCCGACCTTTCGGCGGATGATGACGTTCTCGCCATCGCCGAAAAATTTCAGAACTTCTTCCGTCGCCTCATCTATCATTCACTTAAGCGGACAAGATCAAGTATTTCAAGAAGAGGTCAAACCCCGTATGAGACTTCGCCATTTAATCATAATCGTGCCACTGCCGAGTTCATTGAGAAGGCTCTTACTTACGAGCTTACGGCTAAGGAAA
Organism: Orobanche coerulescens; assembly: GCA_033398695.1. Taxonomy (NCBI): domain Eukaryota; kingdom Viridiplantae; phylum Streptophyta; class Magnoliopsida; order Lamiales; family Orobanchaceae; genus Orobanche; species Orobanche coerulescens. The sequence continues at coordinate 123,432,118 of CM065810.1, forward strand.
TTGCTAAGCAACCTTCGTCTCGCTAGCAAGAAGTCCAAGAACCGTAATCATCGACGGAGTCGCCACTTTCAAGAAACCGCGGCGGGCTCTACTTTTCCGAGCGACCTCCTCGCGTCTAAACCCGCGGAATCTCGGTCGCGAGCGGCGATTCGGCCATCACTGTTTCAACTGTGAGGAACAGGTCATTTCAGCACCAAGTGTCCGGCGATCATCACGTGCCACAATCAGGATTGCGGGCATAGGGCCCGCTTTTGCCGTAGGGACTCTAAACCCACTCCGGCCATCTCAAGCCCTGTGTCATTCAGAGTGCGTAATCAAAGCCACTCACTCGGCTGCTCAAGACGACAGAGCTAAAGGCGAGCCAAGAGCTATCGACGGAGCATCCGGTTCGGGGCCGGCAAGCCCCGAATTTATGAGATGAAGAAGACCGATGATCCCGAGGCCGATGATCTCGTGTACACTCGATATTCTATCTCAACCCGTGTGTACCCTTTTGATACCGGTGCATCTCATTCATTCATTTCCGAGTCATGTTTGAGTAGACTACGTCTGGGTAGTGCTACTAGTTGTGAGCCATATGTCATCGGGCCTACCCGATGGTAGACGCATTATCGGAACCGTGAGGTTCGTAATTGTCCGATTCGCCATGGTCGTGGTATGGCCGGACCTAATCGTAGTAGATTTACCGAGGGACGACATCATCTTGGGTATTGATTGGATGGATCGTCATGATGCCATCATTAGTGTCCGAAAGCGTTTGGTCACTATCATTTCGCATTTATGGAGTTGAATATGTGTTTCGTGGAGGTAATCCATTACTGCTCGCAAAGTCATTAATTTGATGAAAGCAAGAAGATTACTCAATCGGGATGTGTCGTTATTGGTGCTTTATGGCCAAAACCGAGAAATCATCAAGAATGTTAACAGATATTCCGTTGGTGAGGGAATATGCCGATGTTTTTCCGCATTTAGTTACCCGGTTTGCCTCCACAGAGGGATGTGGAATTCACGATTGAGTTGGAGCCCGGTACATCCCCGATATCGAAGGCACCGCACGGATGGCCCGACCGAAATGCAGAATTAAAGAACCAACTTGAGGAGTTGTTCGAGAAAGGTTATATCCGACCGAAAAGTGCCCCCGTGGGGAGCACCGTGTTGTTTGTCAAGAAGAAGGATGGTTCATTCCGCTTATGTATTGATTATCGGGAGTTGAACAGGTGACGATCAAGAATAAGTATCCCTTACTCCCGTATTGACGATCTCTTAGATCAACTTCAGGAGCTTCAGATTTTCCAAGATCGACTTAAGATCCGGATATCATCGCCATGGATTCGAGAGTCGGATATCGCGAGGACAAGCTTTCGAACACGCTATGGTCACTATGAGTTTGTGGTTATGCCGTTTGATTGACTAATGCACTGCGGTATTCATGGAGTTAATGAATCGGGTCTTCATCGACTTTTGGATCGGTTTGTTGTTGTCTTCATTGATGACATTTTGATTTATTCTCGTGACCGGGAGGAACACGAGTCTCACCTTCATCTAGTTCTCGACGTGTTGAGGCGAGAACAACTTTATGGGAAGTTTTCCAAATGTGAGTTTGATGTCCGAGGTGACGCTTTCTCGGACACGTAATTTCATCGACGGAGTTCGCGTCGATCCTCGAAGACGGAGGCTATTCGAGATTGGCTACCTCCGAAGAACGTTAAGGAAACCAAGTTTCCTCGAATTAGCGGGTTATTATCGGCGATTTGTAGAGGGGTTTTCGAATCGCTCAACCCTTAACGAACCTTTGCGGAAGGATAAGAAATACACGTGGTCCGACGCGTCAACGGAGTTTTGAGGAACTCAAGAGGCGGTTAATGTCAAGACTGTACTTTCCTTGCCGCAGGGACTAAGGATTTGTGGTCTATAGTGATGCGTCCAAATGTGGTCTCGATGTGTGCTCATGCAGAACGGGAAAGTTATTGCCTATGCTTCACGGCAATGAGGCCTTACGAGGTTAATTATCCGACCCACGACACGGAGTTAGCGGTAGTGGTGTTCGCTTTGAAGATTTGGCGTCATTATCTTTATGGCGTTACTCGCCGATATTCACCGATCATAAGAGCTTAAAGTATATATTTACTCGAAGGAGTAAAATATGAGCCAGAGACGGTGTTTTGAATTAATAAAACATTATGATATCTAGATCCATTACCAACCGGGCAAGGCGAATGTTATCGCCGACGCCTTCAGTCGTAACTCCGATCAGGAGCAGATCCAAGCCCGTTTAACAATTCGAAGGAGCTTCAGGAATTCCTTAGACCGAGATCGAGTGCAGCCCGGCGAGTTCAGGGGCACTTTGTATGTTAGAGATTTCATCGTCACTCGAGGAGGAAATCCGAGAGAATCAGGGTTCGGACCCATCATTGTTGCGCATCCGAGAGGATGTGGCTCAGGGGAAAGCCCCTGGATTTGTGGTCCACGAGGATGGACTTTTGAGGTTTAAGAATCGGTTGTGCGTACCGGCGAATGACGAGTTGAAAAACTCGATTTTGAAGGAAGCTCATGCTACCCCTTATTCTGTGCATCCGGGGTCTAGTAAGATGTACAAGGACTTGAAACAAAATTACTGGTGGAGTAATATGAAGCGAGAAGTCGCAGAATTTGTTTCGAGATGCTTAACCTGTCAACAAGTTAAGATTGAACATCAGCGACCGGTGGGTATGCTGAAACCTCTTCCTATTCCCGAGTGGAAGTGGGAAGACATTTCTATGGATTTCATCACGAGTTTGCCGACGTGTCGTCGTGGCATGAACACGATCTGGGTGATCGTGGACCGCTTAACCAAATCAGCTCATTTCCTTGAGATCAAGGATACGTGGGGTCCCGAGAGACTTGCCCGATTGTTCATTAAAGAGATAGTCGACCGCACGGTACTCCTAAAAGTATCGTTTCCGATCGTGACGGACGGTTTGTGTCGCACTTTTGGAAATCGATTCATCGCGCTATGGGAACTCGGCTTAACCTCGATCGCTTTTCATCCTCGGTCGACGGACAATCGAGAGAGGACCATTCGGACATTAGAGGACATGTTGAGGGCATGCGTCCTCGATTGGAAAGACGATTGGGAAGCCCAACTACCATTGATCGAGTTCACGTATAATAGATTGGCATGCTTCGATCAAGATGGCACCTTACGAGGCCTTGTATGGTCGTCGTTGTCGATCTCCGTTGTGTTGGGACGACTTATCGAGAATCATTGGGCACCGAGCCCGATATGCTTATAGCCGCCGTGAGAAGGTAGCTTTGATCGAGTCGTTTGTTGATGGCTCGAGTCGGCGAAATCATATGCGTATAACCGTAAATCGACCATTAGAGTTCGAGGCTGGTGACCACGTGTTGGTCAAGGTATCCCAGTCGTGGTATCTTCCGTTTTGGGAAGAGAGGAAGTTGAGTCCGAGATTCATTGGACCATTTGAGATTTAGGATCGAGAAGGCGAGTTAGCTTATCGATTGGCTTTACCTCCGGCGTTGAGCCGAATTCATAATGTGTTTCATGTCTCCCGATTGCGGAAGTATGTTGCCGACCCGAGTCACATACTTGATTCGAATCGAGATCGCCGACGATCATTCATATGAGGAGCGTCCTATACGAGTTTTAGAGCGGCGAATCAAGCAGTTGAGGAATAAGACGATTCCTTTGGTTAAAATTCAGTGGTCTAGACACGGAGTCGAAGAGGCTACTTGGGAAACCGAGGATAGTATGCGGGAGAGTTATCCCGAGTTGTTTGACCCTTAGTTTCGGGGACGAAACTCTTTTAAGGGGGGGTGTATGTAATACCCAGTAATTATCATTCAGTAATTATCACTCAGTAATTATCATTCAGTAATTGGTACTCAGTAATTTCATTATTGATCATTTATCACTCAGATTCAGTCATGGTATTCATCATTCAGAGTAATTGTATCGTGTATCAATCGTCATTCATCACTAATCTGACTGGAGTTTTGTGCCGTGTTTATCATCATTGTCATTTTCGTTGCAAGCTGTGCTTGAGGAGTAGCGCACGCTACATACTCCTTTTAGCGTACGCTAATTGGGTATAGGTAGCGCACGCTACTGCTCAGCTTTAGCGCATGCTAAGGCTACCTTGGCTGCAGTCCAGAAGGTACTGGACTGCAGGTGAGAATATTTGTAGCGCACGCTACGAGTGGTGAGTAGCGCGCGATAACGGGTTGTAGTAGCGCACGCTATATGTGTGGAGTAGCGCGCGCTAGGGACGGATCAGGTTGAGTCCAGTGGCTACTGGACTGCACCGGAGTAATTCATAGCGCACGCTATGAGTTATGTTCAGCGTACGCAATCAATATTATAGCGCACGCTAATCGGTTGTCGTAGCGCACGCTATCGAGGTTAGATCAGAGGGCAGACGGTTTTCTGGACTCAGATCGGGCGTCAAATATTTCGCTAGCGCACGCTAACAATGGATATTAGCGCACGCTAGTAGTATGGCCGTAGCGCACGCTACAAATAGGTACGTAGCGCGCGCTACCGTGTTCGGACGGGGGGTACTGGACTACCCAAATTACACGTTAGCGCACGCTATGCACAAGGGCTAGCGCACGCTAACACGGTAGTATATATTGGACAGTTTAGTCAGAGTTCGTCATTTTTCATCTCATTTCATTCCTTCGGTAGTTTTGGGCGATTTCGAGCGATTCGGAGGGGATTCTTCGAGGTGTAATCATCAATCATCATCTTCAAGCTCATCTTTCGGATTGATCATCATTTCATCATCTTCATCACATCGAATCAAAGGTATTAAACTCTTGGATCTAGAATTTCGGATTTTTGGGTTTTCCTTCCGATTTCTTCGTGTAAGCTTGGATTATCATTGGAATATGTTAGTTATGGATTATCTAACTTGGATAAATATATTCCTACGGATTTAAACGATTATTTTCGGAATTATTCCAAGAACCCTTGGGGTTGACTTCGGTTAATTGGGGATTTTTCCGTTTGATGTTGTTGTAATCATGAGTTATGGATTCCTAATGGATTATTGATATCCTTGGAAGTGTTTTGATGGTTTGAAATACTCATCTTGGAGTTGGTTTCGATTCATTCGAGCTCGGATATCGTTGTGTCGATGTTTGAGTCGATTATGACCGTTTTTGATTTGCGTAATGATCGGATTATTGGTAATTGTGTTATTCAAGGTTGTTCGAGCGACCGATATTTCATTTAGGACGTTGTTCGTGGACGGACATTCATCATCGGTATTGAGTAAGTTAATTCTTACTCGGTTAAAAGGATATTCATTCCTTTTGTCGTTGTTCATTCATAATCATAACTCATTCATCATTGTATTAATCGTATCAAAACTCGTCATTGTCAATTAATCACCTCAGTCATAAGGAACGACGGTTCCGATCATTTCATTGAGCTATCATTCATTTCACCATCATTCAATCTTGGTGAGTCATTATTCATTTTCATTGTCACTTTTGTCATATTGTGGCATTAGGGTCATCTTGGCGTGCGGTTGGTATGTGTAGGATTTTCATGTCGGGCACATTATAGTCGTGTGTTGGTTGGTGGCCTCACATTGGGTGTGCACACGAGTCGATTGCTCGTGAGACTGATTAGGTACAAGACCAAGCGTGTGTGATCGTTGGTGGCTTGTGCACGGACACAATACCATCCAGGGCCTAGTGTGGCGCCAATCCTTTGAGCCGTCATGATTAGTCGATTCATATAGCATGTTTGATTGCGTATGTTTTGACAGGATAATTCTTTATTTCAGATATATGATGATTGTGTATTTTCTACACTTGAGGATTGTTGTTACGTATGGCGGCCCGTTGGGGATGTTGTTTTTAGTCATGGCAAGGCTAAGGCACGGGGAGAGCACGATGACGGCGAGGAGTCCCAGTGATACTAGTAGGGGGCCCCAGTCTGTTCAGTCATTTATTCAGTCATTTGTGTTTCCTTTATTTATTCCGCTGCAGACATTCCGTTTGAGTGCTCCTTTCATTCAGTGTTGTGTATTTTATCGTCATATAAAATACACATGTATTCTATTTTATCCTGGGTGTGTTGTATAAAACTCCTCGTCGGAGTAATTGATGTTGTAATGTGGTTCGGTACTACATTTACCTGTGTAATTCATTCATTTTCATTCGCCTGGTGGGTCCCAGTCGGGGGTCCACGGCACTGTAATATCCGCCTAGTTTGGGGTGTTACAGTCATAATCACACAAAACGATACCCCCACACATACTTAGACAAGCATATTTAACAACGAAATCATACGAGTCATCTTTTAAGGAAGTATTGAAAAGCATATCAATTCCTTTGAAAGTTGATTATAGGCATTCATAAATTACGTATCGTAAATTACCAACTAATATATATCCACAAAACACGTAATGTATGGGCAAGATACTTGCCTCGAATAACCACAACGCAGAGAATCGATCGAAGTAGGTTGGCACGAACCGACTACGAACTCGCCGACTCCACCGAACGACAATCCGCAACAATGAACTATGAACGAAAACAATAACAACGAAAATGAATTCCAAAGTACGACCCAAAGCCGCTGAATTCAAAGAACGAATGACGAAAGTTCAAGTGTTTTCCCCAAAACGGCCAAGAACACGATTCGTCCCGACAAAACATGAAAACAGAATTCTAAGTCGAAATATGGATATACAATCCATAGAATATGTTTAACAACATCATTTAACCATAATCGATCCATCGAAAACGGATGAAAAACGAGATCGAGGACAAATCCCCCAAAAAGTCAATTCGAAGGAAATCAAGAAATATACTTCGATTCGACGAAGAACAATGGATTAAATGATGTTAAACACAAGAATACTATCAAGATTAATCATACCCATCATGTATTAATCAACAACACGGAACGAATCGGATAAAAATGCAAAAACCCCCAAATTTTCCCAAAATAGGGTTCTAGGAAATCTCACCTTGATTCGCTGGATCAAAGGAGGTTATGGAGGGATTAATCGATGATATGAACTCCCAATCTTCGTGGATTAGTTGCTTGACAACATGTCTCCTGGATCGCCAAGTCTCCAGCCGCGGAGAGGAAAAGATGGAAATGAAAAACGGGTGAAAATATGGCTACTCTGTCATATTTATACAGGCACGGCCTAGCGTGCGCTACACCTTCCGGACTAGCGCGCGCTAACGGGCAACCTCGGCCGATAACCCTCGGTCGTGGCCCGCAAGGCCCTGGTACTGAAGACTCAATCTGCCGGCCGGATCCTGCCTGCCCGACCGCGATAGCGCGCGCTGCGCGGACGCTAGCGTGCGCTAGCCGATCTGTCCAGAACCCTCGATCGAATCGCCCGGCTGGTAACGTCGCTAGCCGGCGGCGGCGCGCTACGCCTGCCGACTAGCGCGCGCTACGCCTGCCGACTAGCGCGCGCTACGCTCGGCGTAGCGTGCGCTACCTGCCGATCCTTCCTGATTCCAGAACTCCAGAAACCACACTGTCCGGCCCGATAGCGTGCGTTGGTCGACCAAGCTAGCGTGCGCTATACCTGCCGAGCTAGCGCGCGCAGACTTCCGGCCATAGCGTACGCTACGCAGGTTCCTGCCGCACTCGTCCGGCCGCTACCCGAAATCATCCGGCCAGAACCCACAACCGTCCGGCCCGATTCAAGCCGTCCGGCGATCCCGCAACCGTTTGGCGATCCAAGCCGTCGAGGGCTCGGCGACTTCGATTTCGAAAGCGTCACGGGCGAACACGACGAAAAGTTCGCGGACAACATCAACGACCCGGAATGAAAACATAATACCATAATTAGTCATACGCGACCAAGAAACGGGTCGAGACAACAATTACAGATACGGATACCCGTAACTTCCAAGAAATTACAAAATGGCCCAAAACGCCCGGAAATCACGATACATGATCGAATAACCAAACCGAAGTTCACAACACGTCTAACAAAGTTAAACGGACTTACGGGAAACTCAAAACAGCAGTTTCGAACGAGATTCGCAAGAGCCGAACTCAAGTGCGGAAAAGTCGTTAAAAAGCACGGAACTCAACTCCGAAACGAACTCGGATGTCAAAAAGTGTAGAATTAATCATTCTCAGAATGACGAAACGGTCATGAGCGAGTCGTCAAAACGGACTTCGGCCGAAAAAAAAGAAATTTATCGAAAATCAAAAATTGCGGATATTACATCAATAATACACAAAAAGTATAAAAAATTAGACAAATTATCACAATCTGTCAAGAGTTACGGCCGTAACATTAAGGAGTTACGGCCGTAACTTGGATGAATTACGGCCGTAACATTCAGTAGTTACGGCCGTAACTTGGCTTCGCCAATTTGCTCACTGGTTGCTTTGAGAGTTATGTTTTCATTAATTTCTCGGACTTTGCGTTTTTGCCCCAAATCTTCTTCGGATGATAACTTTTGATATATAACTCGATTTTGAATCCGGAAAAGGCCGAATTCGTCTCGGAAAGCCCTACAACATGAATATATCAAAATTCAACAAAGAGAATATTTAATAAACATGTTATTTCTTGAGTAAATCAGTTATTCAATCCGATTAAGACTAGATTTACATCATCATCCGATAAAAATAAAATTATTAAAAACTAATTAATTAAAAGAAAAAAACGAGTAGACTAGCTCAATTATGCGTGAAATTTATCGATACAAACCATGGATAAGTGTATAAAACTGACACTTATCAGTTAATATGACCCAATCGTAAATGCCACAAATACGTTGGATTTATGCTCGAAGGATCTTTTCCTTTATTAGGATTAGTTAAAGAATTAAGTGATTTATAATTATGCAAGGGAGCTGGTGCAGCATTAATGATATAAAGTTCTTCACTATAAGTACTCGCACAAACATATTCACCGTTTCTTTTAATAACTGCATTATCTTCAAAAGAAACTGAATATCCATCACGACGCAATTTAGAAACTGAAATTAAATCCATTCTAAAATGGGGTAGTAATCATACATTATTTAGAACTAAAATTCTATCATCAACTTTTAGCTGCACGACTCCCACTGCAACAGCCTTCAGCCTGGAATAGTCGCCCCAACTTATTGTAATCTCATCCGTACTAAGTACCTTGGTTACTTGGAACCCCTGCGAGTCATAACAAATATGATCAGTGGAGCCCGAATCTACTATCCACGAAGTGATAGAACAGGCAGCCAAACATGTTTTGACTACTAGTGCATGAGACGTATCTTTGTTAGGGCAGTCACTCTTGAAATGATCTTTCAAACCGCAATTGAAGCACTTTCCCTTCGGCTTTTTGTTCGCCTTGGGTTGAGGAGCCTTTGACTGAGGAGCTTTACCCTTAGCTTTGAAGGTTGCCACTTGCTTTTGACCAACCTGCTTTTTCTTCTTTCCCCATTTGGGTTTTGAAGAAGTAGCACCGGTTGCCGCAAGAATTTTATGATAACCTTGTTTGAAGAGACCTTCGGCAGACTGAAGCTCTATCAGAAGTTCCGCCAATGTGTAAGTCCTTCGATTCATATTGTAGTTGAGGTGGAATTGGTCAAAGCTTCTTCGTAAACTGCCCATGATAATATCGACCTGCCACTCCGCATCGATAGTGGCCCCCAGTATGCTCAGTTCGTTCAAATGAGACATCATTTTAAGAACGTGAGCCCTTACTGGGGTCCCTTCAAATATTTGCTTTGTCATCAAAACCCTCATTGCATTTTGCCTAGCCGCCCTGTTCTAATGACCAAGCATCCCAGTGAGATTTTTCATCATTTCCGCGGCCGAGTCCATCGTCTGATGCTGATGTTGCAATACATTTGTCAGTGAAGCCAAAATGTAACAGCGAGCCATCTCATCAGACTTTTTACATTTCCGGAATTCAGCCAACTCTTCAGGAGTGGCATCCGTTTCTGGTTCCAAAGGGCTCTCCTCAGTTAAAACAAATTTATGCCCCTCGGCAGTCAAGACAATATCAAGATTTCTTTTCCAGTCGGCAAAGTTAGTGCCATCAAGTTTGTTTTCTTTGAGAATAACAGCTAATGGATTGAAAGACATCTGAAAATAAAATTAAAAACACCATTCATCACATACGCATAATATATTGAAAACCTTAAAATGCAATATATATGCAATCAACCAACACCTTGGAAAACCGCACATGCAAGCCACGATAGTGTGGACGTTTACACATATATTTTCAAGTAGATTTTAACGTCTTTAATTTTACTATCTAGCCAAGATGCGTTTTGACAAGTAAAATTAATAATTGGTTCCTCTTGGCCATGTATTAAATTAACATAGACTCCGATGGGGAGCTTATTAATTAATACACCTAAGTGAACACCATAATTTAACAAACCTTAGAATATTATTTAATGATAATAGTCCTACAGATGGAGAGGTCCTATCATAAAAAACAATATTCACTTTTTTGTTATCAGATTTGAAGTTTAAAACCAGTGAGTCAATAATTAGCACATCCGATGTGGAGGAAGACTCTAATGTCAACGCGCATGCTAATTATTTCACAATTTAAACCAATTATGGAGGCCAATTTGATTTTGAAAAATCAATTTAAAATCACTTAGTTATTTGGAAAAATTAAGGTTTTTAATTTTCTCGTCCTAACATGCAAGGAAACATATCACGCATACATCCATACATGCCACACATCAAAACAATAAAAACCAACAAAATAAAATAAAAAATTGGATAATTAAATCCAATTATCATGGCTTTTATTCCTCGTTTTGAATAACGAGAAAATCTTCGGCTCGTTTGCTCCCACTGCTTCAAGCATCTCGCGGAAAAACGAATCGAACGACCCGAATCCGGACAACTTGACCCGATGGCCGCTGCCCGGCCTGCTGACCGCTGCCCGGCCCGCTACCCGAACTGCCCGACCCGCTGCCCGAGCTGCCCGACCTGCCCGAGCTGCCGCTGGTCGAGTGCAGCAGGCCACAGCCGAGACAACTGCTGGCCGAGTCCCGATCGGCACCCTGCTGGTCTCGGTCGGTTCATCTGATCGGGACTTCTCTTCGCGCTGGACTTTTTTCTCTTTCGTACTTTGTGTGTTCCAATTCGATTACAATTTTATTCGAAATAAAATACATCTAATTTACAGCAAATTACAAAAAAAAATCCTATTCTACCCGTGGATTTTCTCACGGGAAAAACTTATACATGCCTCAAAACCGGGCCAAATTACCAAAACACGTAAATAAATAAAAAACATCACACAACCATGATAATTGGATCATATTTTCCTGCAAGACAAATTCTAGCAAAATATTCCAAAAAAATATACTATATGAATATTTAATTGCTAGCATATTAATCACCAAATTAATTAAATTGAACAGAACCTAAAGACCGACTCCGATACTAATTGTTGGAATATAAAACGCAACAGAAGCTAGTTGGTGAAAATTATTTTATGAAAGGTTTTATAAACTAATCAACATAAAAACCCGATCTATTTAGGCTTGTCAATTAATTAACTAAACAGATTAACAAACAATTAAATATATATATTTACGCATGAGAGTCGGTAATTTATACCTTTGACGCAAAGTGGTAGGAAATCCCTTTTGGTCGATTTATCTACTCTTCGTACTCTTCTCCGATCTTCTTGTATTTCTACCTCAAGATCTTCTAGAGTATATCCCGCCTATGTCCGGATATCGTGTGGGCAACAATCTACCGGATCAAATTTGGACAGCAAGGGGTCGGCCGAAATCTCTTCTCAAGAAACTCACGATTGTTGTTTTCTCTATTTTTCTTGAATATTTTCAGTATTTTAGAAAATATTGTGTTCACTAAATTGTGGAATCCAAGATACAAGTCAAGATCCACAATTAAACACACAGACAGAAAATCGATTTTCTTGGGCAAATTATGATATGAATGTCTTTATTTATAGGTGTTTTGGGCTACTCTAGGGACCTTAAGGAGGATATGGTAAGGACTCCCAACAGATATCTTCTTTCAAATATTAGGACTCTTCCTAATATTAAGACTCTATTAATATCAACTTAGTCCACTAAAAGGTTGATATTGCACTTCCTACCAAAATCCCAAATTACAAAATTTGGCTCCTTTTTGAATTAATTATTTCCCGTATTTAAGATATTCCATATCCATTAATTAATTTAAGCTACTGACAGCTTTTAATTAATTAATATATTATACATGAGTATACCACTCAACTTTTATTATTATATCGGAAAATTAATTCCACCTGCAGGGTTTAATATAATAATCCTTTCGAGTGCCTCAAGGGACATGATCAACCCGACTGGTCGGGACACGATTTCTAGATATAATATTAATTATCATATAAATAATAATATTGCCCAAAATATCTAGCATATTGAGTCACTCATTGTGGCTCTCACCCATGATAAATCAAAGCGATAAATATTAAATATTAATCACTAGAATTAAGAAATAATAATTGTTCGAGATGTACGTTCTTCTTATAGTCAGTACAGAAGAATCTATCTCACCTCGATCCTGTTCAACATATACCGAATACGCTAATATATGCTAATGGTCAAGACCAACCAATCTCAAGCATATACTACAACCTCTCACATAACGGTCTAATGTTATATAGGCTATGAACTAATTATTACTATATAAGGAACCGATAATGTGATCTTCTGTGTGACAAGACACACCACATTATCTACAATATAAAGTAATGTAGACTATATTTGCATAACCATAGCGTGAAAAAATATGCAAAATATGTGATAAATGAATTAAATATTCTCATAGATAAATACCGAGAAATTAGGTAATACAAGCATAAAGTGTAATATCCGGATTTATTATTGTGTATTTCATCTGTATTCGAACCCTGTATTATTCGGATTTGTGATCTCAATAATTAGAGTATGATATTTCTCACATTGGTATCTTTGTACATAAGTATATCGTCATGTAAAATTTCTCATGCAAACTCATGATAGCGCACGCTAAGAATGTAGCTTAACGCGCGCTATCGGCTACTACTAGCGCACGCTATGAATGTAGGATTTGCGTGCGCTAGGCAATCAATTATTGAGCTAGGCGGCTAGCACATGCGCCAGCCGGTACATGGGTCCGGATAAGATTCCCGCGGACGAACCTGGACAGATTTGGAGTCAACGCTTATTAGCGTGCGCTAAGAATGGTATGTAGCGTGCGCTAATCAACTATTGTGCAGAAACTTTATTTAAAGGACAACACTCCATTTCTACCTATTCCCTTCGTTTGTTCTTCGTCCTTTGGAAGTCCAGAGAGCTTTTCCTACTCCTTAAGCACATACAAATCCGCTGTACTTGATCATTAAATATTAAAGAGTGCTTACACTTGATCATTGAAGAAGAATTCACCTTGAAGTGACACTCAAGCAACTAGAGCTGGATTCTACCTTTTTGGATCAATGATTTCTTTCTATCTCCAACTTTAGATTCGTGTTATGAAGAATGAGATGATCATGCTAACAAGATATTGAGTTCTATTGGTGAATTATTCAACAAATATCATGTTTAGAAGATTGGAGTAATTACACTTATGATATTGTCGTTGGAACCTCGTAGTTGGAATCCTAGTACTTCAAATGATGAGAGGAACATTCTGAAGTTGATTATCCGTATGATTTATGTTGTCTTATTGATCATAAAATTGGAGGTGATATCATTTTCGGTTATAAGGACTTAAGGGAATAATCATCTTAGATTGCATATTTTCTTATAAGCTGGAATTGTTAGTTTATCTCTATGGTTAAATCGGGATGTAATGATGATATTGAAATCTAGTGCGTCGACCTCAAGAACACCAAACTTCGCATGAGAATTGTAATCAAGATGGATTATGGTGTTGTGATGATTATACGTATCCTTGTATCTCGAAGTCGTTTAATCCGTAAGATCATTTCATAAGTTATGAACATGATATATAGACGGATAACGTACGTTAATCCCTAAGGAGTTCGTAAGTTTCATCATCGTTAGAACAAGTTTGCTGCCCAGTAATGAAACTGCCATGCACGTTTAGCGTGCGCTAAGCTATGTGAATTAACGTATGCTAACGGGCTTATTTAGCATACGCTACGATTGAAACTTAGCGTGCGTTAAGTCATCAGGCGATTTAGTCGGCTGATCAGTGAGGTACTGACCGTGCATGGTTAGCGTACGCTAGGCTGTGCGTAATGGCGTGCGCTAACGAGTAGCCTTAACGTACGCTACATAGGATGCGTAGCGTGCGTTAAGCAAACCAAACAGATTTCTTTTAAGAACTTTCGACCGTATTTTGGATTGTTAGATGTTTGTTCGACGTGAGATGAATTCTATATTATTTCTTTTGTTAAGGTTCGAGCTTGCTACATGATTGATCGAAGGGGCGACCTTCGAGTATTTCGTTTTTCGTGGAAGTATTGTTCTTGTCTTTGAATCGAGGTAAGTACTCTAATTAGAATTGTTTATATTATGACAGTTATGTTGTGATTGTATTGTGTATATGTGTTGTGATTATATGTCCACCATGCGTTGATCCGACGGGAATCATCATGGGAATCTATAGGTGTGTGCGCTGGATCGTTGGACAGGTAGTTCCACTATGTGTTGGTCCGACGGGATCATCATGGGAATCTATAGCTGTGTGCGCTGGATCGTTGGAATGCCATCAGTATGTTGAGACTGTTATGTGTTGTTGTTATTTCTCGTTGGAGAAACTTGTTATGATAGAATTGTTGATTATATCACTGTTGTATGATTATTGTACTTGTACTAGCATCGTTGTGCTAACCCCTTCGGGGGTGAACATTTGTTTATGTTCAGGATCCAGGAGAGCGGGGAAACAACCACTGGAGCTGCATGACGACGAGGGTGCAGAGTGATGTTCCGGACGGGTTTATTTGTCTGTTGTTTGTTGGTTATTTTCAATAAGTGCTCGAGTACGTAGTCGTTTATGATGATTTGGATTTGGTGATGTATTAATACTTTTCCGTTGAACATTCGTACTTTTAGTATTGGTCAGAACTGTTATATCTTATTTCCGTTATTTTCATTCGTTGGTATCTTGTTAATGACTTTTCAATTCTTCAGCCTTGTAAATCCTTATGTAAAGGATTTACAGCGCTGTAATATTCCTGAATATATCGGGGGTGTTACATAAAGTATGCTTTGACGTATACAACCCTAACACAACTACTCCTGTAAATGCATCTCATACTTTTTAAAACATGATGAATGAATTCAAAAACATTCAAAAGGCCCATGAGACTCTGAAACGAGAAAACATACAACTCGAACTTTCAAACTTAGAGTTGAAAGAAGAAAATGACTTGCTGAAAAATAACTACAAAAACATGTGTATTGATTGTGAAAACAGCAAGGTCACATTTGAAAAACTCATGGAAAGCAATCATCAACTTGCTAAATATCTAAATGAGACTAAGTCTTATAATGAAAGCAAGACAAATGATTTCGCTCTACTCGAAGCCAAAGTAAAAACTCTCGAGAAACAAGAAGGAGAATTAGAGACCATCTTGAAATCATTCGAGAAATTATCTAAACGGATGGAAGAGATTCTAAGCACTGAGCAACATGCTCATGATAAAAGTGGCTTATGATATAACTCATTCTCCAACAAAGGAAAAACTATTACGGTGCTTGTCAGGGGTGTGGAACCCATTCCTGTACCTGAAGAGACCCCGAGTCCCGTAAAGGCAATAGTTGCCCTGCATACAACAAAGGCTGCCATTCCGCCACCAATGTCATATCATAGACAGCGGAACCCTCAGCCTCAAGGACCTGTAAGGCATAACCAACAGCATGCTCCCCGAGCATATCAAAAGCGCCAACATCCATTCAGAAAGAAGGTTGTATCTAAATATCAAAGGCCTGCACCGCAATACTTTCAACAGTACAGTGCACCTAGATATTGGATATAGGAGCCCCGTATCCATCCAAAAAGCAAGTCGCCATGCAGTACAATCAATAGCTCTGGGAATCCAACTGGAGACACAGGAGGCAAGCTGTAAGGCCTAAGAAAATGGCTTCACCTCCGAGATGGCAATCGTACTCGAATAATAATATTAACCTTCGATTTTACATGAATAATTACCAAAGTTACAGCAACTATGTGCCTGCCCCACGTAGACATCGCAAAACTGGACCAAAAGTAACCTACTGTATGTTAGGCAAATGTGGATACCAAAAGGCACTAACATTCATGGACCCAACAATCAAAGGGGAACTAAATCTATTTAAATCCTATGCTTACAGGATATCAAAGAAAAGGACTTCTGGTACTTTGACAGCGGATGTTCTCGGCACATGACAGTAGATATCAGCAAGCTGTCAGAATACGTAGAAGGTCGCGGTCCAAAGGTGCGCTTCGGTGATAAGTCTAAAAGAAGAACAAGAGGGAAGGGAACCGTGCTTGTAGGAAAGTTTAAAGTGACCGATGTAGCATATGTTGAAGGCCTACAGTACAATCTACTTAGTATCAGCCAGTTCTGCGACAAACAACTCTCAGTAAAATTCTATATAGATCACTGTAGAGTGAAGAACATCTTGACCAAAGAAGTTGTTCTCACAGGAAGCAGGTCAGGTAATATGTATATTGCTGACTGGAAGCCTACGAGCTCCACTATTCCTTGCTTTGTTGCCAAAGGCACTGCAGATCAAAGCTGGCTATAGTACAAAAGGATGTCGCACATCAACTTCAAGACGATCAACAAACTCGCCAGACAGAGAATGGTTAGAGGTTTGCCCGATGTGTCATTCTAAAAAGAAAGCGTCTGCAGGTCAGAAAGGCAAACAAATTAAAACCACCCTGAAAATCAAATCATACCAGTCCGCTCACAGAGTTCTGGATATGCTACATATGGACCTCTATGGTCCTGCAGACCCTGTAAGTTTGGGAGGTAAGAAATATTGTCTCGTTATTGTTGATGATTACTCCAGGTATGATTGGACAATCTTTATAAGCAAGAATAAATAAACCACAACAAAGTTGCCAGAGCACTTGAGAAAGCTTCAAAATGAGAAAAGGTTGAGTATCGTGTCCATTCGTTCCGACAGTGGTACTAAATTCACAAATCGCTTTATAGAGCAATACTGTTCGGACAATGGAAAACAGCATGAATACTCAGCAACCCAGACTCCTCAATAAAATGGTGTTGCCGAGCGAAAGAATAGGATGCTCAAGGAAGCCACAAGAACCATAATTGCCGCAAGCAAGTTGCCACAGCGTTTCTGGGGCGAAGCAATAAATACAGCATGCTATACACAAAACCGCTGTATTATCACAAGCATCATAACAAAACAGCCTATGAGGTATGGAATAATAGAATGCCGTTAGTTTCATATTTTCACATATTTGGATGCCGGTGTTATGTTTCAAATAACGGGAAAGATCAACTCAAGACTTTTGATGAGAATTCGGATGAAGGGATATTTGTAGGATATTCCTCTGTCAGCAAGGCTTTCAGAATCTTTAACAAAAGTAAGCTGACAAACGAGGAATGTGTACATGTAGTGTTTGATGAACCTCACCATGATTTTACAGGAGTAGAAGACTTAACCCAGAATATCCAAACACTCTCCATGAATGACCCTCAAACTCCAACAGAGCATGTCGTTGACTTAGAGATCAACCCCGCAGCTGTAAGAACAGAGGTAGTTGAAGCTGATGCTGTACAAGATGAAGTCAAAACTACAGCACCACAAGATACAGTACGGGACGCAGAACTATAACCCGACAGTAGATGGCTAAGAGATCACCTTCAGGAGTTAATCATAGAAGACATTGATGCCGGTGTATCTACCCGAAGAAGAATATAGAGCACGAACGGTGGTTATAAGTTCCTAAACTCTATCTCATCCTTTACATGTTGTATTTCTTTATACTTGAACATTAGAACGATATTGTTACCTGCATATTGAGTATTTATGCTTACAGTATGTTGAGAGGCGGACGTGGACGTGGTCGCGGCCGTGGATGTGGACGAAAGAATGCCAAAAGAGAAGCTTCGCCTTCTAATCAGGCCAGCCACAGTTCAGGCGAGCCACAGAGATCTATCAATAATGAACCGGAACCTGCTGTGCCCGAAATCCTTCGTCAAGTGGTGAACCAGATGACTCAGTTCGCCCAGTTCGTGGACCGAATGCAGGTGGCGGTAGGTTTACAGCAGGGAGAGAGACAGCAAGGGATCCCAGACATGGGAAATCGAGGTGACCGATGGTTGCAAGAGGTGGCGAATATGCAACCACCTAAATTTGATGGCTTTTCTGAGACTCCCACATGGGATCATTGGTTGAAGGAATTGGAGAAAATTTTTGCCGGGATTAACTGCCCAGACGACCGGAGAGCCTCTATCACTCAATACTTTCTGATAGGGGAAATGTCCGAATGGTGGGAAGCCATCCGGCCTGTAGACCATGATGCTGATTGGACAGAGTTTAAATTGATGATGGAAGCTCGATCGCCTCGTCTGTGAGGAAGCCAAAGTTCGGGAGTTTTTCTCCGCGCAGCCGTCAGACGAACCTGTATCCCAGACAATTAAGACGTTTAACCAACATCTGGCATTTGTTTGACATCTGGTCAAAACAGATGCAGAAATGATGATCCATTTTGATATGAGGATGAAACCAGAAATCCAGAGGTACATGTCCGGATTTGAATGTACCACACTCCGTCAATACCAGGATAAGGCGTTGGTGTACGAAATCAAGAAAGCATCAATGGAGAAGTTTACGGAGTCCAAGAAGCAGAAAGTCTCTGGTACTTTTACAGAGCACAAGAGCGGCGGGCCCCGCAAGGCCCAGTCATCTTTTCATTCTTTCAAGAAAGGATACAGCAAGGAGGTGTTTTAACTGTGGTCGCCCAGGCCACCTTTGGCGTGATTGTTTGCGCACTCCAATTACATGTTTTGATTGCGGACAAGAAGGGCACCGTGCAACGTTTTGCAAGGATGACACCAAGTTCAAAGGAACCCGTACATCGCAGCCAATTCAGAAGGAAGCTAGTATCCAACAGACGCAGCAAAGTGTTCAGATGCCTCAGAATTTTGGCCGCGGATGAGGCAGAGGACAGTGGGACCGAAAGGGTACATCGAGTGCCGGATTTGTTCCCCCACGTCTATACGAGATGAGGAGAACATACGATCAGGATGCTGCTGTCGCATCAGGTACTGTTCAGATCCTTTCCCAGCCAGTTAGCGTTTTATTCGATACAAGAGCCACGCATTCATTTATATCCTTGTCTTGTGTAAATCGTTTGAATATTTCTGGTTTTCATAATTGTGAACCTTATGTTGTTGGTTTACCGAGTGGAGAGAGGATTGTTGGAAACTTAGAAACTAGAGATTTCCCTGTATCATTTGGAGGCAGAGAGTGGCTCTCAAATCTGATTGTGATAGAAATGCAAGGAGACGATCTGATACTCGGAGACGATTGGCTTAATCGATATGGAGATATTGTAAACTATCGAAGGAGGAATATCTCACCGATCGCTGACGATGGTTCCGAAATATTGTTTGAAGGATGGAAACCAGGAAGCTCATGAAAGTTGATTAAGGCGATGAAAGCTGTCAAATTGTTGAAACAGGGTTGTACCGGATACTGGTGTTATGCAATGAAGAATGAAGACGAAATTGTGGAACTTTCATCCATTCCTGTTGTGAATGAGTTTCGGGATGTATTCCCTGACGAGTTACCTGGACTACCTCCACGACGGGATGTAGAATTCACCATTGAGCTGGAACCCGGAGCTACACCAATTTCTAAGGCACCATATCGTATGGCACCTACTGAGATGTACGGACTGAAAAAGCAGCTGGAGGAGTTACTGGACAAAGTCTATATCTAGCCAAGCGTCTCGCCTTGGGGAGCGCCAGTTCTTTTTGTCCGGAAGAAGGATGGATCGCTTCGACTGTGTATTGACTATCGAGAGCTGAACAATATGACGATTAAGAACATGTATCCATTGCCACTGATAGATGATTTGTTTGACCAGTTGCAAGGAGCAACAATATTTTCTAAAATCGACCTGAGATCAGGATACCATCAGCTGAGGATTAAGGAATCCGATGTTCCGAAGTCAGCATTCAGAACTCGTTACAGACACTATGAGTTTGTAGTGATGCCGTTTGGTCTCACTAATGCACCTGCTGTATTCATGCAATTGATGAACCGAGTGTTCATCAAATATTTGGATAAATTTGTGGTCGTATTCATTGATGACATTCTGGTGTATTCTAAGAGCCCGAAAGAGCATGCAGAGGATTTGCGGATTGTATTAGAACTTTTGAGAAGCGAGCAATTGTACGCCAAACTTTCTAAGTGTGAATTCTGGCTAAAGGAAGTAATGTTCCTCGGCCATGTGGTATTAGCTAAAGGAGTCCAAGTAGATCCTCATAAGATCGAAGCGGTTATGGATTGGAAGCCTCCAAAGAACGTGAAAGAAGTCCGGAGTTTCTTAGGACTTGCTGGGTATTATCGTCAGTTCGTGGAAGGGTTTTCCAAAATTTCCCGCCCATTTACTCGACTACTGCAGAAAACACAAAAGTTTGTGTGGAACGAGTTGTGCCAGAACAGCTTTGATGAATTGAAGAAGAGATTGACGACAGCACCGATTTTAACACTTCCACAGGGAACTGGAGGATTTATAGTTCACAGTGATGCTTCGAACCAAGGACTCGGATGCGTACTGATGCAGAATGATAAGGTGATCGCTTATGCGTCACGACAGTTGAAACCTTATGAAGTGAATTACCCAACGCATGATTTGGAACTAGCAGCAGTAGTTCTTGCTTTAAAAATCTGGAGGCATTACCTGTACGGGACTCACTGTCAGATCTTTATGGATCACAAGAGTCTCAAATACATCTTCAGTCAGAAAGAGTTGAACATGCGGCAAAGAAGATGGTTATAGCTGATTAAGGACTACGACTTGGAAATTTTGTATCATCGAGGCAAAGTGAATGTGATGGCCGATGCACTCAGCCCCAAGCCTGTTTCTATCCAAATGCTGGAGACTCTGACCTCCCAGCTCAGCATTTAGCGAGAAATGATTCGAGAAGGAATTAAAGTATGGTTACAAAGAGTCCAAGGACAAGTGTGTGTGATGGAAATAACTTCATTGTTAACCGAGGAAATCAAATCTAAGCAGGCAGATGATCCTCTGATGATTCGGTTACATGATGAAGTGATCAAGGGGAAGGCCCTCGGATTTGTAATTCATGATGATGGAGTTTTGAGATTTCAGAACCGACTCTATGTTCCTGATGTCGATGTTCTGAAACAGACGATTATGAAGGAAGCTCACACTTCGCCCTATTCTATCCACCCGGGCACCAGTAAGATGTATAAGGACTTGAAGCAGAATTTCTGGTGGGGCAACATGAAGAAAGATGTAGCGGACTATGTTTTGGACTACTCTAGGGACCTTAAGCAGGATATGGTAAGGACTCCCAACAGATATCTTCTTTCAAATATTAGGACTCTTCCTAATATTAAGACTCTATTAATATCAACTTAGTCCACTAAAAGGTTGATATTGCACTTCCTACCAAAATCCCAAATTACGAAATTTGGCTCCTTTTTGAATTAATTATTTCCCGTGTTTAAGATATTCCATGTCTATTAATTAATTTAAGCTACTGACAGCTTTTAATTAATTAATATATTATACATGAGTATACCACTCGACCTTTATTATTATATCGGAAAATTAATTCCACCTGCAGGGTTTAATATAATAATCCTTTCGAGTGCCTCAAGGGACATGATCAACCCATTGGGTGGACACGATTTCTAGATATAATATTAATTATCATATAAATAATAATATTGCCCAAAATATCTAGCATATTGAGTCAATCATTGTGGCTCTCACCCATGATAAATCAAAGCGATAAATATTAAATATATATAATTAAATATTAATCACTAGAATTAAGAAATAATAATTGTTCGAGATGTACGTTCTTCTTATAGTCAGTACAAAAGAATCTATCTCACCTCGATCCTGTTCAACGTATACCGAATACGCTAATATATGCTAATGGTCAAGACCAACCAATCTCAAGCATATACTACAACCTCTCACATAACGGTCTAATGTTATATAGGTTGTGAACTAATTATTACTATATAAGGAACCGATAATGTGATCTTCTGTGTAACACGACACACCACATTATCTACAATATAAAGTAATGTAGACTACATTTGCATAACCATAGCGTGAATAAATATGCAAAACATGTGATAAATGAATTAAATATTCTCATAGATAAAGACCGGGAAATTAGGTAATACAAGCATAAAGTGTAATATCCAGATTTATTATTGTGTATTTCATCTGTATTCGAACCCTGTATTATTCGGATTTGTGATCTTAATAATTGGAGTATGATATTTCTCACATTGGTATCTTTGTACATAAGTATATCGTCATGTAAAATATCTCATGCAAACTCGTGATAGTGCACGCTAAGAATGTAGCTTAACGCGCGCTATCGGCTACTACTAGCGCATGCTACGAATGTAGGATTTGCGTGTGCTAGGCAATCAATTATTGAGCTGGGACATGGGTCCGGATAAGATTCCTGCGGACGAACCTGGACAAATTTGGAGTCAATGCTTATTAGCGTGCGCTAATAATGGTATGTAGCGTGCGCTAATCAGCTATTGTGCAGAAACTTTATTTAAAGGACATCACTCCATTTCTACCTATTCCCTTCATTTGTTCTTCGTCCTTTGGAAGTCCAGAGAGCTTTTCCTACTCCTTAAGCACATACAAATCCACTGTACTTGATCATTAAATATTAAAGAGTGCGTACACTTGATCATTGAAGAAGAATTCACTTTTAAGTGACACTCAAGCAACTGGAGGTGGATTCTACCTTTTTGGATCAGTGATTTCTTCGTTAAAGGTATGTTAATTCTATCTCCAGCTTTAGATTCGTGTTATGAAGAATAAGATGATCATGCTAACAAGATATTGAGTTCTATTGGTGAATTATTCAACAAACATCATGTTTAGAAGTTTGGAATAATTACATTTATGATATTGTCGTTGGAACCTCGTAGTTGGAATCCTAATACTTCAAATGATGAGAGGAACATTCTGAAGTTGATTATCCGTATGATATATGTTGTCTTATTGATCATAAAATTGGAGGTGATATCATTTTCGGTTATAATGACTTAAGGGAATAATCATCTTAGATTGCATATTTTCTTATAAGCTGGAATTGTTAGTTTATCTCCATGGTTAAATCGGGATGTAATGATGATATTGAAATCTAGTGCGCTGACCTCAAGAACACCAAACTTCGCATGAGAATTGTAATCAAGATGGATTATGGTGTTGTGATGATTATACGTATCCTTGTATCTCGAAGTCGTTTAATCCGTAAGATCATTTCATATGTTATGAACATGATATATAGATGGATAACGTACGTTAATCCCTAAGGAGTTCATAAGTTTCATCATCATTAGAACAAGTTTGCTGCCCAGTAATGAAACTGCCATGCACGCTTAGTGTGCGCTATGCTATGTGAATTAACGATGCTAACGGGCTTATTTAGCATACGCTACGATTGAAACTTAGCGTGCGTTAAGTCATCAGGCGAGTTAGTCGGCTGATCAGTGAGGTACTGACTGTGCATGGTTAGCGTACGCTAGGCTGTGCGTAATGGCGTGCGCTAACGAGTAGCCTTAACGTACGCTACATAGGATGCGTAGCGTGCGTTAAGCAAACCAAACAGATTTCTTTTAAGAACTTTCGACCGTATTTTGGATTGTTAGATGTTCGTTCGACGTGAGATGAATTATATATTATTTCTTTTGTTAAGGTTTGAGCTTGCTACGTGATTGATCGAAGGGGCGACCTTCGAGTATTTTGTTTTTCGTGGAAGTATTGTTCTTGTCTTTGAATCGAGGCAAGTACTCTAATTAGAATTGTTTATATTATGACAGTTATGTTGTGATTGTATTGTGTATATGTGTTGTGATTATATGTCCACCATGCGTTGATCCGACGGGAATCATCATGGGAATCTATAGCTGTGTGCGCTGGATCGTTGGACAGGTAGTTCCACTATGTGTTGGTCCGACGGGATCATCATGTGAATCTATAGCTGTGTGCGCTGGATCGTTGGAATGCCATCAGTATGTTGAGACTGTTATGTGTTGTTGTTATTTATCGTTGGAGAAACTTGTTATGATAGAATTGTTGATTATATCACTGTTGTATGATTATTGTACTTGTACTAGCATCGTTGTGCTAACCCCTTTGGGGGTGAATATTTGTTTATGTTCAGGATCCAGGAGAGCGGGGAAACAACCACTGGAGCTGCATGACGACGAGGGTGCATAGTGATGTTCCGGCCGGGTTTATTTGTCTGTTGTTTGTTGGTTATTTTCAATAAGTACTCGAGTACGTAGTCGTTTATGATGATTTGGATTTGGTGATGTATTAATACTTTTCCGTTGAACATTCGTACTTTCAGTATTGGTCAGAACTTGCTAAATATCTAAATGAGACTAAGTCTTATAATGAAAGCAAGACAAATGATTTCGCTCTACTCGAAGCCAAAGTAAAAACTCTCGAGAAACAAGAAGGAGAATTAGAGACCATCTTGAAATCATTCGAGAAATAATCTAAACGGATGGAAGAGATTCTAAGCACTGAGCAACATGCTCATGATAAAAGTGGCTTATGATATAACTCATTCTCCAACAAAGGAAAAACTAGTACAGTGTTTGTCAGGGGTGTGGATCCCATTCCTGTACCTGAAGAGACCCCGAGTCTCGTAAAGGCAACAGTTGCCCTGCGTACAACAAAGGCTGCCATTCCGCCACCAATGTCATATCATAGACAGTGGAACCCTCAGCCTCAAGGACCTGTAAGGCGTAACCAACAGCATGCTCCCCGAGCATATCAAAAGCGCCAATAGCCATTCAGAAAGAAGGTTGTATCTAAATATCAAAGGCCTGCACCGCAATACTTTCAACGGTACAGTGCACCTAGATATTGGATATAGGAGCCCCGTATCCATCCAAAAAGCAAGTCACCATGCAGTACAATCAATAGCTCTGGGAATCCAACTGGAGACCCAGGAGGCAAGCTGTAAGGCCTAAGAAAATGGCTCCACCTCCGAAACGGCAATCGTACTCGAATAATAATATTAACCTTCGATTTTACATGAATAATTACCAAAGTTACAGCGACTATGTGCCTGCCCCACGTAGACATCGCAAAACTGGACCAAAAGTAACCTACTGTATGTTAGGCAAATGTGGATACCAAAAGGCACTAACATTCATGGACCCAACAATCAAAGGGGAACTAAATCTATTTAAATCCTATGCTTACAGGATATCAAAGAAAAGGACTTCTGGTACTTTGACAGCGGATGTTCTCGGCACATGACAGTAGATATCAGCAAGCTGTCAGACTACGTATAAGGTCGCGGTCCAAAGGTGCGCTTCGGTGATAAGTCCAAAAGAAGAACAAGAGGGAAGGGAACCGTGCTTGTAGGAAAGTTTAAAGTGACCGATGTAGCATATGTTGAAGGCCTACAGTACAATCTACTTAGTATCAGCCAGTTCTGCGACAAACAACTCTCAGTAAAATTCTATATAGATCACTGTAGAGTGAAGAACATCTTGACCAAAGAAGTTGTTCTCACAGGAAGCAGGTCAGGTAATATGTATATTGCTGACTGGAAGCCTACGAGCTCCACAATTCCTTGCTTTGTTGCCAAAGGCACTGCAGATCAAAGCTGGCTATGGTACAAAAGGATGTCGCACATCAACTTCAAGACGATCAACAAACTCGCCAGACAGAGAATGGTTAGAGGTTTGCCCGATGTGTCATTCTAAAAAGAAAGCGTCTGCAGGTCAGAAAGGCAAACAAATTAAAACCACCCTGAAAATCAAATCATACCAGTCCACTCACAGAGTTCTGGATATGCTACATATGGACCTCTATGGTCCTGTAGACCCTGTAAGTTTGGGAGGTAAGAAATATTGTCTCATTATTGTTGATGATTACTCCAGGTATGATTGGACAATCTTTATAAGCAAGAATAAATAAACCACAACAAAGTTGCCAGAGCACTTGATAAAGCTTCAGAATGAGAAAGGGTTGAGTATCATGTCCATTCGTTCCGACAGTGGTACTAAATTCACAAATCACTTTATAGAGCAATACTGTTCGGACAATGGAATACAACACGAATACTCAGCAGCCCAGACTCCTCAATAAAATGGTGTTGCCAAGCGAAAGAATAGGACGCTCAAGGAATATTTTGCCCGTACCTCCGTGACCATACAAAAAGAAAACACCTCCAATCCTTCGTCAAGTGGTGAACCAGATGACTCAGTTCGCCCAGGTCGTGGACCGAATGCAGGTGGCGGTAGGATTACAGCAGGGAGATAGACAACAAGGGATCCCAGACATGGGAAATCGAGGTGACCGATGGTTGCAAGAGGTGGAGAAGATGCAACCACCTAAATTCGATGGCTTTTCTGAGACTCCCACATGGGATCATTGGTTGAAGGAATTGGAGAAAATTTTTGCCGAGATTAACTGCCCAGACAACCGGAGAGCCTCTATCGCTCAATAATTTCTGATAGGGGAAGCGTCCGAATGGTCGGAAGCCATCCGGCCTGTAGACCATGATGCTGATTGGACACAGCTATAGATTCCCATGATGATTCCCGTCGGATCAACGCATGGTGGACATTTAATCACAACACAAAATACATAATACAATCACAATATAGCTGTCATAATATAAACAATTCTAATTAGAGTACTTGCCTAGATTCGAAGACAAGAATAATACTTCCACGAAAACGAAATACTCGCAGGTCGCCCCTTCGATCAATCACGTAGCAAGCTCGAACCTTAACAAAAGAAAATATAGAATTCATCTCACGTCGAACGAACATCTAACAATCCAAAATACGGTCGGAAGTTCTTAAAAGAAATCTGTCTGGATTGCTTAACGCACGCTACGCATCCTATGTAGCGTACGTTAAGGCTACTCGTTAGCGCACGCAAATACACACAGTCTAGCGTATGCTAACCATGCACGGTCAGCACCTCACTGATCAGCCGACTGACTTGCCTGATGACTTAACGCATGCTAAGTTCCAATCGTGGCGTACGTTAAACATACCCAATAGCGCACGTTAATTTACATAGCTTAGCGCACGCTAAGCGTGCATGGAAATTTCATTACTGGGCAGCAAACTTGAGCTAACGGTGATGAAACTTACGAACTCCTTAGGGATTAACGTGTGATATCCATCTACATGTCATATTCATAACTTATGAAATGATCTTACGGATTAAATGACTTCAAGATACAAGGATACGTGTAATCGTCACAACACCATAATCCTTTTTGAGAGTATCGTTTCTGATCGTGACGGGCGATTCGTGTCGCATTTTTAGAAATCAGTTCATCGTGCAATGGGAACTCAGCTTAATCTCAGCACAGCTTTTCATCCTCAGTCCGACGGATAATCAGAGCGAACTATCAAGACATTGGAGGACATGTTGAGAGCATGCGTCCTAGATTGGAAAGATGATTGGGAAGCCCAACTACCATTGATCGAGTTCATGTACAATAATAGTTGGCATGCTTCTATTAAGATGGCACCTTACGAGGCCTTGTACGGTCGTCGTTGTCGATATCCTTTGTGTTGGTATGACTTATTAGAACCAATCGGCACCGATCCCGATATGCTTATAGCCTCTCCCGTGAGAAGGTAGCCTTGATCAGGAGTCATTTGTTGATCGCTCAGAATCGACATAAATCATATACAGATAACCGTCGTCAGCCATTAGAGTTCGAGGCGGGTGACCACGTTTTGGTCAAGGTATCCCCGAGTCGAGGTATCTTCCATTTCAGGAAATGGGGGAACTTGAGTCTGAGATTCATTGGACCGTTTGAGATTCTAGATCGAGTAGGCAATCTGGCTTATCGATTGGCCTTATCTCCGGCGTTGAGCCGAATTCGTAATGTGTTTCACGTCTCTCAATTGCGGAAGTATGTTTCCGACCCGAGCCACATACTTCGGTTTGATGAAATCGAGATCGCAGTGAATCAAACAGTTGAGGAACAAGACGATTCCTTTGGTTAAAATTCAATGGTCTAGACACGGAGTCGAAGAGGCTACTTGGGAAACCGAGGATAGTACGCGTGAGAGTTATCCCGAGTTGTTTGACCCTTAGTTTCGGGGACGAAACTCTTTTAAGGGGGGTGTATGTAATACCCAGTTGTAATTCAGTCATTATCATTCAGTAATTGTCACTCAGTATTTTTCACTCATTAATAATCATTCATCATTCATAGTCAATCATTGTATTCACCGTTCAGAGTATTTGTATCGTGTATAAGTTATTATTCGTCTTCCTACCTAGTTGGAGGATAGGACCGTGATTATCATCTTTGTCATCGTCGTAATGGGCTGTGTGTGAGGAGTAGCGCACGCTACGTACTCTCTTTAGCGCGCACTAATTGAGTACGGGTAGCGCACGCTACCTCTCAGAAGGCACTGGACTGCAGTTGAGTTGTAGTAGCGCACGCTACGAATGGTAAGTAGCGCAAGCTAGTGAGTTCGGATAGCGCACGCTAGGCTAGCAGTGTAGCGCACGCTAAGGTCGATCTGGCAAAGTCCAGTGGGTTCTGGACTGATTCGGAATAATTCATAACGTACGCTATGAGTGGATATTAGCATACACTAATGATATAGTAGCGCACGCTGAGTTTTGGGTGTAGCGTACGGTATCGCGAGCAGATTATAGAACAGGAGGTTCTGGACTTCTGTCACTGGGCATCGGATATCAGTTAGCGCACGCTAACTTTTTAGGTTAACGCACGCTATCGGGAGGACATTAGCGCACGCTACCAAATTCGTAGCGTACACTAACGAGGCAATCAGAGCTCACTGGACTGTCCGGTTAACCCGTTAGCGCATGCTACATATCAGGTCATAGCTTGCGCTAAGCTGGGACCAGTATATATTGGACAGTGCAGTCCGGATTCGTCATTTTTTTGATTCCACTTCATTCATTCGTCGGTTTTGGGCGATTTTGGGCGTTTTGGAGAGATTTCTTCGAGCTGAATCCATCTATCATCATCTTCAGGATTATCATTTGGATTAATCATCATTTCATCCTCTCCAATACATCAAATCAAGGTAATGATCTTTTGGATCTAGAATTTCGGATTTGAGTATTTTTCCCTCTGATCTCTTCGTGTAAGCTTGCTATTATGTTGGAATATATTAGACATGGATTATATACCTTGGATACATGTATTCCTATGGATTTAGTGATATGTTTTTCGGATTTTATGAATATTTGGATAATTAATCAAGAACCCTTGATGCTAACTTTGGTTATTTTGGGGGGTTTCCGATTATGGTTGTCGTAACCGTGAATTGTGGGTTCCTATTAGATTATTGATATCATTGAATGTGTTTTTTTGGATTGAAGTACTCATTTTGGAGTTAGTTTCGTTATATTAGGGTTTTAGTTATAATCAAGGGTTGATGTTCGCTAAGTGGTCGTTTGAATGCCTAAATGAGTTTGGATATTGTTGTATCGACCTTTGAGTTAGTCGTAATTCATGATTGATACGTATATTGAGCGGATTATTGGTAATTGTGTTATTCAAGGTTGTTCGAGTGACCGACATCTCTTTTAGGACGTTGTTCAAGGAAGGACATTTCAACACCGGTATTGTATAAGTAAATTCTTACTTGGTTAAAAGGATATTCATTCCTTACGTTGTTGTTCATTCATAATCATAACTCATTCATAATGTATTAACCGTATTGAGACTTGTAATTAACAAATAATCACTTCATTAACGAGGAACGACGGTTCCAATCATTTCAGTGAGCTATCATTCATTTCACTATTATTTCATCTCGGTGAGTCATTCTTGACTTTGTCGGATTGTTCTTCATGGTCATTCTTGTTCATATGACCTTCTGGGTTCATATTGCATGGCCGGGTGGGGATGTGTGCAATTTTTAGTCGGGCACATGATGGTCATGTGCTCGGGTTCACCGACACAATGGACTGTGCACACGGTAATGTACCTCCGTGAGACTAATTAGGTACAAGGACGGGTGTGTCCGGACACTCGTCTTGTGCACTTGCACATACCACTACGGGTGTACTATGATGCTCCTCTTCAGCTTAATTTCATAATTAAGATATATCATGATTGTGTTTATTCAACTCTTGAGGATTGTTGTTCTGTGTAACCGACCCCGTTGGGGGATGTTGTTTTCAGGTCATGGCAAGGGTAAAGCACGGGAAGAGAACGTTGACGGCGAGGAGTCCCAGTGATACTAGTAGGGGGGCCCAGTTCTTTTTTAGTCATTCATGTTTCTTTATTTATATTCCACTGCAGATTTCCGTTTTGGATATTCATTTTCATTCTGTGTTGTATATTTTATCTTCATATAAAGTATACATGTATTCTGTATTCTACTGGGTGTGTTGTACTTGAAACTCCTCATCGGAGTAATTAATGATATAATGTGGTTTGGTACTATAATTATATTATTTAAATCATTAAGTTTCATTTGCCTGGTGGGTCCTAGTTGGGGCTCCACGGCACTGTAATATCCATCTAGTTTGGGGTGTTACACGTATTGCTTGTGAAGTCAGAAGCACGATACTAGTGTTGGCAATTAAGACTACGTTAGGAACCCAGTTAAGGAACGGAAGGGAGACTAGTTCTATTAATCAAGATTCGTATGAGGTGTTAATCGGATATCACATGACTAGGTCAAGCTCGATCGGGCGTGGAGATCCCAGTTATCATAAGGCACCTACAGTCGGATCTAAGTCAAGTGAAATCTTGCTTGAGAAACGCTAATATTATTAAAATGTTCATATTCATGAATGTGCCATTGTTGATAAATGCCGACTGTTGTCTTTCTCTAAAAATGTGTTATAAATGTCCCGATGTGTTGGGGATAAAACCTGTATGGTACCCGTATGGAAATGTGTTAAGGGATAAGACCCAAATTGGGCACCTACGTTCCGGGGTATTCCCGTGTGGATTCTTTCGTGACCCTTGGTTGCGACCTTGCAGTTTATGTGATAAAAAGGGAAAGACAACGTCGGTCGTGTGGTGAAATAATTTATGTTGGTTATGTGGCACTGTGTTTGGTAAAATTTAAGTATATCGATGCTAGTAATTGTTATTGGTATGCATTCTCTGGCCCTGGTTACCTGGCATGAATTGTCGTGCCAGATAAATTTATTGATCATGTGCAGGACATCCTCGAGGGGTCCGGTCAGACTTGAACGATGTTGAAATAAACTCTTGCAGCTACTTCAATTAAATTTGATCTTTAAAACCTCCGTTATGTATTAATCGAACTTTGAATTGTGTTTCTTCTTAAAACCTTTCGGCTCATGATATGTAACCATGGACTTATCGTATTATTGCAATTTCTTTAAACTGTCTATTTCCTAAACTAGCCTTGTGGGTCCCACACGGGATTCACGGCACTGTAATACCTCGGGAAATTTGGGAGTGTTACAACTAACCAATGGCTCATTGACGAATTCCTCTTCAGATGGAGTGTCACTAGCGTGTGAGGAACTTATGGCGTCTTCAGCTTCTCTATTGTAGTCGGGGTTCGACATCTTCTGGCCGGCAAAAGGGTTCCACGACGAGGATTTTTGGTTCTACGAGAGATGCAGCGAGAGATTTTTTTTGCAAGAGAGATAAATATTGAGTTGTGGGACTGTTTAAATTATTGTTGTTTGCTTTAAATAATTTTCTCTTTTTTATGTTTTTTATCTTTTAGTGGTAGACTTTAAGGGTAATAATGCCTTTTAACACATTTTGGTATCAAAAAACTTATAGTTTTATAAATGGGGATAGATAAATTATTAGTTTTATGCTTTGATACTAAAAAAGAGAGATCCTTATTTTAAATGAGTTTAATAAATTATACTTTATAATTTTTAATTAGAATTAATGGTAATTTTTTTATCATTTGTACTATTTATTCATAAGGCTTACTTTGTAATATTCGAGTGTTTATTATAATGGATAACTAACTATTATAACAACTTGTATTTAATTATTTAAATACTTTATATATTTAAATGAGTTTAGGCGATTAGTGGATATGATTATATGAGTTTAGGATGGGACAGGATTATAAAATTACTTTTTATTTGGACTTGAAATGGGTATATGTATATAAATTTGTTAAACATATATTGTGGATTGCATAAGTTCCAAATTTATTAATTTTTTAAATTTTTGATATATATACTATCTATTTATCATATTTGAATATATTTGATTATTTAAATTCTATAAATGTAACTGGGTTTGGGTAATTAGTGGGTACTGTTTTGGGACGGAAAACTATTAGTGTCACATTTAATCAGGGTTTGGGATGGTACGAGTATACAATTTCTAAACTGGTCCAATGACTGAACCTTAGCCTCATCGTTTTGGATATTACTATGTGAGTCTGAGATGAAAATGGATAGTAAAACCACATTTTAATCGAAATCCAGACGGATACGGTTATATAAGTTATAAATGGGTCTGAATGGCTGAATCCTTGCCTTATCATTTTGGTTCATCGTTGTGTTCCTTTGTGGTGAATAACTCCGTATTAGGGCTGGGATTTATATCCGAAGAACCGAAGGAACCGGTGGACTGAACCGAAAAAAATGGTTCGGTTCTGGTCCTTAGTATAAAAACTTGTTATTTTTAAGATCCAAATCCATTTTTTTAGTTCTGGTTCTCGATCTGGATCTCCTATTTTTAAGTGGCAAGATCCATAAGAACTGGATTTTGACCTAATATATACTCAAACTAAACCTAATTATCCCTACTCTCATTTGCCGATTTGTGTTTTATTTTCTTTAGTTTTTTTTCAGTTTTGTGTTTGTGTATAAGTATGAATCCTGTTCATTTTTGTTTAAATTTATGTAAATTTCAAGTTTTAGTTGGGGGTTTGGAATTTGCCACTTACTTCTCTATGTAAGTTTGAATTTATATAAGTGATTTCTCAATTTACATAATTTGATAAATAACAATAATTTAGGGACTTCATTATCTATTTATTATTCCCAAAAGGAATCATAATGTTATGGTTCTTTTTGTTCCGTACAATTTAACCCAAAAAGAACCGAACTGGTTGTTTTGATTCCGGTTCTGAATCTACTAAAAATGACATTTTTAGAACCCTTCCCACCCCTACTCTGTATGGTTGAATCCTAGCAAGTGTGAATATAATTTTAAGTTTCTAATTTATAAATTATAACATAAACTAAATTTCAATTGAAATTCAATGGGCTCTACACCAATAATTTCCCAAAAATCTTTTCAAACACATAATTTTATGATGTATACACACCTCTCTCGGTGAGGAACACTTATGTTGGGATAACAATAACCCTGTATCGATGCTGTTTGAATAAACAAACCCTGTATCGATCGTATTGTTAGAATATTTTGACAATATGCCAAATCCTGGATACCGCCTCTAGCTGTATCGAAAAGCTGATCAAGTATCAAACATGTATCGAAGACTTGCATTGAAGAAGACGAATCTTCAGAACTGTGTGTGAAGAAGCCGGTCAAAGTGTTAGCTCAAACCAATCTATGTGAACGGTTGAAAGGTAAGATCTTTATATCAATCTGTGTGAACGATATATTGATTAAGTGTTGTTATAATTACGTAGTTGTGTACGCAGTAATTATAATAAACTTTTCACTCCTATGTGGAGGACCAGTGGACGTATAGGGGTTTACCTCGAACCACTTTAAATACTGTGTTATTTACCTTCTGCCTTTATTGTTTTATTAACTGTGATTATTTAAGTATACACTGCACATCGAGTTGCTGTATCCTCAACAACTTACTGTATTTAAGATTTTCGCTACGCACTCAGATTTAAAAACTGTACAACTTGTTGTTTAAAATACTTTCCAGGCTGTATCCAGTATACTTAGTGGCCAACAACTTATACTAGTCAATGTTTCTCTTAAAGCAACACTTACACCTGTTAGTGTCTCTCTTAATTATTGCTCCCTCATCTCCCTCTATATTAAATTTAATAATATTAAATATTCAATAATAATAATAATAAATTTTTCAAAAGTAACCTTAAAATATTGATCTAATCTTCCAAAATAATAATGCGACCCTAACGGGGTTTTTTGATGGGTCGCTGGGTGCCGTCCGTACAATTTTCTTTTTTTGCAGCCGACCAACGACCCCTTTTCCAGCAGTGTTGCCGCCGACCACTGGTAAACTTCTGGCAGCCGGCCATTCATTCTGCCGGTTGGTTTTCTGGCCGGGCCACTGCCGTTCGCTAGGAAACCTTTGGGGACCGCTGCTGTAATATCCGAGAATTTGAAATTAGAATTTTGGTGGAATTAATATATATTATTTTAATCAGTAGATTAAGTACGGATCAAAATGACTCAATACATTATTGTACAAAAAATTATGGAGTGGTCGACGGTGAGTATTATATAATTTTGGAAATTAATCTTATAATCAAAACAGAGAATCGAGAACCTGATAGAAGTTTATTTTCTTACGAAATCATGGAACAAATAACATAGACTCGAGATGAAGATATAATATTATTAATGAGGAATTTAATTATGAGGTAGTAGATTCTATTTATAATAAATAGGCCCATGTTAATACATACCCACCTTGAACATGAGATGTAGTGATCACCTCATTTGTCAGTTGTCACCACTCCTCTCGTTCCTCGTCCTCTCTCCTCTCTTTCTCATTTCCTTCCCACCTACCCCCATCCCTACACGGCCAAACACCCTGCCTACATCATCCTTTCTTTTTTATTCAACAGGCGAAGGGGGTTCTTCAATGCAGCGGCGAAAGACGGTCGGTAACGAGCAGACGAGGACCTCGCATCTCGGGCGCAATCCAGACCAGAGTGTAGCAGTTCGGATGTTGGGTTTGTCGTCCAGGTTGTGTGTTCGAACGAGAGGCTAGCTGGACTGGACATGGCTTTGACGAAGGTCAACTACTTGGGTCAAGTCCTTCCGGCTGCTTCATGTTGATTTCCATCGGGTACGACGGGGAGCGAGAAGGGTCTGACCGTGAATTTCTGGATCTGGTTCCGGTTGCGTGGAGGCAATGGATCTAGCGAAGGTGTATAAATGTTGGTTCGGATAGCTGCGCGAGCGGGAATGACAAAGGAGTAGGGAGTAGTGTCACGGGCAAACTTCAGTCCGTCGAGTTATGTCGTGCGCCCCTTAGCAACTCAGTCGTTCGGCCACTAAGGCAGGCTTTCCCAACCTTTGCCGGTTAAGTGCGGAAGATTGAAGTATTTTAGAGAGAGAAACTGCTCTTTAGAAAGGAACTTTTATTGCTCAAACTTCGGATGATGTACAAATGAGGGGCTTGGAGCTCCTTATATAGGTCTCCATCTATATCTTATAAAATGTACAATAATCTACAAGTATCTAGAACATACAAGAGATTACAAGTCAATCTACATCCTTCTAATTCTTTCTATGATCATTCCGGAGGGCTGCCGGAATGTTAAAACACCTATCAAGTAAACACAAGAAATCTGGAGAAGAATCTCGACCCTTCTAGAAGCTTCCAAAGTCAAAGTGTGAAAACTCTCCCCCACCTGAGTCTTGACGTCCCCATCAAGGTTTTGCCTTGTATGCTTCAATTTTGGTTTTGAATTGCCACAAGTCTTGTTCCTTTTCCCACGAAGCTTCGCTGTCTGGTAAACCTCTCCAGCGTACTAAGTACTCCGTCCATTGGGGTGTTCCCCGTTTTCCAACTTGTCTATCCGCTAAGATTTCTTCGATTTCCTTCTCAAAGGACACCGTGTGGGCAGGTGGGGCTCGATCTGACTTATTTCGGGTTCAAGAACCATAATTGACGCAAGCAAGTTGCCACAGTGTTTCTGGGGCGAAGCAATAAATACAGCATGCTATACACAAAACCGCTGTATTATCACAAGCATCATAACAAAACAGCCTATGAGGTATGGAATAATAGAATGCCGTTAGTTTCATATTTTCACATCTTTGGATGCCGGTGTTATGTTTTAAATAATGGGAAAGATCAACTCAAGACTGTTGATGAGAATTCGGATGAAGGGATATTTGTAGGATATTCCTCTGTCAGCAAGGCTTTCAGAATCTTTAACAAAAGTAAGCTAACAATCCAGGAATCTGTACATGTAGTGTTTGATGAACCTCACCATGATCCTACAGGAGTAGAAGACTTAACCCAGAATATCCAAACACTCTCCATCAATGACCCTCAAACTCTAACAGAGCCTGTCGTTGACTTAGAGATCAACCCCGCAGCTGTAAGAACAGAGGTAGTTGAAGCTGATGCTGTACAAGCTGAAGTCAAAACTACAGCACCACAAGATATAGTACGGGATGCAGAACTATAACCCGACAGTATATGGCTAAGAGATCACCCTCATGAGCTAATCATAGGAGACATTGATGCTGGTGTATCTACCCGAAGAAGAATATAGAGCACGAACGGTGGTTGTAAGTTCCTAAACACTATCTCATCCTTTCCATGTTGTATTTCTTTATACTTGAACATTAGAACGATATTGTTACCTGCATATTGAGTATTTATGCTTACAGTATGTTGAGAGGCGGACGTGGACGTGGTCGCGGCCGTGGACGCGGGCGAAGGAATGCCGAAAGAGAAGCTTCGCCTTCTAATCAGGCTAGCCACAGTTTAGGCGAGCCACAGAGATCTATCAATAATGAACTGGAACCTGTTTATGATAATTCCCATTTTAAGGAAAATTGCCCTGAAAATCAAACAAATTTAAAATCGGAGTTATTCATTTATTTTTGATCTCCAAGTTGTAGTCCTTTACTAGTTCTAACCAACGACGTTGTCTCATGTTCAGTTCCTTCTGGATGAAGATGTATTTCAAGCTCTTCTGATCGGTGTAAATCTAGCACGGAAAACCGTATAGATAGTAGCGCCAGATCTTCAGTGCAAACACCACTGCAGCCAACTCAAGGTCGTGAGTAGTGTAATTCATTTCGTACGGTTTCAACTGTCGTGATGCAAAAGCTATAGTCCTATCGTGCTGTATGAGAACACACCCGAGTCCCTAGCCTGAAGCATCATTATAAACCAAAAACCCACAGTTCCCTTGAGGCAAGGCTAACACTGGTGCCGTAGTCAAATGCCTTTTCAGTTCCTCAAAACTCTGCTGCCTCTCGTCATTCCATTCGAACTTCTCAGACTTCTAGATTTACTGAGTAAGCAGTCGAGCAAGTTTAGAGAACCCTTCGACGAACCATCTATAATACCCAGTAAGTCCCAAAAAGCTACGAACCTCCTTCACATTCTTCGGCGGTACCCAACCTAACACTGCCTCGATATTCTGGGGATCTACACAGACCCCTTCAGCTGAAACCATATGCCCTAGAAACATAACCTCCTTCAGCTAAAACTCACACTTCGAGAACTTTGCATAGAGACACTAAGCTCTCAAAATCTCCAATACTAGTCGCAACTGCTGAGCTTGTGCCTCGTCATCACTAGAGTAGACTAGGATATCGTCTATAAAAATGACTACACACTTATCGAGATGCTCGATAAATATCTTATTCATCATCTGCATAAATACTATTGGCGCATTGGTTAGCCCGAACGGCATAACCACAAACTCGTAATGCCCGTACCTCGTACGAAAAGCGGTCTTAGGGATATCGGACTCCCTCACTCGAAGCTGGTAATACCCGGATCTCAAATCAATCTTCGAAAACACCATAGCTCCCTGTAATTGATCGAACAAATCGCCGATACGAGGTAAAGGATATTTATTTTTAATGGTCACCTTGTTCAGTTCCCGATAATCGATACATAAACGCAGTGAACCATCTTTCTTCCTCACAAACAAGACTGGTGCACCCCAAGGTGAGGCGCTAGGTCTGATATAACCCTTCTCTAACAATTCCCCTAACTGACTCTTCAGTTCTTGCATTTCTGAAGGTGCCATACGGTACGGTGCCTTAGAAATTGGGGCTACACGTGGTTATAAATCAACCGTGAACTCGATCTCTTGTTCCAGTGGTAGTCCTGGTAAGTCACCCGGAAAAACATCTGGAAACTCTTTTACAACTGAAATCGAAGAAAAATCAACTTTCTCGTTCTCTACTCTCGTAGCATAACACCAATATCCCATACAACCATCCCTAATGAGTTTCGCCGCCTTCATAGCATTGATTAATAGTTTCTGACCCTTCCTCCAGTGTCCCACAAATGAATGCCCGGTACCATCCTCGACCAACATCGATATACTCGATAATTCATTACCGCGCCATGTCTATCAAGCCAGTCGTCCCCTAGGATCAAATCCTCATCGACAATGTCAACAACTATTAAGTTCGAAAGCCACACTCTATCTGCGATCATCACTGGACAATATCTAACCTCTATTCTCTCCCCACTAGGAAATTTAACCACAAACGGTTCGCAAGTAGACAGACATATAATATTCAATCGACACACACAATCTAAAGAAATGAATGAATGAGAAGCACCAAAATCGAAAAGCACTCTAACTGGATGAGAGAGGACATGAACGGTACCTGTACCATAATAGCCTCTGAATCGTCCGCTCTCCTCATCTCGTAAACACGTGGCTGAACTGAACCAGCACTGGAGGCTCCCCCTCTAATGGGCTGACCCCGTCCTCGTCCCCGACCGAAACCCTGAGATGGCTGACCGGCTGATGACTTTTCATTAAAACTTGGTTCTCTAGGCGTAGAAACAGATGCCGGAACTCCAAGAGTCTTCTCTCCCTCGGTACAGTACGCAGCTTTGTTGCCCGTCTGGCCACAAATATAGCACTTCAAGTGAGGCATGTCACAATCATGATGGATATGGCCCTGCTGGCCACAGTTAAAACATGTCACACTCCGTCTGGATACACTAGGACCAGTTCTGAAATTTCGGTTGCCTCCAGATGCATGGTGAGACTTCCTGGTTGGGTAGTTCGCCGACTGAGATTTCTGTTGGTTGCTGTTCATACTACCCGAACATTTTCCTGAGGTCTTCTGCTTCTTACCCTCACTAGCCGTTTCCGTAGCCGCGAAGGACATATCATAGGGCAAAGCTTTGCCCTGATACTCCTTTAGTGTAGTACAAGCGAACCCAACCATGTAATGTCGGATTCTGGGCTTCATCCGCATATCAAAATGTCGGATCTTATCACTCTCTTCCCTCACATGCCCCTTGACATGATTAAGATGTTGGTTATATTTAATGATCGCTGAGATACTGGGATGTCCAGGGGTTTAGCCTCATAAAAAACTCGGATTCTGGCCTCCTGAA
Source organism: Orobanche coerulescens (assembly GCA_033398695.1). Taxonomy (NCBI): domain Eukaryota; kingdom Viridiplantae; phylum Streptophyta; class Magnoliopsida; order Lamiales; family Orobanchaceae; genus Orobanche; species Orobanche coerulescens. The sequence goes on from CM065810.1 coordinate 123,471,544, forward strand.
CAGGCCACGAGCAATACTCGACCTCCATTAGTTCTTTAAACTCGTCCCATGAAACCTCACGGTCCTAAGGCGCAACCGCCTGCCACCAGCTACCAGCATCCCTCGTCAAAAAGTACTGTGCAATTATCACCTTCCGTACATCCGGACAATTTACCGCCACAAAAACTTTGTTCATCTCATTGATTCAATCTTCCCAGCCTATCGGACCAATGAACTGAGGAGGGCGCATACGGATCACATCCTGTAGCCATCTCTCTACCCCAGCATTCTCCACAGGAGGTGGATTATTGAGCTGAACTGCTTGGGTCAGGAGTGCCATTTGGTTAGCCACTTTCTGTAGTATATTGGCCACACCAACACCCACAGTATTCCCTGCGGAATCTCCCAGACTGGCCGTCTGGTCCTGCTGACCATCGGTGCCAGGGTGGACTGAATTCAACAAAGTAGGAGTAGTCGATCCAGCATCCGAACCGAGAGACATGGCCATCCCACCGGCTGCGCCACGTCCTCGACTGCGTCCGCATCCTCTATTGGATGACATTCTAAAGGATAGAACAAAAAGAGGAAAACGTAAGTACAGTTCAGAAAATGACCGTCATGGTGACTGTTCCTGATATTATGAAATTGAAAGATAAAACGGTAAAGACGATAAAAAAAGGTGAGAGATCTTACGAATAGCGGTCGTACTAATATGATGATAGCGCGATGATACAGTGTTTACGACAACGTGACTAGACCCAAAAGACCAACAACCTAGGTACCCATAAACCTAGGCTCTGATACCATATTCTGTAATACCCCCAAGATTTTTAGGGCATGTCACAGCGCCGTGAATCCCATCTGGAACTCACAAGGCTAATTTTGGACTTCATCCATAACAGAACACCTCAAAACCATCCATCATCTATCGGATTAACCGATGAAATTCCCACGACAACATTTAAACCACAAAAAAACAACAATTTAATGTAACCAACAACAGACAAACATCTCTCCTATAGTACTTGAGTACCATCTAACAATTGTGCCAAATAAAAATAAAATCCCAATAACCGATCTCAAAACAATTAAACACGACGACCACATCACAGTATCATGCCTGGCCTTCATCCTCGTACTGCCCCGGTACTCTTTCGACCACATTCTTCGCACCTGAAATACGTGAAATGTATTTCCCCCAAATGGGTTAGTCGTGGAATAGCTAGTACAAGTAACGCAAACGAATTCTTACATCTTACCATATCAAAGCACATGCATCAATGATTTTCGAAAACAAGCCATATAATGATTTCCGGAAATGCAAAATCTATAATACATCACAAAATACAATTCCTCCCGATTAACCGTGGACCTGACCATGCAGGAATCCCTCCGAGGCCCCGATAGACCCTCCCGGAGTGGTTCACCCAAATGTTCGTGAACCCAACCATGTGTAGATTCCTACGAGGCCCCGTCGGACCCTCCCGGAGTGAACATAAACACTCTAACACTTAAATATATTACTTTGCATATTTAAGATAGTAAGTTCGTAAGAGTTACTTGCCTTTGAGACATGACGGACCGAAAAGAGACGGTAAACGACCACCGTTGGAAGAATTTGGAAATCTCAAACCTATACAATTCGTAAACGACTATCAACAATACTACGGTTGGAAATTAAATGGAAATACGCCCGAAAACCCCGCCTATGACACAAATAATCCAACATCATAATCAACGAGGGCGGATCGCAACCAAAACCCTCTCAATTCTCAACAATTCCAAGAATACAACAATAATCTCGTAGGAAAACATGAATCGGAAGTAGATAATCTATACTCAACACAATTCCATCATAACTACGACTAAATTGGAGAATTTACGTAGAAAACCCCCAAATCCCGAAAAATATAGGGTTCTAGAAGGTTACCTCGATTCAAAGGCGAAAGAGACGGATTGGTGTTGTTGACCTATACTCAAACTCCAAGGAAGATGATGTTCAGGTAAAAGAAGGCTCGAAATCGCCCGAAAATCGCCCAAAAATCGCCCAAGTCGCACAGGAGAAGAAGAAAGGAAGAAATGGGAGAATTCGGTCCGCTCCTGGGTATTTAAACCCAGGCTGGCTTACGTATGTAATCCATAAGGGTTAACGTACGTAAGCTTCATAACGTACGTAAAGCCTCTACGGCTTACGTACGTAATGAATCTGCAGAACTCACTGCCCAAAAACACAAAGGTTGTTACGTACGTTAGAAATAAGTCCTTAACGTATGTAACAGTCTTAACGTACGTAAAGGCCTGGACTTAACGTACGTAAGACACTCAGAACAGCTACTAAGAGCAGTTCGTCAAGAGAGAGTGCGACAGAATCATGAGACGATAAATACACGAAACTAAAACAAGCTTGCGAAAGGTTTAAGACAACGAATTTAAGCACTAGGAAGAAAACACGATCCCGATTACTCGAAGGTTCGGAATACGACCACGAAAGAAAATTCCCTAAACTTTTAGGACATTACAAAATGACCCGAAATGACCAATAACCACAATACAGAAACGAACAACCGTGCTGAAACTCACAACATATCTAACAACATTAAACGAACTCACACAAAACCCAAAATGACAGTTTCGCACCACAATCACACAAAACGAGTCAACAAGCCGAAAATACCATGACTAAACACAAAATCAAGTACAACAATCTCAAAACACGCTCGGATGCCAAAATATGCAGAATTAATTATTCTCAAAATTTTGAAACGATTACAAGCGAGTCACTAACAACGAAAAATACACCAAAATAGAAACTACCAAAAATAGAAAAGGTATGGATATTACAAACATCTCCTCCTCTTTTTAGAGAAAATAACTTGATAGAGGCATCTAGATAGAACTCTTCAATGATACGCTCATCGTAGAGCTCAGGGTGCTGACTTCCAAGGCGGTACAAGCCTTGTTGCTTGATTCTGGATACAACCAGTTCTATTCCGTCAGTGTCATCAATTTCAAGGTTACTTCTCTCCATGACGATAGATCTGGCAAAGATTCGCCCATCAATGATTTATTCCTTCTTCTTTAGGGACATAGAGGAGGTCTGTGAAGTTGCCATTTGATTTGCAGAAGAAGATTTGAAGAATCAAAGAAAGAATGCAGTAAATTTTGCAGAAAGTTTGTAGACTGTTTGCTCTTGACTCGTTTAATATTGCAGAAAGCGTAAAGAGTCAAAGGGAGCAAGATACAATCCTTTTATAGTGTGCAGGGAAGATTAAGGTTACATACAGTGAACGGTCATATTTAAGGGATGAGAACTTTCTTTTAAAGAACGAACAGGATGAACTTAGACTAACTAGTACGTCTTATCCATCTGTTTTTGAGATGATAACCGGTCTCACTTCTGACGGTTCGTCTTCCCTCATTGCATGAACCGACGGTTCTGAAATCATTAATATCACGGTGTATGAGGTAATAAAGTCTAGATGTCATTTAAAGCATTAAAGAATAAACATTTGAATTTTAAAACAGGGCACGTGGACTAAAATCGTTTTCAGTACGAATAGAATAATAATATAATGTTAATTGACATCCCACAGTGTATGTACTGTATCCGCGAATAATACAGCGTTCCCCTTTAAAAGGTACATACAGGATTCAATTCTTACAGCAATGTTTGGATTAATGTTGTATTCATGGGTCGTACTGTATTTCCCCTTAATTAATGCACATGTCAGTTGTATGAAGGTTTTGTACCTTTTTCTTATAGTAAGACCTGACTTGTTCTGAGTGTACAATTGATTTAATGGTGGATACTGTATTTTTGGATCTTACAACATTCCCCCTCAATTGATGAGTAAAAGCGTAAAAACATATAGGGAGTCAGGCTGTAGCATTCCCAATTCTTGCCGAAGCATACAGAATCTGGTTGTGCTGAGAGGTTTTGTAAATATGTCGGCTAACTAGATGTCTGTATGAACCTTCTCGATCCAAACATCCTTATTCTCAACGTGATTCCTGATGAAGTGATGCTTCATATCAATATACTTAGTACGCGAGTGCAATACAGGATTGTGCATTATTGCAATTGCACTCGTGCTATCGCACATGATCGGCATTTCTATGGCACTGATTCCATAATCTGATAACTGGTGTTGCATCCAGAGATTTGCATACAGCAACTTCCAGCAGTATAGTATTCCGACTCAGCTGTAGAAAGCGAGTTAGCCAATTGTTTCTTACTGAACCATGACACAAGTCTTGGTCCAAGAAAATTACAAGTAGCGCTTGTACTCTTCTTATCCAACTTACAGCCTCCGATATCCAAGTCGCTGTAGCCAACCAAGTCGAATCCTCCTTACTTAGGATACCACAATCCTACATCAATTGTTCCTTTGACGTACTTAAGGATTCGTTTGGCTGTCGTGAAGTGTGACTCCTTAGGTGCTACTTGATACCGAGCACACACTCCTACAACAAACTGGATATCGAGCCAGCTAGACGTCAGGTACAGGAGTGAGCCAATAAGCTTCCTGTAGAGTGATTGATCAACCGGCTTTCCAGCTTCTTCAACACTAATTTGCACATAAGTTATCATGGGGGTTGATGAGGATTTGGAGTTGCTCATCCCAAATTTTTTGAGTAGCTCCTTGTTGTACTTCTCCTGGTTGATAAAGATTCCTGCAGGCAGTTGCTTCACCTGCAATCATAGGAAATAACTAAGTTCCCACATCATACTCATTTCAAATTTACTTTGCATGAGATGAGAGAACCTTTGACATAAAGCAAGGTTAGTAGAACCAAATATAATATCATCGACATATATTTGCACCATTAACATGTCATCACCTTCTTGTATATTAAATAGAGTCTTGTCCACATCGCCTTTCTCAAATCCATTATTGGTAAGGTATAGGGACAAGATTTTGTACCATGCTCTAGGTGCTTGCTTAAGTCCATACAGAGCTTTCCGTAGTCTGTATACTAGGTCTCCACCTTCTGTGTTGACAAACCCTGGTGGTTGTTCAACACAGACTTCTTCGGCGAGGTCTCCATTCAGGAATGTACTCCTAACGTCCATTTGATATACTATAAAGCTCTTATGGGCGGCAAATGCTAGGAATATCCTGATGGCTTCTAGTTTGGCTATAGGGGCAAATGTCTCATCATAGTCTATTCCTTCTTCCTGTCTGTAGCCTTGTGCGACTTGACGGGATTTGTTCTTGATAACAAGTCCATTTTCATCCTTCTTGTTTCTAAATACCCATTTGGTTCTAATTATAGCTCTATGTTCAAGCCTGGGTAGTAGATACCATACATCGTTTCTTTCGAATCCATTAAGCTCCTCTTCCATAGAAGTGATCCAGTGAGAATTATTCAAAGCTTCGTTGGTAGAAACAGGTTTGGATTGAGCTAAGAATATGGCTAGGGTGCATATGGATAGTCTCCTAAGTTCAGTTTGAGATTTCCATACAGGAAATGGAGATTTCTCATTTTCGGATTCTTCTAGCGCACATAGTACAGTTCCTTGTGTACTCTATATTCTTCTTCGGGTAGATACACCAGCATCAATGTCTCCTATGATTAACTCCTGAGGGTGATCTCTTAGCCATCTACTGTCGGGTTATAGTTCTGCGTCCCGTACTGTATCTTGTGGTGCTGTACAGCTTGTACAGCATCAGCTTCAACTTGTACAGCATCAGCTTCAACTACCTCTGTTCTTACAGCTGCGGGGTTGATCTCTAAGTCAACGACAGGCTCTGTTGGAGTTTGAGGGCCATTGATGGAGAGTGTTTGGATATTATGGGTTAAGTTTTCTACTCCTATAGGATCATGGTGAGGTTCATCAAACACTACATGTACAGATTCCTCGATTGTCAGCTTACTTTTGTTAAAGATTCTGAAAGCCTTGCTGACAAAGGAATATCCTACAAATATCCCTTCATCCGAATTCTCATCAAAAGTCTTGAGTTGATCTTTCCCGTTATTTAAAACATAACACCGGCATCCAAAGATGTGAAAATATGAAACTAACGGCATTCTATTATTCCATACCTTATAGGCTGTTTTGTTATGATGCTTGTGATAATACATCGGTTTTGTGTATAGCATGCTATATTTATTGCTTCGCCCCAGAAACGCTGTGGCAACTTGCTTGCGGCAACTATGGTTCTTGTGGCTTCCTTGAGCGTCCTATTCTTTCGCTCGGCAACACCATTTTATTGAGGAGTCTGGGCTGCTGAGTATTCGTGCTGTATTCCATTGTCCGAACAGTATTGCTCTATAAAGCGATTTGTGAATTTAGTACCACTGTCGGAACGAATGGACACGATACTCAATCCTTTCTCATTCTGAAGCTTTCTCAAGTGCTCTGGCAACTTTGTTGTGGTTTATTTATTCTTGCTTATAAAGATTGTCCAATCATACCTGGAGTAATCATCAACAATAACGAGACAATATTTCTTACCTCCCAAACTTACAGGGTCTACAGGACCATAGAGGTCCATATGTAGCATATCTAGAACTCTGTGAGCGGACTGGTATGATTTGATTTTCAGGGTGGTTTTAATTTGTTTGCCTTTCTGACCTGCAGACGCTGTCTTTTTAGAATGACACATCGGGCAAACCTCTAACCATTCTCTGTCTGGCGAGTTTGTTGATCGTCTTGAAGTTGATGTGCGACATCCTTTTGTACCATAGCCAACTTTGATCTGCAGTGCCTTTGGCAACAAAGCAAGGAATAGTGGAGCTCGTAGGCTTCCAGTCAGCAATATACATATTACCTGACCTGCTTTCTGTGAGAACAACTTCTTTGGTCAAGATGTTGTTCACTCTACAGTGATCTATATAGAATTTTATCGAGAGTTGTTTGTCGCAGAACTGGCTGATACTAAGTAGATTGTAATGTAGGCCTTCAACATATGCTACATCGGTCACTTTAAACTTTCCTACAAGCACGGTTCCCTTCCCTCTTGTTCTTCTTTTGGACTTATCACCGAAGCGCACCTTTGGACCGCGACCTTCTACGTAGTCTGATAGCTTGCTGATAACTACTGTCATGTGCCGAGAACATCCGCTGTCAAAGTACCAGATGTCTTTTTCTTTGATATCCTGTAAGCATAGGATTTAATTAGATTTGGTTCCCCTTTGATTGTTAGGTCCATGAATGTTAGTGCCTTTTGGTATCCATGTTTGCCTAACAGCAATTGGTTTATGGTAGGTTACTTTTGGTCCAGTTTTGCGATATCTACGTGGGGCAGGCACATAGTCGCTGTAACTTTGGTAATTATGCATGTAAAATCGAAGGTTAATATTATTATTCGAGTACGATTGCCGTCTCGGAGGTGGAGCCATTTTCTTAGGCCTTACAACTTGCCTCCTGGGTCTCCAGTTGGATTCCCAGAGCTATTGATTGTACTGCATGGCGACTTGCTTTTTGGATGGATACGGGGCTCCTATATCCAATATCTAGGTGCACTGTACCGTTGAAAGTATTGCGGTGCAGGCCTTTGATATTTAGATACAACCTTCTTTCTGAATGGCTATTGGCGCTTTTGATATGCTCGGGGAGCATGCTGTTGGTTACGCCTTATAGGTCCTTGAGGCTGAGGGTTCCGCTGTCTATGATATGACATTGGTGGCGGAATGGAAGCCTTTGTTGTACGCAGGGCAACTGTTGCCTTTACGGGACTCGGGGTCTCTTCAGGTACAGGAATGGGTTCCACACCCCTGACAAACACCGTACTAGTTTTTCCTTTGTTGGAGAATGATTTATATCATAAGCCACTTTTAGCATGAGCATGTTGCCCAGTACTTAGAATCTCTTCCATCCGTTTAGATAATTTCTCGAATGGTTTCAAGATGGTCTCTAATTCTCCTTCCTGTTTCTCGAGAGTTTTTACTTTGGCTTCGAGTAGAGCGAAATCATTTGTCTTGCTTTCATTATAGGACTTAGTCTCATTTAGATCTTTAGCAAGTTGATGATTGCTTTCCATGAATTTTTCAAATGTGACCTTGCTGTTTTCATAATCAATAGACATGTTTTTGTAGTTATTTTTCAGCAAGTCATTTTCTTCTTTCAGCTCTAAGTTTGAAAGTTCGAGCTGTATGTTTTCTCGTTTCAGAGTCTCATGGGCCTTTTGAATGTTTTTGAATTCATTCATCATGTTTTAAAAAGTATGAGATGCATTTACAGGAGTAGTTGTGTTAGGGTTGTATACGTCAAAGCATACTTTATGAACACCCCCGATATATTCAGGAATATTACAGCGCCGTAAATCCTTTACATAAGGATTTACAAGGCTGAAGAATTGAAAAGTCATTAACAAGATACCAACAAATGAAAATAACAGAAATAAGATACAACAGTTCTGACCAATACTGAAAGTACGAATGTTCAATGGAAAAGTATTAATACATCACCAAATCCCAATCATCATAAACGACTACGTACTAGAGTACTTATTGAAAATAACTAACAAACAACAGATAAATAAACCCGGCCGGAACATCACTCTGCACCCTCATCGTCATGCAGCTCCAGTGGTTGTTTCCCGCTCTCCTGGATCCTGAACATAAACAAATGTTCACCCCCGAAGGGGTTAGCAAAACGATGCTAGTACAAGTACAATAATCATACAACAGTGATATAATCAACAATTATATCATAACAAGTTTCTCCAACGAGAAATAACAACAACACAGAACAGTCTCAACATACTGATGACATTCCAACGATCCAGCGCACACAGCTATAGATTCCCATGATGATCCCATCGGACCAACACATGGTGGAACTACCTATCCAACGATCCAGCGCACACAGCTATAGATTCCCATGATGATTCCCGTCGGATCAACGCATGGTGGACATATAATCACAACACATATACACAATAGAATCACAACATAACTGTCATAATATAAACAATTCTAATTAGAGTACTTGCCTCGATTCAAAGACAAGAACAATACTTCCACAAAAAACGAAATACTCGAAAGTCGCCCTTTCGATCAATCACGTAGCAAGCTCGAACCTTAACAAAGGAAATAATATAGAGTTCATCTCACGTCGAACGAACATCTAACAATCCAAAATACGGTCAGAAGTTCTTAAAAGAATTTTGTCTGGTTTGCTTAACGCACGCTATGCATCCTATGTAGCGTACGTTAAGGCTACTCGTTAGCGCACGCCATTACGCACAGCCTAGCGTACGCTAACCATGCATGGTCAGTACCTCACTGATCAGCCGACTGACTCACCTAATGACTTAACGCACGCTAAGTTTCAATCGTAGCGTACGCTAAATAAGCCCGTTAGCGTACGTTAATTCACATAGCTTAGCGCACGCTAAGCGTGCATGGCAGTTTCATTACTGGGCAACAAACTTGTTCTAACGATGATGAAACTTACGAACTCCTTAGGGATTAACGTACGTTATCCGTCTATATATCATGTTCATAACTTATGAAATGATCTTACGGATTAAACGACTTCGAGATACAAGGATACGTATAATCATCACAACACCATAATCCATCTTGATTACAATTCTCATGCGAAGTTTGGTGTTCTTGAGGTCGACGCACTAGATTTCAATATCGTCATTACATCCCGATTTAACCATGGATATAAACTAACAATTCCAGCTTATAAGAAAAGATGCAATCTAAGATGATTATTCCCTTAAGTCCTTATAACCGAAAATGATATCACCTCTAATTTTATGATCAATAAGACAACATAAATCATACGGATAATCAACTTCAGAATGTTCCTCTCATCATTTGAAGTACTAGGATTTCAACTACGAGGTTCCAACGACAATATCATAAGTGTAATTATTCCAATCTTCTAAACATGATGTTTGTTGAATAATTCACCAATAGAACTCAATATCTTGTTAGCATGATCATCTTATTCTTCATAACACGAATCTAAAGTTGGAGATAGAATTAACATACCTTTAATGAAGAAATCACTGATCCAAAAAGGTAGAATCCAGCTCCGGTTGCTTGAGTGTCACTTCAAAGTGAATTCTTCTTCAATGATCAAGTGTAAGCACTCTTTAATATTTAATGATCAAGTACAGTGGATTTGTATGTGCTTAAGGAGTAGGAAAAGCTCTCTGGACTTCCAAAGGACGAAGAACAAATGAAAGGAATAGGTAGAAATGGAGTGTTGTCCTTTAAATAAAGTTTCTGCACAATAGCTGATTAGCGCACGCTACATACCATTCTTAGCGCACGCTAATAAGTGTTGACTCCAAATCTGTCCAGGTTCGTCCACGGGAATCTTATCCGGACCCATGTCCCGGCTGGCGCATGTGCTAGCGGCCTAGCTCAATAATTGATTGCCTAGCGCACGCAAATCCTACATTCATAGCATGCGCTAGTAGTAGCCGATAGCGCGCGTTAAGCTACATTCTTAGCGTGCGCTATCACGAGTTTGCATGAGAAATTTTACATGATGATATACTTATGTACAAAGATACCAATGTGAGAAATATCATACTCCATATATTGAGATCACAAATCCGAATAATACAGGGTTCGAATACAGATGAAATACACAATAATAAATTCGGATATTACATACTCCCCTACTAAAAAGGAGTTTCATCCCGAAACTCAAGACAAAAATAACTCTAGATATCTGGACTTCATGCCATCTTCCGTTTCCCATGTGGCTTCTTCCACTCCATGGCATGACCACTGAACTTTGACCAAAATGATTGGTTTGTTCCTCAACTGCTTAACTCGACTCTCGAGTATCTTGACTGGTCTTTCTTTAAACGTTCCATCCTGAGCGACTTCGATCTCACTGAAATCAATGACATGACTAGGATCCGGTATATACCTCCGTAATTGAGATATGTGGAACACGTTATGAACATGGCTCAATGACGGCGGTAATGCCAATCTGTATGCCAACTCTCCAACTCTCTCAAGGATCTCAAATGGTCCGATATATCTCGGACTCAACTTTACCTTCCTTCCAAAACGAAAGATTCCCCAAGTAGGAGAAACCTTTAAAAGTACGTGGTCTCCAGTACTGAACTCCAATGGGCGACGGCGTACGTCTGCATAAGATTTTTGTCGACTCTGGGCGGTCAACAGCCTTTCACGAATCAAGGCTATCTTCTCTCGTGTTTGTACGATCAACTATGGTTCTGTCCCAATCAAGTCTGATGAATCATCCCAACATAGGGGTGATCTGCATCTCCTCCCGTATAATGCCTCAAACGGTGCCATCTTAATGGAAGCATGCTAACTATTGTTGTAGGTAAATTCAATCAACGGTAGATGAACTTCCCAATTGTTTGAACAATCTAAGGCATAGGACCTTAGCATGTCTTCCACGGTTTGAATGGTCCTCTCGGATTGTCCATCTGTCTATGGGTGATAAGCTGTGCTGAAGTTCAATTCGGTCCCCAAGGCCTTATGAACTGCTTTCCAAAAGTGAGACACAAAACGGCCGTCTCGATCAGAAATAATGGTTTTCGGCGTACCATGCAATCGAACTATCTCCGAAATAAATACTCGTGCCAACCTCTCTGGTCCCCACGTGTCCTTAATGCCTAGAAAATGAGCTGATTTGGTTAAACGATCAACTATCACCCAAATCATGTTCATTCCTGTATTGGTTCTCGGCATACTAGTGATAAAGTCCATCGATATGTCCTCCCACTTCCATTCAGGAATCGGAAGCGGCTTCAACATTCCGGCAGGTTGTTGATGCTCGATCTTAACCTTCTGACAAGTCAAGCATTTCAAAACATAGTCGCTACATCTTTCTTCATGTTGCCCCACCAGAAATTCTGGTTCAAGTCCTTATACATCTTACTGGTGCCCAGGTGGATAGAATAGGGCGAACTGTGAGCTTCCTTTATAATCGTCTGTTTCAGAACATCGACATCAGGAACATAGAGTCGGTTCTGAAATCTCAAAACTCCATCATCATGAATTACAAATCCGGGGGCCTTCCCCTTGATCACTTCATCACGTAACCGAATCATCAGAGGATCATATGCCTGCTTAGATTTGATTTCCTTGGTTAAAAATGAAGTTATTTCCATCACACACAGTTGTCCTTGGACTCTTTGTAACCATACTTCAATTCCTTCTCGAATCATTTCTCGCTAAATGCTGAGCTGGGAGGTCAGAGTCTCCAGCATTTGGATAGAAACAGGCTTGCGGCTGAGTGCATCGGCCACCACATTCGCTTTGCCTGGATGATACAAAATTTCCAAGTCGTAGTCCTTAATCAGCTCTAACCATCTTCTTTGCTGCATGTACAACTCTTTCTGACTGAAGATGTATTTGAGACTCTTGTGATCCATAAAGATCTGACAGTGAGTCCCGTACAGGTAATGCCTCTAGATTTTTAAAGCAAAAACTACTGCTGCTAGTTCCAAATCATGCGTTGGGTAATTCACTTCATAAGGTTTCAACTGTCGTTACGCATAAGCGATCACCTTATCATTCTGCATCAGTACGCATCTGAGTCCTTGGTTCGAAGCATCACTGTAAACTATAAATCCTCCAGTTCCCTGTGGAAGTGTTAAAATCGGTGCTGTCGTCAATCTCTTCTTCAATTCATCAAAGCTGTTCTGGCACAACTCGTTCCACTCAAACTTTTGTGTTTTATGCAGTAGTCGAGTAAGTGGGCGGGAAATTTTGGAAAACCCTTCCACGAACCGACGATAATACCCAGCAAGTCCTAAGAAACTCCGAACTTCTTTCACGTTCTTTAGAGGCTTCCAATCCATAACCGCTTCGATCTTCTGAGGATCTACTTGGACTCCTTTAGCTAATACCACATGGCTGAGCAACATTACTTCCTTTAGCCAGAATTCACACTTAGAAAGTTTGGCGTACAATTGCTCGCTTCTCAAAAGTTCTAATACAATCCGCAAATGCTCTGCATGCTCTTTCGGGCTCTTAGAATACACCAGAATGTCATCAATGAATACGACCACAAATTTATCCAAATATTCGATGAACACTCGGTTCATCAATTGCATGAATACAGCAGGTGCATTAGTGAGACCAAACGGCATCACTACAAACTCATAGTGTCCGTAACGAGTTCTGAATGCTGACTTTGGAACATCAGATTCCTTAATCCTCAGCTGATGGTATCCTGATCTCAGGTCGATTTTAGAAAATATTGTTGCTCCTTGCAACTGGTCAAACAAATCATCTATCAGTGGCAATGGATACTTGTTCTTAATCGTCATCTTGTTCAGCTCTCGATAGTCAATACACAGTCGAAGCGATCCATCCTTCTTCCGGACAAAAAGAACTGGCACTTCCCAAGGCGAGACGCTTGGCTGGATATAGCCTTTGTCCAGTAACTCCTCCAGCTGCTTTTTCAGTTCGTACATCTCAGTAGGTGCCATACGATACGGTGCCTTAGAAATTGGTGTAGCTCCGGGTTCCAGCTCAATGGTGAATTCTACATCCCGTTGTGGAGGTAGTCCAGGTAACTCGTCAGGGAATACATCCCCAAACTCGTTCACAATAGGAATGGATGAAAGTTCCACAATTTCGTCTTCTTTCTTCATTGCATAACACCAGTATCTGGTACAGCCCTGTTTCAACAATTTGACAGCTTTCATCGCCTTAATCAACTTTCCTGAGCTTCCTGGTTTCCATCCTTCAAACAATATTTCGGAACCATCGTAAGCGATCAGCGAGATATTCCTCCTTCGGTAGTTTACAATAGCTCCATATTGATTAAGCCAATCGTCTCCGAGTATCAGATCGTCTCCTTGCATTTCTATCACAATCAGATTTGAGAGCCACTCTCTGCCTCCAAATGATATAGGGAAATCTCTAGTTTCTAAGTTTCCAACAATCCTCTCTCCACTCGGTAAACCAACAACATAAGGTTCACAATTATGAAAACCAGAAATATTCAAACGATTTACACAAGACAAGGATATAAATGAATGTGTGGCTCCTGTATCGAATAAAATGCTAACTGGCTGGGAAAGGATCTGAACAGTACCTGATGCGACAGCAGCATCCTGATCGTCTGTTCTCCTCATCTCGTATAGACGTGGGGGAACAAATCCGGCACTCGATGCACCCTTGATATCGTATCAAGTAGTAAGTGGACTTTTTGAGTCCGGTTTATTGATCCCACGAGAAAGTTAGGTTATATATTGAATTATACACTATTTATCTATTTGTTATAGAGATTAAGATGAGTAAAACTCACAATTTAAGAGTTTGGTTTGACAATTGCAGGGAAAATGCAATAATAGTACTAAAATATAAGGAAGTGAAAGATTGCACTTAATAATAGATTAATAAAAGGTAAAATGAAATAGTTGGGATTACAAACTTAGTTCATCATTAGTTATAGAAGATGTATAGGAGATCATTAGTTGTAGATTCGATTTTCCTTAAAAATACAGTTCCACTTTTGAATGTCAAAATGCCCCTTATATATTGAATCAATCCACTATATTTCTATGTTGATAGGCTTCAATACATAGCATTAGGTTTTATGAAAATAACTCAAAGAATCATCTAAGGTCTAGAGGTATATTTCTATCCCCTAGAACAACTTAGAGTGAAGATCATTTGATCTAATCAAAAATATTTTCTTTCGAAACATATGAAGACCATAAATATCATCATTTGTTGGCCAAATAAATAAAGATTGGTAAAATAATGAAAATCACACACAATAATAAGTATCCATAATAGATCTTTATACAAACTTAAATAACATGACAAACCTTGTTTATAATCTCAACTAAGGATAACTTAGCCCATGAAGGGTTTATTCAACATATTACAAGTTTGAGTGGTCATTATTAGTTGAAAAAGGGAAAGAATTGATACTAACTCCCTTAGTAGATAAAGGAGAAAGAAGCAATAAACTCCCTCAACAACATAAGCTAAACCACTATTACATAAATCACTCAAGAACACAAGTGTGTTCTTCACAGAAAGAAAAAGTATTACAAAGTGAGAAAATAATAAGATGAATGATGATTAATGATGGATCTAAGGGGTCTATTTATACACCTAAAGTCATCTAATAGCTCCAAAACTCCAGCATTATTACATTAGATCGGATCAAGGCCAGACATCCCCTCAATAATAGACCAAAAGTATAAAAGATTAAAAAATGATCAAAAATTTGTCAAGAGTTACCTGTCCTCTGCTTCATCCGCGGCCAAAATTCTGAGGCATCTGAACACTTTGCTGCGTCTGTTGGATACTAGCTTCCTTCTGAACTGGCTGAGATGTAAGGGTTCCTTTGAACTTGGTGGCATCCTTGCAAAATGTTGCACGATGCCCTTTTTGTCCGCAATCAAAACATGTAATTGGAGTGCGCAAACAATCACGCCAAATGTGGCCTGGGCGACCACAGTTAAAGCACCTCCTTGATGTATCCTTTCTTGAAAGAATGAAAAGATGATTGGGCCTTGCGGGGCCCGCCACTTTTGTGCTCTGTAAAAGTACCAGAGACTTTCTGCTTCTTGGACTCCGTAAACTTCTCCTTGATTTATTGTATATTTTGCATTTCCGAAAATCATTATGTGGCCTTTTTTCGAAAATCATTGATGCATGTGCTTTGATATGGTAATATGTAAGAATTCATTTGCGTTACTTATACTATCTATTCCACGGCTAACCCCATTTGGGGAAAATAAGTTTCATGTATTTCAGGTGCGAAGAATGCGGTCGGAAGAGTACCGGGGCAGTACGAGGATGAAGGCTAGGCATGATACTATGATGTGGTCATCATGTTTAATTGTTTTGAGATCGGTTATTGGGATTTTGTTTTTATTTGTCACATTTGTTAGATGGTACTCGAGTACTATAGGAGAGATGTTTCTCTGTTGTTGGTTACATTAAATTGTTGTTTTTTTTTTCTGTGGTTTAAATGTTGTCGTGGGAATTTCATTGGTTAATCCGATAGATGATGGATGGTTTTGAGGTGTTATGTTGTGGACGAAGTACAAAATTATCCTTGTGAGTTCCAGATGGGATTCACGGCGCTGTGACATGCCCTGAATATCTTGGGGGTGTTACAATATTTCTGACATCACTGCTACCATTCGAGGAATTGAGATTTTTGTGAACCGGGAGCTTCTGGAAAGCTTATTCAGGCTGCCGTCTAATGGCCTAAAAATGGAGGAACTTGAGACCTTCGGGTCAGAAGAATTGTTAACGGCCTACTTGGGGCTATTCATAGGCGAAATGTGCACGAACCTTCGCTTTCGGATGATGGTAGCCACCATGTCCGGCGAAAGGATGAACTGGTGCCAGATTGTATTGAAAAGGATACAGGAAGAGGCCGCCAAGCTGAAAACTTGGAAGAAGTCCTTCGGCCTCATCCTCAATTACATTCTCATTTACTGTGGTGTGCCGCAGTCTCGCAGTGCCAAGAAGATTGGCCTATGAAAATTTATAGGTGGGAGCAAGCCCACTGTCTTCAACAAGGACGGACTGATCTCTAGCAGGCCTCATCCTAGGCTTATGCCCATTTCTGATAACCCCAGGGATGTTACTGTTAGGAGTATGCCCTCAAATGCCACTCAGAGGATGTTGAGTGAGGGCATTGTACTTGTTATTATGTAATTCATTATCATAAGGCAATGGATGTTTCTTTATTTATTGGTCGTCACTGGCATTCCTAACTCGTAAATATATATATATATATATATATATATATATATATATATATAAACTAGTCCGTGTATTTTAGAGCAAAACGTTCCACTCCTTATTGGATAAGGGGGTCGGCACTGGAAAGGTTTATAGCTCAAATACTTAATCGTTCGCTAGTCGATGAAACTTGACTGGGCGTTAAGTTTATGTGAAGACTTGTATGACGTGTTCTTTGATATGGAGAGTTCCTGTCGAATGCTAATGGTTAGTGGGAGCACACGTTATAGGTATGCTGACTGGATTAGTATACTCGAACCGAATCACCCTCAATTCGTCACACGATTTTCACTCCGGGGCAGTCAATGATGGAATCGAAAGGTTGTGATAGGTATTCGTGAACCTTCAACTTGAGGATTTAGTAGGGATGTGCTTGTGACGTCAAGATCTTCATTAGAGTAGTTCGACCCTGTAAACCGGAAGGTGGGGGTCAACCTCGACGTGCATCTTGATGGGCAAGTAGCAGGTCCTACTGAATACCAAGATGGAATTCTTTCTCCCGTTAGTGAGCGGGTTATATGTCCTATGCGGTTACTGGCAGATTAGATCATAAGTATTTGGCCAAAGCATTGGAGCTAGTTGTATTGGATCATGAGAGCTCGATGATCTCGATTTGCATTAACACATGCATAACGTCAAGTACAGATAGGGTTTGACTGACCATGACCCAATAACTTGATCAGGACATTTGAAAGAAGGGTTTATACGTATACTGGTATTCACGACAGAATGGTTCTTGAATGATCCCATCATTCGTTCTCAGTTGGGGTACAGTGTAGGCTGCCAGGCTGGCTAGGTGGTGCTACTACTCTTTGGTTCTTCCCATTGCTGACTGAGATGGACCGACCGAGTCGCGCAATAGGATTGACGACGGAATGAATCGAGCTTATTCTCTCATTATGAATATTAGATATTGGATATCTAATTTATTGGGACATTGGATGTCTAAATCGATTTATTGGATAAATTGATTTACGGCCTAATGAATTAAATAAATTACTAGGTGATTAATTTAATTCATGGATATAATTATTTCTTAGAGAAATTAATTATGTTATTATGTATTTGATATGATTAATTAATTGGATTAATTAATCGATATAAATACATCGAAACGGAAGTGGAGTTTATCTGTTTGGACTCACAGGAGTCCAAAATGGTCCGAACTCGTCCGGCTCCTTCTAGATGGCCGCCCCAATCACCTACTCCCTCCATGGTCTTGGTCTTATCATTGTGGGGTATAATGTATGTGACCAACCTAGGGGACAAAGATCACCTTTGGTGATATTGTCAAAGGTAGGTGAATAAGTGAAGATTTGAAGGAGAATAAATGTGTAGACCTCAATCTCCTTTTTTGTAACTTGAACTCACGGTTTTGAGAGGAGAAAGGAGAGAGGAAAATAGTTTTCCAAGGCTTCACAATATTCTTCTTCATCTTCATATATTTTCTTGGAGAAAATTATAGTGAGATAGAGAGATCAAAGATTAAACACTTAGAGTGTTGTAATTTTGATTAGAAAAGCTTCTACAACCTTGTTCTAGCCGTATCCTTGGAGGATATGAGGTTTAGTCATTCTGGTCGTTTTCTCCGGCGCGTGACAAGTAGAGACGTTGTCCTTGGGATATTCAACTAAAGCTTGGGGAATAGCTCAAGAGAAGGAATCCATTTAATCAACGGACTACAAGGGTAAGTTCTCGTATCTCTTGTGTTTCGTTTAGTATTCGTATATACGTAGCTCGATCGATCCTCATAGGGATTCAGATCGAATTAATTTTCATTTTACCACTTCGACTGGGCCTTTGTTTTAGGCACCGAATCCTAACAGTGGTATCGGAGCGTAGGTCTTGCAAACGTATATACGATATTGGCATTTGGAATGCTTGATTAGATGGTGAATAATTTGGAATCATTTATAGTCATAATCGTAGTATATGTTTTTCATTCGTAATAGTTGTATTTTTCGTAAGTTTATGTCTAAATATAAATCTTTAATTTTTGGGAAATATGACTTATATTGAAGATATAAATGTTGAAAAATATTGATATTGGATATCCGGTCGAAAATCGAGCTCTGAATCGTCGTCGGACGACTTTTCGGACAACGGGCAGGAAGCTGCCGGGTTGACCCGACCGTGTCAGGCGACACGGTCCGTGCCTGCCGGCCAGTCTCGACAGACTGTCGGGACGACCCGATAGTGTCAGGCAACACGGGCCGTGTCTGGCCGGCAGGTTGTCGGGACGACCCGGCCGTGTCTGTCGACATGGGCCGTGTCTGGCCGACAGGATGTCGGGACAACCCGACCGTGTCTGGCAGGATAGTCTGGGACACTGCCGACACGACTCGACCTTGCGATTGGGCATGGGCCATGTCTGTCCGGCAGACTGCCGACAGTGTTTCGGCCGTGGCAGGCCAGTTTCGCCCCGACTCGATTTTTCGTGTATTCTTGAAAATTAATCTCCCGCATGTTAAATTGGATTTAATATGATTAAAATGATTTATGGTATTTCATTTTATAAGGGAAATTTTATTAATTGGAATATTTGTGGGTGACCGAATTATTTGAACGTTTTTCATATTACCGGTTGTGTGAATCGATTGGATCGGTTCGGATTGTTGATTGGATCAATATATCTCTACGCCTTCCGTTTATATAGTATTTATTCGATGAATGCTTTTGAATGGGGATTTGGTTCGTGGACTTAGTTTTGAATCGTTCGGTTTATGCGATTGGGTTGTAAAGGCCGTTTTGAGCCTATTTATTTTACTAGAAATATTTGTATCTAGGTTTCAATTTTCAATGTAAAATTTATATGTAATGACGAAGACCGGAGGAAGATCCGTTTCGAGAATACGAAGACTTGTAATTAGATTACGGAGTTTTTGTTTTCTAGGAACGGTCCATGAACCACATGTTGGTAGCAACTAGGTTGTGAATAGTTGTTTCATATTGTATGAATGCCACAAACGCGCTTAAATGAATTAATGTGCAAAGTGTAACATTAATCGCGATAATTCTCCCACAACAAATTATTAAGTTTATAAGGTTTCAAGGTTTTCCTTCCCTCCATCGAGCTTTTGGAAAATTGAAATCCAAACCGGATGTGCTATGCTTCCGAGTTATCGGGGTAGTCGTTCGGGGAGGATGGATAAATTACCGGGTGCGCATTGGATGCCTTCAGTTGGATCAACTTTTATCCCTAGAAACCTGATAGGTTGCCGTATAAGATTCAATTGTGAAACTGATTTGCGTCGATGGTGTAAACTTAACTTGTTCACGAACCATAGAAACCGTATAGGTTGAGGGGAGTGAACAAGGGGAAAAAGAAGATCGAATCATCCATTAGATGGGTTGGTGTTGGACACCACTTTATGAAAATTAATATACTAGAAACCTGTTCGGTTGCCCTCTATTAAGATTTATAAATAACTCGATCGACACTATGAAGTACAACGAACGATACTTCCGGATTTCACATGGGAGTGTGTTATTCCGGATTTCACTACACCTCAAGAACACTCAAATCAACCTTCAGGTTGAAACGAACCAAAGGTATGGATATACAATCCATAAAACATGTTTAATAAGAATATCTAACACCAATCGATTTATCAAAATCGGATGGAAAACGAAATCAAGAATAAAACTCCCAAAAGGTCAATTCTAGGGAATCAAGAAAAATACTTTGATCCAGTGAAGAACAAAGGATTAAATGATGTTAAATACATGAATACTACTAAGATTAATCATACCCATAACGAATTAATCAACGACACGGAATGAATCGAACACTAACATCGAAATCCTCCAAATCACCCAAAAGTAGGGTTTCAAGAATTTACCGTGGATTAAGGATGAGAACAGTTATTGGTGTTGTTAATCCACACCAAGAACTTGTGGAGGAAGGATTATCTGAGATTGGTGATGCTAAATCGCCCAAGAAATCGCCCGTAAGTCGCTCAAGGAGAAGAGGAATGAGGAGAATGATGAAAATGAATTCTCTCCTCACAAACCCGCTGAAAAAGGGCCAAACTGACACGCGTGCCGCGGCCCAGAACAAAAAAAACGCCCAGCTAATGGCTTAGTGCCGCGGCCCGGCCAGCAGAGGGCCGCGGCCCGCGGTACAGCCCGCTCCGGCATCAAAAGGCACACGGTGCAGTCTTAGCTATTTCGACCATAACTCCTTCGTCCTGACTCCGATTGACTCACTGTTTGAACCATTGTAATGCTAACTTGATGCTCTATAATACAGGAAAGATTCAGAATTTTTGGAGTTTCCAAGAATTGATGGTGATTCTACAAAGTCGAACTCATACGTGAAAAAGTCGTTTAAGAACACTGAACTCAACAAAACAACACCGAAACGAACTCGAATGATAAAAATATAGAATTAATCATTCTAGAAATGACGAAACGGTAAAAATAGAGTCGCTAAGATGGACTTCCGCCAAAAAAGAAAATTATCGGAAATCGAAATTGCGGATATTACATACTACCCTCCTTAAAAGAAGTTTCGTCCTGAAACTTAAAATAGAGAGCGATGGAACAATAGTTTCAAACAAAATTTGTAAGAATCAAATTCGGATGTGTAAAGGCCACAATAATCCACGGCATTTAATAAAACAGCTCCGAAATTCGTTCGGAGGATGGTAGGCTAAGTAAAACAAGGTAGTTTAAAATCGTCGAGAGGATCACAAATGAGTTACCAACAATGAAAAGTCACACCATACTGAAAATACTAAGAAAAGTACGGGTAATACATTCCCCTATACTTAAAAGACATTACGACCCCGAAACTTAGAACAACAAGAGTTGGAAACGTAAAGCAATGTAATGAAAAACGATCGAAGTCACGATTGTTGGAACCAACAATGATTAAGACACAGTACAAAATCTTCATTCTCCCATACTAGGATCTCCAGAAGGAAACATAGGGTTTCGGGACACTCTTTGGTCACTTGCTCTATTCTCAAATAGGGTAGCATTCTTTGCCAATTCGGAAACTATCTCACAGTGTTTCTCCCGATGACCTTCACACCCGCACCAGTAACAAGTCAAGAGTGGAAAGGGAGAATTTGCACGAACATGTCCCTGACGGTTGCAGTTGAAGCACCTCCTCTTATTACCGAGAGTCACCGATGCCGGTTTGAGATTTACAGTGCCCACTCCCGACCGCGAAGACGACACGTTCGAACAACGTGAGGGTTTGGGAACCTTAGTCTCTTCACTTTCCAGAAACTTTCCAGATGTCCTCGGTCTTTCGCTTCGCTCGTGGGCTCAACCACTGAGGATATTTCATAGGATATCGTTTGATCTTGATACTCCTTCACCATAGCATGAATCGTTGTCGTACGAACCACCTCGCCGCTTCCATTTCCATCATCACGTCTACATCCGCCGAGGCTCGACATACTAATGCAGATAATACCGTTCAACAATATTAATTTATCATTCGCACAGTATACCACAATTATCAACACAAGGTTTAGTTAGCATCCTTAGATAACGGTAATATCGTAAAGCAGAAAGTTTTCTGAAGTCAATTTCGAGTCCTTCGACGAGGACGATCATTATATGTATGCACTTAATGAAAACAAATTTTTGAAAAAGAGGGCTAGTCACGTTACGCCCAAGACTTGTAAATACTGTCCTTTATTTTGGAAGAGGAAGTTTATACAACGACTCTAAAAATTATTTTTGAGTAATGTAAGAAGGTAAATTGAAAATTGAATCGCAATTAATTTGAAATATTTTAAAAGTGTCGAGTCCCAAATACCACAATTTTGAAAATCTTTCCTCTTCTACCAAAATATAATCGAAAGGATTTTTCACCGAGATACGTGACCATTTGACATGACGACATTAAATCATGGGTTTTCACAATGTTAGAAATTTTCAAAGCACCACTTTAAAATATTCGTGATATTACAGCGCTGTGGGCCCCGCGCCGGAACCCACCAGGCTAAAAACTATTTTAAAAAAATGTTCAAAACGCCAAAAAGGCCGATGACGGTAATATTTTCAAATACTCACAAAAGCCATTTATAAAATATCAAATACCGTCATAAAAATACCGTCAAAACGTGCAAGACCAAAATGCCAAAACTCAGTTTAGGGAATTGGTTTTAGGAAATAGAACTCGGTTTACAAGATACCAAAAGCC
The DNA here is from genome assembly GCA_033398695.1 of Orobanche coerulescens. Lineage (NCBI taxonomy): Eukaryota > Viridiplantae > Streptophyta > Magnoliopsida > Lamiales > Orobanchaceae > Orobanche > Orobanche coerulescens. The sequence goes on from CM065810.1 coordinate 123,494,375, forward strand.
ATTTCAAAGTACTCACGCAGCGGATAAAATTAACACTCATAAATTTATTCTAATGAAATGTAGAAACCGATAAATATGCTCGACTTCCGAAGCATACTACATAACCATTTTTACTCGGACCGAATACGCATGCTATATCCTAAAACAATAATATAACCAATAAGTTCCAACCCCTTGCTCACATTAAACACATTAGCTCGATATAATCAAATACGTATATAAGGGGACTTACGATTGGGAGACTTACCATCACGGATTGCCTGAAGATGATGTCGGAACCACGATACTAATCACAACTCTGATGCGCACGACTTACACCGGACATGGACTTGACCCAACGGCCTAGGTTTTTCGCAAACCTAAGCTCCGATACCATATATGTAACACCCCCAGAATACGTCCGGAAATGTCATACGCCGTAGACCCTTATCACAAGGATCTACCAGGCTAAACTCCAAAAGACTACTCAATGATTGACCGACCGGGGTCAAAATTAATTACAAAGCAGACCGACAAGGTCATTAAACAATTCAGAATCTAACGAAATTTACTTCTCAATGACAATAATAAACTTGACCACATAAAGGAATGACAACTTAATTTAATAATTGAAAACTACACCCGTGCAAGGGTGAATACTCAACCACATGAGAAAATACCGACCAAGACGACATAAAAGAAAGAGACTCTGACTCTTGTGTGATTAGCATCATCGTCTTCCATCTCCTTCCAAGCCAATCCCGAGACTGCTCCCGAGCTGCCAAAACCTGAGCGCATAACAGGCACCCACCCCCTGAAAACTCGGGGGTTAGCAAACTGGAATTTTGCTAGTGCAAGTACATAATGTACAGGATATACGGAAAGTATCAACACAAACTCACCAGCCACGAAGCCTTAACACAAACCACACATTCACACAAACAGCACATCAAAGCATTCGTTTACACAAGGTGAAAGGTAATCACATAGCCATATTCTTTTTACGGATCATAACACCAATAAAACTTTAAACAAGCCCAATGAGTTAAAAGATCTAGCTTGAAAAAACCCTTTTTTAAAAGGAAAAACAATTTGATAAGATAGTTTGAAAACATTATTATTGACTCGGGCCGTCTTGGGGTTTTGAAAATAGAATGGGAATACTTTTAGAAAATAACTTCAAAAGCTCTCGGGTCCTCGACCTAATTCATAGAATATCATCACATACAATCAAGGACACATCCTCTCATTCGACAAATCCTGCTGAAGACCCCTGATTAATTACTCCTCGGAGATCTCGTCAAATATCCTTGGTAAATTAACCTTGATACCAACATTTAAAACAAGTTGAAACAAACTTTCAGAAACACAAATCGCGGTCTATATCAAGACCAACATTTTAAAGTGAGTTAAAAGAACTTTGAATTACGAACATCGTTCGGTATCGGGGTATTAGCTATCACTCGAATACCCGTAACCAATAAGCCTGCCAGGCGCCTCCCTTGCACACCTGTGCACCGACGTTCACTCCACTATGTTGGCCGCCCCTTGAACATGTCACCGCACCGGCGATCACTCTCACAAGAGCCGCCCCTTGCACGCGCATTAGGTAACACCGGTGTTCACCAACCATATGGAGCCGCACATTGCAGCGTACACCAGGCCGGAGTACACGCCCCACCCTCAGAGGTTCCCGGATACGACATTTCTCACAACAAGTATCGACATTGATTAAAACATCAAGCACACAGACAAACGTTACAACAATTATCAACTCAGTACACCAAGTCACACAAATTATCCGTCAGTCCATAACCACACATCTAAACACTATCACACACGTTATCAATCAAAACTCAATCACAATAAGCCTTCAGGCATAACCAACCAACGTCGCACATATATCCCTATATTGCAACTCAACCGAATATAACCTTACTATATTATATGTATAAGTATAGTTCATCCATCAATCCAAGTTGGGTACATCAACCAGTGTTAGCATTCATCACTCGGCATTCAACGATATAGGCATATATATCAATATACGTATATACTTACATATATTTAACATATAATTATATTTATATCTATATATATACACACACACACATATATATATACACACATATATACATCCGTATAAATTCATACACTTCGACAACAATGATTTCACATAGTTACAATTCGTATATCAAGGTACTTGCCTCAACTCCAAAGCACACGAAGAAACGGAAAAGCTCTGTCGGAAAACCTCGAACACCTATAATCCCCCGGCCAAACAACGACGATACGATTACAACGAGAATCAAGACCAAAAACAACGGAGATTGAAGCAGACTATCGAAGGAAAGTTTATTCGAATATTTGATCGAACATCAAATGTTCATTGCACCTCAAGAACACTCAAATCACCCTTTGGGTTGAAACGAACCGAAGATATGGATATACAATCCATAAAACATGTTTAATAACAACATACACCAATCGATTTATCAAAATCGGATGGAAAATGAAATCAAGAATAAAACTCCCAAAAGGTCAATTCTAGGGAATCAAGAAAAATACTTTGATCCAGTGAAGAAAAAGGATTAAATGATGTTAAATACATGAATACTACTAATATTAATCATACCCATAATGAATTAATCAACGACACGGAATGAATCGAACACTAACATTGAAATCCCCCAAATCACCCAAAAGTAGGGTTTCAAGAATTTACCTTGGATTAAGGATGAAGAACGATTGTTGGTGTTGTTAATCTACACCAAGAACTTGTGGAGGAAGGATAATCCGAGATTGGTGATGCTAAATTGCCCAAGAAATCGCCCGTAAGTCGCTCAAGGAGAAGAGGAATAAGGAGAATGATGAAAATGATTTCTCACCTCACAAACCCGCTGAAAAAGGGCCAAACTGACTCGCGTGCCGTGTCCCAGAACAAAAAAAACGCCCAGCTAATGGCTTAGTGCTGCGGCCCGGCCAGCAGAGGGCCGCGGCCCGCGGTACAGCCCGCTCCAGCATCAAAAGGCACACGATACAGTCTTAGCTATTTCGACCATAACTCCTTCGTGCGGACTCCGATTGACTCACCGTTTGAACCATTGGAAATATAACTTGATGCTATATAAGACTAAAAAGATTCAGAATTTTTGGAGTTTCCAAGAATTGATGGTGATTCTACAAAGTCGAACTCATACGTGGAAAAGTTGTTTAAGAACACTGAACTCAACAAAACGACACCGAAACGAACTCGGATGACAAAAAGTGTAGAATTAATTATTCTCAAAATGACGAAACGGTCACAATAGAGTCACTAAGATGGACTTCTGCCAAAAAAAAAAAATTACCAGAAATCAAAATTTGGATATTACACAAGAACAAGAAGAAAAAGACCAAGAAGCAGACGGGACCACAAGTCGAGGACCTTAAGGGTAAGTGCAAGGCCCCGATGTTTCCGAAGAACAAGAAGAAAAAGGACACATGTCTCAAGTGCGGTGAGCTGGGCCATTGGGCAAGAGACTGTCCGATTCTTCATAGCGCTTCAAGTACAGAACTTTTAGTTTTGGAAATAAATTGTTCTGCTACTGTATTTTCTACTTATTGGATACTGCATTCTAGTGCTAGTTCTCATATTTGTACCGTGAATCAGGATCTGGAGCAAAGTAGGAAGCTTGGAGCTTGGGAAGTGATGGTCACTATTGGAAGCAGGCATAGCATCGAGGCAACCGACATAGGATCACTTATTTTGGATTTAGAATCCGACTTTATTTTTAGAAGATGTACTTGTTTTGCACAAGGGGCATAAAAACATTGTATCCATTCCTGTCATGGATCGGAAAGGCTTTTCATTTTTCATTGGTGATGGTTCCTGCAAAATTTATTTCAGAAATAAACTAATGGGCACTGCTACATTGTTAAATGGACTGTATTATCTAAACCTCAGTAACAAAGTCGTTGTGAATACTATGACTAGGAAGCGTGGTAGGGATGAAACCAATAAAGTTTTGAAATGGCATCTTAGACTTGGTCATGTTGGTCAGACCAAGGTTTACAAAATGGAAAAAGATGGACTTATGGGTCCATTGGGATCGGATACCTTTCCTACTTGTGAATCTTGCCTTAAAGGCAAAATGACTAAGTCTGTAATATCCGACTGTAATTCTTCATCCTTACTATTGTATTGTTTAGATAGTTTGAATATTGTTGAATCTTGTTGCATTTATTATATGACTACAATGTCGAGGTGTTATGGAACTGAGTTAGTTATCGTTGTTATTCACTTTATGTTTGTTGTTTTAATGTTAATTGGAGAGTTGCATTTTTGGACCTATTCTGGTGGTGTAGCGTACGCTACATAGTGTGATTAACGTACGTTAAGCGTGTGCCTTAACGTATGTAATCGGTTATCTGTTGCGTATGTTAAGAGGGAATCAGACATCAGTTGACTTCCGCACATGAATTTGTTATCCATTGCCATGCACGTGAAGGGTGATTGGGCTATCGTGTCGGTCAGAGTCAACCATATTTAGCGTACGTAATACCTTTTCTTTAGCGTACGTAAATGGCCTGTGAAGTCAAGACAGTAGCACCTGTAAATCGATTACGTACGTAAAACCAACTAGTTAGCATACGTAACACTGTTAACATATGCTAAATTTGTTCGATAGCGTACGTTAAGGCTGTACAGTCTATTTAAAGACACAGCTTGTTTTTCATTTCTTCACAACCCAACCTGATTTTCTCTCCGTATATCCCTTCTCCTGCCTCCCTAGACCGATATTAACCTTCTCCAACTTGGTTTTGAGCCTTGTAACTTGGAGTGGAGCTCATTAATTCGGAGTTTATAAGGTGTTCTTGAGCTGGAAGTGTGTTTCTTGTAGTATTGAGGGTTGTTCTTCGTTTCTGGAGGTATGTATACGATTATCCTCTGTATTTTTCGTATGTTGATGTTAGTAATGTAGAATACTTCACCTAGAGTTAAATTAATCAAGTTAAACCTAGTTATAATTAAACTTTTAACACTTCTTGATGAATATGATGAATGAGGGTTTGGAATGGAAGTGTTCTTGATATTTTGTTGATAATGTTCATGTTTTTACAAATCAGACTCTTCCTACTGAGTTGTTAACATCACTAATACAATGATAACCATCAGCTTTTTCATAATTATGTTTAATTGATGAAACATTGTCTTAAAAGGTATAAGAACACCTTGTTGAATGTTAGAAGGTTAGTGTGGTGATTCTTAAACCTAAGCTAGGTGAATTCATAGATGATGTTAGTGGATCCTCCAGGTTCGTAAGGGGGTTGTAAGGATGGTTTTGATAATCTTCATGAATATGGTGTAATCTTATAACTAATATAACCTTATTATAAGCTTACTATATTCAATTCAGATGAGATGTAGTGTTGAACATAGTTGTGCAGATTTTTACTTTCAACTTTGTGATGTTCTTGAAAAGTTTAATCAATGTAAGATGATATTGACAACATAAGTAATTGTTTAACATGTTTTTAATAAATTCTTAGTTATAAAGAATCATGCGAATATTCGGTAATGTCTTGTGAACCGATTGTAAGGATGAGTTGAGGTACAAAGAATTCTTGATATAAAACTTTGATATTTGAGATAGTAAAACTATTCAAATGGAATGTAGGATGTCGTCTTACTAAATTCAATGTCGATAATTATGTAGATGTGTTATTGAGTGAAATGTATTTCGTTCAAGGTTGATTGTTCGAGTAACCGACATTATTCGAGGATCGTTCGTTCATTTGGACAAGGGAGGATTATTCTTGTCTCCGTATTGAGGCAAGTTATCTTGCTTGGTTATAATTATGATTAGATTCTTGTGATGTTTATACGTTTCATGTATATGAAGTGTTTATGGATTTGCGACTCGTATTTGATATTGTCCTTGACGTTGGTCCATTTTTCATCATGGGATTGCATTCCCAATTATGTCACTTTGAATCGTTGATCTCGTTGGTCCTCGTGTCACTTCGGTGAGTTTTTCTTGATCCTTAATCGGATATGTGATTTGTTGAATTCGTTGTCATGTTGTATCGTGACATATCTGGAATCATATCTGCGTGTCGATTGGTTATTGTGTAGGATATTTATCCGGGCACTTATATAGTCATACATGGATGTTTTCCGTATTGGACTGTGCACACGAGATGTAGTTCGTGAGGCTAATCAGGTACACTGTCACACGTATATTCTGGATTCCGTATACGGGGTGGACATGTACACGGACACATTTTGGGATCGGGCGTACTGTGATTTCCATCTTGAGCCATATTATTTAATCGTTCATAGTCCATGTATGATTGGATATGTTCGACGTTTTTGGGACTAATTGTTCATACGCCCGAGGGGTATGTTCAATAATCGGGATGTTTTCCTTGAGATATAATATATGTGAATTGTATAATGTCGGAAGAATCATTTATCATGTATATCTGACCCTGTGTTATGGGCAAAATACTTGTGTTGTATTTTAGGTCGAGGCAAAGGCAAGGCACGGGAAGAGCACGGTGACGGCGAAGGGTTCGAAGGATACTAGTTCGGCCCCCCCATGTATTTTATATCCGATTATTGTTCAAACCGTGTAATGTTATTTTAATTCCGCTTTAGTTATATTATTGTCTGGTTATATTGATATTGGAAGTATATTCCATCTCTATTGTTTGTACTTGTATTTCGGATCCTGTTTATCATAAGGCCATTGGCCATACCATTAATAAACTCCTAATCGGAGTAATGACTATTTATTGTGGTTCGGTATCACAAAGTAATACTTATTTAATCTATATTTTGATATCGCATGGTAGGTCCCATTGTGGGGTCCACGGCACTGTAATAGCTGCCTTTTGGGGTGTTACAGAAGATGATATCAGAGAGCCGTGTTGTTTTCTCTTTAAGAGTCGTTGTAGAATGAACTAGTATCAAAAGACCTTCGTGTCACGTGTGACCTATGCAAGAGCCTAACCCTATGAGCCAAATACGATATGTACTTTACGAGCCATGATTTAGTTACTGGCATGATATTGATATCGGAATGGATTTCTTTGTTGATCTTGTTATTTCGAGGATCTGTGGCAGGATTTATCTGTTTGATAATTCGAGGTAAATGCTGGATTGATTATATGAATGAAATTGTTCGACTCGACATCGATGTAATATTCCGTGTGACACTCGTGGTGTCGATAATTCATCATGAACTTTCTCGAATATGTGATTCCTTGTTGCTATTAACTTAGCATGAATTTTGATTAGTATCTTGAACTGTACTTATGGTTATCATTATGATTGATTCTTTCAGTATGGAAAGAAATCTGAGAGGCCGTGGCAGAGGGGGACGAGGCCGCAGAAGGGGATGAATCCCGATACCATGAGCCAAAAAACGTGCAAATGTGGAGCATAGTTCCACAGACAGTGGTTCGACTTCTAGGGACCAATCCCACCACAGTGGGCGTGAGGATGCGCGTGTCGATCCTTACGTTGTGATGCAGGGTATGATGGCTCAGATGACCCAGATGGGTCAATTAATGGAAGCTTTGCAGAGGGCCACTACTGGCCAGCAACAGGGCCTCATCCTCCACCTCCTGTGCTTGGCGGACCCGTGAGTCGGATCATCATCGACATCTCTCGCCAGCGACCTCCGACCTTTGAAGGCTCCTCTGAGCCTTCTGACATTGTGCATTGGATTGAACACTTTGAGAAATTGTTCGAGATGGTGGACTGTCCCAAAGAGAATCGCGTATCCGTAGTAGCTTACTATCTTAGCAAGGGCGCTCACACCTCGTGGCTTTCAGTGAGGCCAACTGATGGTGTATATACTTGGGAGGAATTTAAAAACCTCATGCTAGACCGTTACTATCCAGGGCCAGTCCGTGAGGCCAAGCTGTCAGAACTTCTGAACCCGGACCCGTATGAAGACGATGATGTACTATCTGTTTCCGAGAAATTTCAGGCACTTCTTCCTTTTGCCTCGTCGATTGTCCGAACGTAGGCTGATAAGATCAAATATTTTCTCAAGAGGCTTAAACCCCGAATGAGAATGCAGCTGTTGAATCACCACTGTACGACCCTACCGGAGTTCATCGAGAAAGCTCTGGAATACAAACTCACCGCGAAGGAGATTTCCAAGAAGCAACCACAGTCCAACAACAAAAGATCCAGGAACCAGAATCAGATTGAGAGTAACCGGGGGACATTCAGGAAGCCCCAGTAATTGCCAAACCATTCTGATCCACCACCCATGGCATCGAAGCCAGCTGGATCACACTCTCGAGCAGTCCCCTCATCTGTTGTGCGCTATAACTGCGGAGACCAGGGGCACGTCAGCTCCAAATGCCCGAAGCCGGCCGTCGCATGCCATACTTGTGGGAAGAATTGGCATCATGCTCGTTTTTGCAGGAATGGACCTGGATGTGAACCAGTAGCGTCTCATGCTCCAGATCAGTCTTCTGTCCAGGACCGTGTGCCTCCGTCCGCTTTTTATCAGCCTACCACGACAAACAGGGGAATGGGTCATGGGAATCAAAGTGGTACACATGGTGCCGGAGCTGCGAAACCCAGGATTTACGAGATGAAGAAAGCTGACGATCCCGAGGCCAGTATGATTGCAGGTATACTCGAGATCCACTCTCAGCCGGTGTGTGTTCTTTTTGATACCGGTGCTTCACACTCCTTTATATCTTCTTCTGGTTTAAGTTGTTTGCCTCTATACTATGTTATCAATTGTGAGCCTTATGTGATTGGTCTACCCGATGGTAGAAAAATTATTGGAAATCGTGAAGTCCAGGACTGTCCGATTCGTATGAACGATCATGAGTGGTTGTCAAATATGATTGTAGTAGATTCACTCAAGGATTATATAATCTTGGGTATCAATTGGATGGATCGTCATGATGCCTTGCTTAGTGTCCGAAAGCGGATGGTAACTGTCACTTCTGATGATGGTTTCGAGTGTATTTTTTGAGGTGATAATCCCAGCCGTTCCGGGAGTGTCATCAGCGCTATGAAAGCAGTGAAACTGCTTAATCAAGGGTGTAATGGTTATTGGTGCTACATGACCAAAACAACAGATCGACCAGTCAAATTGGCCGATATTCCGGTAGTCCGAGACTACCCAGACGTATTTATAGACGAGTTTCTAGGCTTACCTCGACATCGTGAGCTGGAGTTTATTATTGAGTTAGAGCCAGGTACGTCCCCGCTTTCGAAAGCACCGTATCGTATGGCTCCGACTGAGATGCAGGAGTTGAAGAACCAGCTTGAGGAGTTGATTGAAAAGGGCTATATTCGACCTAGTGCATCCCCTTGGGGAGCACCAGTGTTATTTGTACGGAAGAAAGACAGATCTCTGCGTTTATGTATTGATTACCGTGAGCTGAGCATGGTAACCATAAAAAACAAATATCCTTTGCCTCGTATTGATGATTTATTGGATCAACTTTAGGGAGATGCTGTGTTTTCTCAGATCGATTTAAGGTCCGGTTATCATCAGTTGAGGATTCGAGAGTCTGACATTTCGAAGACAGCCTTCCGTACTCGCTATGGGCATTATGAGTTCGTGGTGATGCCATTTGGATTGACTAATGCACTAGCTGTATTCATGGAGTTGATGAATCGGTTTTTTATTAACTATCTAGACCGCTTTGTAGTCGTTTTAATTGACGACATTCTAATTGACCCTCGTGACCACGAAGAGCATGAACGTCATCTTCACCAAGTTCTCGATGCGTTGAGGCGGGAACAACTTTATGGGAAGTTTTCTAAATGCGAATTATGGATGCCTGAGGTTATCTTTCTTGGGCATGTGATATCAGCCGAAGGAGTGAGAGTAGACCCACAGAAGACAGAAGCCATTCGAGATTGGCTACCTCCAAAGAACGTGAAGGAAGTTCGTAGTTTCCTTAGCCTAGTAGGTTACTACCGACGGTTCGTGGAAGGATTTTCCAAAATTGCGCAACCGATGACTAACCTACTGATGTAGGATAAGAAGTATTTGTTGTCAGAAGCATGTCAGCAAAGTTTTGATGAGCTCAAGAGTTGATTGATTTCAGCACCTGTCTTGGTTCTACCAAAAGGAACGGAAGAATTCGTGGTGTATAGTAACGTGTCGAGGCAGGGCCTTGGATCTGTACTGATGCTGGAAGGGAAAGTGATTGCCTATGCATCGAGACAATTGCGACCCTATGAAGTTAACTATCCGACCCATGACTTGGAGCTAGCAGCCGTGGTGTTTGCTTTGAAAATCTGGCGTCACTATCTATATGGAGTTACCTGTCAGATCTTTACTGATCACAAGAGCCTGAAGTACATTTTTACTCAGAAGGAGTTGAACATGAGATAGATAAGGTGGCTAGAATTAATCAAAGATTATGATATCGAGATCCTTTATCATCCGGGCAAGGCAAATGTGGTTGCCAATGCCTTGAGCCGTAAGACAGTGCAGGAGCAGATGCTTAGCCGCTTGACAACTCAGAGGGAATTGCAGTTAGATATCATGAGGCCGGAGATTGAAATATGGTTACAGTGTGTTCAGGGACAACTTTGCACACTTGAGATTTATTCGTCTCCTGATGATATAATCAGATCGAAGTAGGTTACGTACCCATTCTTATCTCGAGTTTGGGATGAAGTAACTCAAGGGAAAGCCCCTGGATTTGTGATCCACGAGGACGGATTGATACGCTTCAGGAATCGAGCGTGTGTACCCACAGACGAAGAGTTGAGGAACTCTATCATGAGAGAGGCCCATGCTACCCCGTACTCTATTCACCCGGGGACTAGTAAGATGTATAAAGATTTGAAACAATATTATTGGTGGGGGAATATGAAACGTGAGGTTTCCGAATTCGTTTCGAGATGTTTAACCTGTCAGCAGGTTAAGATTGAGCACCAGCGACCCGCAGGAATGCTGAAACCGCTCCCGATTCCCGAGTGGAAATGGGAGGACATATCGATAGATTTTATCATGTTATATGTTATTTTGTACACTTTATTATTATTATCTTATCTCCATTTTGGGTTTAAATCTGCGTAAATGATCTCTTAATGCCTTATGTTTACATGTTTTGAAGGATATTAGAGTCCTGAAGCTCAAACGAATAAAAATGGGCCTAAAACGACATTTTTTGGTCAAAGGCCGCGTCGCATCAAGCCTGGGCCGCATCACAAGCCTAACCCAGAGCTAACTGGTACAACCTGTACCGTAGGCCGCGGCACACTCATTTTGAGCCGCGGCCCATAATGAAAAATTGCCCAGGCAGCACACGGACTAGGGCCGCGGCACACTTAAGCCGGGCTGCGGCCCGCGGCGCGGGATCCATGAGTTCAGCCCGCGATTTTGGCTGTTCTGAAGGCTGTTTCAACCTAATTCTCAGACAGATTTTTGGAGGTGGAAGGAAGGTTATAAAAAGATAGTGAAGGTCAGAAAATACATCATCAAGGAGGATAGAAGAAGAATACCAGCAGCAGAGAGCAAGGCCAGAAAATGGAAGAAGAAGTTCATCAATTGTGTTTCAATTTCTTTCCTCTGTTTTATTCAGATCTTTGTGTATTGTTTTCTAGCATGTTGGGCTAGACCCTTTTATTATAGGATTGTGATGAAACCGAGATTTTGATGAATTAATTCTTGATTTTACGTTATTGATATATTTCCCTTTTCTATTGAGTTTTCCCCAATTGTTCTTAATGCTTTCAATTGTGTGGCCTATGATTGAATTGTTATAATTACGTAACTTGAATCGGGAGAGGAAAGTAAGTAGTGAAAATTGGGAGAAAGCTATTTTTTCTTGTGAGATAGGAATATACTCATAAGAATTGCGAAGCTCGTTTGAAGATTTTAGAACTTTTTGGTTATTGTTGAATTAACTCACCTAGGAATAGAGTGAATTATTCACCTTGTAAAATTCTACTGACCTCGGGAGAGGCATTAGATTAACTCAGAATCTTCGCTTTCAATAAATTGGGAAATTACATAAATTATATTAATCAAGATTAATTCGGATTAATCGAGGCGAATTCTCAATCCTAGATTCTTCTCTTATTTGATTTCCTTTCATCGGATTATTGATTCTATTATTTGTTTTTTTAGTTTATCGCATTATTTAGTTTTTCAAAAAATTCTTCAACTACAAAATTCGGTCGTTCAAATAAAATTAGGAATACAAATAAATTCTTAAGTAGTGCATCAGTCCTCGAGGGAGCGATATTTTTCTCATGACTTTATTACTTGCTTACGACAACGTGCACTTGCATTCACAAAATTACGTAACAAGTTTTTGGCGCCGTTTCTGGGGACTGATTGTTTTTACTAATATCAATTTTGGTATTTTTAATCTTAATTTGAACATTATTTTATTTTTGTGTAAATTTGTTGTTATTTGTTTTCCTATCAGGAGTTCGTTTAATGCATGAGAAAATTTGGTAACGAAGGTTTATGCCCTTTGGATACCGAACTCGAACGCACTTTACGGAAAAACAGGAAGGAAAGATGTGAGTTATTAACTTCGTATACCATGGGTGACAACACCGAAAATCAAGGGGTTGACAACCCTATTCAGCAAGCTCAACCAGCATTGGCACTCCGTGATTATGCACTTCCACAAATCAATGCGAATTTTTCGGGGATTCGGCATCCAACCAAGCGAACAATTTCGAGATTAAGCCAGCTATCATCCAAATGGTGCAAGCGAGCCAATTTTGCAGACTAGCGAATGATGATCCTAATGCTCATATTGCATCCTTTCTCGAGATATGCGACACATTCAAGAATAATGGAGTTACTGATGACGCCATTCGTCTACGGCTTTTCCCATTCTCTCTAAGGGACAAGGCCAAGTTTTGGTTGAATTCACTCCCGCCGGGCTCTATCACGACTTGGACGGAGTTAGCACAATCTTTTCTGGCTAAGTTCTTTCCGCCGGCAAAGACAGCGAGACTTAGGAATGAAATAACTACTTTCGGGCAATTTGAGATGGAATCGCTGCATGAGGCATGGGAGCGATACAAGGATTTGCTAAGGAGATTCCCCCATCATGGTCCACCGTATTGGCTGCAAATTCAAACATTCTACAATGGACTGAGTGCTTCTACACGCACTCTTGTTGATGCAGCCGCTGGAGGTGCTTTAATGGGCAAGACGATGGCTGAAGCTCATTCCTTACTAGAAGCTATGGCCTCAAATGCTTATCAGTGGCCTTCTGAACGTGCGAATCCAAAGTGAGTTATGGGAATTTTCGAAAACGATCCATTCTCTACGCTATCAGCCCAAGTTGCAACTTTAACTCAACAACTGCAATCTTTTTCACATACCCCTTCTACTAATACCATGGAAACATGTAATTGGTGCAACGGGTCACATCCTAGTGCTGACTGTCAAGTCGGGAATCCTTTTGAGCAAACTCAGATGGAACAAGCTAAATTTTTGGGGAATGGAAATCGTCAGAATAACCGGTATTCTAACACTTACAACCAAGGGTGGCGAAATCATCCAAATTTTTCATGGAGGAACGGGCAAGCGTTGAACAATCCTCCACAAGCTCAAGTCACTCAGCCATCACAACAGCCCCCTCAACCACCGAAGGTTTCTTTAGAAGATTCGATTGCTCAATTGGCGGCTAACACGAGTTAATTCAAGACCCGCACGGAAACTACTCTACAGAATTATTCCGCTTCTATTCGGAATTTGGAGGTTCAAATGGGGCAGATTGCAAATATATTGTCATCTAGATCTCAAGGTGTCTTACTAAGTGCTACCGAAACGAATCCCAAGGAATATGTGCAAGCTATTGCGTTACGAAGTGGAAAGGAGCTACACAAGCAGCCCAAGAGTAGCAAGGAAAAGAGCAGCCCCGTTGAGAAAGTGAATGACGAAGAGCCCAAGTCAAAAGCAGTCTCTACAACTCATCCTACACCACCAGTCCCGTTCCTACAACGTCTTCAAAAGCAAAAGTTAGACAAGCAATTCTCCAAGTTTCTTGATGTTTTCAAGAAATTACATATCAATATTCCATTTGCCGATGCCTTGGAACAAATGCCGAGCTATGTGAAGTTTATGAAGGACCTCTTATCTAACAAAAGGAAGCTCGAAGAATATTAAACGGTGGCACTGACTGAAGAGTGCAGCGCTATCTTGCAGAAAATGCTCCCGCCTAAATTGATGGATCCAGGAAGCTTCACTATACCATGCACTATTGGAAACTTGTCTTTTGATAGAGCGTTATGTGATCTCGGTGCCAGTATAAATCTTATGCCTCTCTCTATTTTCAAGAAACTAGGAATTGGGGAGGTCAAGCCTACTACGGTCTCTTTGCAACTAGCCGATAGATCCATCAAGTATCCGAAAGGGGTAATAGAAGATGTCCTGGTCAGGGTTGATAAATTCATTTTCCCCGCCGATTTTATTGTGCTTGATATGGAAGAGGATCATGAGATTCCGATTATTTTGGGTAGACCATTTTTAGCCACTGGTAGGATTCTTATTGATGTTCAGGAGGGTAAATTGATGCTTCGGGTTCAAGATGAGCAAGTCACATTCAAAGTGTTTCGATCTCTCCCGTGTCCAAGCAATGTCGAGAAGTGTTCTCAAATTGAAAGCTTAGATATTTTGTGAAAGACACACACCAGGAGAGTTGTCAGTCGAAATGCTCAGAATCTGTTGTAGTTGTTCCGACATCTAAGAAAAATGTAGAACGATTCGTATATCTTAGGCATTTGGACATGTCGTCTTCATCATCCGTTCACCCACCATTGAAAAATTCTCATGCCGTCATAAATTCATCCGTGGAAAAGAAAACTAAGCCGGAATTGAAACAGGTGCCAAGTCATGTGCAATTTGGGTGTTTTGGGAAGTTACTATTGTTCAAGTATTTTCACAAAGAACGTTGGATGTCCAAACCAAAAATCGAACTGTTAAAAACTAATGGTCAAAAATTTAAAACACATATTAACGGTTCGATGGACTGGGCAGAGTCCAAATGGTGTTTGCGAAAAGTAAATTGATTTCCAAAAGGTCCGGCTGAAGACTATAAACTTAGCGCTTCTCGGGAGGCAACCCGAGTATTAGTTGTAGATTTTAGTTTTTTTCATTGTTTTCCTTCATTTTAGGAGTCTATTTTTTTCGGCGTTTTTGCTTTGCTATTCTTCTCTATCATGTTCTATGTGTTTTCACTTGAAAAACCTGTTCAGGAATCTCCCCAGGCCAAATTCCAGTAGGGATGCGGCACACCAAACGTGGTACGTGGCACACAAAAGGCGCAGACTTGAGTTACACCCGCTATACTAGGGGCCGCAACCCGCATATACTGAGCTGCGGCAAACGCACCCAAGAGCCGCGGCACGCTGAAAATGAGCTGCGGCATGCCGAAGCCCCAGAAATGCGCCAGCGAACTGTACTCTGTGCCGCGGCATGAAAGTGCTGAGCCGCGGCACACTAATTGGAAGCCGCGGCACCCGTACAACGAGCCTCAGCACACTGTGAGACACCACAACGCCCAAAACAACCTGTACTGCGGGTCGCGGCTCACTTGACACATGCCGCGGCCCATGATGAAGAATTTAAGTGGGCAGGGCAAATTCATTCGGCCGAAATAAGGTATTATATCACTTCACAAATCCCTCTTCTTCCTCGCGGTGCAAGTCATCATCTCCAAATTAATCCTTCTTCTTAGCTTCTTCAATCAAACACCAGGTAATCCTTGATCCTTAGTTTGATTTGCAATAAGAATTGAAAAGTGGGGTAATGTTTGTCTTATTCATTTATGAATTGTCTTTCTTTTCTAAGTCTATCAAGATTTTGATTGGAATGTGTTCAGATTATCGATTGATTGTTGATTGTGTTTCGTTGATTTGTCATGAATTCCTGCGATATTGTTTATTGTTGGCGATTGAATTCACTATTGATTATTTGTGTTCTTCATTTAAGTTTACGCACGCCAAGTGTTTGATGTAATACCCCAATGAAATATATTTGATCTAAACATCTCCAATGTTTTTGCAACAAATACGATTATCGGAATATTATGCCCCTAGCCCTTATGTCATTTTTGATTAAATTTTTCGCATCATGTCCCTCATATGGAAGTGAGTTTTTAATGCTATATTCGTTTCTCACAATTTATAAGTTGTGGTTGGTGTTTTGTTATTAAAGTCGTCTGATATCCTGTTTTAATTTTCAGGAACACATAATGGCACGTAAGAGAAAGTTGAGTTCCACTCGTGTTACGACTCGTTTATCTCCCCTGAGAGGAGAAACTTCGCAAAACCAGACGGATGAGCATTCCCAACAATTCTCCGACCCAGAGATACATCACATCTTTAATGAGAAAATATGTCCTCGGCCCATAATTCCTGAGCAGGGATTCACTCCCGCCCCCCAAGACGGCGAGCTATTAACTATGATCACTGAAATGGGATGGACTAGATTCGCCGCACAGCCCGAGCTGGCCGTAATCTCTATCGTACAAGAATTCTACGCCAATGCTCTATTACTTCATATCCGGGGAGGTCAGATGTTGGGGAGGCTGAATATACGTACTGAGGTTGTTGTCCGTGGCCAGACAGTGGACTTCTCGGCAGCCGCGATTCGGAGGTTATACGAGCTACCTGAGGTAGACGAATCGACATTCACACGGACTATGGGTAGCCTCACGAGGGAGGCATTGCTCGAAATGCTTGCTCAGCCGGATTCCGTTTGAGAAATGCGCATCCCGGGGTCCACATCTTTCTTCTTAAAGAGTTCCCATCTCAGTCGGCTCGGGCGATCTTGGATATATTTTCTCTGCTCGCGATTCGACCCTACTTCGCAGATCCGCTCTGTCCTGCTTCCTTGTGCCCGACTGCTATATGCCATCACGGCCGGACTTCGATTAGATGTGGCCCCACGTCTAGCCCAGTCTATTCTCCAGTGCATCCAAGGAGGGTCCAAGACGGGGCTAAAACATCCCTCTCTCATTTGTGCCTTGTGCCGCCAGTCGGGCGTGACTTGGTCGGATGACGAGCCGACTATAGCACCCCAGGGTCCGATCGATCATCGTATTATCTCTCACTTCGAACAGTGGGGTGGCGCGTGGGCACACCCGCGGGGACGAGGATTTTTTCTAGACGAGCCATATGAGCACTCCCCTGAGCCATTTCTTCTGACTCATGAGTCGGCGGTAGATACTGAGGATCAGACCGAGTCCACTCCAACGCCAGCGAGAGATCACCTTCTTCAGGTGATGTTTGACGGCTTGAGAGAGGAGATGCGAGTAGAGAGAGACAGCTTCCTCGCAGCCGTTCAACAAGAGATGTACGATCAGGTCCGCCGGGCCAATCGGCGTGCAGAGAGGCGCTTAGCTACGAGGGACGCTTACCACCAGAACTACTTGCTGTGTGGACGGGCCATATCCTCCACCCAGATGGACCTTTCATCCCTCTGATCAGGCCACCTACACCACCCACTTCACCGGACGAGGCTGATGCCAGTGCCTGAGCTTACCTTAGGGGAGTAATTGACCTTTCTCTTACTGCGTATTATTATTTGTTGTCCATTGAGGTCACTGTACTTCTTAAGTTTGGGGGGGGGGATTATTTCTTAGTTGTTATTTAATTTTTTTGTTTTAGCCTTGCTTGTCTTCTATGTTATTCTGGACATTGTTTGTATTCGTGAGTACTTCGTGCAGCCTTGTATAAGACAGAATTTATGATACTGATTTCTTTTTGAAGAAACGGATGAGTATTAGTCGAGTTCACATTATGCGATATTTGTTTCCCTCGAGTATTCATTTCGGTCTGATTTTTTTTTGAGTCATTGTGGTAGTCTGGGCATATAAGAAATGAGACATTCGTGTTTGTAGTGTCCGCATTACACGAGCCGTCATCTATATGTTTGGTGGCGCTATTCACTTAGCTAGTCGTCCAGTAACATTAGTCTTGTTGGCATTTAATTAAGTACCTAAGGTTAGGCATTGAGTCGGACAGTTTTAGTTCCCAAAATTTGAGCAACATTGCATGTTCTATGATGAGAAGTCTAGTAACCGGGGGTATTCACGTGACCCGTTGTTTACTCTCGCGTAAAACGACAACCCTGAATATACATGTTCATAGTAGATTAATGATTCAGAAAAATCGCATCTCCGATTATAGGAAGCCAAGTAACCGGGGGTATTCGCGTGACCCGTTGTTTACTCTCGCGTAAAACAGCAACCTTGAATTGGACGTGCGGTAGTAGCTATTCGAGTTTCTTTTTCTCCACCATAGAGGGAGACTTAGTAACTAGAAGCATTCATGAGCTCCATGAGTGTCTTTTACGTCAAACGGTTCCCCAATACATGAGAATGATAATCCACCCTAGGGTTCTTCCGATGAAACATCCCGGGAGTCGAAACCTAGTGGTTAACTCGAATCATTATTAATATAAGGGAGTGCTGTCCGGGAAATATTATGAAGTTCTTATGTTTTTGCTACGAGGCTGTGGGACTGGGCGAGTTGGCTTGTTATACTCTCAACATTCATATTGGCGGTCGACTCAATTCACGATTGTTAATCTTTGGGCCTTGATTTTCTTCATGAGCTATTGATTAGCAAGAAGAATGGTTACCTTGTGGAATCATTGTCCGTACTGTGACTCACTAGTACGATATTCGTATTATTGTTTGAGATTTTCAGGGTAGTATTAATTAGTTGAGCACTATGGATTTGCACGATCGTCCACGATACTCGTAGTCTTGTTTGAAATTGATTTTTGCTTGAGTACAAGCAAAGGCTTAAGTTTGGGGGTATTTGTTATATGTTATTTTGTACACTTTATTATCATTATCTTATCTCCATTTTGGGTTTAAATCTGCGTAAATGAGCTCTTAATGCCTTATGTTTATATGTTTTGAAGGATATTAGAGTCCTGAAGCACAAACAAAGAAAAACGGGCCTAAAACGACATTTTTTGGTCAATAGCCATGTCACATCAAGCCTGGGCCGCATCTCAGACCTAACCCAGAGCTGACCGGTACAAGCTGTACCGGGGGCCGCGGCACACTCATTCTGAGCCGCGGCCCATAATGAAAAATTACCCAGGCCTGGGCAGCACACGGACTAGGGCCGCGGCACACTTAAGCCGGGCTACGGCCCGCGGCGCGGGATCCATGAGTTCAGCCCGCAATTTTGGCTATTCTGAAGGCTGTTTCAACCTAATTCTCGGACGCGTTTTTGGAGGCGGAAGGAAGGTTATAAAAAGACAGTGAAGGTCAGAAAATACATCATCGAGGAGGATAGGAGAAGATTACCAGAAGCAGAGAGCAAGGCCAGAAAATGGAAGAAGAAGTTCATCAATTGTGTTTCAATTTCTTTCCTATGTTTTATTCAGATCTTTGTGTATTGTTTTCTAGCATGTCGGGCTAGACCATTTTATTCTAGGATTGTGATGAAACCGAGATTTTGATGAATTTATTCTTGATTTTACGTTATTGATATATTTCCCTTATGTATTGAGTTTTCCCCAATTGTTCTTAATGCTTTCAATTGTATAGCCTATAATGAATTGTTATAATTACGTAACTTGAATAGGGAGAGGAGAGTAAGTAGTGAAAATTGGGAGAAAGCCGTTTTGTCTTGTAAGATAGGAATATACTCATAAGAATTGCGAAGCTCGGTTGAAGATTTTAGAACTTTTTGGCTATTGTTGAATTAACTCACCTAGGAATAGAGTGAATTATTCACCTTGGAAAATTCTACTGACCTCGGGAGAGGCAATAGATTAACTCCGAATCTTCGTTTTCAATAAATTGGGAAATTACATAAATTATATTAATCAAGATTAATTCGGATTAATCAAGGCGAATTCTCAATCCTAGATTCTTCTATTATTTGATCTCCTTTCATCCGATTATTGATTCTATTATTTGTTTTTTAGTTTATCGCATTATTTAGTTTTTAAAAATTCTTCAACCATAAAATTCGGTCATTCAAATAAAATTAGGAATACAAATAAATTGGTAATTTGTGCATCAGTCCTCGAGGGAACGATATTTTTCTCATCACTTTATTACTTGCTTACGACAACATGCACTTGCGTTTAAAAAATTACGTAACATATCACTAACTTGCCGACGAGTCATCGAGGGATGAATATGATTTGGGTGATTATGGACCGTCTAACCAAATCATCCCACTTTTTGGAGATTAAATACACGTGGGGTCCCGAGAGATTGGCCCCGCTATTTATTAAAGAGATTGTAAGGTTACATGGTACCCCCAAGAGTATTGTATCGGATCGTGACGGGCGATTCGTGTCACACTTCTGGAAGGCAGTTCATCATGAGATGGGCACACAGTTAAATTTTAGTACAGCTTTTCATCCGCAGACCGATGGTCAGTCTGAAAGAACTATCCAAACACTAGAGGACATGTTGAGGGCGTGTGCTCTTGATTGGAAGGACGATTGGGAAAACCAACTACCTTTGGTGGAATTCACTTATAACAATAGTTGGCATGCTTTGATTCAGATGGCTCCATATGAGGCATTATATGGCCGTCCTTGTAGGTCCCCATTGTGTTGGGACGAACTGTCAAAATCTTTGGGTACGGAACCCGATATGTTGTTAGCAGCCCGTGAGAAGATCGCTCTGATTAGGAGTCATTTTTTAACAGATCAAAGTAGACAGAAGTCCTACGCAGACCACCGTCGACGACCGCTTGAGTTCGAGGTTGGTGGCCATGTGCTAATGAAGGTGTCCCCTACTCGAGGTGTTTTTCGTTTTGGGAAGAGAGGCAAGCTGAGCCCGAGGTACATTGGGCCGTTTGAGATTTTGGAGCGTGTAGGTGATCTGGCCTATCGACTGGCTTTGCCACCGGCTTTGAGTCGGATTCACAACGTGTTTCATGTCTCCCAGTTGAGGAAGTATGTTGCTGATCTGAGTCATATACTTCAGTTCGAAGAGATTGAAATAGCAGAGGATCATTTGTACGAGGAGCGTCCTGTACAGATACTCGAGAGGAGGATCAAACAGTTGCGGAACAAGATGATCCCCCTACTGAAGGTTCAGTGTTCGCGACACAGAATCGAGAAGGCTACGTGCGAAACCGAGGATAGCATGCGAGTGAGATACCCCGAATTATTTTCCCCTTAGTTTCGAGGACGAAACTCCTTTTAGGGGGGGGGGGGGGAGTATGTAATATCCGAATGTAATTTTTCATCCTTACTGTTGTATTGTTTAGATAATTTGAATATCGTTGAATCTTGTTGCATTTATTATATGACTACAATGTCGAGGTGTTACGGAACTGAGTTAGTTATCGTTGTTATTCACTTTATGTTTGTTGTTTTTAATGTTAATTAGAGAGCTGCAATTGTGGACCTATTATGGTGGTGTAACATACGCTACATAGTGTGATTAACATACGTTAAGCTTGTGCCTTAATGTACGTAATCGGTTATCTGTTGTGTATGTTAAGAGGGAATCAGACATCAGTTGACTTCCGCACGTGAATTTATTATACGTTGCCATACACATGAAGGGTGATTAGGCTGTCGTGTCGGTCAGAGTCAACCATATTTAGCGTACGTAATACCTTTTCTTTAGCGTACGTAAATGGCCTGTGAAGTCAAGACACTAGCACCTATAAATTGATTACGTATGTAACACCAACTGGTTAGCCTACGTAACAATGTTAACATATGCTAAAATTGTTCGATAGCGTACGTTAAGGCTGCACAGTCTATTTAAAGACAGCCTTTTTTTCATTTCTTCAAAACCCAAACCCGATTTTCTCTCCGTATATCCCCTCTCCTGCCTCCCTAGACCGATATTAACCTTCTCCAACTTGGTTTTGAGCCTTGTAACTTGGAGTGGAGCTCATTGATTCGGAGTTTAGAAGGTGTTCTTGAGCTGGAAGTGTGTTTCTTGTAGTATTGAGGGTTGTTCTTCGTTTCTGGAGGTATGTATACGATTATCCTCTGTATTTTTCATATGTTGATGTTATTAATGTAGAATACTTCACCTAGAGTTAAATTAATCAAGTAAAACCTAGTTATAATTAAACTTTTAAAACTTCTTGATGAATATGATGAATGAGGGTTTGGAGTGAAAGTGTTCTTGATATTTTGTTGATAATGTTCATGTACGAATCAGACTCTTCCTACTGAGTTGTTAACATCACTAATACAATGATAACCATCAGCTTTTTCATAATTAAGTTTAATTGATGAAACGCTGTCTTAAAAGGTATAAGAACACCTTGTTGAATGTTCGAAGGTTAGTGTGGTCATTCTTGAACCTACGCTAGGTGAATTCATCGATGATGTTAGTGGATCCTACAGGTTAGTAAGGGTGTTGTAAGGGTGTTGTTGATAATCTTCATGAATATGGTGTAATCTTATAACTAATATAACCTTATTATAAGCTTACTATATTTAATCTAGATGAGATGTAGTGTTGAACATAGTTTTGCAGATTTTTACTTTCAACTTTGTGATGTTCTTGAAAAGTTTAATCAACATAAGATGATATTGACAATATAAGTGATTGTTTAACATGTTCTTGATAAATTCTTAGTTATAAAGAATCATGCGAAATTCGGTAATGTCTTGTGAACCGATTGTAAGGATGAGTTGAGGTACAAAGAATTCTTGGTATAAAACTTCGATATTTGAGATAGTAAAACTATTCAAATGGAATGTAGGGTTTCGTCTTACTAAATTCAATGTCGATAATTATATGGATGTGTTATTGAGTGAAATGTATTTCGTTCAAGGTTGATTGTTCGAGTAACCGATATTAGTCGAGGACCGTTCGTTCGTTTCGATAAGGGAGGATTATTCTCGTCTCCGTATTGAGGCAAATTATCTTGCTTGGTTATAATGATGATTAGATTATTGTGATGTTTATACGTTTCATGTATATGAAATGTTTATGGATTTGTGACTCATAATTTGATATTGTCCTTGACGTTGGTCCGTTTTTCATCATGGGATTGCATTCCCAATTACGTCACTTTGAATCGTTGATCTTGTTGGTCCTCGTGTCACTTCGGTGAGTTTTTCTTGATCCTTAATCGGATATGTGATTTGTTGAATTCATTGTCATGTTGTATCGTGACATATCTAGAATCATATGTGCGTGCCGATTGGTTATTGTGTAGGATTTTTAGCTGGGCACTTATATAGTCATATGTGGATGTTTTCCGTATTGGACTGTGCATACGAGACGTAGTTCGTGAGGCTAATTAGGCACATTGTCACACGTATATTCTGGATTCCGTATACGGGGTGGACATGTACACGGACACATTTCCGGATCGGGCGTACTGTGATGTCCATCTTGAGCCATATTATTTAATCGTTCATAGTCCATGTATGATTGGAGTTCGACATTTTTGGGACTGATTGTTCATACGCCCGAGGGGTATGTTCAATAGTCGGGATGTTTCCTTGAGATCTAATATATGTGAATTGTATAATATCGGAAGAATCATTTATCATGTATATCTAACCCTGTGTTATGGGCAAAATACTTGTGTTGTATTTTAGGTCGAGGCAAAGGCAAGGCACGGGAAGAGCACGGTGACGGCAAAGGTTTCGAAGGATACTAATTCGGGGGCCCCATGTCTTTTATGTCCGGTTATTGTTCAAACCGTGTAATGTTATTTTAATTCCGCTTTATTTATATTATTGTCTGGTTGTATTGATATTTGAAGTATATTCCATCTCCATATGGTTTGTACTTGTATTTCGGATCCTGTATATCATAAGGCTATTGGCCATACCATTAATAAACTCCTAATCGGAGTAATGACTATTTATTGTGGTTCGGTATCACAAAGTAATAATTATTTAATCTGAATTTTGATATCGCCTGGTGGGTCCCAGTGTGGAGTCCACGACACTGTAATAGACGTCACAGGGACTTTTGAAAGAGCCACTGATAAACTGGGATTAATCCATACCGACGTTTGTGGTGCTTTGGAAGCAGCACGTACGAATATCAATATTTCATTACGTTTATAGATGATCATACTAGGTATGGTTATGTATACTTAATGAAACATAAATCCGAGGCCTTTGAGAAATTCCAGGAATTTAAGGCCCTAATCGAGAAACAAACTGGAAATCATATCAAAGCACTTCGGTCGGACCGAGGTGGCGAGTATATGAGTATGGAGTTTGACGAGTTCCTTAAGGAACATGGAATAGTATCACAACTTACACCTCCAGGCACTCCTCAGTTAAATGGTGTGTCAGAAAGAAGGAACCAGACCTTGTTGGACATGGTCCGTTCCATGCTAGGCTATACTGACTTACCGATTTACCTGTGGGGGTATGCACTCCTGACTGCTGCATATATCTTGAACAGATGTCCTTCCATATTCGTTCCTAAAACTCCATATGAGATGTGGGAGGGTAGGAAACCAAAGTCTTAATCACATTAGGATTTGAGGATGTCTCATCTATGTCAAGAAGACTAAGGTGGACAAAATGGAAGCGAGGTATATGAGGAGACATTTCATTGGATTCCCATCTAAGACGATGGGTTATCTATTCTACGTGCCCAAAGATCGAAAGATCATGGTTGCTTTGCATGCACACTTCCTGGAAGATGAGTTCATTCAGGAAGGCGGAGCAGGTAGAAATATTTCTTTGAAAGAATACAATGAAACTCCTCAGGAGATATATGTGCAAGAAATTGGAACCGAACCTTATGTAACACAAGTACAACCACCTCGTAGGTCAAGTAGGGTGTCTCATTTACCTAAGAGGTATGGCCTTGTACAGTTGGAGGAGCTGGGTCTCCATGAGGTTCCAGGTGATAGCCAAGAGACCGACCCAACGACCTATGACCTAGCAATGGTGGATGTAGACTCCATTAAATGGACTATAGTAGTCTTCATGTAGTAGGGACTTTTGTTTTGACGAGACAGTCAAAGAGTTTGATTTCGTGCAAAATGAAGAAGGAACCTTGTGTATGCAAGAGGGTTAGTGGGAGCAAGATCACATTCTTAGTACTATTTGTAGATGACATTCTACTAATAGGAAATGATGTTGGAATGCTCAGTTCTGTGAAAGCTTGGATTTTCGAGTAATTTCTCCATGAAAGACTTGGGAGAATAAACCTATATTCTTGGGATTCGACTCTACTGGGATAGATCGAAGAGAGTGATAAGTTTTTCCCAAGACCTCTATATAGATAAGATCTTAAAGAGGGTTCCTTCCGATGCGACATGGAATAAAACTCATCTTGAAGATGTGTCCTCATAGTGAGGAACAATGAAAGGAAATGAGTTATATACCATATGCTTCGGCAGTGGGTAGCCTTACATATGCTTTATTGTGTACGAGACCTGATATTGCACATGCTGGGAGGAGCGTGGTAAGTAGGTTTCGGGGTAACCCAGTTCGGGAACTGTAGACCGCCGTAAAGAATGTTCTCAAGTACTTTAGAAGGACTAGAGATCTGGTTCTTATATATGGTGGTGGAGAACTAAATGTGATGGGATTTACTGTGTTGGACTTCCAAGGACATAAAGACGATTCTATGTCTACTTGTGGCTAAATTTACTCTTAATGGAGGAGCAGTATCATGGCATAGTGCCAAGTATAGTGCGACTGATGGTTCCACCCGTTAGGCTGAGTATAAAGCGGCCTTGGAGGCCTCCAAAGGAAGGGTTAAGAAGTTACTGGGTAAACTTCACGTGACACCATGTGCTGCACTGACTATTTTCATTTTTATATGATAATAATAGAGCGGTAGAACAGGCCTGGGAGCCGAGGTTTCATAATGGTACAAAACATATTGAGAGAGAGTATCATCTCGTAAGAGAATTTATTCGCAAAGAGATACATTGTGCTGCATAGAGTAGAGTCAGCCGACAACGTCGCTGATCCACTAACCAAGCCACTTTCTCAGATTAGCTTGGAGCGTCATCTGGAGAACATGGGTATTAGATACCATAGTGTGTGGCATTGAGTGCAAGTGGGAGATTGTTAGGAGTATGCCCTCGAATGCCACTCAGAGGATGTTGAGTGAGGGCATTGTACTTGTTATTATGTAATTCATTATCGTAAGGCAATGGATGTTTCTTTATTTACTGGTAGTTACTGGCATTCCTAACTCGTAAATATATATAGAAACTAGTCCGTGTATTTGAGAGCCAAACATTCCACTCCTTATTGGATAAGGGGGTCGGCCTGGAAAGGTTTATAACTCAAATACTTAATCGTTCGCTAGTCGATGAAACTTGACTGGGCGTTAAGTTTATGTGAAGACTTGTATGACGTGTTCTTTGACATGGAGAGTGCTTGTCGAACGCTAATGGTTAGTGGGAGCACACGTTATAGGTATGTTAATTGGATTAGTATACTCGAACCGACTCACCCTCGATTCGTCACACGGTTTTCACTCCGGGACAGTTAATGACGGAATCGAAAGGTTGTGATAGGTATCCATGAACCTTCGACTTGAGGATTTAGTAGGGATGTGCTTGTGACGTCAAGATTTTCATTAGAGTAGTTCGACCTTGTAAACTGGAAGGTGGGGGTCAACCTCGACGTGCATCTTGATGGGCAAGTACCAGGTCCTACTGAATACCAAGATAGAATTCTTTCTCCCGTTAGTGAGCGGGTTATATGTCCTATGCGGTTACTGGTAGATAAGATCATAAGTCTTTGGCCAAAGCATTGGAGCTAGTTGTATTGGATACACGAGAGCTCGATGATCTCGATTTGCATTAACACAAGCATAGCGTCAAATATAGATAGGGTTTGACTGACCGTGACCCTATAACTTGATCAGGACATTTGGAAGAAGGGTTTATACGTATACTAGTATTCACGATAGAATGGTTCTTGAATGATCCCATCATTCGTTCTCAGTTGGGGTACAGTGTAGGCTGCCAGGCCGGCTAGGTGGTGCTACTACTCTTTGGTTCCTCCCATTGCTGACTGAGACGGACCTACCGAGTCGCGCAAAGGGATTGACAATGGAATGAATCGAGCTTATGAATATTAGATATTGGATATCTAATTTATTGGGACATTGGATGTCAAAATCGATTTATTGGATAAATTGATTTACAGCCTAATGAATTAAATAAATTACTGGGTGATTAATTTAATTCATGGATATAATTATTTTTATAGAAATTAATCATGTTATTATGTATTTTATATGATTAATTAATTGGATTAATTAATCGATATAAATACAACGGAACGGAAGTGGAGTTTATCTGTTTGGACTCACAGGAGTCCGAAACGGACCGAATTCGTCCGTCTCCTTCTAGATGGCCGCCCCAATCACCTACTCCCTCCATGGTCTTGGTCTTACCATTATGGGGTATAATGTATGTGACCAACCTAGGGGACAAAGATCACCTTTGGTGATATTGGCAAAGGTAGGTGAATAAGTGAAGATTTGAAGGAGAATGAATGTGTAGACCTCAATCTCCTTTTTGTAACATGAACACACGGTTTTGAGAGGAGAAAGGAGAGAGAAAATAGTTTTTCAAGGCTTCACAACATTCTTCTACATCTTTATATATTTTCTTGGAGAAAATTATAGTGAGATAGAGAGATAAAAGATTAAACACTTAAAGTATTGTAATTTTGATTAGAAAAGCTTCTACAACCTTTTTATAGCCGTATCCTTGGTGGATAACGAGGTTTAGTCATTCCGGTCGTTTTCTCTGGTGCGTGACAAGTAGAGACGTTGTCCTTTCGGCGTTGAATCATTCAAGTGCTTGGAGCGCATTGGATCATAGAGATATTCAACTAAAGCTTGGGGAATAGCTCAAGAGAAGGAATCCATTTAATCAACGGACTACAAGGGTAAGTTCTCGTATCTCTTGTGTTTCATTTAATATTCGTATATACGTAGCTCGATCGATCCTCATAGGGATTTAGATCGAATTAATTTTCATTTTACCGCTTCTGATGGGCATTCATTTTAGGCACCGAATCCAAACAGTTACTGTCAAGGCTGCGCGTGAAGAGAAGAAGAAGAGAAAGAGAAGTGTCTCTGACAGCAGGTCACCACATGCTGCAGAGAAGGCGAAGAAGAAGCAAAAGAAACTTTTAAGGCTAAGGCTACAGTGGCTACAGCGGTCATTGTAGATGTCCCAACGGTTCAACCCACTGTACAAATCCCAAAGGGCGCAACCCCTTCGAAAGAAATAGTTGCTGCACAAACAACAGATCTCGAGCCAGTAGCGGCTATGACGGATGAACAACTATTTGCCAAACTAGAGGGCTATGGCGAGTCGGCTGCCCCTACGGAGTCAAAGGCCACCTCTCTTGTAAGGGAGCCCACACACATATGGGATCCCTCTCCCATCAGGGTACCATCCCCTGTTAGGGATCCCTCTCCGAAACAGGCTCTCATACCTGTTGAGGATCCATCCGTGCTGTAGACCCTACTACTGTATGGAGTCCCTCCCCAACATATATAATTAACAAATAGATCAAGCGTTTGAACGCTTCAAAATCTAGAAGTCGTACAGGGTCGCTGTAGGTCACAAGTCGTCAGGAATAAGTCTAGGGGGTGAATAGACTTATTGAAACTCTTTTCCTGAAGTCAGGTGAGTTTCTCAGCTGATAGGTACAGATGACTTAGAGTCGTCTGCATACAAGTATGCGGAAGTTAGCTGATGACGATAACAGATAACTAAATGCTCTATGCAGATAATTAATCAATGGAACAATTTAGTATGTATGCAGCATGTAGATATGATGTTTAATGCAGTAAAACACACATGCAATTATAGTGGTCTCAGAGGTGGGGTAATCCTCTACTAATCCACTTTTCTCCAAACCAATTGGAGATTAATTCACTATAACTCTCAACCAGTGATAAATGTTACAGTGATTCAACCAATTACAACAGCTTCCAACCAGTGGGATTCCTTGCCGTTGCAACTCCCTTTGGCTGCCTTGCACCTCTTGATCTACGATCCTTGGATGCCTTTACAACCTATGTACTTTCAAGAACCTCGTCCGAGAAAGTAATCCCGGTACTCAAGTTTTAGACACGAGTGATTGTTTTCTCCAACAAAGAGCTTCTTCGAATAAGATATGTTAAGCTGCTCTTTTCACGAAGCTATAGAATGCTTTGATAGCTTGAATGCTTTTATTGCTTTGTTCACTTGAGAATATTGTTTGCTTCGTTGTGTATTTTGCTCAATTCAAACCTTCATATATTTATAGAGTTCGATCCTTGAGCTTCCTTCATAGCCGTTGCACTTACTGTAACAAATCCGTCCGTTGGAGAAATGGACTTCTTTGTTTTTCTTTCCGAACGTTGCAAGGCTGGATTCCCTTAATTTAATTCAATTTCGACCATTATGAAGACTTTCACGTTGTAGCGCCGAATCATTAGATTATAATATGCATAAAGTCTTCAGAGTGTGGATCTCGATGAATATTTAATTCAATGCTTTCCGGGAATCTCTCCAGTTTTTCTCTCTACGCCTGCATGTGACTTTCCGTGATTATTGACTTTTCAATGCATGCTGACGTGGACTGAGTTACTTGGCTGATTAATTATCTGATCTCTCTTGGTCAAACCGTTTGACGTACAGTCAACCTTATCTGATGTCGGACTCCTCTGTTGTAACTTTTCTTAGATGAAGTTCTATGTCCCGACGAATCTTCTCTGATCTGACAATCTGTCTGAAGTCTTCTGACCTGATGAACTTATCTGATCTGATGGTCAGACTTTAGTTGACTGGACTCCGTCTGATTACTTGACTGCATATTGGTCAAACTTCTCTGATAATTATGTTGACCAGTACTTCTCTGAAAATAGGTTGCCTGATGATAACTCGTCTGTGGTCAACCTTATCTGATCAGTTGAGTTGACCAAGACTCGGCTTATAGACACTTGCCTGAAGTCTGTTCTATACATAGCCATTTACAAGATTTAGCCTAATTTATACGGCCTACAGAAGATACTCATTTGGTTCTTCTTTACATTTTGCCAAGTACTTAAACATACATTTGAATAATCAAACAAATACATGGATGTCATCATCAAAATATAATAAGTATTCCTAACAAATTCTCACTATTTTGATGATGGCAAAACTTAAAACAAAATATTCAAATGTAGACAAGTCTGCACATGATCAAGTGCAAGACACAAATCAAACTCAGTCTTCTTTTGAGACAACTAGTAGTTGTCATTTAAATGGCTGTTATAAAACTTTCATTGATGATTACAAGTACAGTGCTGTTTGAATGATAAAAAATACAGAATTTTTTTTACAAGTAATGCAAAAATTTACAAGTAAAATACAAAATTCCTATCTACCTCTCCCTCTTCCTCTTCTCACAGGCTACTTGGCTGGAGGGAGGGACCTCAGAAGTTTTGCACCAATAGGTCTTTTGGAGACAGGTGCTAATCCATACTTCCTCTTGATGATCGGAGAGGCAAATGCTTGCTCCTCCGCAGATGAGAACTTGTGCTCTACATATAGCTTCCTGATTTCTTTCTGAAGAGCCAACTCATCCAACTCATTATTCATTAAGGTAGGAGCTTCTTCAGGTCTGAACTCTGGGATTCTGGGGCAGGCATCAAAGTCCTTTGCATATTTTCTTTGAAGAGCCCAGAGCTTTGACCAGGTTGAGTCCATGTAATTAATATACGTTTGCTGTGGGGAGCAGTCTTTATCCTGGAGTAACTCCCAGAGATAATACTTTTCAATGAACTGCTTCTTTACCTCTCCCCAAATTAGAAAATATTCAGCAGGTAAAAACTCCTCAACGTACCAAAGTTCTTTGCCTTCCCATACATATATTGGCTCATCCCCCAGTCTAGTTCTCCTCCTCTTGACTGCAGGTTGGTCATCAGCAGGAGCATCCATCTCTTTTCTCTTCAGATTAAAAGTCCCAGCTTGAATCAGAGTGAGGTCATGCCTTGCCTTGGTCCTCAGTTCCTCTCTGAATTCTTCAACAGACTCTTCTTCTTGCCTGATGGGGTTTTTGATTTGCTCTTGAAGCTTTCCTTTTTCTTCCCCATGTCCTCTTACTTCCCCCTTTTTGCCAGCATCAATTAATATAGCTAGCTGATGTTCCACCCTTGTCCTCCAATCATACATGCCTAGAGGCATTCTGGAATTAGTAGGTGGAGGGGTAGGGTCCCTTTTCTGCAGCAAGGTGTCCATTTTTGAATTGAGGGACTGGAGGTCAGGCTTGATGTCAGTTGCTATCAGCTGGGCAACTGTTTCTTCCACAAGGCGCCTGATCATGTCAGCCATCTCAGATGAGATAGGTGTTGCCTGAGGGGAGTGATCTCCAGAGCCTTCCATATCTGCAGGTCGTTTGGCGGTCGACCTGTCTTTTTGCAGACTCCTATCTGCAGGAGGCTGATCAGATGGGGTTTTGTCAGGTGTCCCCGATCTGTCATCCTCTTCCTCTGACTGATCTGAGTTGGGGGTTTGATCAGGTGCCCCAGGCTCATCATCATCTTCATCTTTCTTATCTTCCTCATTATCTTCTTTTTCTACCTCCTTTTCTTCTTCTTTTTCTTCCTTATCTTATCTCTCTTCATCTTCTTCAATCTCTTCTGTTTTTTCATTTTCTACTTCTTCCTCTTTACTTTTTCAAATTCTATTTTTTCTTCTTTTTCTTCTTCCACTTTATCAGATTCTTCTTTTTCTACTTCTATCCTTATCCCTTTTCTTTTTCCTCTTCTCCTTCATCTTCATCTACCTTCCCAGCCAACACACCATCCATTACAAAAAGAACGAACTGGTCCATGTTATTTTTGAAATTGGGTAGGAACCAGTTCTCCTGGAGCATTAAAATTACATTTGTCTCATGACAAAAGCTCATGAGAACTTGCTCTGTAGCCTGGGGATATTCCCAGCTACTATTCTCAACAGATAATTGAAGTTGAGTAAATGAAAGAGATTTTAAATTCTTCCATTCCCCATACACTTTGATAAATGAAACTTTGAGGGAGTGATGCTTTACCAGGAGTAGTTGTTGGATAGACAGTTCCAATGGATTATTCTCCACCAGATTTAGAGAATATCCAGCTTCAGGGATGTTGATAATCAGGTCTACCTCTTCCTCCACTGTCATACTTGGAAGAGTCAGCAATGGGATAGTGTCAGCCATTAGGTTTGGGTGATCAGGCTGATCATCTTCAACAGCGACAAGAGCAGGTGCCGGTATTGTCACTATCTGCATCTGGGCTGCAGACACTTCGGATGGATCAGGTGCAGGTGAGTGTGGGGTCTGCTCTGCTTCTTCAAAATTAAGGTGTCTAGGCCTTTTGGGTGAACGATCAGGTGATGAGGTAACTTGTGTAACACCCCCATGACGATCAGGGTATATTACGGGGCCGTGGACCCCACACATTGGAATCCACCATGCTAACTTACTAATATGACATTCGACAAATACAAACATCATTAACACACAGACAGTTTCTCAATCCACGACATTCAAAACAAAATACCAAAATTGACAATACAATTCGACATTAAATCCACTCCCAAAACGGGTACACAATATTAATAAATTTAAGAAAGAAGTACTCGAGTACTTAAGCAAATGACATAATAAATAAACTCCAGAAACAAAATACCAACGGACAACCACGGAACAGAATCACACTTGCCCATCATCCTCGTACGGCTCGCATGCTCGTGTGCTTCCATGACCTGTACCTGAAATACAAAAGTATTTCCCCCATTTAAGGGGTTAGCGACAACTGCTAGTGCAAGTACAATCCATTTGAACTACCATTCTAATCAGATGAATATATGCGCCAAAAGTCATTTTAGAAATCATTTATATTCCAGAATATTCACGGTGCACAAGCACAAAATACATTTCTCCAACAAAATAATTCAAAGTTAACCATTGTACGAGACTCACGGCCACCGTGCCTCGCAGAGCCCCGTCGGACATCCCTGGGTGGTTAACCCTAGTGCGTGATACGCACACACACGGGAATATGTATCCCTAGAGGCCCCGTCGGACCGTCCCTAGGTGAACATACACATATCCATCCACAACAACCACGAAAATCCATAATTCAAATACTAGAACATGTAAACAAATGTAAAGTACTTGGCTTTGAGACATCTTCGACGAAACAGGAATGAACAACGACTACGAATGATCCGGAGGGGAAACGACTGTTCCTAAATGAAGGATTAACATAACTCAGTCCTATACGATAACAATAATCGAATGGAACACGCCCATAACCCGATTACAAGCTATGACAATATAGGTTCAATCGATATGGGCGAGGGTTTACGCAAAATCTCCCCGAATCGATAATTCACGGATTAAACTCGACGAAATAGGATTGGGAATCACCCAATAACAACAATTGGTAAGGAATAATACAACATACTTGAATAATTCGAGATTAATCAAGCAAAACCCGAAAACCCCCCTAAAATTGAAAAGTTAGGGTTCTAGACGAAAATACCTTGAATTCGAACGGAGAAAGATGATTACGTTGATGATGATATGATAGAACGACTCTACGGTGATGGAAAATTAAGAAGACCCGGATCAAAAACGGTGGGAATCGCCCTCTGATGTCGCCCGATGAAGAAAACGAAAGAAAGATGTGAAAATGAGGTTTCTGACCTCTGCCCGCTGTTTTAAAATAGTGGGCTATTACGGCCGTAACAGGGGCTAGCTTACGGCCATAACAAGACCAACATTATGGCCGTAATGAATGGGGTGTTATGGCCGTAGCACCCTACTCGACAGCAGTCTAAGAAGCTGCTGTCTGAACTGTCCCGGACAACCCCGAAACTCGGACCAGCTATCGAACCAAAAATATGGTTACAAAGTATTCTCGATGAAGAATCTAAGCGTTAAAAGGAAACACAATTCCGATTCCCCGAAGGTTCGGAATTCGACAACGAAAGTAAATTTACCTCAAGTTTAAGGAAATTACAAAATGGCCCAAACGTTCGAAAATCACGATACGACGTCGGATTGACAAATCGAAACCCACAGCACGAACAACTCAACCATACGAACTTATATAAACAAAGAAACAATGAAAACGAACGAGTTTAATGAGAATCGAACATACATACGGCAAAACATAACATAGAATGGAATTATGTGAAAACATATCCGAAACTCGTCCAAATGGAAAAACTCCAAGAATAAAGTAAATTCAAAATGTCGAAACGATTACAAGCGAGTCGATAAAAATAGACATACACCAAAAATGGAAACAGCTAAAAATGGAAAGGTACGGATATTACATTCTCCCCCTCTAAAAAGAAGTTTCGTCCCGAAACTTAAGGATCAAAAAGCTCGGGGTGCCTCAAACGCATATCCTCCTCCAACTCCCATGTTGATTCTTCTGCTCCGTGCCTCGACCATTGCACTTTAACCAAAGGAATGGTTTTGTGCCTTAATTATTTGTCTCGACGCTTGGGCCTCTCTCGAACATAACATCCTTCTCGATCTCCACATCCCCGAAATCGATAACATGGGACGGGTCCGGAACATACTTACTCAACTGAGAGACGTGAAATACACTATGCACATGACTCAACGACGGAGGTAAAGCCAAATGGTATGCCAACTCGCCGACTCTCTCCAATATTTCGAAAGGTCCAATGTACCTTGGGCTTAGCTTCCCCTTTTTCCCCAAACGAAAACCTCCCTTCGACGGAGACACTCTCAATAGAACATGATCTTCCACCTCAAACTCTAAAGGTCGACGCCTAACATCCGCATAAGACTTTTGTCGACTCTGAGCTGCCAACATTCTCTTTCTAATCAATTCAACTTTCTCCCTCATCTCTAACACAAGATCCATCTCGGTGCCAACTAGATCAGATGGCTCATCCCAACATATCGGTGATCGGCATCGTCGGCCATAAAGCTAGATGCTCATCCCAGTCACTACTCCAGTCTAACGCACACACGCGTAACATATCCTCGAACGTCTGAATGGTACGCTCGGACTGGTCGTCGGTTTGAGGATGGAAAGATGTACTCAAACGCAACCGTGTCCCCAATGCCTTATGTACCGCCTGCCAGAAATGCGATACAAACCGGCCATATCTATCCGAAATAATAGTCTTCGGCATACCATGAAGTCTCACTATCTGCGTGATAAAAATACGAGCCAATTTTTCTGGACCCCAAGTATCCTTGATGCCCAGAAAATGTGCCGACTTTGTCAGTCGGTCTACAATCACCCACACCATATTCATTCCCGTCCTCGGCAAATTCTTGACAAAATCCATCGAAATATCTTCCCATTTCCATTCCAGAACGGGGAGTCGTTTCAACAATCTGCCTAGCCGCTGATGCTCGATTTTGACTTGTTGACAAGTCAAACACTTAGCCACAAACTGAACTACCTCATTCTTCATGTCATTCCACCAGAAATTCTTCCTCAAATCTGTATACATTTTACTCGAGCTCGGATAGACCGAGTAAGGTGACGCGTGAGCCTCTTGCATAATACTCTGCCTCAATTCCAAGTCGTTCGGAACACAAAGCCGACCTCGGAATCTCAGCACACCATTGATAAGTGGTAATTTTACCACATTATTTCTAGGATTTTATACTAGGTTTTTATCTCGTTTCGTGATTAATGTGCTCGTATTTGGCTTATTTATGATTAGTCGAGCCATATTACGCGTTTGGGTTGGTTTTAGTGTGTTTGCAGGTTTTTAGAGCCAAAAGGACCCAAAACGAGACAAAGGACCGAGAGTCGAGTCACGGACGGAAGAAACGGATTTTTTGCAAGAGACAGACGAACCTATCGGCCAGCCTATCGGCCGATAGGTTTGTCCGAAAGGTGTTCCTGCCCTACCGTTGGATGCGATCGACGAACCAACTATCGGCCAAGCTATCGACCGATAGGCCAGGCCGATATGCTGCCCAGCGGACTCTCGTGTTTTGACGAATTATAACTCTTTTGGATAGTTTTTGCTTCCTAGATTAGGGCTAATCGGGATTTTAACCCCCTTAGGCTATATAAACCTCCTCCTAGACCTAGTTCTATCATCTTTCACCATCTTTCATCATTCTTTTTCATCCTTTATCATATTTAGCATAATTTTACATCTTTTTAGCAAGATTAATTCTTGGGATACAAGAACTTTTTGGAGCAGCAATTATTATTGTTTTTCGGAGATTGAAGACTCGGAGTTCATCCGTAAGGGTTGTAATCTCTCTTTTCATATTAATAATATGCATTCTCCATCTATTTCTTGTTTAATTTCAATTATGTCTGGCTAAATCCATTGATTGATTCTAGGGTTAGTGATTTTAATTGATGTTCACATGATGTTCCTTTGATTATCTTTTTACCTTTCATCCTAGGCTTGTGATCAAGATGTGTTAAATCTCATGTTAGATTAAAGGGCCCTTAATCGATGCATGTTAGCTAATTGATTTTGCCCGGAAGGATTAATTAATTAGTGGAAATACTTGATGCACAATATGATTTAATCTTAAGACCTAAGTGGAGTAAGATAAATCATAGATAAATAAGTTGGCGCTTTTTAAGTGATTTAAATTCTTTGAGCCTTAGCGGGAAAAAGGGTTTAAAATTAACTATCTTTCTAGGTTGCCTTGATCGGAATTCTAGATCGGGTGAGTGATTATTTCTAGGATTGAATTAAAATTTGGGGAAAAGGAATCAAGTGAATGGATTGTGTGAACTCAATTAGATGATACTGCCCTAGGATCAATTAGCTTTCCACTTGTGATTTTATCTTGCTAATTTGTTTATTTGCTTAATCTAGATAATTCATCTTTTATTTAATTTTTATATTTCGATTTTTGAAGTTAGATAATTAGAAACAAACTAAATTTTCGGATTCCTAAATAGCAGTCAAATTTTGAGTAGAGTTACTTCCTTTATTTTCGACACATCAATTCCCTTGGGTTCGACACCTTGGAAATACTTCGAGGTTTTACAAATTTTAAAATTGATCGGATTTGAAAACCATACTACGCGAGCTAGCGATCAATTTTTGGCGCCGTTGCCGGGGAATTGATAGAAAACTTAAGGGGATAATTCGAAAAAGAAGAGATTGTTACTTTAGGTTGTTTACTATTATTATTAATTTTCGATCTCGTTTCCTCACATCTTGTTTTCTCTTCTTTGTAGGCGGTGCATGATCACAAGATCCCAAGGAAAGGACTTATTTCCTTTGAATTCGGAAATCGAGAAGTCTTTGAGGAGGAAGAAGCAAGAAGCGAGAACCGAGACTATTTCTATACCTTTCGTTGATACCATGGCCGGCATTGTTGACCCACCACGAGAACTCGCTCGTCCCGAGAAGATCCCTTTGAATGCCCGCCGACCTAAGCCGGACGATTATCAAGAAGGAGGTTGGGGAAAGATTGATGCCAACAACTTCGAGCTTAAGCCATCCTCATCGCTACGGTGAAGTCTCAAACATACGGAGGAGGAGTTAAAGAAGATCAAAACGCACACCTTGAGTCGTTTTGGACATAGGTGCCACCATCAAGCAAAACGGAGTGCCTCCGGATGTCATTAAGCTCCGCCTATTCCGGTTCTCTTTAGAAGACGATGCGCTAGATTGGTACAAGAGCCTAGATCGGAAGGAAATTGGTACTTGGAGAGAGATGACTCGGTTGTTCTTAGCACAGTTCTATCCTCCCTCGAAGGTGCAAAAACAAATCAACGATATCTTGCAATTCGAGCAATATGAGGATGAATACTTATACGAGGCATGGATCCGATTTAAGAAGCTACTTCGCAAATGCCCACAGCATGGAATTGACAAGGAGGAAATCTACATTCGGTTTTATCGGGGTTTGACGAGGAAGGCTAGAAGAGAGTTGGACTATTCATCGAAAGGGGGATTTCTTGCTAACGATTATGAAGAGGCCAAGAATCTCATCGAGCTAGCAGTCAACAATTATTACGAGGAGGTGACCGATAGGAAGATGACGAGAAGAAAGGTTCCATCTGGTGACGAGGACGCCTACGGTGATTTGAAGGCAAAATTTGAAAGACAACAAAAAGAACTTGAGATGCTAAAAAAGAATACTTTGGGAGTCAATTCAGTTTTTGAACATCTAAACGAGCCTATTGCAATTAAGGAGGATGTAAATTACGTGCAAGGAGGAAACTTCTGGCAAGGGGGGAAATAGGGGAAACTATTATCCGAACAATCGAAACCACCCTAATTTCTCCTATGCCAACCCGAACAATGCTCTTCAGCCACCACCGGGATTTAACGTGAAAAACGGGGTTATTCAAGAGCCGATTGCTAAGACACCTATGGAAGAGATGTTGGAACGGTTGGAGGCGAGTCAAAAAGATTTTATTTATAAAGTAGACAAGAGGTTCGGGGCTCTCGAGCATAGTGTGACATCAATTGGAAACTCAGTGATAGCCTTGACAAAGCAGATGTCGATGGTGGAGACCCAAATAAGTCAAATGGCGAACGCCTGCCGGATTTCATAAGCCGTGCCATTTTCCGAGCAAAGACGAGACCAACCCGAAGACGCAACAATGAAACGCAATCGAGCCGGAGTGGGACAAGGTACATGAATCATGGGGCTGGAGTTAAGGAATGGAAACGAGGATGTATTAGAAACGGAGCCGAGAACGAAATAAGATGAAATGCAAGAGCCCATCGCCAAGACTATCGGCCGATAGCCCACCCGATACCTGCATGTAATGCCGGCGGTGGATCCTATCGACCCCCCTATCGGCCGAAAGGCTCCTGGAAGTTCGAATGTGAAGGATTTTGAGGTGAAAGCTCCATTTCCACAGCGATTGGCCAAGTCGATACATGATGAAAAGCTTCAATGGTTTATCGACATTTTTCAAAAGGTGAATATCAACATTCCACTTCTAGACGCTTTGAGAGACATGCCGGGGTACGTTAAATTCTTGAAAGACGCTGTGGCAAGCAAGAGGAAGTTGGCAAAGTTTGAAACAATAAATTTGACAGAGGAGTGTAGCGCTATCATTCAAAACAAGCTCCCGCTCAAGCAGAAGGATCCGGGACGTTTTACTTTGACATGCAAGATTGGCGACCAAACGTTCCGTAATGGGTTGTGTGATCTCGGGGCAAGCATCAATCTTATGCCTCTATCCATCTTTAAGAAGTTGAAGATTGGGGAGATGAAGCCGACTACCATTTCTCTACTCATGGCGGACCGGTCGATCGCTTATCCGAGGGGAGTTGTGGAGGATGTGTTCGTTAGAGTCCAACACTTAGTCTTCCCGGCCGATTTCGTAGTTCTTGATATGCTCGAGGACGAGAATCAACCATTGATCTTTGGGAGACCGTTTCTAGCGACGGGGAGAGCGCTTATCGACGTCCAAGAGGGTGATCTTACTTTCCGGGTTAATGATCAAAATCTAAAAATTTCCATCTATGACGCGATGAAGAAGCCCGAGGATGCGCCCGAGGAATGTTATGAAATTGAGTCTATTATGCCGCCCCCGACCGACTTGTTGGAGCATTGCATTTCACACTCCATTTACTCACATTCGATGTTGATGAAATTTCCGAGGATTTGCCAGAGTATGTTCGAATGTTGGAGGCGAACGAGTTTCGATCTAATGAGAGGGACGTATTGTAACACCCCAAACTAGGCGGATATTACAGTGCCGTAGATCCCCAACTGGGACCCACCAGGCAAATGAAAATGAATGAATTACACAAGATAAATGTAGTACCGAACTACATTACAACAATAATTACTCCGATGAGGAGTTTAGTTACAACACACCAGGATAATACCGAATACTAGTGTATTTTATATGAAGATAAAATACACAACACTGAATGAAACGGAGTATTCAAATGAAAGTCTGCAATGAAAATAAAGGACAATAACATGAATAATCAAAGATCGGGGCCCCTACTAGTATCACTAGGACTCCTCGACATCAACATGCTATTCCCGTGCGTTTGCCTTGCCATGACCTGAAAAACAAAATCCCCAAACGGGGTCAGTTACAAAGAACAACAATCCTCAAGAGTTGAAAATACACAATCATGATTATATCTAAAGTTATGAAATATCCTGTCGAAACATACGCAATCAAACATGCTATATGAATCAACTAACAGTACGGCTCAAAGGAAATGGCACCACACTACGCCCGGGATGGAAATGTGTCCGTGCACAAGCCACCAACGAGTATCGATCGAATACACGTGTGGTCTTGTACCTAATCAGTCTCACGAGACAATATGAATCGTGTGCACAGTCCAATGTGAGGCCACCAACCAACACACGACTATAATGTGCCCGACATGAAAATCCAACACATACCAACCGGCACGCCAAGATATGACCGGAATGCCACGATATAACAAAAGTGACATGAAAATGAATAATGACTCACCGAGATGGAATGGTAATGAAATAAATGACACTCAATGAAAAGATTGGAACCGCTGTTCCTTATGATGAAATGATTAATTGATAACAACAAGTTTTGATACGGTTAATATAATGATGAATGAGTTATGATTATGAATGAACAACAACAAAAGGGATGAATATCCTTTTAACCGAGTAAGAATTAACTTACAAAATACCGATGACAATTATCCTTCCACGAACAACGCCCTAAATGAAGTGTCGGTCGCACGAACAACCTTAATTCAATACAATTACCAACAATCCGATCAATACGAATTAAACACGAATATAACGAATTCCAAACGTCGATACGACTAAACCAAGTCCATAGAGACATTAAATCAAACACGTTGTATCCAACTCCGATTGTTTACAAACAAACTTGATATACCAATATCAAAATTCCCAAGAAGTGTTTCAAACCAACAAAACATCTCCAATACGATCAATAATCCGTTATGAATATCCAAAATGTGATTATAACAACAATTAGTCGAAAATCCCCAATTCCAACTCGATATTCAAGGTGTTCTGAATAATCCCTCAATAATCCAATGAATCCTTATACAAACTCATAATCATATACATATCCCTTCGTATAACATGATTATAACGTCCAAAACATCATATCTCAACACAAAATCGAAGTCCAAAGTGTTGAAGAATTTACCTCTTGAAGATCCAACCAATTCGATCCGATGAAAACGTGTAAAAACGACTATCCAAGCTTCCCAAATGATTGAAGGTGATGAAAATACACACTCAAATGATAATTGATGAAGAAATCTCTCCCTCAAGTTATTCTCTCTCGGTTGCGAGTGAAGAAGATGGAAAATGGAAGAAATGAGCTCAAAATGCTCAAAAATGAATTTATAGGGGTTGACTCGCGGCGGACTCGACCGTGCCCGCTCGACACGGTCGCGGCGCGCATCCGGCCGCGAGGACTCGACCGTGTCCCGCTTGACACGGTCGCGGCGCGAAGGGCCTACCGATGACACATCGCGGCGCTCGGCAATGACTCGGCCGTGTCCTGAAGACAGTCGGGCCTCTCGGCGATCGATTCGGCTTATCCGGAAGGGTTCGACTCGGCCGTGATGCACGACACGGTCGGGTCTGAGGCGAACACCTCGGCACTTTCCGACGAAATGCACGGGCGTGTCGGACGACACGGCCGAGTTCGCTCAGCGTTGATCGCCAAAATCGAAAAATGAGCGGTTGAGCTAAAACGACCATAACTCTCTCGTCCGGACTCCGATTGACTCACCGTTTGAACCATTGGAAAGCTAACTCGATGCTCTATAATATTGCAAAGATTTAGAATTTTTGGAGTTACCAAAAATTAATGGTGATCTAACAAAGTCGAACTCATATGAGGAAAGTTGAAACAATGAACAATAACGATACACAACTCGAAGTTTTTCCGAACGGTGAACACGGTTGTTGTGCGGCATTTAAACACGCCTCGAAGGCGATCGTCATAGCAGTCGGGAAGTCTACCATGAGGGATATGCTCGGGGCAAACACCCTGAGCTCGGCACCCACGGCGATCGCCTTTTGTTGATTGGCGATCGTCTTTTGTTGATTAGGCGATCGTCCTTTGTCGATTGACGATCGTCTCGTGCCACGTATTAATCTGAGATCCGTCAGAAGTCACCAAAGCCCAAATCTCGGCCGGGACCGCGTGCGAATCTCAAAAGGTGCCGACAGACAAGATCGGTGCCCACCGCACTGTCACCTACTTCACCTACCAACAGGCCGCAGACTGCGAAAATCTTGACAGACAAGACTGTGCTCACGATCTGTCACCTACTTCACCTACCAACAAGATCGCCGAAAAGGTG
Organism: Orobanche coerulescens; assembly: GCA_033398695.1. Taxonomy (NCBI): domain Eukaryota; kingdom Viridiplantae; phylum Streptophyta; class Magnoliopsida; order Lamiales; family Orobanchaceae; genus Orobanche; species Orobanche coerulescens. The sequence goes on from CM065810.1 coordinate 123,536,559, forward strand.
GGTGACGGCTCGTGGCGCATGCGAGTTCCCCGTCGGACCGCACAACCAATCACAAGAACTACCGCGGACTTTAAGGGAAAAGCCCCACGCGACGAGACGATCGGCCGTCTTATTATAATATAAATAACGACGATCGGGTGCGATCGCAGGAGGGCCCCAGAGCTTGGTGCGCTATAAATAGAAGGTCCATAACGAGAATAAGGACAATGAAATACACAACAAACAAGAGAGAGAAAAGAAAGACATTCTCTCACATAGAACATCCATAGCAAGAATTCACAGAACTCCATATCTGATTCTTCCGGCATTCTATACGCTCCCCAGCTTAGAAAACTAGAATCCTTTACACTCTTTGTGATAGATTCTAACATTAATATTTGTACTCAACCGTATACTTATTAATAAAATCTCGCGAGAGCATTCAAGCCCGGGATTAACAACCCCGGCAAATCTTGTGTCATTTAATTTCTCACGGACGTGCTCCCGCACTTGTTGGTTACTCGATCATTCCAGCAACGTTATCTTCGGATAATATTTTGGGTAACAACAATTGGCGCTAGAAGGAGGGCTTGAACCTTCGCTTTTATTCCGATCGTCTCGTAGAACACTCATTGTTCTCCGGACTCACACTTGAAGAAACACTCACTGTTCTTCAAAAGAAACAAACCTCCAGAAAAATGACGTCTGCTACAACTTCCAAGAGAGCCACCCTGAGATCCGCCGGAAATATCATTCCGACACGGACAGAATCCCAGCCCGCGGCGGAAGGCGACCGCGGCGACGCTAGATCCTCACTCCCGCCCCCAAGGGACGGCCCTAGTCTCTCACTCGATCAGTTCCAGACCGCGGAACAGATTGAGGAGGCCATAGCCGTACTCAGGGAGCGACGAATTGCATGCGACTCGCCCACCATCACTCCGTCAACCATCCGCCGAGCTGGAAAGCGGAAGCTCAAGGAGATATATGTTGAGAAATCAACAGAAAACCCAGAGCCGCAGTCGAAGGCTCTCGTTAGGCGGGATGACTCCGTCTTCAGCCGCCTAGGGAGTGATCCCTCGTGGCGACCCGGACAGTCGGGCCCGAGTCGGGAGGCATCGGAGTCCGAATCCTTCACCAGGAGTTCGGCATACCCGACTCCCAGAAGACAGGCCGGTCGACAGGCCCCCACTCGCCCGAGAAATGAGTCTGCGGGCAGAGAACTCGTCATCCACCATGGGGGCAGGGGATCGGTACATGATCGCCTCGGCTCGCGCTCCGGTAGCCAATCAGCGAGCTGTCAGGCCACGGCGATGGCCGCAATGCGGCCTTGACTCGACGAAATGAAGGCGCTACTAGACACTGGGGCAGGCGCCAGGAGACCGATCTCTGGACCAAGTGAACCACTCGCGGTCCAGATCGAGCTCGCCCCGGTTCAACCAACAATCGCTCCCCCACAGACACCTCTATATGAGGGAAGATCGGACCCGGAGACCCACTTGAGCAAATTCCGGATCTACATGACCGGATGCGGAGCATCAGACGCGACGAAGTGTCGGATGTTCCCGCTAACCCTGGGCGACCTCGCCCACAGGTGGTACATCTCGCTGCCTCCTCGCTCAATCAATTGCTTCGAGAAGTTGGCGAACGACTTTACGTCGTACTTCGCCGCCAAAGTCGCCGCTCGAAGGCCCCCACCGCATGATGAAAATCAAGCAGGGGAAGGGCAGGCGGATGCAGATTACATCGACTGTGTGGACGAGATAGTCCTCACCGGTGAACCCATTAGCGACGAGCTCGCCCTCTATTCGATCTGGGGATTCTACGGCCACTCACCCATGTTCAGGCATCTCACAAAGGATATCCCCCCGACCTACTCGGTTTTCCGCATCAGAGCCGCCGATTTCCTGGCCAGGCAGAGGATGCTCTCCCTCCGCTTAGATGAGGAACCCACCGGAGAGGGGAAGATGCCATCCCATGTTCAGAAGAAGGCGGTCGCCAAGCCCAGAAAGGCGGTCGCAAAGCCGCCTGGCGAATTCAAAGCTTTCGGTGATGTAGAGGTTCACCTCCTCCACAACCTCAACTTGTCTCCAGCCCACATCTTCAACGCAATTAAGGGGCGGGAGTGGCTTTCCAAACCGAAGCCAATAAGGGACCACGGTCATCTAGACCGTAGCAAGTTCTGTGCCTATCACAAAAGTCCCGGCCACAACACCAGCCAATGCCGCGACCTCCTCAGGCAACTCTGGCGACTGTTCGAAGAAGGCAAATTAGACAACCTAGTCACCAAGCCAGAACCTCGACCAGAGAGGACCGGAGGGCGCGAGCGCCGTCAGATCGAAAGGACGCCTCCCAATCCGGTCGCCAGGATCGAACACGAGCCAGAGCACTCCGATGAATCGATTCCTCCGATCAACCCTGGCGGTCGGATTAATATGCTCCAAGCAGGAGGGGGGAGCCTCGGGGGCCTTTCCCCGGTTTCCACCGCGTCAAACAGGAAGCGGAAGGCCGAACTGAGGGCATTCGCCGAGTCCATATTGTGGTGCCCCAGAGCCGACCATCGCTAAACGCGCTCATCACCTTCTCCAATAAAGACAGGGAGGGGTACAATGCCCCAAAGAGGATGCATTGGTGATCTCTGCTGTATCACGGGAAGGCGGTCGACCGCGTCTTTGGGTCGACAACGGGAGCTTCGCAATATCATATTCAAAATACTCTGGATCAGCTCGGAAACTCGACCAAATTCATCGTGCCATTTGACACCGTGCTCCGAGGATTCGGCGACAAGACTGTCCAAGCCTATGGGAGGATCAAGCTCTCCGTCGGTGATATGCATTTACGATCCCAAGGTTAGGATCACTAGGAACCTTAATTTTGTAATCATAGATAGACCCAAAGATCTATAATGGGTTCCTAGGTTGTCCATTCTTAGAAACCTTTGAGGCGGTCGCCGTCCTTCTTTTATTGTATCAAATTCCCCACGCCGATGGGACGGTCGGTGCTGTAAAGGGGACCACTAATGGCAAAAAGATGTTTAAATTACTCCTATGTCGCTACTGTTTTCAATACTTCCCCCGATATGTGTAACGTTGAAACGATCGACGATCGACCCATGGAGATCGACGAACCAAACACATCGTATCAACCCAATTCAGAGGACGGCATCTCGGATCAGTTAACGGACGACATCGAGCCAAGGATCGGTTTCGAGCCTAGTCTCGACGTCGATCCAAGGATCGAGTCCGGAAATCGTTCCAAGCAAGAAGCGACCGTCCCCATCGAAGAGTTAGAGTATAGCCATAGATCCGGCTCGTCGAGCGGGAAGTGCGGTCGGCGCAAGCGTCGACCTCGCACTGAAAGGAGATCTGGTCAATTTACTACGTAAGAACATCGGAGTCTTCGCCTGGTCGCATCAAGATATGGTCGGCATAAGTCCCGAGCACGCTTGCCATTATCTGAAGATCGACCCGGCGATGAAGCCTGTTCATCAAAAACGTAGGAAATTCGGCCCCGAAAAATACGCGGCGCTCGACATAGAGGTCCAAAAGTTGCTCGACAACAAGTTAATTGGGGTAGCTACGGACGACCCACAATGGGTCGCTAACGCGGTACTCGTCAAGAAGCCGACCGGTTCCTGGAGGTTATGCATTGACTTCACCGACCTCAACGCGGCTTGTCCAAAAGATCACTTTCCGATGCCTCATATTGACCACTTGGTCGATAGTACTGCAGGCTGCGAAATGATGTCGTTTATGGATGCCTTCGCCGGATATCATCAAATCCCAATGGCGGAGAAAGACATAAAACATACATCTTTCCACACGGAAAAAGACATATACTTTTGGGTCCGGATGCCGTTCGGCTTGAAGAATGCGGGGGCGACCTACCAGCGCCTGGTCAACAGGATGTTTGCTAATCAGATCGGCAAGACCATGGAGGTCTACATCGACGATATCGTGGTCAAAAGCCTCAAGAAGGAAGATCACCTCAATGATCTCGCCGAGACTTTCGCCATCCTCGAAAAGTTCAACATGAAGCTGAACCCTAAGAAATGCAACTTTGGGGTGGGCTCCGGGAAATTCCTGGGGCACATTGTCAGCCAGAGGGGGATCGAGGCGAATCCCACCAAGATACAGGCGATCCTCGACATGCAGGAACCTCGGAACATCAAGCAGGTACAACGCCTCACAGGTTGTCTGGCCGCCCTCAACCGCTTCATATCTCGGCTCGGCGATAAAAGCAAGCCTTTCTTCGCGACCATCAAAAACAAAAAGTTCGCATGGACGAGGGAGAGTCAGCTGGCGTTCGCCAAAATAAAGGAATATTTATCCAACCCCCAGATCCTGGCAAAGCCGATCCCCGGGGAAAAATTATTCCTTTACCTTGCGGCCTCGGAGGTCGCGCTGAGTGCGGTCTTGGTACGAGCGGAGGGACTAGTCCATCTGCCGATCTACTATGTCAGCCAAGCGCTCCACGACGCTGAAACACGCTATACACCTTTGGAGAAGATCGCCTATGCTCTAGTCATGAGTGTCCGTAAGCTAAGAGCCTATTTTTTCGACCATCAAGTGGAGGTTTTGACAACTCTCCCTCTAAGGCAAGTTCTACATCGACCAGACACCAACGGGCGACTCCTCAAATGGTCACTAGAGATCGCCCAATATGGCATCACATACGCTCCTCGCACGGCGATCAAGGGCCAAGCTCTGGCGGACTTCGTGGTGGAGTTAACATTCCCTCACAGTCCGACCCATGTCGATCGACACACTGGAAGTCATGCGTTGACGGTTCGGCGACCAACTCGCGATCGGGCGAGATCGTCCTCATTAGCCCCAACGGACAAAGCTTCACAAATGCCGTGCGTTTCGGATTTCGAGCGACCAACAATGAAGCCGAATACGAGGCCTTGGTTGGCGGGCTCGACCTGGCTCTCGCCCTAGATGTTCGTCGCCTCCATATCTTCATGGACTCCGTCCTGGTTGTGAAAGAAGTCAAAGGAGACTATGAGGCACGTGGCGAACAGATGATCAAATACCAAGAGTGGTCGTCGAGATGTGCACGAAATTTGAAGAAGTACAAATCGAACAAGTCCCGAGAGAGCACAACTCTCGTGCCGATGCCCTATCCAAGCTAGCATCGTCGGATGGGGCACCGATTTCTCTAATATCCAAATTACAAAGTCGAAAGGCCGCAATCGAAAGAAGCCTGGTGGCCACGATTGCCGTTGAAGAAAGGCTGGATGACTCCGTTCATCACATACTTAAAGGACGGACGGTCACGACGACAGTATCAAAGCTCGCCAACTCCAGCTCCGAGCGACCAGATACACCCTACTGGACGATCGTCTTTACAAGCGAGCTTTTAGCCTTCCCCTCCTCAAGTGTATTACACCGGAGGAAGGACAGCTCGTTTTAGCCGAGATCCACGACGGAATCTGTGGAAATCACGCTGGTGGACGAGCTCTCATCCATAAGACAACCAGGCAAGGTTTCTTCTGGCCGTCACTTCAAAAGGATGCGATCGCCTATGCCAGGTCGTGTCATAGATGCCAGATAATGGGACCAAGTATTAAAATCTCCCCCGAGCAGCTCACCTCAATGTACAGCCCATGGCCGTTCGCTCAATGGGGCATCGACCTTATAGGTCCCCTACCGACGGCTCCAGGAGGTTGTAAGTTCGCCATCGTCGGGGTCGACTATTTCACAAAATGGGCAGAGGCCGAACCGCTAAACAAGATCGGCCAGGAGCAAGTGATCAAGTTTATCTAGAGAAACATCATATGCCGGTTCGGTCTACCCCAGGCCATCATCTCCGACAATGGAAAGCAGTTCGACGGCTTAGAAGTCATGCAATTCTGTGATAAGTGGGGAATCAAAAGGTTGTTCTCGGCTCCCTATCACCCTCAGACGAACGGGCAGGTAGAGGCAGTGAACAAGATCCTCAAACACACAATTAAAGCACGACTCGAATCCAGGCTAGGACGATGGGCGAGCGAGCTCCCAGACGTTTTGTGGTCTTACCGAACAACGACCCGCAATTCGACGGGCGAAACCCCATTCGCCCTCGCCTTGAATGAGCGGTGATTCCCTCGGAGATCGCCGTCCTCGCCATCGAACCGAGCAAGAGATGACGATCGATAATGATGTGGCCGGCGGATCGACCTCGACATGCTCGAAGAACGTCGATCGACCTCGGAGATGAAGAACACTATCCACAAAAGGAGATCCGAAAAGTTCTTCAATTCAAGGTCGTGGAAAGGCGGTTTCAAGTGGGCGATCTCGTCCTCAAAAGATCCAAACCCACACAGTGTCTTTGGACCAAGTTGGGAAGGCCCCTTGAGAATATCGAAATGGTGACTAAGGGAGCCTACGAGTGGAACACCCCGACGGTACTCGGACCGGTATCCACGAACGCTTGTACATCGAAGAAATACTATCAATGATAACTTTGTATTCATTTTCAACTACCAAATGTACATGGAACATAATGAAATATTTTTGTTCTCTATCCCATCTATTCGCGATCGCCCCACAAGCATGTTACATACCGTCGAGGATCGTCGTTCAAGAATGACAATCCGAGGTAGAAAACAATACTGACCATGGCCTTTGGAGGTCGATGGAACCAACGGTTTCGCCCATGCAAGGTTCCTTCGAGCTTAGATCGCCCGCCCTTCGTTTGGATACGAGGCCGGCGTAGCCAAGGACCCTCCAAAATTAATCGGTGGACACGATCGCCTCCCTCAATGGTTCATCATCTAACTTGGTGAACCCGGACAATGCGACGTGCCACTACCCCCGTCTCAACGTACACCGTCGAGGGTCGCCATCTTCATGGCGAGCCGAGGTGGAAGCCGAGTGACAAGCCGCGGGCGTGGAGTCGAATAAACCGACGACGCCCGCGCAAGGTTTCCTCCAGACCAAGATCGCCCACCTTTCGTTTTAACACAAGGTAGGCGTAGTTTAACGGAGGACCCTCACAAAGTGAGTCGCGGGATACACAACATCCTCGCACACAAAGACACGATAAGGGAGGTCGATCCATCGAACAACCCAACCGTGCATAATTCTTCGTAACCAAATAAATCAAGATAGCCCGCCGGACGACATAGTTTTTGTTTCCTTACTTACAATAAGTAAACAAAAACAAGGGGCGAGAGAGGGGTCGAGCTAATCCCTAACACGATCGAACAAAAAGAACCACACACGATCGGCCTAACTCAAACACGCGCAGGACGACCAAGTCGTCCAACAAAAATTACAAGTAAGAATTCGATTCAAAACATATCAATGCTTTCAACAATCGGACAATCGATCGGATGAACAAAACGTCGAAAGCAATCATACACATATTTGTAAAGTTGCACGCAAACATTCAAAGGCGATCGTATGAAAAGAAGAACACTTTATTCATGACGCAAGTTTAGTACATGACGGGGCCCGAAGGCATTACAAAAGGAAAACGAAAAGTACATAGTCCGGAGGAAAACAAAATGCCTCTCAAGGCTCCGCTGCTGATCTTCGCCCTCGGCTTGCGGATCGGATTCCGCCTCGGGATGAATGAGTTTAGTGTACCAACTCAAGTCGATCCCGAAGTCGGCCAAATCAAGGATCGGCAAGGAGAACTCCGGTGCAAAGGATGCGCGAGGGCGTAGGACTTGAAGCTCTCCATCAAGGGACCGATCTCGATCCCTGCCTCTTTTGCGGCTCGGACGGCGTCAGCATATGCCAAGTAATAGGCAAACTCGCCGGCGAGCGCCACACTTTGGTAGGGATCGGTCTCGATCGCCTTCAGTTGGCCCTTCAACTCCGCGGCCGTCTTCTCAGCCTCCGCCAACTCGGCAACCTTGGCGGCATTCTCGCCCTGGGACTTCTCCAGCTCTTTCCTTGCCGCGTCCAGCTCACCGCTAAGCCGGTCAACCATCGCCTTCAGTCCGGTCGCCTCCTCCTGCGACGCCGCGAGCTTCTGGCGGGCTTCGCGCTCCTCGTCACGGGACCGATCGGCAGCCTCCTTGGAGCGGCTCAGCTCCTGCATCAATCTATCCACATCCTGCTTGGCCCTTTTGGCCGTCTCCTCGTACTCCTTCTCCATAGCCCGGATCCTGTTGGCATCCTCGATATTTCTGTTCCGGGCGGCCTCGAGGTCGCGATGGAGATGAGCAGTGGAGGGTCGCCCCTCAAAGTCCCTTGCAGCTTGGACGGCCATCATCGCCGTCTGAAGAGCCAGGGCAACGGTCGCCTGCATGGCATCTCCAGATCGCCGACGAGCGATCGCATCGAGGTCGGTCGTCCAAGCCTTGGGCAAAGAGGTGGTGGCCTGGCGAACGTAAGCAGGGATATCGAGAGGTTGTTGCGGAGCCTTGCTCGACAGAAAGTCCAGCACCATAGGAGAAACGTCCGGATCGGCCAGACGAACCCTGCAGCGCAAACCAAGGAAACCAAAAGAGTTAGCCTAAGACTTACTCAGAACGCTTAGCTCGGAAAGTTCAAAACATTCTCACCTGTTGACCAGCTCTGGATCGCGGCCAAAAAAGGGCTTTCCCCGAGGAGTCTCGGCGTCAGCGATCGCCGTCCTTTTCAAGTAGCCGGAAGACGACCTGGAGCTGGACGCCGACGGTCTGGGACCAGACCCCTCCGCCATCGGAACAGAAGAAACGGGGGGAGCGGCGATCGGCGGCTCCAGAATAGTTAAATCCGCCTCAGCCGACGGAAGGGACGCCTCCGGCCTCCGCCTCTTGCGGTTGCGCTGGAGTTGTTCCTCACCTTGAGTTTCCGTTTCGGCGACCGGCACCGCAACGGGCTTCACCACGGGGGCAGGGCGAGACGACGTCGCGGCAACGCGACCCGTTTTCTTTCCCATATGAAGGCGACCGAGAAAACCGGGGTTGGACATGGCGATCTCCTGAGGTAGCTCGGTGATGCGGGGAAAATAAGTCTGTGCCAAAGAAGAAACTAAAACAAAGTCAGGCACTTACGTAAACATGGCGACCTCTTGGAGACGATCGCCTCGCAGAAAAGAGTGGATAGAAAGTCATACCAGGTGCTTTCAGGTGGCGAGGATAGCGAAACAGTCGAGCTCCCAACCGGTGAGACTCGTGGTGGTCGATCGAACGTCTTTATAGGAGATCGGCAGCGCGATTCCGCTCCCAGTCGATCGAGATATCAACTGGAAGATCGTCGGCCGACGGAACAAGGGATCCTGCAAAAAGGGAAACAAAATTAGATCAGTCCAAGGAGTATCCAAACGAAGGGAGAAAGGAAACCCTTACTTGGATTCCTCTCCCGAAAATTGGTAGGGATATCCAACTCCTCCTCCGGCGGTTCGCTCGATGCCGACCTCCAGGCACCACCAACCCAAAGACCACTTTTTGGTCGCCTCGGGTCTTGCTCGGCACCCGGTAACCACCCTACCACGGAGACCTTGGATATGGTACCCGCCGATCGACCCTTTACGCAGTCGGCTTAAAAAGATAAGTCATCTCTCCCGCGAGAAGGCGGGCGAAACAACTGTGACCGCCAAATAACGTCGGTGCCGATGTCTGCAGCCGGGCGTTCGGCGTCAAGAGGCGCCAAATTCCGGGCGATCAGCGGTACGAACGGAGAACGTCAAGGGAAACCGCGAGGCCGCGGCTGTGGTCATTTCGTTGATGGCGACCATACCCTCGGGAGGCCGGTCGGCACGTTCGTTCTCGGCGGGCACGTGCAATGACACATCGGAGGAATATGATATTTGGCCCTCCAGTAGGTCATGTCCTTCAGTCGCCGAACTCCGAATCGACCAAGGGACCATTGAGACGGTTCACAGCCGAAACTCCGTCCGCTTCACATGTACATAGGGATAAGCGGCGGAGTAAGCTTCAATCAAACTCGGACAGGCCCGACAATCCCCTCCATAAGTCTAGCAAAAGCCCTATAAACCGGGCAGACGCTGTCCTTTTCCCAAGACAAACGTATCGATTCGTCTTCCTCCACCGCGACGCATCTCGCTCCTCCGCCGCCGCAGAGCCCGCCACTACGGCCTCATTGAAAAGCTCCTCAAGCTCTGCGGTGGAATCCCTTGCGAATAGCCTCTGCGGCCGTTTCCACGGATTCCCACAGGAATTTCCTCCCGGTCCGGCGGCCGCGTGGCGGCGAAGTGTTCCGACCTCGAAGGCCTTAGATCCTCCCGACATATTCTCAAAAAGTTAAGGGAAAGGGAAAAATTGGGTTTCTTACCTAAAGAAAGGAAGACGGTCGGCACGGCAAGCTACGGAAATTTTTGCAGAGCTTCGCAGGAAGACAAGGACGCGTAAAAGATGAAAATGGAGTAGCCCTAGCCCCTTTTATAGATGGAGGCCGGGTCTCGGGCAAATAGGCGAAAGTCCGAGGGCGGGATGCAACCGGCGGCCGGGGCGCAATAAATGCGGCCCTCGTGTCCAGCGTCTGCGCGTCTTTTCGAGGGCACGCCAATCGACAAAGTCGACGAACCGTCGGACTCCTCAATAAACGCGACGCGTGTCCTTGCACGGTTTCGCGAGCCCACGTCTCTTTTCCCGCCGCTCCCAGCGCAAAGGGAGATCGTCCAAATTTGAAATCAGATCGACCGGTCGTCTAAAACATTAGCGATCGCCAAAAGTGCCACCTCACCCCGTGTTTTCAACATCGAGCCGAGCTGGGGGGCAATTGTTGTGCGGCATTTAAACACGCCTCGAAGGCGATCGTCATAGCAGTCGGGAAGTCTACCATGAGGGATATGCTCGGGGCAAACACCCTGAGCTCGGCACCCACGGCGATCGCCTTTTGTTGATTGGCGATCGTCTTTTGTTGATTAGGCGATCGTCCTTTGTCGATTGACGATCGTCTCGTGCCACGTATTAATCTGAGATCCGTCAGAAGTCACCAAAGCCCAAATCTCGGGCTGGGACCCGCGTGCAGATCTCAAAAGGTGCTGACAGACAAGATCGGTGCCCACCGCTGTCACCTACTTCACCTACCAACAGGGCCGCAGACTGCGAAAATCTTGGCAGACAAGACACATGCTCACGATCATCACCTACTTCACCTACCAACGATACGCCGAAAAGGTGGGTGATGGCTCGGGCGCATGCGAGTTCCCGTCGGACCGCATAACCAATCGCCGGTAACTACCGCGGACTTTAAGGGAAAAGCCCTACGCGGCAGGACGATCGGCCGTCTTATTATAATATAAATAACGACGATCGGCTGCGATCGCGAGAGGGCCCCAGAGCTTGGTGCTATAAATAGAAGGTCCATAACACGAATAAGGACAATGAAATACACGAGAAAACAAGAGAGAAAAGAGAAAGACATTCTCTCACATAGAACATCCATAGCAAGAATTCACGAACTCCATATCTCGATTCTTAGGCATTCTATACGCTCCCGGACTTAGAAAACTAGAATCCTTTACACTCTTTGTGATAGATTCTAACATTAATATTTGTACTCAACCGTATACTTATTAATAAAATCTCGCGAGAGCATTCAAGCCCGGGATTAACAACCCCGGCAAATCTTGTGTCATTTAATTTCTCACGGACGTGCTCCCGCACTTGTTGGTTACTTGATCATTCCAGCAACGTTATCTTCGGATAATATTTTGGGTAACAACGGTGAATGAACATGATTGATGAATGATTATACTTGAGTGAAAATCCACTGAGTGAAAATCACCGAATGAAATTACTGAATGATAATGACTGAATTACAACCGGGTATTACATACACCCCCCCTTAAAAGAGTTTCGTCCCCGAAACTAAGGGTCAAACAACTCGGGATAACTCTCTCGCATACTATCCTCGGTTCCCAAGTAGCCTTTCGACTCCGTGTCTAGACCACTGAATCTTGACCAAAGGAATCGACTTATTTCTCAACTGTTTGATTCGCCGCTCCAACACTCGTACAGGACGCTCCTCGTACGAATGATCATCCGCGATCTCGATTTCTTCGAATTGAAGTATGTGACTGGAATTGACAACATACTTCCGCAATCGAGAGGCGTGAAACACATTATGAATCTGCTCAAAGCGGAGGTAAAGCCAATCGATAAGCTAACTCGCCTACTTGATCCAATTTCAAACGGTCCAATGAATCTTGGGCTCAACCTCCCCGTTTTCCGAAGCGGAAAAAAATACCTCGACTCGGGGTTACCTTGACCAAAACATGGTCACCGTCTTGAACTCTAGTGGTCGGCAGCGATTATACGCATATGATTTACGCCGACTCGAGTTGTCAACATACGACTCTTGACCAAAGCTACCTTCTCCGGCGGCTATAAGCATATCGGGCTCGGTGCCGATTGATTCGACAAGTCATCCCAACACAAAGGAGATCGACAACGGCCGTACAAGGCCTCGTAAGGTGCCATCTTAATGGAGGCATGCCAACTATTATTATACGTGAACTCGATCAACGGTAGTTGGGCTTCCCAATCGTCCTTCCAATCGAGGACGCAAGCTCTCAACATGTCCTCTAATGTCTGAATAGTCCTCTATGATTGTCCGTCGGACTGAGGATGAAAGGCGGTACTGAGATTGAGCTGAGTTCCCATAGCACGATGAACTGATTTCCAAAAATGGGATACTAATCGCCCGTCACGATCGGAAACGATACTCTTAGGAGTACCGTGCAGTCTCACTATCTCCTTGATGAACAACTGGGCCAGTCTCTTGGGACTCCACAAATCCTTGATCTCAAGGAAATGAGCTGATTTAGTTAAGCGGTCTACAATCACCCAGATCGTATTCATGCCACGACGACTCGTCGGCAAACTCGTGATGAAATCCATAGAAATGTCTTCCCACTTCCACTCTGGAATAGGAAGAGTTTTCAGCATACCCGCCGGTCGCTGATGTTCAATCTTGACTTGTTGGCAAGTTAAGCATCTCGAAACAAATTCCGCGACTTCTCGCTTCATATTACTCCACCAGTAATTTTGTTTCAAATCTTTATACATCTTGCTAGACCCCGGGCGAACAGAATAAGGGGTAGCATGAGCTTCTCTCAAAATAGAGTTTTTCAACTCATCATTCGCCGGTACGCACAACCGGTTCTTAAACCTCAAAAGTCCATCCCTGTGGACCACGAATCCAGGGGCTTTCCCTTGAGCCACATCTTCACGGATGCGCAACAATGAAGGTGCGAACTCGATTCTCTCTGATTACCTCCTCAAGTGACGATGAAATCTCTAACATACAAAGATGTCCCTGAACTCGCTGAAGCTAGACCTCGATCTCGGGTCTAAGGAATTCCTGCTGAAGCTCCTTCTGAATTGTTAAACGAGCAAGCATCTGCTCCTGAACGGACTTACGACTCAAGGCGTCGACGACAACGTTTGCTTTGCCCGGGTGGTAAAGGATCTCAATATCATAATCCTTGATTAGTTCTAATCACCGCCTCTGTCGCATATTTAACTCCTTCTGAGTAAATATATACTTCAATTCTTGTGATTGGTGAAGATCTGACAGGTGATTCCATAAAGGTAACGACGCCAAATTTCCAACGCGAAAACCACGGTTGCTAGCTCCGTCCGTGGGTTGGATAATTAACCAGCTAATCCGAGGAAACATCGGATTTAATTAATATCTTTCGGAGGTTGCAAATCTCGGATAGACTCCGTCTTCTGAGGGTCGACACGAACCCTGGCAGATGAAATTACATGCCCGAGAAAAGTCACTTCGGACATCCAGAACTCACATTAAGAAAACTTCCATAAAATTGCTCGCGTCTCAACACGTCGAGAGCCTGAAGAAGATGAACCTCGTGTTCCTCTCGGCTAAGAGAATAAATCAAAATGTCGTCGATGAAGACAACAACAACTGATCTAAAAAGTCGATGAAAACCCGATTCATTAACTCCATGAATACTGCAGGTGCAATAGTTAGCCCGAACGGCATAACTACGAACTCATAATGACCATAGCGTGTATGAAACGTTGTCCTCGCGATATCCGTCTCTCGAATCCGCAACTGGTGATATCCAGATCTTAAGTCGATCCTGGAAAAATACTGAGGCTCCCTGAAGTTGATCTAAAAGATCATCAATACGGGGTAAGGGATACTACTCTTGATCATCACCCTGATCAACTCCTGGTAATTAATACACACACGAGACGAGCCATCCTTCTCCTTGACAGATCACACTGGTGTTCCTCACGGGGGCGCAATCGGTCGAAGATAACCTTTCTCGAACTACTCCTCAAGTTGAGTCTTCAACTCCTGCATTCTGGTCGGGGCCATCCGATACGGTGCCTTCGATAAATGGGACGTACCGGCTCCAACTCACTCCTGAATTCCCCTACTCTATGTGAAGGCAACCAGGTAACTCGTCTGGAAATACGTCGTCAATCGATGACAATGATACCACGAATGATTGAACATTTCGATTGCCCTAGAATGGTCAATCTATGAAAAGAGATACCAATAATGATTGAACAACTCGATTGTCTTAGAAAGGCCAATCGATGAAGATGATACAATGAATGTTTGAATAACTCGATTGCCCTAGAAAGGCCAATCGATGAAAATGATATAATGAATGATTGAATAACTCGATTGTCTTAGAAAAGCCAATCGATGAAAATGATACAATGAATGATTGAATGACTCGATTGTCTTAGAAAAGCCAATCGATGGAAATGATATAATGAATAATTGAATAGTTCGATTGCGGAATTTCTCTGCTTCCGCCATAATAGAAATTCTCTTTGGAACAACGGGGATTACTTCTGAAGCACACATTCGACAACCAACGACGGAAAGATAGTGACCAAACGCTAACAAATACTGAGGATAGTATCAAGACGGTTAAACCAACTAATACCGAAAATTACATCGTCCTAAGATAAGTTCACCACGATTAGATCCATCAACCAATCGCGGTCATTAAGCTTAATTGATGCGATTTCGAAAATTCTTCCATTGTCAGGTAGACCGATGGTATGATGTCCACAAGCAATAGGACTATCCCGAAATAAGTCTATTCAAGCATGATTCGAAAATGAATGAATGCGGTGTACCAGCATCAAAAGGTACACACAAGTTGAAATAAAATTACGAGTATACCTGAAATCGTTCGGACCACCGGATCGTCGATCCTCCTCATCATATGAATGCAGGACTTGCCGGTCCCGAACCGACGCTCGTCCCGATAAATACGAGCTCCAACTCTATTTGCTTCCTAGCCTTAAGCAGCGATGACAAAGCGATCGATTAAACGCTCGGTTGCCGGGGCTGAGATGCCGACGAGCCGACTTGGAGTCCTTTCGGCAAAAACGGGCCTTATGTCCAAAATTCCCACAATTATAGCACGTGACAGTGTCTCGGACACTTGGTCTTGACATGACCAAGATCCCCATGATTATAACAGTGATGGCTGAATTGGCCGCTCGTTCGAGATCCCGCACGATTATGCGCCGTAGGAGTCGCTCGAAGCGATAGGACTCACGAGGCTTCTTGAAGGTTGGTGACCGCCTTCGGATTGATTACGCCGTTGATTTCTTGTGACAGATGAAGGTTTTTGTTCAGCACTTTCCTTAGCGGTGGCTCATATGGGAGAGTTCTCTCGATTAAACCGGTCAGAGTGGCGCAATGATGATTGAGTAACCGCACATGGGTCATCATCGCTGCATAAAAGTGAGTGGATCAACCCGAACATCTTCGATCGAACCGAGTCACAGGCACGATTTCCGGCAGACAAGTGATTATTTCTCGGGTTTCGGTCCGTCTGCGGCCTCTTCCGTGCATCCTGACGACTCTCTCCATCCGAAGTAGGAAGGTCGCATAATGATTATATTACCCGCATGATTAGCACGTTATGATTATGTCATGAGATGATGAAAATGAGTATACATGCTCTAACTTAGTGATTATATGAATGATTCTTGAAGTTACATGATTATCGATGAAATTCTTGAAATGATTATCTTGAATAACTTAGCAAGATTGATAATATGATCATCAGATTGACAACCGAGTAATGAAATGAATTGAGTAATTAATGAGTTAACATGATCGTCACGATTATTAATCGAGTAATGAAATGAATTAAGTGATTAATGAGTTAACATGATCGTCTAATCACAATGAATGATGATGTTTGAGGATTGTTAATTAATGAATGATGAATGAATGACTATTGCGAGAAATTATATCATGGCGTTAGAAATCTTACTGATTCTTTGGTCGATTGGCTCGGCATTTGCACAGTCACACGTGGCGAAAGTCCAATGATACTAGTCGATGACGATGATTTCAAATAAGACATGACTCGGAAGGTAGTATTCAAAACCACGCTCCGATACCAACTCGTAACACCCCAAACTAGGCGGATATTACGGTCGTAGATCCCCAACTGGGACCCACCAGGCAAATGAAAATGAATGAATTACACAAGATAAATGTAGTACCGAACTACATTACAACAATAATTACTCCGATGAGGAGTTTAGGTACAACACACCAGGATAACACTGAATACTAGTGTATTTTATATGAAGATAAAATACACAACATCGAATGAAACGGAGTATTCAAATGAAAGTCTCAGCTGGAAAATAAAGGACAATAACATGAATAATCTGAAAGATCGGGGCCCCTACTAGTATCACTAGGACTCCTCGACATCAACATGCTATTCCGTGCGTTTGCCTTGCCATGACACGAAAAACAAAATCCCCAAACGGTCGATTACAAAGAACAACAATCCTCAAGAGTTGAAAATACACAATCATGATTATATCTAAAGTTATGAAATATCACAGCCGAAACATACGCAATCAAACATGCTATATGAATCAACTAACAAGACGGCTCAAAGGAAATGGCACCACACTACGCCCGGGATGGAAATGTGTCCGTGCACAAGCCACCAACGAGTATCGATCGAATACACGTGTGGTCTTGTACCTAATCGATCTCACGAGACAATATGAATCGTGTGCACACCCAATGTGAGGCCACCAACCAACACACGACTATAATGTGCCCGACATGAAAATCCAACACATACCAACCGGCACGCCAAGATGACCCGGAATGCCACGATATAACAAAAGTGACATCGAAATGAATAATGACTCACCGAGATGGAATGGTAATGAAATAAATGACACTCAATGAAAAGATTGGAACCGTCGTTCCTTATGACTGAAATGATTAATTGATAACAACAAGTTTTGATACGGTTAATATAATGATGAATGAGTTATGATTATGAATGAACAACAACAAAAGGGATGAATATCCTTTTAACCGAGTAAGAATTAACTTACAAAATACCGATGACAATTATCCTTCCACGAACAACGTCCTAAATGAAGTGTCGGTCGCACGAACAACCTTAATTCAATACAATTACCAACAATCCGATCAATACACGAATTAAACACGAATATAACGAATTCCAAACGTCGATACGACTAAACCAAGTCCATAGAGACATTAAATCAAACACGTTGTATCCAACTCCGATTGTTTACAAACAAACTTCGATATACCAATATCAAAATTCCCAAGAAGTGTTTCAAACCAACAAAACATCTCCAATACGATCAATAATCCGTTATGAATATCCAAAAATGTGATTATAACAACAATTAGTCGAAAATCCCCAATTCCAACTCGATATTCAAGGTGTTCCTGAATAATCCCTCAATAATCCAATGAATCCTTATACAAACTCATAATCATATACATATCCCTTCGTATAACATGATTATAACGTCCAAAACATCATATCTCAACACAAAATCGAAGTCCAAAGTGTTGAAGAATTTACCTCTTGAAGATCCAACCAATTCGATCCGATGAAAACGTGTAAAAACGACTATCCAAGCTTCCCAAATGATTGAAGGTGATGAAAATACACACTCAAATGATAATTGATGAAGAAATCTCTCCCTCAAGTTATTCTCTCTCGGTTGCAGGTGAAGAAGATGGAAAAAATGGAAGAAATGAGCTCAAAATGCTCAAAAAATGAATTTATAGGGGTTGACTCGGCAGCCAGACTCGACCGTGCCCGCCTGACACGGTCGCGGCGCGCATCCGGCCGGCGGGGACTCGACCGTGTCTGCTTGACACGGTCGCGGCGCGAAGGGCCTACCGACAGATGACTATCGCGGCGCTCGGCAATGACTCGACCGTGTCCCGGAACACGGTCGGGCCTCTCGGCAGTCGATTCTGGCTTATCCGGAAGGGTTCGACTCGGCCGTGCCAGACGACACGGTCGGGTCCTGAGGCAGACACCTCGGCACTTTCCGGACGAGTTCGTTCGGCAGTGATCGGCCAAAAACTGAAAAATGAGCGGTTGAGCTAAAACGACCATAACTCTCTCGTTCGGACTCCGATTGACTCACCGTTTGAACCATTGGAAAGCTAACTCGATGCTCTATAATATTGCAAAGATTTAGAATTTTTGGAGTTACCAAAAATTAATGGTGATCTAACAAAGTCGAACTCATATGAGGAAAGTTGAAACAATGAACAATAACGATACACAACTCGAAGTTTTTCCGAACGGTGAACACGGTGAATGAACATGATTGATGAATGATTATACTTGAGTGAAAATCCACTGAGTGAAAATCACCGAATGAAATTACTGAATGATAATGACTGAATTACAACCGGGTATTACACGTATGCTATCTTGATATCTACAAACCCGTTCAAGGGGGAGTTGTCGCTGAAGACCCGGAATGAATGAGGTATCGTCTAGCTAAAGACGTTAAACGTAGCACTTGTTGGGAGGTAACCCAACGTATGTATATTAGTTCGTTTTATTTCGTTTGTTTTCGATTTTTCGTTTGCGTGATTTTTGTAGTTTCTAGTTTCGTAGTAGCTTTGTTAGTTTTGTTAAGTTCTAATCCATGCACGCCGAGTTTTGAATACTTGCAGGTCTTTAATCGCCATATCCAAGCAAAAACGGGACCAAGTATGCGAAGTAGGAAAAGTTGAAAAAAATTTTTTGAGACAGACAAACCTATCGGACGAGCCTGTCGGCCGATAGGCCCGGCCGATAGGCTGAGGAGAATTAAAAGAATTTTTATGTTACAAGCAGTGGTCGATAGGCAGACCCTATCGACCGATATCCCGCCCGATATGAGATACGTAGGTTTCAGTAGTTCCTATCGGCCCAGCCTACCGGCCGATAGGCCTGCCCGATAGGACATATTTCCCCGATTCACATGCCCGCTATGATCCGAGCTCGCCGACAAACCCGCCATTTCCGCCACAGTGATCAGGTACTCTATTAACAAAGCCACTCCTTTCTCTTTTTAAACTTATTCCTCCTTTGGGATGCGAAATAAGTTTGGGGGAAGTGCGGCTTTGTTAATTTCGTTTCGTGTGAGTACCTTGTATGTCTTGTATCATTATTTGCTTGTGTTGGTGCCCGTTGTTTTTATTTGTGCTTCTCATATTGGTGTTGCGTGGTTTTGGCTTTTGGTTGCTTAGTTTTTAGATTTTTATGTTCATTTTCGTTTGGTGTGTTTGCTAGTTTCTATTTTTTTTTTTAGGTCGTAGTAGTGTTTTGCTTTCGTGTTTGCTTTTATTTGCTTTTCGTTGTTTGCTTAGATAGCCTTGCTTGTCTTAGTTTTTCTTTATTAGTGAATCTTTCGTGCTTCTATTTGTGTGATACCGATGTTACGACACTGTTTTTCTCTCTGAAAAAACGGTCGAGTTTTAGTCGAGTTGTAGTCAGTTATTTCTGTTTTGCATAGTATTCATTTAGGTCCAAAATTTTTCGTGATTGTAGAGGTCTTGGCAGATAAGAGACGATACATACTTGTTTTGAAATCACCGTCAATACGTTTGGTTACATCTTCCGGATAGTGAGTCGTACTGTTTCGTCAGTCGTGTTGGCACTTAGATTGAGTTTAGAGTCGGTCAGTTTTTCCCCAAAAGTTGAGATAATGTTGTTCTATGAAGGGAAGTCTAGTAACCGGGGGCATTCGCGTAACCCGTTGTTTGCCCTCGCGGAAAACGACGACTCTGATTAGACTAGTGATTTCGATATTTCACATGTGCCAATGATAGGGAACTTAGTAACCGGGGGTATTCGCGTGACCCGCTGTTTACTCTCGCGCAAAACGGCGACCTTGATTCGGACATGCGGAAATTATATATTCGAGTTGTTTCTCCGCTGTAGACGGGAACTTAGTAACTAGAAGCATGCATGTGCCCCATGAGTGTCTTTTACGTCAAACGGTTTCCTAATACATGAGAATGGAAGTTCCACCCTAGGGTTACCCCGATGAAACATCCCGAGATCCTAACCTAGTGGTCAACTCGAATCAAATTCTTGAACATACACATAAGGGAATCTTGTCAGGGTTTATTTGTTATGAAACTCGTGAAAATTGTGCCACTAGGCGTGTAGCAGGACGAACTAGCTTGTTTATTTTAGCCTTTCATATTGACGGTCGATTTGACTCACGTTTTGTTAATCTTTGAGTGGATTTTCTTCATGAATGAATGATTAGGATTGAACTTGACTACTTTGCGGAATCATTATTACGAGTGCGGCTCGCTTTACGACACTCGGATTATTTAGAGAGAATTACAGGACAGTATTGATTAGGTTGAACACTATGAGTTGCACGATGATTCACGACATTCTTTTTCTTTTCTTTTTGTTGTTCGGGACGAACAAGGCTTAAGTTTGGGGGGGTTTGATAAGTGGTAATTTTACCACATTATTTCTAGGATTTTATACTAGGTTTTTATCTCGTTTCGTGATTAATGTGCTCGTATTTGGCTTATTTATGATTAGTCGAGCCGTATTACGCGTTTGGGTTGGTTTTAGTGTGTTTGCAGGTTTTTAGAGCCAAAAGGACCCAAAACGAGACAAAGGACCGAGAGTCGAGTCACGGACGGAAGAAACGGGTTTTTTGCAAGAGACAGACGAACCTATCGGCCAGCCTATCGGCCGATAGGTTTGTCCGAAAGGTGTTCCTGCCCTACCGTTGGATGCGATCGACGAACCAACTATCGGCCAAGCTATCGACCGATAGGCCAGGCCGATATGCTGCCCAGCGGACTCTCGTGTTTTGACGAATTATAACTCTTTTGGATAGTTTTTGCTTCCTAGATTAGGGCTAATCGGGATTTTAACCCCCTTAGGCTATATAAACCTCCTTCTAGACCTAGTTCTATCATCTTTCACCATCTTTCATCATTCTTTTTCATCCTTTATCATATTTAGCATAATTTTACATCTTTTTAGCAAGATTAATTCTTGGGATACAAGAACTTTTTGGAGCAGCAATTATTATTGTATTTCGGAGATTGAAGACTCAGAGTTCATCCGTAAGGGTTGTAATCTCTCTTTTCATATTAATAATATGCATTCTCCATCTATTTCTTGTTTAATTTCAATTATGTCTGGCTAAATCCATTGATTGATTCTAGGGTTAGTGATTTTAATTGATGTTCACATGATGTTCCTTTGATTACCTTTTTACCTTTCATCCTAGGCTTGTGATCAAGATGTGTTAAATCTCATGTTAGATTAAAGGGCCCTTAATCGATGCATGTTAGCTAATTGATTTTGCCCGGAAGAATTAATTAATTAGTGGAAATACTTGATGCACAATATGATTTAATCTTAAGACCTAAGTGGAGTAAGATAAATCATAGATAAATAAGTTGGCGCTTTTTAAGTGATTTAAATTCTTTGAGCCTTAGCGGGAAAAAGGGTTTAAAATTAACTATCTTTCTAGGTTGCCTTGATCGGAATTCTAGATCGGGTGAGTGATTATTTCTAGGATTGAATTAAAATTTGGGGAAAAGGAATCAAGTGAATGGATTGTGTGAACTCAATTAGATGATACTACCCTAGGATCAATTAGCTTTCCACTTGTGATTTTATCTTGCTAATTTGTTTATTTGCTTAATCTAGATAATTCATCTTTTATTTAATTTTTATATTTCGATTTTTGAAGTTAGATAATTAGAAACAAACTAAATTTTCGGATTCCTAAATAGCAGTCAAATTTTGAGTAGAGTTACTTCCTTTATTTTCGACACATCAATTCCCTTGGGTTCGACACCTTGTAAATACTTCGAGGTTTTACAAATTTTAAAATTGATCGGATTTGAAAACCATACTACGCGAGCTAGCGATCAACCATCCTCATGTATCACGAATCCCGGGGCTTTCCCCTTCCCTACATTCTGTCGAAGCTGAATAAACATCGGATTTTCCAACTGTCCCGATTTAATGTCGTCGACTAGAGACGATGAGATCTTAAGAGTACGCAACTGCCCGGAACTCCCTAGTAGTACAATTTCAATGCTCAACCTCATTAACTCTCGCTGAAGTCCCGATTGGGCGGTAGGTAATTGAAGCACACGAAGCGATACTGATTTCTGGCTCAAGGCATCTGCCACCACATTTGCCTTGCCCGGATGATAAAGGATCTCGAGGTCGTAATCCTTAATCAACTCCAACCATTGCCTCTGTCTCATATTTAGCTCTCTCTGCGTGAAAATGTACTTTGGACTCTTGTGATCATTGAAAATCTGACACGATGAGCCATACAAGTAATGACGCCTGATCTTCAACGCGAACATAACTGTGGCCAACTCAAGATCGTGGGTAGGGTAATTCAACTCGTACGGTTTCAACTGACGGGAAGCATAGGCAATCGTCCTCCCATGATAGATGAGTACATATCCGAGCCCTTGGCCCGAAGCGTCACTACAAACTGAGAAACCCTCATTACCACTTGGTAAAGCCAAAACGGGGGCGGTCATCAACCGCTTATTCAACTCCCCGAAACTCTTCTGTCTCTCGTCGGTCCACACAAACTTCTCCGACTTTTGCAGCAACTGAGTCAGCGGTCGAGCAAGCTTAGAGAACCCCTCGACAAATCTACGATAATACCCGGCCAAACCCAAAAAACTACGGACCTCCTTCACATTTTTGGGCGGCACCCAATCTAATACTGCCTCTATCTTATGTGGGTCCCCACGAACGCCCTAGGTCGAGATCACGTGACCGAGAAACATAACCTCTAGCAACTAAAACTCACACTTTGAGAACTTCGCAAAATGATGCTGAGTTCTCAAGATTCCCAACACGATATGCAAATGGCATGCATGTTCCTCCTCACTCCTCGTGTAAATCAAGATATCGTCAATAAAGACAACTACACACTTATCGAGGTATTCGATAAAGACTTTGTTCATAAGCTGCATGAACACGGATGGTGCGCTCGTTAGCCCAAAAGGCATGACCACAAACTCGTAATGACCGTATCTAATCCGGAAGGCCGTCTTCGGAATGTCGGAATCCTTCACTCGGAGCTGATAATACCCCGATCTCAAATCAATCTTCGAAAGCACGGTTACCCCGTGCAGTTGGTCAAACAAGTCATTAATTCTTGGAAGCGGACACTTGTTTTTGATAGTCACTTTGTTCAACTCTCGATAGTCGATACACAGACGACGTGACCCATCCTTATTATTTACAAACAAGACCGGTGCGCCCCAAGGCGAAGCGCTCGGTCGAATATACCCCATGTCTAGCAGCTCTCCCAACTATTTCTTCAATTCAAGCATCTCGACAGGCGCCATACGGTATGGCGTCTTAGAAATCGGTGCTGCACCCGACTCTAAATCAACAGTAAAGTCAACCTCTCGGTCTGGCGGCAAACCCGGCAACTCGTCTGGAAAGACGTCAGGATACTCACACACTACCGGAATAGATGAGAGCTTGACGCCCAAATGACGGGGAATGACTCCCGAAGACTCACGAACCAGACTGAGCCTTCTGATACCCTCCAGACTTGCCTCCTGAAAACTGGCCGGAGGTCTTCTGTTTCTTTCCCTCGGTTGCCATCTCTGTCGCAAAAAACGATATCTCATAAGCCATTGCCTTGTTCTGATCTGATACCAGACATGTAATGACGAACCCTCGGCTTCATCCGCATGTCAAAGTGGCGGATATTATCAAGTTCATCTCGGACCTGGTTTCTCACATAGTGAAGTTGTTGGTTGTAGTCCTTGATCGCCTGCGAAATAGGAACATCCTGGGGCTTAGCCTCAAAGAAGGCTCGGATCTTCCCCTCTTTCACTGGCCATGGACATTATTCGTCCTCCATCAACTCTCGGAAGTCTGCCCACGTGGCTGCCCGGTCATGTGGTTTCACCACTTGCCACCACGTTGCCGCCTCCTTGGCGAGGAAGTACCGAGCAATGGGTACGTTCCTCTCCTCAGGGCAGTCAGCCGCCTCGAACACTTTCTCCATCTCAAATAACCAACTCTCCCAACCAGAAGGGTCGGAAGTACCGTCAAACTGTGGAGGACGCATACGAATCACGTCCTGAAGTAACTTATCATTGCCGGATCTAGTAGGCGGAACCAGGTTAGCATTAGCTTGGCCGACCAAGATGGCCTGAGTCAGTAGCATCATCTGGTTCGCTACTTGCTGCAAATTATTTGCCACTCCGATATTCTCATGAGCATTACCGGAGCTAGCAGACTGATCCTGCCGGCCTCCGGAACTAGGTGGAACACTATTCGACAAGGAAGGCATCACCGAATCAGTTCTCGAGTTATCAGACATGGCTGCGCCACGTCCCCTACCGCGTCCGCGACCGCATCCGCATCCTCTACCAGCAGGTATTTTGAAGAAGTAACGAGTGAGTATAGTTCAATGCAAAATGCAACAAAATAGCAAGAAGGGAATAGAACATAACAACGTAACGAGTCAGGTTAGGAAAAACTTACTAGCACCGGCGTACTGAGATGATGGCGTAGCAGTGATACTGTTCAAAAACGACACTCAACTAGACCCAAATAACCGACAGCCTAGGTATCCATAAACCTAAGCTCTGATACCATATTCTGTAATACCCCCAAGACGATCAGGCCATATTACAGCGCCGTGGACCCCACACATTGGAATCCACCAGGCTAACGTACCAATATGACATTCGACAAAGGCAAACATCATTAACACAGATGATTTCTCAATCCACGAAATTCAAAACAAAATACCGAAATTGACAATACAATCCGACATTAAATCCACTCCCAATACGAGTACACAATATTAATAAATTTAAGAAAGAAGTACTCGAGTACTTAAGCAAATGACATAATAAATAAACTCCAGAAACAAAACACCAACGGACAACCACTGAACAGAATCACGCTTGCCCATCATCCTCGTACGGCTAGCATGCTCGTTTGCATCCATGACCTGTACCTGAAATACAAAAGTATTTCCCCCATTTAAGGGGTTAGTGACAACCGCTAGTGCAAGTACAATCCATTTGAACTGCCATTCTAACCAGATGAATATATGCGCCAAAAGTCATTTTAGAAATCATTTATATTCCGGAATATTCACGGTGCACAAGCAAAAAATACATTTCTCCAACAAAACAATTCAAGGTTAACCATTGGTACGAGACTCACGGCCACCGTACCCCTCAGAGCCCCATCAGACATCTCTGGGTGGTTAACCCTAGTGCGTGATATGCACACACAGGAATACGTATCCCTAAAGGCCCCGTCGTACCGTCCCTAGGTGAACATACACATATCCATCCATAACAACCACGAAAAGCCATAATTCAAATACTAGAACATGTAAACAAATGTAAAGTACTTGCCTTTAAGACATTTTCGACGAAACGGGAATAAACAACGACTACGAATGATCCGGAGGGAAAACGACCGTTCCTAAATGAAGGATTAACATAACTCAGTCCTATACGATAACAATAATCGAATGGAATACGCCCATAACCCCGATTACAAGTTATGACAATATAGGTTCAATCGGTATGGGCGAGGGTTTACGCAAAATCTCCCAGAATCGATAATTCACAGATTAAACTCGACGAAATTGGACTGGGAATCACCCAATAACAACAATCGCTAAGGAATAATACAACATACTTGAACAATTCGAGATTAATCAAGCAAAACCCGAAAACCCCCAAAATTGACAAGTTAGGGTTCTAGACGAAAGTACCTTGAATTTGGACGGAGGAAGATGATTACGTTGATGATGATATAATAACACGACTCTACGGTGATGGAAAATGAAGAAGACCCGGATCAAGAATGGTAGGAATCGCCCTCTTATGTCGCCCAATGAAGAAAACGAAAGAAAGATGTGAAAATGAGGTCTTTGCCCTCTGCCCGTTGTTTTAAAACAGTGGGCTGTTACGGCCGTAACAGGGGCTAGCTTACGGCCATAACAAGGCCAACATTACGACCATAATGAATGGGGTGTTACGACCGTAACACCCTACTGGACAGCAGTCTAAGAAGCTGCTGTCCGAACTATCCCGGATGACCCCGAAACTCGGACCTGCTATCGAACCAAAAATATGGTTATAAAGTATTCTCGATGACGAATCTAAAAGTTAAAAGGAAACACAATTTCGATTCCCCGAAGGTTCGGAATTCGATGACGAAATTAAATTTCCCTTATGTTTAAGGAAATTACAAAATGGCCCAAACATTCGAAAATCACGACACAACATCGGATTGACAAACCAAAACTCACAACATGAACAACTCAAGCATACGAACTTATGTAAACAAAGAAACAACAAAAATGAACGAGTTTAACGAGAATCGAACGTACATACGACAAAACATAACATAGAATGGAATTATGTGAAAACATCTCCGAAACTCGTCCAAATGGAAAAACTCCATGAATAAAGTAGATTCAAAATGTCGAAACGGTTACAAGAAAGTCGATAAAAATAGACATACACCAAAAATGGAAACTGTTAAAAATGGAAAGGTACGGATATTACAACTTGAACCACCTCCTCTGGTGCTGGCGCTTTCCTCTTGAATCTTAGAGCCAGAGGAGTATTGTCTGAATCTGAATCTGAGTGGTCTTCAGATGACTCCTTCTCTACAGGTGACTTGCAGGATGCAGGTGACTTCTGTACTGCAGGCAAGTCTGCGGCTTCAGAGTGGTCTTCGTCTGAATCCGAGGGGGGAGGTCCACTTGACATATCTTTCAATAGTTGGGCAGCCTTCCTCTCGACTCCCAGTTTCTTCAATATTTCTTGGTCCAGATGACCAAGTCTCTTGTTTACGTGAAAGGGGTCTGCTGTCCCTTTCGCCTTTCCAAGAAATTCCAAGATCCAGCTGATTTGTGTTCCAAAGGCCAGCTTCGTCTTGAATTTCTTCTCATATTCTATCTAGTGAACCTTTTTGACTTCACAGACCAGCTTTCTGTATATGTAGTCAGCCTAGTCAATCCCCTCAGGCTGTAGAAGGGCTCCCAGCCCCATGAACTTTGCAGATGACAGCTGGTTGTAGCTGCGTGCCATCCCCATCACAATTTTATTTGTGATATCCAAAACGTATCTGTATTCTTTCTTCAAGTCACCTATCTTCGCTGTCAGTTTGAGTTTGGACGGCTGTTCCGGTATCTTAATTTCATACCAGGTCTCCACCGTGCTTTGTTTGAGGGCTTCAACAGCAATGCCCCGAGATCTCATTCTGAATGCCTCTGCAACAGTCTGAGGAGAAATCGTCATGTCTTCTCCGAAAATCAAGCTTTTGATTCCCGCTTCAGTGACTTCGGATTCCTTGAATAAAGAAATAACTGCTTCCTTATAGAGAAATTTAGGGTTAATGTCCAGAAATGGGTAGATCCCATTCTTCTTCATCGTACGGATGATAAAGTGCATATCCGACGCCAGATTCGCCTCCAATAAGCCTTTAAAGTCGACCACGAGGCTGAACATTATCTAGTCCTTCACGAGTTTTAGGTCGACTCCTTCGAAATATGCTTCCATTTATGCAAAAGATAGTTTTTTTCTGAGTGTATTGAAGATTCAAAAAAAATTCTGCTTTTTGAAAATTAGGGTTTTGAAAGTTTGAAGACGATAAAGTTTATGTGAAATGATTTCGCCGTCTTAAATAGCCAGTCGAAAAGACGTTTGATTTTAATAATAGATTAAATTAAGCGGCGGTCCAACTTTTGAGAATTTGAAAAATGACTATTGAATTTTTAATTGGACACTATGGCGGTCATGTGAACGTGTATTTTCTACATGTAAATAAATAATAATACAATATTCAAAATTCAGTCAAGGATAGGAAAACTTAGCTGGTTGACCGTTTGATTTCTTGTTTGCTCTTCATCAGGTAGCTTGTGTCGCCTGTGAGTTAGCTAACTTTTCCTTGTCTGATCTGTCCAGGTGGGATGCTTGTTTGCTTCTGATCAGGTATATTCTCCTCGACTGCATAAGGTAACTTTCTTTGCTCGTCTGATCTGATCATTAGGTAGCTTTCTCGTCTATACTAGATTCCCAATCTAGTAGTCCAAGTTCCCTGCTTAGATCCAAAAACTTTTCTTCTAGCAAAGGTTTAGTGAATATGTCAGCAATTTGGTATTCAGTGCTGACTCTTTCCACTCTTACTCTCTTGTTAAGCACATGGTCTCTGATGAAATGATGTTTAACATCAATGTGCTTTGTCCTAGAGTGCAATACTGGATTGTTGGTTATTGCAATTGCATTGTTGTTATCACACCATATTGGGACTTCATTTGCAATGATGTTGTAGTCCCTTAGCTGTTGTCTGATCCATAGAATCTGTGCACAATAGCTACCTGCAGCTAGGTATTCTGACTTTGTGGTTGATATTGAGTTAGATACCTGCTTCTTGCTAAACCAGGATATTAATCTGGTTCCTAGGAATTGGCACGTTCCGCTGGTGCTTTTCCTATTAATCTTGCATCCTGTAAAGTCTGCATCTGAGTATCCTGATAGCTCAAAGTTGTCATGTTTAGGATACCATAGTCCCACATTGAATGTAGACTTAAGGTATATGATAATACTTTTAGCTTCTTCCTGGTGAGACTGCTTTGGCTTGGATTGAAATCTTGCACATACACCCATTGCATATGAAATATCAGGTCTGCTTGCAGTGAGATATAGTAATGATCCAATAAGTCCTCTGTAGTGGGTTGAATCCACTGATATGCCTCCTTCATCTGCATCTAGGTGTAGGCTTGTGCTCATTGGTATTCTTGCTGGTTTGGCTGATTCCATTCCAAATCTCTTGATTAAATCTTTTGTATATTTATCTTGATTGATGAAAATTCCATTTTCCATCTGCTTGACTTGCAAACCTAGAAATAAATTCAGCTTGCCCATCATACTCATGTCAAATTCATCTTGCATGAGATTTGAGAACTTCTCACATAGCTCTGGGTTGGTTGAGCCAATTATGATGTCATCCACATATATTTGTACTAATAATATGTGGCCTTCATGCTCTACTCTGAATAGGGTCCTGTCTACCTTGCCTTTGCTGAATCCGTTCTTATCTAGAAACACAGATAGTGTCTCATACCATGCTCTTGGTGCCTGTTGAGTCCATATAGAGCTTTTAGAAGCTTGTAGACTTTGTCTCATTTGACAAATCTAGGGGGTTGATCCACATAGACTTCTTCTTCTAGAATTCCATTGAGAAAGGCACGTTTCACGTCCATTTGGTAGACTTCAAAATCCTGGAATGCTGCATATGTAAGGAATAGTCTGATGGCTTCCAATCTTGCAACAGGTGCATAAGTTTAATCAAAATCTATTCCTTCACATTGTGCATATCCTTTAGAAACTAGTCTGGCTTTATTCCTAACAATGGCTCCATCTTCATCACACTTGTTCTTGTACACAAATTTGGTACCAATAACTTTCTTGTGATCTGGTCTGTCTGTTAGTTCCCAGACATTGTTTCTCTCCATCTGATTGAGTTCTTTTTTCATTGCATTGATCCATGAGTAGTACTCCAATGCTTGCTCTATTGTCTTGGGTTCCACTTGAGACATGAAACATGAGAACATTGCCATTCCTGCTGGTACTGTAGATTGTTTGGTTCTGACTCCATCAGTTAGGTTTCCAATGATCTATTGAATGGGATGATCTCTAAGCCATTTGTGGATTTTTTTCTTCTTCAGGATTTGTTCTCCCTGTAGAGTTGCTTTGGTGAACTTCTTCTCTCTCTGCATCAGCTTGGTTCTGATCTCGGTCTGCAACTGGATTAGCTACGGTCTTGTCATCTGCATGTGGGGATCCTGTCTGTTCTGCAGATGGGTCTTTATCAGCTACAGATAGGTCTTCATCAGCTGCATCTGGATCAGGTAGGTTTTGAGGTCCTATCTGATCTGCAGTCGGGTCTTCAGGCTGATCTGCAGGTGAGTCCATCATTCCTGTATCATGAATGATGACTTCTTCTAGGGTGGCTGATTTGAGGTTATTCTCAATTAATTCCACCTGTTTCCTGTACTCAACAGTAGATCATCAAACACAACATGAGGTGTTTCTTCCACAACTAAGTTTCTTTTGTTAAATACCCTGTATGCCTTGCTTATTTGTGAGTATCCTATAAAGTGACCATCATCAGTTTTAGCATCAAAGGCATTCAGTTGGGTTTTACTATTGTTGTGGATGAAACACTTACATCTAAAAATATGAAAATATGCAACAGTTGGTGTTCTGCCATTTCAAACCTCATAGGGAGTTTTGCCATGTCTCCCTACAATCATACTTCTGTACTGAGTGTGGCATGCTGTGTTGATAGCTTCAGCCTAGAACCTCTTTGGCAGGTCAGCCTCTGCAATCATCGACCTGGCAGCTTCCTTGAGGGTTCTGTTTCTTCTTTCAGCAACACCATTCTGCTGTGGAGTCCTGGCAGCAGAAACCTCGTGCTGGATCCCATTCTGATCACTGAACTCGGTGATCGTCTTGTTGAGAAATTCTCCTCCTCTATCTGATCTGATCTTGATGATTGAGAGGGATTTCTCATTTTGGATCTTCCTTAGCAGCTCAGGTAACTTTGTCAAAGTTTCACTCTTTTTATAGAGAAAAACAATTCATGCATATCTTGAGTAGTCATCTACTACTACTACTACTAGATCATGCTTCCTTCCACTCAATGTCCTTGGCCTGATGGGACCAAGGAGATCCATATGAAGCAGATCTAAAATCCTTGTGGTATGAGTGGTCGGATGAACTCGTTTGAATGATGCTCTGGTTTGTTTCCCTTTCTGACATGCATCACAGAGAGCTTCCTTCCTGAATACTTCTTCTAGAAGTCCTCTGACCAGCAGAGCTAATCTTGTTGATGTCTTTGAAGTTCAGGTGACAGTCTTTTGTGCCACAGCCATCCATTTTCAGCTATTGTCTTGGATAGAAAACAGGTGTTGGGAGTTCCTGTGTTCCAATCTATCATGTAGACATCTCTCCTTCTGAATCCTTGTAGCTTCACTTCTCCAGATATGATATCTATCACCATGCATTTCCAAATGGTGAAGACTACTAGGTTCTTCTTATCCCAGATTTGACTTATGCTCAAAAGATTGTACTTGAGCCCTTTAACATAATGGACTTTGGATATTGTTATGTTTCCTCTGTGCAGCTCTCCAAAACCTTTTGTCTGACCTCTAGAGATATCTCTAAAGGTTACATCTGGGCCTCTTTCCTTGGTATAATTTGATAGCATCTTCTTGTTCCCAGTCATGTGCCTTTTTTTTGAAAAAAATGTCCATTGTGGACGGGGGGTTGAGGCGGGACCCACCAACCTGTGAGATAAAGAAAATATCGAGAGTACAAGCAATGATTCCCAAAATATGACCAAAAATGGGCCATAATCCGGATCCTAAATCTAAAGAGCGAAGTGCCGACGGCCCACTAAAGAAATACAACGTGAACCACTAAAGGCGTGGGCTAATGTGCGGACCAAAAGGTAAAACATCACATCCAAATTATGACAAAAAATGGGCCATAAACCAGATCCTAGAAACTAAAATGCGAGCAGCCCGCTAGAAAATACAAGGTGCACCACTAAGAAAAAGTGGGCTAATGTTCGGGCTCATATAAAAAATCAAGCGGTGGAATATTACCTAAATCTAAAAGAAGGATAGCCAAGTTGGTCCATCCGTATAAGAGAGAGGAGAAACGGAGGAGCCGTATCATATGTATAAGTCTGAATACTGAGGGACGACATGCGGAGCTTAGAGAGATAATCAGCCGGTCTGTTTCCCTCCCGAAAAATGTGAGTGACTCTGTACTGAATGTCTAGGAGAATGTGTCGGATACGCATAAGGGTGTGACGAACCTGCCAAGAGCCCCGATGGCCAGATGAAAGCAGGGTCACCACAGCAGCAACATCAAGCTCAACCCAAACATGTCTCCATCTTCGGGAAGCTAAAATCAGTCCAACAGCAAGCGCCTGGATCTCTGCATCAAAGCTCGAAGAGGCCTGAAAAGAGGAGTGGAAAGCAAGGAGTAGCTCTCCGTGATGATCTCTAATCAGACCCCCACCACTAGAAATTTGAGTATCTCTATCGAAGGAGCTATTTCTGTTCAGCTTGATCCAAGGGGTCTCGGGTCGAAGCCAAACCACCAGAACGGAGCGATGATTCTAGGCGGGAGAAGGAGTAGCTCCTGAACGGTCAGGAGACGAGCACCCCGCCCAGAACTCTGAAGAAATAAGCCCCGCAGCAGCAAGTAAAGAAGCATGGTGCTCCACCTGCCCAATATCATGAGAATCAAGAAAAGTAATCGCCCTATGCTATACACTATTCCTCTCCGTCCAGATGAACCAAAGGATCAGACGAGGAACAATGAAAGTTGTGTGC
Organism: Orobanche coerulescens; assembly: GCA_033398695.1. Lineage (NCBI taxonomy): Eukaryota > Viridiplantae > Streptophyta > Magnoliopsida > Lamiales > Orobanchaceae > Orobanche > Orobanche coerulescens. Next base: position 123,569,170 of record CM065810.1, read on the forward strand.
CTAAAGTGTGTGCCATGTGAGAAAAAACTCAGGAGCACAAAGATATTATCTGTATGAGGTAAAGATAAATGAGTCCAAGTGCCAAAATACTCCCACACGACACGAGCCATGTCACTCTCCAAGAAAAGGTGGGCAAGGGTCTCGGCATGGTAGGTATGGGTAGGGGTCAGGGTACAACATAAGCATCTGGAGGCCAAGGAAACGCCCCTCATCTGGAGATCCGTCGTAGTAGAAGTCGCCAAATGAACACTGATATCGTAGGAGTGAGTAAGGTAGTCCAAATGGCCCCGAAAATGAGATTAGCCTGATCCATAACCCTGATGTGAGACCAAGCTGACGACAATGAGAAGGCACCCAGAGATGTAAGATTCCAGTACATGCTATCCGAATCCTCCTCGGCAATGGGAGTCGCGAGAATATCCTGTATGAACTGAGGGGTAAATCCTAGCTCCTCACCTACAATAGACTCGAGTCTACCCCTGTCCCAACTCCCATTAACCCAAAGATCATTAATCCTAAGGTGGGATCTACCAGTAATATGACAATAAGACGAAATAGGCCTATCTCCAATCCAAGTGTCGTCCTAAAAACTGACCTCCCCGCTGCCACTACCGAGAGTCCAGGAGATGAACTCCTGAGGCTCGATACCCACGCGGAGGAGACGGCTCCAAGGGCGGCTGGCATGAGCTTTAAGAGCAGTATGCATAAGCGTAGAAGGGCCAGTGCAGCAGTATTTTTGGAGCATAAACTGCACCCACAAAGACGTGCCCGCGCGAAGACGCCACCAGAGCTTATAACTAAAAGCTCTCGCCATATCCGAGAGACTCCGAATCCCGAGGCCCCCCTCGGAGACTGGGCGAGAGATATGCGGCCAACAGACCCAATGCGTCTTTCTCTTAGAACCGACGGTACCCCAGAAATATCTCGCCATAAGCTGCTCGAGCTCCTGGATAACATACTGGGGCAGGTCCAACACCTGAAGAAGGTGCAGAGGAATTGTGCAGAGAGTGCTCTTAATAAGAGCCAACCGACCCCCAAAAGCAAGGTGGAGATGGGACCAACCATAGATCCTATACAACAGTCGTTGCTTCACCCCAGCAAAGAGCTCTCGTCTCATAAAGCCTTTGTAAAGGGGTGCACCAAGATAGGTGATGGGGAGATCACCCTGACGGAAACCAGTACGATCATGAACTCTCTGATGCCAACGAGGCGCGTGCTTCGGAGCGAGGATAAAAGTGCTCTTCTAGATGCTAACCATCTACCCGGAGGCCATGGAATAGTGATCCAGGAGTCGCATAAGGTCAACAAGGCCATCATCCACAGCCCGTGTGAATATAATGATGTCATCGGCATAGGATAGGTGCGAGATGGGGAAAGGCTGTCCAACAGTTCTATACCTCATCAAAGGATGGTCATGAATGAATCGATCCAAGCAGCACGATAAATAATCGGCGTCAAGCACGAAGAGCCACGGATAAATGGGGTCACCCTGACGCAAACCCCGACTAGAGCCAAAATAGCCGACCGGGCTGCCGTTGACCAGAATGGAGAACGTGCAGCTCTCGACACAGTGACAGATGAACAGAATCCATCTAGCTGGGAATCCCATCCTCACCAGAACCTCACGTAAAAAATGCCAGTGAACCCTATCATACGCCTTAGCCATATCAAGCTTCAGCGCGAGGTTCGGGACACCATGAATGTCCGAGACGTGGAGGTCGTGAATCAGTTCTTGGTCCAAAAGAATATTATCCGTAATAACCCGCCCCTGAACGAATACACTCTGGTTCGGAGAGATGACAAGGTGGAGGATAGAAGCGAGCCTAGCGTTAAGGATTTTCGTGATAATCTTATTAGTCACATTACACAGACTAATAGGCCGGTAATCTGACCAACCACTCGGAATAGGCTTCATAGGGATCAAGACGACCGTGGTCGCCGTGAAGGCCGGAGGCATGGGGTGACCATTAAAGAACTCAAGCACATACCCCTACACATCGGAAGATACAATCTCCCAACAATGCTGGAAAAATAAAGACGAAAGCCCATCGGGCCAAGAAGTGCTGTGAGGATCAATATCAAAAACCATAGCACGAATCTCCTGGGGAAAAGGGGGGACACATAAATTATCAGAATCAAAGTAAGGGGGGATAGGAGGGAAACAAGTGTCATCCGGGGGGAGGGGAGCGAGAACATCACCATCGGATGAAAGCAGAGTCCTGAAGTATTTCACAGTGGATGAACGGATGTCCGACTCAACAGCAAGATTCGTACCATCATCCTCGATGCTGTTAATATATGACTGGCAATGCTTCTGCTTCGCAAAACCCTGAAATAAACAGGTGTTGCGCTCGCCCTCAGCAACCCAACGAACTACAGCCTTCTGTTTCCAGAAATCTTCCTCCATAGAGAGACGAAGTTGGTACTCAGCGCGAAAACGATGCATAGCAGTTCTATTTTCCGGAGTAGGTTCCGAATCATATCACCGCTTGGCCTCGTCAGCAGCCCTCAAGGCCTCATCCAACTTTACATGAAGATTTCCAAAAACATACCAGTTCCACTGTTTCAGCCTGTGCTTGATCCTAAGTAGTTTGGCCTGTAAATTACACATGCCAACAAAACCAGTCGGGGTAAGCCAAACCTCCCTAACAGTATCCAGAAATATGTGACGACGGATCCACATATTCTGGAAATGGAATGACGACTTGTGACGAGTCGAGGAAAATCGACACTGGATAAGAAGGGGCGCATGATATGAATGAAGTCGAGGCAGGTGTGTAACAGTAGAAACTGCAAACACGTTCGACCATGTTCATTAAACAAAGCACGGTCTAGCCTTTCCCGCAAACCAGTACGCTCCCAAGTGAAAATATCGCCCTCACAGCCCGCGTCAATCAACTCACAGTCAGCAATAGCCTGTGTGAAGTCAAGGATCTCAGGCGTGCGGTCTGTGGAACTACCCTCGCGTTTATACGAATACAGGAAGATGTTGAAGTCACTACTAACTAACCATGGCAACCCCTCCACTTCCAAAGCAATCTCACGGAGGGTATCCCAAAAGCCGTAGCGGACAGCACGAATGATGCTGGCATAGACATAAGTGATAAAAATAGACTGGGGAAGAAGGGGAGAATAAATAGCAAGATGAAGGACTTGATCAGTATCCAACAAAACCTGGTGCTGAAAACCATAAGAGGAGAAGACCAGATCTTGATGGACTGATTAAAAAGTCCCAACGCAAAACCTAAGGAATGAGTATAGAAATCAAAGTTAACATTGGAACCCATGGGTTCCAAAAGGCCAATAAAAGAGAATCTATGAGAGCGGTGGAGATTTCGCATACGCTTCTATGCTACGGTGTTAGCCAGACCACGAGCATTCCATTTCAGAATGGTGATCGACATAACTAACCAACCGACTCAAACGAAGACCCAGGACGCTGACTGGAGCGCCCCTGTCTCCAGGGTGTACTGTGCCGATCGGATGTGTCCCCTTTCAAGGGCGATGTAGATCGCACCTTGATAGGGGAGAGGATCCATGGGAAGCTACCCTTCCTCGTATGGAAGTCGAGGAGTCAGAGGCAGCTTTACCCTGGTCGTGACTCCAGGGGCAGCAGAAGACGACAACAGTCATCTCTTAACAGGGGGCTTTGGTGCCTTCACGAGGGGCACCATAGCCGACGAAGAAAGCGGACTCAGAAATCTCAAGCTGTGTGCGGACAAGAGTGCACTCAGTTTGATAAAGAGAGGGAAGAGAAGAAATGGGGGGAGGGGGGGCTCATAGACCACCATGGCCAAAGTATCAGGCTCCACGATGATCGGCTCATCGAGGCAACCCTCACTGGCATGGCGTGGGGGGGGGGGGGAAGACTCACGGAGTCTAGATGGTGGAGGAACAGTGGACGACTCCGTGTCGTCATCAATCAGAAGCCCGTCATCAGTACCGTGACCACTATCATCGCTACCCAAAACGCTCTCCTTATCACCCACGCTAATAATGTCATCAGCCCCAACTAAATCTATGTCATATGTCTTGAGCATCCAGAATCTACAAACCATTCTTCACCTCCTATATTTGAATTTGTGGAAATGTGGTAGTAGTCATTCCACCTTTTCTCTTCATCAGCTAAGTTGGCCATCAGACCATTGTACTCCTCATCATCATCAGAGAAGAATCCACTGCTAGATTCTACTCTCTCTTGGTCTTCTCCAATGAAAGCTTTTCTCTTGTCTTCTTTTCTGCCCACTTCTTTCTTGCCTTCATCCATCTTAAGATCAGGACAGTCAATTTGTATATGTCCTGTCTTATGACAATTGTAGCATTCAACCTTCCAGCTTCCAGCCTTTTGATTCCTCCTTGGATTCTTTATAATTCTTCTTATACTTGGAGTAGTTTTTCCGGAAGTTTCTGAATCTTTGCATTATGAATGCCATCTCTTCCTAAAAATCTAGAGGATTTGGAGGCTTGACTTCAGATGTGGCAGGGGACTCAGCCGCAAATGATATTCCCTTCTCTGCAGGCTCGGTTGATGATGAACATGGAAGCTCGAACTCATAAGCCTTTAGATCAGATAACAACTCCTAGATCTTTATCTTGTTGAGATCCTTGGACTCTCTCATGTCCACTGCCTTCATGCTCCATTTTCGGTTGAGAGATCTTAGAACTTTCAGGGCCATCTCCTTGTTGCCATATGTTTTTCCCAGAGAATTGGTTTCATTTATTATCTCTGTGAATCTTGTGTCCACTTGGTCAATTGATTCATCATTCTTCATTTTGAAGTTATCAAATTTTTGAGTAGCAATTGACAACTTATTTTTCTTTATCAACTCAGTTTCCTCACACATTATAGCTAATATGTCCCAAATTTCTTTGGCATTATTGCTATTCTTGATCTTTACCATGGTTGATTTGTCAAGAGTCTGGTACAGCACATATCTGGCCCCAGTTGTCAAGATTGGACAGCTTCCTTTCTCCATGGGTCAGCTCTATCCTCTTCTTGGGGATCTTCTCTGGCTTCCCAGCTGCAATTTCTTCAGGGGAGTTGTCCTTCTGAAAGATGAAAGGACCGTCTTCAATTATGCACCACATGTCGTCATGTATGGATGATAAGTGTGCCTGCATTCTTATCTTCCAAAGATCATACTCGTCAACTGAAAAAACAGGTAACCTAGAGTGCATGTGTTGTATGTGTTCCATTCTAAATGAGAGATTAAAATATTTATCCTCGATATATGGATCTGGTTCTGAAAAATTAAACCAACCTCTCTGATACCACTAGTAGATCACAAGTCGTCAGGAATAAGTGTAGGGGGGTGAATAGACTTATTGAAACTCTTTTCCTGAAGTCAGGTGAGTTTCTCAGCTGATAGGTACATATGACTTAGAGTCGTCTGCAGACAAGTACGCGGAGGTCAGCTAATGACGATAACAGATAACTAAATGCTCCCTGCAGATAATTAATCAATGGAACAGTTTAGTATGTATGCAGCAGGTAGATATGATGTTTAATGCAATAAAACACGCAGGCAATTATAGTGGTCTCAGAGGTGGGGTAATCCTCTACTAATCCACTTTTCTCCAAACCAATTAGAGATGAATTCACTATAACTCTCAACCAGTGATAAATGTTCAGTGATTCAACCAATTACAACAACGACCAACCAGTGGAATTCCTTGCCGTTGCAACTCCCTTTGGCTGCCTTGCACCTTTTGATCTATGATCCTTGGATGCCATTACAACATCTCTACTTTCAAGAACCTCGTCCAAGAAAGTAACCCTGGTACTCAAGTTTTAGACACGAGTGATTGTCTTCTCCAACAAAGAGCTTCTTCGAATAAGATCTGTTAAGGTGCTCTTTTCACGAAGCTATAGAATGCTTTGATAGCTTGAATGCTTTGATTGCTTTGTACGCTTGAGAATATTGTTCACTTTGTTATGTATTTTTCTCAATTCAAACCTTCAGATATTTATAGAGTTCGATCCATGAGCTTCCTTCCTACTGTAACAAATCCATCCGTCGGAGAAATGGACTTTTTTGTTTTTCTTCCCTGGATTCCCTTAATTTAATTCAATTCTGACCTTTGGGAAGACTTTCACGTTGTAGCGCCGATTCTTTAGATTATAATATGCATAAAGTCTTCAGAGTGTGGATCTCGATGAATATTTAATTCATTGCTTTCTGGGAATCTCTCCATTTTGTCTCTCTACGCTTGTATGTGACTTTCCGTGATTTCAACGCATGCTGACGTGGAATGAGTTACTTGGAAGATCACTTATCTGATCTATCTTGGTCAAACCGTTTGACGTAAACTCAACCTTACCTGATGTTGGACTCCTCTGTTGTAACTTCTCTAAGATGAAGTTCTCTGTCCCGACGAATCTTCTCTAATCTGACAATCTGTCTGAAGTCTTCTGACTTGATGAACTTATCTGATCTGATGGTCAAACTTCAATTGACTGGACTTCGTCTAATTACTTGACTGCAGATTAGTCAAACTTCTATGATAATTATGTTGACCAGTACTTCTCTGAAAACAAGTTGCCTGATGATAACTCGTCTGTGGTCAACCTTATCTGATCAGTTGAGTTGACCAAGACTCGGCTGATAGACACTTTCCTGAAGTCTGTTCTATACTTAGCCGTTTACAAGATTTAGCCTAACTTATATGGCCTACAGAAGATACTCATTTGGTTCTTCTTTACAATTTGCCAAGTACTTAAACATACATTTGAATAATCAAAATATAGGGATGATATCATCAAAATCTAATAAGTATTCCTAACAGTCGCCCCATACGACACTCTGTACAACTGGGCCGAATGGAAGGAAGAAGAATTATTTGTTCTGGAGGTCACGAACACCCATACTGTCGAGCACTTGATCCACTGGGAGGATCATATTTGCCATGAGCTCATTTTAGACTTTTACAAGGCAAAAGAAAAGGCGAGACTGAAAGGGAAATCTCAGTCTGATGACAATGCTCCTTCTGAAAGCTACAAGTCCGACCCCAACCCAGATGCCGCCGACAATGCTCTACAGGCCAGTCTAAGGATCAGCCGCGAAGAGGTGAGGGAAGAAGAAATGGCTCGAATGCAAGACTAACAGGGTTAGGGGACCTCCGAAAGACATTAGTCCCCTAACCCTCAACAGGAAGCTGCTCAAGACATACAGGAGGATTCAGTCCCTCCTGTACAGCAAACAGTTCCTGAACAGGCAGTCCAACCTATCTCAGATCATGAAGAAGAATCCCGCGCCATTCGCCAAGAGGAATCAGTCCATCTTCTGGAGTAGGCGAAAGCTGTGAGTCGGTAGGAGGATTCAGTCCCTCCTAAAATTCCGGCTACTGATGATCGTGCTACACAATCTTCTACAACACCTGCTTCTGAAGCTCCCGCTCCCGAAGCACCCATCGCCGAGACTGAACCAACAGCACCCTATGCTGTTACAACTCAAGATGCCCTGCATCTCCCATCTCTATAAGCTCCAAATATGGTTTCGATGACGGTTTCCTGCCAGAAGACAGACCACGACGCCCTCGTCATAATGCGGTTCTCCATCAACTCACTGAACTAGAGTATTCAAAAATCGCACACCCTAGCTCCCCGCGCACCGATGCCTGAATCGAGCAACTCTATGCAATCGGCCAATAGACAGTATTCCTGCAGGATGCAATAAAGGCACTGTATGATGTTGGTAAGGAACTTGATTGGATGCGAGAGACAGCCGAGGATGAGCTCCCAAAATTTAAGTCTGTTATTAATAACATCGAGGATGCGTTCTGCCTAATGCCTAATGCATTGTGGCAAGCGGTCAATCAACTAAAACAACACCAAGAGAAAATCCTGAGGCAAGATCAGGAAAAGCTCAGGATAGCCGAAGCCAAGACCGTCGCTGCCCTTAAAGAGACCGGTACTAGAGTGACAGACCATGATTAAAAGATAGATAGTATGTCGCTGGTGCTCGGAACTTCAGTAGATAAAATCAATTCTCTGGAGACCAAACAGGAAAATGCAATGAAAATCTTAGAGGAGATTCATTCTAAGGTGTCAGAGATTGATGATGCCAAAACGGGGGAAGAAGCCAGAGAGGCTAGAAGGAGATGGAGGTTGGAGAGAGAAAAAGAGATCGATGCTGTTCTTGAAGAAAGTGTTGTTGCTACAATAGGCCATCTGGCCTCGCCTACAAGAGGATACAAGGTATCTGGTTCTCGTCCGAAGTTCCATGATCCCAACGTTCCTTGGAAGAACAACGTGCAAAAACCATCCGAGATTCTTTTGCCCACTAACCGACAGCCTACAATTGATGAAGTAAAGGACTGGAGGAAAAAAAGAACTGATGAGATACTTCGTTAAACTCACGAGGGAGTCCTCTATGTTCAACAAGTTCAAGACGCTGGCGGATGCTGCATATGAATTCACGAGGATGTTAGCATAAGGAAAGCTTTCTATGCAAATGCCGATGAAATTAGGGCACCTAAAAGGTGATCGGCTCACCCACCGGATGACCGGATACTTGCTTTCGATCAATCCGCTAAAGGAAGAGCTATCTACAGGGATTGAGGCAAGGATTCACTAGTCAACTGGTGGAAAGGGACCAAAAATGATCCTTGGAGGCATTCTCAGTACAAGAATTAGCTTGTCTGGCCCTTCTCACTATATATGTTCCTTGGGCTTATTATTGTAGTATGCACTTTTTTGTATCTTTTTTATTTCAAGAACTTGTAATTTTACTTGATTATCAATAAAATTTGTTATCTTGAATGATTACAGCTCGTAATCTATGCTTACTATTTTACTATTTGATTACGAATTTATTTACTGCAAACAAACAAATATAGAACTTGTTTTAAAGATGTAAGAACTTGTCTGCGAACAGTTCATAGGTTAAGTTGTATCCAACCTAGACAAACACTGTAAGATTATGCCTACACGCCAATCATAAGTTTAAAGCTGTAATACACATTCCTGTAGATGTTTTCAAATTCTTAGAACTTTTTTTTTTTTTGAGCAGTTCACATTTTTAGACTAAGTGCTTAAGATCATATCATTCGATAGAAGACCAAGAGTCAACCTCTCTGAATCAAGAAGTTATCTTGAAGAAGTTTTGGCATTATAGGGGGAAATTATTGAGATAAACAATCCTATTTTAATAATTGCCATTATGCAGCAAAGAAGTCGAAAGAGTTAAAATCGGTGCGTATTCCGACCTATGTGGGAAGAATAGTATTATAGACGAAGCTTCAAACTGTGTGTGAAGAAGCGGTTCAAGGAAGAGCTCAAGCCAATCTGTGTGAACGGAGTAAAGCTTCGGTCCTTGTATCAATCTGTGTGAATGATACAGAGACAGGTTTAGTTATAGTCATGTAGTTGTGTACGCAGTGATTATAATAAACGTTTTACTCTTTTGTGGAAGACCACTGGATGTAGAGGGGTTTGCCTCGAAACACTGTGTATTATTTACCTTATATATTTAGTGTTTTCATAACTGTGATTTATCAAGTATACATTGCAAAACCATGTACGCACTAGGCAAACGGGAGAACACCTAGTTGATGTATTTACAGCAACTCACCCCTAAACTTCCGCTACGCAAACTTATTTTGAAAATCGTACAACTTATTGTGCTTCTATATTTTAAGGTGTCATTAGTATACTTAGTGGCCAACAAAGATCAAGTATTTTATTAGGAGGCTAAACCCGCAGTTGAGAATGCAGTTGTTCAATCATAATTGTAACTCACTTGGTGAATTCATTGAGAAGGCTCTTGGAGCACAATTTTTGATCAAGGAGCTCGCTCGGAAGAACCTTTCTGTTCCTTCTGGTAAGTGGACTAGGATGCCGATTCGTTCAAAGGAACATCAGGTTCCAACGTCCAAGGGGTCGTATTCTAGTTACTTTCGTGCTGGGAAAGCACCTTTCTCTCAGAGGGCGAGCTCAACTGTTGTTTGCTTTAACTGTGATTCAGCGGGGCATGTTAGCACTCGGTGTATGGTGCCAGCTTTTATTTGTCGTTCATGTGGGAGGCAGGGACACCTCCAGAAATACTGCAGGAGTCCTAGTGCCAGTAGATCTCAAGAGAGCTCACAGGCCCTGAGAGATTTTGTCACTCCAGTCCGTACTTCATCCAAATGGTCCTATCAGGCTTCGGGAGCAAGAGGTAAGGACAGCCGAGGAGGAGGAGTGAGCTCAGATTTGGGTCTTCCTTGAGTCGATGAGAGGATATAGATAATCTAGAGGATATATATGCCAGATACATTTGAGATGTAGCCTTGATTTGTGTATTCTTTTCTTTGATTTTCGGATTAATATTTAACTTAATATGTGTTGTGATATTGTGGTTGTGAACCATTTGTTGTTGATCTATCTTCTAACGATAGTATTTGAGAATCATGAGATTTGAGATTGTTGATTTGACTTTTCCCAATTTTATCTTTTGGTGTTGTACCCAAGATTTTGTGATAATCTGGGTAAATCTTGGTTGTAATTTGAGACGTCAAGTCATGAGGACTTGAGCGTGCAAACGATATGGTCCCAAGGACTATATATGCATAGTTGTTATCCTTGTGTGGTGTGAGTTAATGATTGCATGGGTGTTCGATGCAGACGAGTATGGGGAAGTGTACACCAATGATTGTGTAGACATGTACAATGAGCGGCTCCCCCAGGATGTGTACGCCAGTGTTACAAGTCATGCGTGTGGTACGACTTTCTGGATGGTCTCTAGCATAGGAGTCATGATTCGACTGATCTCGAACTTGGTTAAGTATTTTATTACTTGATTTTCGCCTTCTTCAGGCAGAGAAGATGCGGGGACCCGAGGGGTTAGCCCAGTTGCTCATGCGAAGTGGTTCATATTGAGGAGTATTCCTGGAGATGTTGTTTTTAGATCCGGATGGATAGTTCATATCCCGAGTTGTATACCCTTAGTTCGGGGACAAATCTCTTTTTAAGGGGGGGAGTATGTAATATTCGGGGGTAATTTTGTTTGTTTTTACTGTAGCATTGTATGAATTCATTTGAAATTGTACAAGTGCTGTTGTATTAGACAGGTGTAACACCCCCAAATCCCATTGGGTTATTATAGCACTGTGGACCCCACACCATAGATCCACCAGGCGAACACGACTAAATTACATCAAGCTAACCAACAAGGGAAATCAGATTTCCTACTATGATATCCGACACAATATTCCGATAAGGAATTTCAATGACAATGAAGGGCCTACATTGCCAAAATAAAAATACAACAACATTCACGAGCCCTGCTAGGATAACACAAAATAACGACAACTGGCAAACTGGAGAAATACTCCCAACTGACTGACCAACATGAACCCCGAACAACTTGGGACTAGTATTGCTCGAATGCCTCGTCGCCATCATCATGCCCCTGTGTCTTAACTCCCTCCTCGCACATACTAAAACATGAAAACATGTTCCGCCACCACGGGGTCAGTCATTCAGATAATGAATATCAAATACATGTATAACATGATATGCATCCAAAGGCAAAACAAATGGTAGAACAATGATAATACGAGATGCTCACAAACCAAGGTAAGAACCGAGCATTTTTGAAACACTATGCCCACAGCATACGATTAATACCTGCTCAACAGGTTAGAATACAAATGCCCAATGGCGAATAATCAATATAGAATACAACAACGAATTACCCGAAGGTAAACCAATCCAAAGCTGAAACAGAGAACAACAACGATGCCTGAAGGCTCCAACTGAAATACCAATACATTTCACATGGACTGAAAGCCCTCAACCGAAGCTGCAAAATATCATGATGTCCTGAAAGCCCCTCAATCGAAGCTGAAAATCAACACAATGGACTGAAATCCCCTCAGCCGAAGCTGCAATATAATAATGAGATGGCCGAAGCCAAACAGCCCAAAGCTGTATCATATGAGGTGGACTAATCCACACAGCCGAAGCTGTATCACAATGAGATCATCCAATGACCGTGACCTTCTAAATTACAGGTGTGGGAACCAATTGCGATAAGTTCAAGCCCCAGACTTACCCATAATGAGATCACCCAGTGACCGTGACCTACTGAACTGTAGGTGTTAGGAAACCAACCGCGAAGGTTCAAGCCCCAAGCTTACCCATAATGAGATTACCCAGTGACTGTGACCTACTGAACTGTAGGTGTTGGGAAACCAACCACGAAGGTTCAAGCCCCAAGCTTACCCATAATGAGATAATTGAAATGACCGTGACCTACTGAACTGTAGGTGTTGGGAAATCAACCGCGAAGGTTCAAGCCCCAAGCTTACCCATAATGAGATCATCGAAATGACCATTACCTACTGAATTGTAGGTGTTGGGAAAGCAACCGCGAAGGTTCAAGCCCCAAGATTACCCATAATGAGATCATCGAAATGCCCGTGACCTACTAAACTGTAGGTGTTGGGAAACCAACCACGAAGGTTCAAGCCCCAAACTTACCCATAATGAGATCAACCAGTGACCGTGACCTACTGAACTGTAGGTGTTGGGAAACCACCCACAAAGGTTCAAGCTCCAAGCTTACCCATAATGAGATCATCGAAATGACTGTGACCTACTGAACTGTAGGTGTTGGGAAACAAACCACGAAGGTTCAAGCCCCAAGCTTACCCATCGAGCATTATCCGACACTAGCCTCTAAAACACAATTAATCACAAACGAAAACGATCCCAAAATTACCGTATTCACATGAATGATAGTGTGCTGCCTAGAGTCGTCCAACACGACAACAATAACTCACGGATGGGCACCGTTCTCGGTAGTCCCAATTCAAATACCTCTATTGCCTTGGAATGGCCAATCGATAACAACGACTCAACAGATGAGAACTACCCTCGACAGTCCCAATTCAATACCTCGATTGTCTTAGAACTACCAATCGATAACAATGACTCAATGGATGGGAACTATCCTTGACAGTACCAATTCAATATCTCGATTGTCTTAGAATGACCAATCGATAACAACGACTCAATGGATGCCTAAGTACCTTTAATTGGTAACCGACGACAGAAACGATAATCAAACACGTCAATGCCTTCAATCATCCAATACAACATCGATAGCAAAACACCAAGATCAATATAAACACTCATACCGATGTCTTAATCGAACATCAATATCAACAATAACAATTGATACATCGATACCGCAAACCGACTACCGACAACAAACAATAACGATGATATGATCAACAATAACATTTGGTATATATCGAAGGGTATCGTATTGAACAATTCCCAGATATCAACAAAAATCATCAAGATTCTACGTCTCGAAATGATACAACACATTCATACACATACATGATAACATTAATCTCATTGACCAGTGCAAGTATAAAACTTGCCTCAAACTGAAGGCGATGAAATCCTCCCACGAACGACGAATGGCGTCCTCCGACAATCACAACCACTCGAACAACCTTGAATGAAATACAAGTCATTCAATAACATAATATCAATCGAAAACAACACAATAGATAACCTTGGTTCAATCGCGAATCGATCAAACCACACAAACGAATATCATAGTCCTCAACTATGAATTCTAACATCCTCCAATCACCTTAATAATCAATTAACATGATCATAATGTTCTTAACACTTGTGAAAAACAATTCAACAAGGATTATCAAGAACAACGTCAAATTAATCAACCCATTATGATGATAACAACATATATCATCATAATCACCTCAAGAACATCATCAACACAACTAACATGATGTCTACCCTACCATCAATCATCAATTCATCATGAACTTAAGATTAATCAACAAGACTAACTTAACCATTTCAATATTATGATAATTATCTCAGAACTAATTATAATCCTTTAATAAAATGGTTATAAACTTCCAAGAACACAACCAACATCAATAATCATCTCAAAGCTATGTTAATCATCTAAAAATCTTAACATAACCCTTCTTAGACATGATTATAATCCCCAAGTATTCTTAAAACATCAAGAACACACTCATCCTCAAGTCATAACCACCACGTTCTCAACATGTGTTATAAAAACTCATCAAGAATCATGCCATCCTCCAATAATCCATCAATACATGAAGTAATCAACAATAACATCAACACAATCTCGAGAGTAACATAAGATTAACCAATATACCTCTTGAAAATTAAGAACAACCCCAAACCCTCTAAGAATCCACTCAATCTTCAAGCTCCTAAGCTCCAATCCAAGTTAGGAAGCTCGAAAGCAAGTTGGAAGGGTTGGAATACACTAAGGGATGCAGAAGGATGATTTCTAGGGAGAGAAATCAGAAATGGATCATGAAGAAATGAAAGACAAAGCATGTATTTATAACCTGGACAATCCATTATGGCCGCTAACCTCTAACACTAACGTACGTTATGCATATAACATATGCTACCACCATTACGTAGCGTACGCTAAGTCCTACCAGAACTCACTGCCTCAAAATAGAACCCCCTTACGTACGTTAGCCCAAAGACGTAACTAACAACCACAAAATTACGTACGTTAGCATCCATGCATAGCGTACATAATGGGCGTTGACTAAGCTGCCTCGAAAAGCTAAATAAACGGATCGTGCATGGCCCTGCATGCCGAAAATCAGATCCGATCTGATACCCTGTGTTATGTATGTAACCAACATGGTTTAACGTACGTAACACTCCATATGTAGCGTACATAATACTATGCATGTAGCATATGCTATGGGTAATGTACTTAGCCAAAAATCAAACTCACCAAGTAACAACCAATTGGCAATTACAACACCGACGACAAGTATAAATATTTCGATACCGAAATACCCCAATACAATTTACATTGTATCAGTCAAATACAACAACACTTATACAATTCCAAATGAATACGTACAACACAACAGTAAAACAAAAAAATACCCCCGAATATTACATACTCCCCCCTTAAAAAGAGTTTCATCCCCAAAACTAAGGGTACATAACTCGGGATATGAACTATCCATCGGGGTCGAAAAACAACATCTCGAGGAATACTCCTCAATGCAAACCACTTCGCTTGAGCAAATAGGCAAACCCCTCGGGTCCCCACATCTCCTCCGTCTGAAGAAGGCGAGAACTAAGTGATACCAACACTCAATCAAGTGTGAGATCAGTCGAATCATGACTCCTCTACTAGAGACCAGCCTGAAATCCGTACCATCCCGCATGACTTGTAACACCGGCGTATACACCCCGCAAGAGCCGCCCATTGTACATGTCTACAATCATCAGTGTACACTTGCTCGTTCTCGTCGGCATCGGACGCCCATGTAATCACTGACTCATGCCACAAAAGGAAAAACCAACAAATATATAGTCCTCGGGATCATATCATCCGCACGCCCAAGTCCTCATTACTGGACGCCTCATATCACAACCAAGATTTACCCACATTATCACAAAATCTCAGGTACAACACTAAAATAAAATTGGAAAGGTCAAATCAATCAATCTCAAATCTCAAGATTATCAAATACTATCATTACAAGATATATCAATAACAAATGGTTCACAACCATAATACATTATTACAGATTACGTTAAACATTAATCCGAAAATCAAAGACAGGAATACACAAATCAAGGCTACATCTCAAGTGTACCCAACATCGATTTCCTCCAGATCATCGATCTCCTCCATCTCATTGATTCGTGGAAGACCCAATATGAGCTAGATGCTCCTCCTCGGTTGTCCTTACCTCTGGTTTCCGAAGCCCGATAGGACCCCTTGGATGAAGTACAGACTGGAGTAACAAAATCACTCGGCGCCCATGAGCTTCCATGAGATCTACTGGCACTAGGACTCCTGCAGTATTTCTGGAGGTGTCCCTGCCTCCCACACAGAAAACAAGCAATAGTCTGCATCGAGCACCGGGTACTGCTATGTCCTACTGTATCACAGTTAAAGCAAACAACGGTCGAACTAGTCGTCTGAGAGGAAGATGCTTTCCCAGCACGAAGACGACTAGAAAACGACCTCTTGGAAGTCGGAGCCCGATATCCTTCTGAACGAACTGGCATCCTAGTCCTCTCACTAGAAGAAACTGAAGGGTTCTTCCGAGCAAGCTCCTTGATCAAAAGTTCTGCTCCAAGAGCATTCTCAATGAATTCACCAAGTGAGTTACAATTATGATTGAACAACCGCATCATCAATTGCGGGTTTATCCTCTTGCTAAAATACTTGATCTTAGCAGCCTCAATATGGATAACAGACGAAGAAAACTGAAGAAGTCCATGAAACTTCTCAGCAATGACAACAACACCCTCGTCCTCGATGGATCCGGGGTTCAAAACCTCTGACAGCTTGGCTTCACGAAGTGGAGCCAGATAATACCTCTCTAAAATGAGAGTCTGAAAATTCGTCCCAAACACAATCACGATCGGTGGGTTTCATAGAAATCCACCAAGAATAAGCGCCCTTACTCAAGTAGTAAGCCGTTACTGCCACCTGATCTCTTCTGGACACTGAACCATGTCGAAGAATTTATCAAAATGTTCAAGCTAATGAAAAATGTCAGTTAGTTCCGACGAACCCTCAAAAGTAGGCGCTCTCTGACGAGAGATATCGCCAACAATCTGACTCACACCCCCGTCTGACCATGAAACGGCACCTAGAATCCCTGCTGCGGTGGACTACGAACCATCGAGGCCAGCATGGTCTCCACTATCTGTTTCATCTGAGTCATCTGGGCCATTATGCCCCTCATAAGCAAGAAAGGGTCGATGTGTCCATTCTTAGTCTGATTAGCTTCTCGAGCATGACTTCCTGAAGGAGAACCAGCCGCGTAGGTAACATCACCGGCCGAACTCTGATCCATCTCAGTATCCGCACACGCATAAACATGAGGTTCTGAAAGAATAACGTTCGATCATGATCATAGCTCAAATACGCCTCAACGGCCAATCTAGAATGGTAAGTCAATAGACAAACACGAGTATACATACCCAACTGATAATCAATTGTATCAATCGCGCTAATCATAGCCAATACAGAGCTCACATGCTCCAAAACAAACAATCATGAATCAATCGCACCACAAATATCACATACAGGTTTCAACAAAACATGTATAATCAATGAAATAATGAATGTATGGACACAACAGAGAATAGAGTCCTTACACGGGTCATACGAAGCTTCGAGGTCTTGTGATACTAGTTCTCACTAACAACGTCTCGATGAAAGAATGACTCATACAGTCGTCCAACTATCACGACTCACATAACCCGACTGTCCAGATTGTCATAACCCAACAACCCACTACTACTGCATTGGTAGAGCCACATAACTCATATATCAGGGTATCTCACAACCCATTTTTCTGATATCATCTTCTGTAACACCCCCAAATCCCATTGGGTTATTACAGTGCCATGGACCCCACACCAAGGGATCCACCGGGCGAACACGACTAAATTACATCAAGCTAACCAACAAGGGAAATCACAGTCCCTACTATGATATCCGACACAATATTCCGATAAGGAATTTCAATGACAATGAAGGGCCTACATGGTCAAAATAAAAATAAAACAACGAGCCCTGCTCGGATAACACAAATTAATGACAACTGACAAACTGGAGAAATACTCCCAACTGACTGACCAACATGAACCCCGAACAACTCGGGACTAGTATCGCTCGAATGCTCCATTGCCATTGTTATGACCCTATGTCGTAAATCCCTCCTCGCACATACCTAAAACATGAAAACATGTTCTGTCCCCGCGGGGTCAGTCATCCAGATAATGAATATCAAATACATGTACAACATGATATGCATCCAAAGGCAAAACAAACGGTACAACAATGATAATACGAGACGCTCACAAACCAATGTAATAACTGAGCATTCGGGAAACAGTATGCCTACGACATACAATTAATACCTGCTCAACAGGTTAGAATACAAATGCCCAATGGCTAATAATCAATGTAGAATACAATAACGAATTAACCGAAGGTAAACCAATCCAAAGCTGAAACAGAGAATAACAACGATGCCCGAATGCTCCAACTGAAATACCAACACATCGCACATGGCCTGAAAGCCCTCAGTCGAAGCTGCAAAATATCTCGATGGCCTAAAAGCCCCTCAGTCGAAGCTGCAAATTATCACAGTGGCCTGAAAGCCCCTCAGTCGAAGCTGTAATATAATAATGAGATGGTCGAAGCCAAATAGCCCGAAGATGTATCACATGAGGTGGACTAAGCCACACAACCGAAGCTGTATCATAAGGAGATCACCCAATGACCGTGACCTGTTGAATTACAGGTGCTGGGAAACCAACTGTAATAAGTTCAAGACCCAGACTTACCCATAATGAGATCACCCAATGACCGTGACCTACTGAACTGTAGGTGTTGGGAAACCATCAATGAAGGTTCAAGCCGCAAGCTTACCCATAATGAGATCATCGAAATGACCGTGACCTACTGAACTGTAGGTATTGGGAAACCAACCGCGAAGGTTCAAGCCCCAAGCTTACCCATAATGAGATCATCGAAATGACCGTGACCTACTGAACTGTAGGTGTTTGGAAACCAACCGCGAAGGTTCAAGTCTCAAACTTACCCATAATAAGATCACCAAGTGACCGTGACCTACTGAACTGTAGGTGCTGGGAAACCAACCGCAAAGGTTCAAGCCCCAAGCTTACCCATAATGAGATTATCGAAATGACCATGACCTTCTGAACTATAGGTGTTGGGAAACCAACCGCGAAGGTTCAAGCCCCAAGCTTACCCATCGAGCACTAGCTGAGACTGGCCTCCAAAACA
Source organism: Orobanche coerulescens (assembly GCA_033398695.1). Lineage (NCBI taxonomy): Eukaryota > Viridiplantae > Streptophyta > Magnoliopsida > Lamiales > Orobanchaceae > Orobanche > Orobanche coerulescens. The sequence continues at coordinate 123,587,991 of CM065810.1, forward strand.
CAATTAATCACAAACGGCAACGATCACAAAATTACCGAATTCACATGAATGATAGTGTGCTGCCTTGAGTCGGCCAACACGAAAAAAATAACTCACGAATGGAAACCGTCCTCAGCAGTCCCAATTCAATTACCTCGATTGTCTTGGAATGGCCAATAGATAACAACGACTCAACGGATGGGAACTACCCTCGACAGTCCCAATTCAATACATCGTTTGTCTTAGAACGACCAATCGATAACAATGACTCAACGGATGGGAACTATCCTTGATAGTTCCAATTCAATACCTCGATTATCTTAGAACGACCAATTGATAACAACGACTCAATGTATGCCTCAGTACCTTTAATTGGTAACCGACGACCGAAATGATAATCAAACACGTCAATGCCTTCAATCGGCCAATACAACATCGATAGCAAAACACCAACATCAATAGCAACACTCATACCGATGTCTTAATCGAACATCAATATCAACAATAACAATCTATACATCGATACGGCAAAGTGTCTACTGGAAACAAACAATAACGATGAGACGATCAACAATAACATTTGGTATAATTACCAAAGGGTATCGTATCAAACAATTACCTGATATCAACGAAAGTCATGAAGAGACTACGTCTTGAAATGATACAGCAGATTCATACACATACATGATAACATTAATCTAATTGACCAGTACAAGTACAAAGCTTGCCTCAAGCCGAAGGCGATGAAATCCTCCCACGAACGACGAACGACGTCCTTCGAGAATCACAAGCACTCGAACAACCTTGAATGAAATACAATTCATTCAATAACACAATATTAATCGAAAACAACACAATAGATAACCTTGGTTCAATCATGAATCGATCAAACCACACAAATGAATATTATAGTCCTCAACTATGAATTCTAACATCCTTGAATCACCTCAATGATCAATTAACATGATCATAATGGTCTTATCACTTGTGAAAAATAACTCAACAAGGATTATCAAGAATGACGTCAAATTAATCAACTCATTATGATGATACCAACATATATCATCATAATCACCTCAAGAACATCATCAACACAACCAACATGATGTCTACCCCAACCATCAATCATCAATTCATCATGAACTTCAGATTAGTTAACAAGACTAACTTAACCATTTCAAGATTATGATAATTATCTCAGAACTAATCATAATCCTTTAATAAAATAGTTATAATCTTCCAAGAACACAACCAACATCAATAATCATCTCAAAGCTATGTTAATCATCTAACAATATTAACATAACCCTTCTTAGACATGATTATAATCTCCAAGTATTCTTAAAACATCAAGAACACACTCATCCTCAAGTCATAACCACTATTTTTTCAACATGTGTTATAAAAACTCATCAAGAATCATGCTCTCCTTCAACAATCCATCAATACATGAAGTAATCAATAATAACATCAACACAATCTCGAGATTAACACAATATTACCAACATACCTTTTGAAAATGAAGAACAATGTCAAACCCTCCAAGAATCCACTCAATCTTCAAGCTCCTAAGCTCCAATCCAAGTTAGGAAGCTCGAAAGCAAGTTGGAAGGGTTGGAATACACTAAGGGATGCAGAGGGATGATTTCTAGGGAGAGAAATCAGAAATGGATCGTGAAGAATTGAAAGACGAAGCATGTCTTTATAATCTGGACAATCCATTACGGCCGCTAACCTCCAACACTAACGTACGTTATGCATATAACGTACGCTACCACCACTACGTAGCGTACGCTACATCCTGCCAGAACTCACTGCCTCAAAACGGAACCCCCCCTTACGTATGTTAGCCAAAAGACATACGTAATAACCACAACATTACGTACGTTAGCATCCATGCATAGCGTACATAATGGGCATTGACTAATCTGCCTCAAAAAGCTAAATATCTGGATCGTACATGGCCCTACACACCAAAAACCAGATCCGATCTGATACCCTGTGTTATGTATGTAACCAACATGGTTTAACGTACGTAACACTACATCTGTAGCATACACAATTATATGCATGTAGCTAATAAAATCAAACTCACCAAGCAACAACCAATCGGCAATTACAATACCAATGACAAGTATAAATATTTCGATACCGAAATACCGCAATACAATATATATTGTATCAATCAAATACAACAACACTTGTATAATTCCAAATGAGTACGTACAACACAACAGTAAAAACAAAAAAATACCCCCGAATATTACAACGGGTACAATGTAAATTGTATTGGGATATTTCTAAGTTGAAATATTTATGTTGTCGTCGGTATTTTTTTACCGATTGGATGTTGCTTGGTGGGTTTTGATTTTGGCTAAGTATACTAGCCATAGCATATGATATATGCATAGCTAAGGTACGCTACGGATGGAGGGTTACGTATGTTAAACCATGTTGGTTACGTACGTAACACAGAGTATCAGATCACATATGACTTTCGTTGTGTGGGGCCGAGCATGGCTGGACCATTTTTGTTTGATTGGGACAGCTAAGTCAACGCCCATTACGTACATAATGCATGGCTGCTAACATATGTGATGTCGAGGTTGTTACATACGTTGGTTTTGTAATATATTGAATTTCTACTATAGTTGTTTAATGTTATTGTATCCAAGTTATACTGCACAGTGTGGAGTCTGTATAGTAGGGATAATATAATTGAAGGACTGAGACATTCGTATTGGTATAATTGTCGTACTTGGTCGACAATTTCATTTGAAGATATTGTGTGTCAGGCGTATTGTATGAGAATATCATTGGAACGAGTATATGTATTCAGTATGTCGTGTATATATATCTAATAGATCGAGACGACGGATAGGAACAGATGGAATTGGCTAAATATAGCGTGATTAACGTACGCTAGTATGAGGACTTAGCGCATGCTAATGTGCAGAGCTTACGTACGCTAAGAAGGACCGTTGACATACGTAAGATCATAATGGACAAAATCCAGGCTGTGGGCGACAGGGAGGTCCCGACCTGATTCATAGGCATTTAGCACACGCTAATGCATAAGGTTAATGCACGTTAGTGCAGAACAAACCAGAGGGAGTCTACGTGTGGACCCGGCATCTTTAGGCGCATGTTCCAATAAGGTCAACGGATGTTTGCTATGGAAGATTAGCACATGCTAAGCATAGGGCTTAACACACACTAATATCAGACCAGTCAAAGGGGATCCCGGCTTTATCATTTGCTTTCGGCGTGTGGACCTAAGCATCTTCGGAGTAGGTGCAGATTATCGAGTCAACGAAGAGTAGCACACGCTATGGTTGGACAATTGCATATGCTAACGAATATATTACTGTAGCAAGTCAATGCCGATATTACGTACGCTATGGCATGGGTTTTGCATACGTAAACCATTGTGCGAAGCAAGGCAGTAGCCTTTGGACCACGATAGCGCATGCTAAAGGCAATCGTTAGCGCACGCCAATAATGGGCAGTATATATATATATATATATATATTAATGAGTAGGTGCAGTTTATCGTTTGGGAATCCCGACTTTATCGTTTGCTTTCGGCGTATAGACCCAAGCATCTTCGGAGTAGGTGCAGATTATCGAGCCAACGAAGAGTAGCACACGCTATGGTTGGAGAATTGCGTACGCTAATTAGTATATTAATGTAGCAAGTCAACATTGATATTACGTATGCTATGGCATGGGTTTTCCATACTTAAACCATTGTGCGAAGCAAGGTAGTAGCCTCTGGACCACGATAGCGCACGTTAAAGGCAATCGTTTGTGCGTGCTAGTAATATATATATATATATATATATATATATATCTGCAGTTGGGAATTATTATTCATTTCGGTCTTTTCTTCCCTTCAACCGATAGAGAGAGTTCGTGTAGGAGGTTTTGAGATTCTACACACTTGAGTATTTGTGGATTTGATCATCTTTAACCATATTGAGCTTGGAAGTGATCGGAAACAGATTCAACCTTAGGATTCAATCCATTTTCTTCAAAGAGATAATTACTCTTCACTTTGGATTTTGTTTTGGATTAGATATTGGTGTTCCTGAGTTGATAATAAACATATATACGAGTTTATATGTATGATTATGAGATGGATATGCTTACCTCTTTAGATTATGATTATCGATGGTTCTTGTTATTTTGAATTGTGTTGTTTATCTTCGGGGGATATATTGGTTAACCTCTCTCTTCATTTCGGATTCTTGATGTTGTTGTTGTTTGCTTCATATGATGATAAATATGGAATGATGTTATAAGTTCTTGGTGTATATGACATGATTAAGATGATAATATGTTGGAGTGTTAGAAGAAATAAGATTCAGACATTTTCTGGAAAGAATTATGCGCAAGGTCCGACTTTGAAAAATTACCACTGATTCTTGAAAACTCCAAAATTTTTGAAACACAACAGTATGATAGAGCACCGAGCTAGCTTTATAATGGTTCAAACAGTGAGTTAATCGGAGTTCGAATGAGTGAGTTATGACCAAAATAGAAAAAACTATACTGTCTGTATTCGGAGAACATGTTGCGTACGTTATGGTTGAAGTTAGTGTATGTTAACATGCCTGGACATATAAATATGTTCAACAATCGGAAATTTCACTTCCCAACCCTTCCTACACGATCCCCTTTCACCCCAAGACACCCAAACTCGATTATTAACCCCTGAATATCATATTTTGAGTTGGTTTATCAAGTGTTAACATCTAGAAAAGCTTGGAACAGAAATTATAACATCATTTTTGATTGTTTTGCTGGATTGAAGGTAATTGGCTTAAATACTCATATTTTGGGATTTTTGAGATATCTTGGTATATTTTGGTTGTTTAGTTCGTATCGATGGCTATAATCGTATTATGTTGAGGGATAAATATATATATATATAGGGATTGACTATGGTGGAAACACCCTTAATGGTGAAATCTATAAACCAATTACATTTTTAAGTAATTTCATTGTATATTTGTTATTATTTGTTGCCTCAAGCTGGTCGCTAGTATATGCAACAAATAATGCAATAAAAAATACATAAATGCATATAATTCTACTCATTTACATCCGTTAGATCACTAATATCAATGGCCTACAAAAGTTTCTAGATTTCACAAGGTAATTAGTTTTCATATGATCTATTTCCTATATATATATATATATATATATATACTTGTGAGTGTATTTTTCGTGTTCTTGATGTGGTTGGTGTTTATTAATTGATGATTCGAATATACCTTTGAATTTCGCCTTCAAGGTGTTTGATTGAAGACTTGAAGAGATATTGATTGGAATATTTTGGTTAAGTTTGTAGATTCGCCTTATCGAATCGATACATGGACTTTGCGGAATTGTGGGAAAGTTGGAATTAAGTATATGTTGAATAACTCGTGGGATTGTTCCTGTTAATTGGTCGTAGTAATTTGGATTTTGTTGTTTGAATTCGATATTGATATATTCAGGATACTAATTTCATATTTATGATTATTTGGATAGATTTATGTTGTTTAGGTCGTGATTGAAGAACTATCAAGTTCGGAGTACTGTTGTATCCGTCGAATTGGCTTGTTGGCATTGAGGCAAGTTATTCCTTGTTCAGTTTATAATATTTAATGAATGGTTTCAGTTTCATTTGTTTATAATTCATATAGCAATGAATATAACTGTGAATTATGGAGATTTGGATTGTATGTTTTTTTCCTATTTATGGGAGTTAAATAATAATGTATATGATTTACATTCATTATTGGTATACTTGGGTATCGAGGATACATTGTGGTAAAGACGAGGATATGAGTACTGTCCGTGATGTTTTGGATCGTCGAATATTGAGGATAATCGTTGGTGATGTTTTGTGATAGCGAGATTGCTCTCGAAGGACTCGGGGCAAATACTCTAATCATTTTTGTCATTTAGTGTCGATCATATTGTGATACATTTGTATATTATTGTTCTCACACATTTGTGTATTGTTATTATCATGCATTTGTGCATTGCTGTTGTATGTCCACCATGTATTGGTCTGATGGGATCATCTTGGAATCTATGCTGTGTGCGCTGGATCATTGGATGGGTTTTCTATCACGTGTTGGTCCGACAGGATCATCGTGGGAATCTATGTTGTGCGCGCTTGATGAGTCGATTTTTGATCGTCTCATTCTATTCTATTGAGTCGTGCTTTTGTTTTTTTAAGTGTTTTTGTTCTTTTTACGCGTGGTATGTGGTGTTTTTGTTTTGTAGGTAGCCGGACGAAGATTGTGGTAAAATATACGCTTTATGGCCAATATTGGAGTTTATAAAGATCAAGAGCAAGAACGGGGCTTAAACGAGAATATTGAAGCAATATCGGTCGTATTTTCTAATTTCTAGATACATTACTTTGAATTAGGATGTATTCTCTATATGTATAGATTCCTCGTGAAATCAACTTCTAAACGGTATATTATATGCTAAATTCTGAGATGTATTAAGGGAGATATGGCTTCCAGACCACAACCTCACAGTCCGAACCGCATCAAGATCGCTATCCTGTCTTGGACCGCACCGCGACCACGGTCCCAAACCCAGACCACGCGGAAGATAGTTTCCAAAAACACCCAGACCGCAGTCCCAATCACCGAGACTGCGATCTACCCCCTGTTGTGCAGAAAATGCGATTTTCTGTACTTTTTGCATTTTTTGACGGGTATATAAAGGGGAACCCTAGACATAACTTTGGGGAGCCGAAATACTCGATCTAAAACTCAATTTTTCTCATTTTTCTAGTATTCAAACATCTAGAGAGACAATTGTGAGTGATTTTTGTTCCTTGTATGAAGATTTAACAAGAATTGAAGGAAGAACATCAAAACTTCCTCGGGAATTCGACTTCGTTTTTGCAATGGAAGATTTCTACCATGTTTTGTTCAATGATTTTTGCAATTGTTGTTGAAATGATCATGAGTAGATAATCTTATCATATGGGTGTTTTGATTGAACCACACACATGTTGTTAGTTGTTATTTTTGATTGATTTTCTAGGTAAGAGTTTGGGATTGTTCCTCTTTCTTTGTTCTTTGTAATCTTTCGGCGTTCTTGATGATATTTCTGCACGAATATTATTTAAACGCAAGAGAACTTCTAATTTAGATCATCAAACCTTTTTCATAGTTGTTATTATTGTCAAAATCGAGGGTTTTTATCAGTGTTCTCCATCAAACGACCCGATAGAAGTGATTGTGAATGTTCTAAACCTTTTTCCGCGATCTTTTAGCGAATTACCCCATCAAAGGTATTTAGCTAGTCGATTGTTAGTAGGGATTCATCCTCATCAAAGGAGTTTCTCTTGTTTTCGAAAAGAACAATCGCGATTTTTAGAATTTTCCGCCATCAAACGGATTTCTTTTAATTGCGAGCAATCGGTAATTCCAAACCTGAAATTATTTGAGTATCGAAGCTAATGATTGATAACGTGTGTGTCGGTGATTCTAAACTTCCATATCATTCTCATAATAGTAATATCTAGATAATCCTTACCATTAATTCATTCATTTCGTATTTATTTAATTCCTACACTCATGTTCTCTATTATACCTCAATCGGATTCTTCATTGCGATTTGATTTATGTTGCTATCTTTGTGCTAATTCGACTATTTTCCAACTCCTTGTGAAATCGATCTCGGAGTTACTTGCTGATTCCTACAATAGCGATTCGTACACTTGCAATTTTTAATTTGGTCATCAAGTTTTTGGCGTCGTTGCCAGGGAGTTGGCGTTTCAATTTGGATCTTGTTTTAATAATAGTTGAATTGTTTTTCTTGATCATTTTTTCGTTTTTATTATTTTCGATAAAGTCTAAAAATTTGCTCTAACTTCACTTGTTTATGGTTGGTAGGAGATCGTTGGGAAACCCGATTCTTCCACCCATAGACGAGGTTCAAAGAATTAGAGCATCAAAAACAATAGCCACACTAATGGCAAACGACGAGGAGAATCCGGATCTTGAAAAGCGGCTTTTGCTCCAGAAAGAAAACATTCATCAATCGAGACATGAGAATGTTGTGCAAAATTTAGATGAAGAAAACATTCGTCAACCGATATTTTCGAGATATGAGAATGTTGGACACAATCAACAGTTACCCGAAGCTCAACAAGGGAGGTACTTTTATCCGAGACAACCACCCGTTGGAGTACAATATGGAGCTAACCAGGGGCTCAATATGGGATGGGAGCAAACTACAATATGCCGCAACAACCTCCGGTTCAGCATATAATGCGGGACTATGCAAAGCTCGTGGTTAACACCGCCATCTCGTACATCCAATTAGCACCGGCAGCAAGGAACTACCACATTAGCGGATTTCATATCGAGCAATTGACCTCATTCCACGGATTAGCACGTGAGCACCCATTGTCGTTCATCAGGGACTTCTATGTGGCGATCGGAAACTTCCCATTAAATGGGTTGAGCGAGAATCAACTAAGAATGAAGTGCTTCCCGTATACACTCAAGGATGGGGTGAAATAGTGGTTGATGACTTTTGTTGGGATCCGGTGAATAAAAATGAGTTACGCAGTGAAAAAAACCCGGTCCTACCAGATAAAACCAAACCCCAAAAATGGATCGATCAAGCATTGTATAAATGAATAAAAGTAACGAGGATGATAATCAAAGAATACTTACCCTCGTAGTCCTTTGATAATATAATCTTCGAAGGAAAAATCCAAGCAAGCATTTTCCCGATTACCGACACGAACACGAATTCAATTCGTTGTAGCTTGTTGAAAGATTCAACACCGAAAATGTAAGACCCCCAGAATCAAACTGCGAATATTACACGCCGCAGACCCTCTCCGTGAGGATCCACCAGGCTAGACATCGAAACCACAATAAATTACATACTGACATGATGAAATATCAAATCCGTAGACCAACTTGGTCTTTCATCACAACATACAAGTCAAAAATACACATTTCTATCTCCACTCATACCCATGCAAGGGTAAAATACTCTCACAGACAAAAAGTACGACAGCGGAAAAGACCATACACGTACTCCGACTGACTGCATCCAAATCTGGCCTTCATGTGATTAGTATCATTCGCCTTCCATCATCCTTCGTGCCGATCCTGTGTTTTGCTCCCCAACCTGCATGTACCTGGATGCAAAACAGACATCCACCCCCCGAATACTCGGGGGTTAGCAAAACTCCACTATTTTGCTTGTACAAGTATAAAGTGAAAATACGAGCCATACACAACACATTCCGAGAATACAACGAAAGACTTCCCGAGATATTTTGTTTAATTAAAAATAGTTCAAGTCTTGAAAATAGAAGCGAAACCAGAACGCACTTTGAAAACACTTCCAAGTCTCGGGAGTTTTGAAAACATTTGCGATTGAAAAGTTCTTAATTTCTCGAAAGCCACTTAGGGTCACATCCCCAAAGTTCATTTTCCAAAATGCAATTCCGTACAAAACACGGGGTCCATAACCCAACCATTCCGGTCACAAAACACAGTGTCCACGACCCGATCATCAACTTCAATTCACATCCAAAGACACATTATACATAATACATTATTCTTATGCCATTTTAGCCAAACACCAAAACTCGATATATAGTCGAGGTATTTTGCTGGAATGGCCAAATATCCAACACATACTCACGACCCAGAATTAATACTATCCACAAGGAAGCACACTTATCTCAACAACACCGAATGACACAAACAATATCACACAACTCACATATCCACCGATAACCACATGACTCCACGCATAATTCTTAACAAAAGGATTGAACCATAAATTACCGACGACATGTTCACACATAATGACATCACCCGAAAGTAAGGAGATCCTATACTAAACACTAACACACATAGTCAAATAAGCACATTAAGTCCCGAACACAAGAGTCGTCCTTTAAGAAAACCATGATTGTAAATATACCGATTCTTTTGAGAAAAGGTTGTAAACATTCATTTAGCACATATTATTAATTTTCAACCATTATATTCACAAAACACGTAATGTATAGGCAAGACACTTGCCTGGATAGTCGATATCGGACACTCCGACGAACATGGCTCAATCGGGAAACCTCGAACGCCCACAACTGTCCGGCAGAAACGACGGTAACACAACCGATCAAAACGACGAACGAAAGGGTTCCAACTCGAGTTCTTCGCAAGGAACCTGACCGTAACATCATACCATAGATAAATTGACGATCGTATGAGGAATAATAATCGTAGAATGCCCGAATCCACTTTGTGGCATTTTATCGAACACCTTCAAGGGGTCGATTAGAAACTCAATAAAATGACGAATCCTCGGCAATCCAACCGTGGAAAGACAAGGGATTTGATATAATACAACTTAATAATCATCAATCCATCACTATTCTAAGTTATAACGAATTAAACGGACGAAATCAAACAAAATCCCCAATTTTCCCAAAACTAGGATTTTAGAAAAACTAACCTTGATTCGCTGGATTGAAGAATGTTATGTGATGATCAATCGATGATAGAGGCTCAGGAACTTCATGGATTAATTGTCTAACATCATGCCTTCAAGTTCCCCAAGGATCCAGCCGCGGAAGAGAGAAAGAGGAATGGGAAAAATGAATGAAGTTGGACTGCTCGGCCATATTTATACTGGTGCAGCCTAGCGTGCGCTAGGCTGCCGAGCTAGCATGCGCTAACGGGAGGTCATGGGCGAGAATGTTCGGCCGGGGCCCACGTTGACCTATCCTGCCGACCTGTCCTGCTGTCCAGAACCTTCCTGGACTAATCTGCTCGGCCAGGTAGCGCGCGCAGCCTTCCGTCCGTAGCGTGCGCTACGCCTGCTTATTAGCGCGCGCCGTGTGATACAGTGGCGTGCGCTACCTGCTGTCCACCCGAAGTCCAGAACCTCTCTGCCCCTGCTGCCTCGGCCGACTAGCGTGCACAACCTTCCGGCCGTAGCGTGCGCAGCCTTCCGTCCATAGCGTGCACTGCCTTCTGGCAGTAGCGTGCGCTATGCCGGTTCCTGCCGCACCCGTTCGGCCAGTGCCCGCACCCGTTCGGCCAGTGCCTACACACGTCCGACCAGTGCCTAGCCACCATGACTCGATGACTTGATTTTCTGAAATCGCACGGAACGAACACGGCAAAACGCTCGGGGACAACATCATCGATCCAAAATGAAAACAACACATAACAAATCATCACATATGGTCATAAACACCAAAATTAGTTGTCGAGAAAATAATACCGGCACTCGACAACCGGAAATATCCGAAAAAATTCAAAATAACCGGAACAAAAATCGCGGGTATTACATTCTATCCCCCTAAAAATAAGTTTCATCCCGAAACTTAAAACAAAAGCAAGGCGACTCTCGACAACACACCAGGGCCCCATGCAGTATAAAGCTACTACAATCCGATTCAATACACAAGAATGCTTACGAAAAGCAACGAGCATGAATCACTGCGGTTGATAAAACCGAGTAGTACAAAAATCAAATCGCGATTCCAACGCTTAAAGGTATGAAATTCCAGTAACTCAAAGATTTGGAAGATCAAATACGAAGACGATTTCCCAACACTTATGGAAATTACGAAGTGGACCAGATGTTCAATAATCACGATTACGAGATCCAACAATAATGATTGGACAATGACCAATAAATAGTAATGATCGAACAACAATGATCAACTCTGAAGTTCACACCTCAAATCAAGACATCAATAAACTTGTAGGAACCACGAGGTGTTAGTTCCGAACATGGTTCACAAGAAATCGATCCGAACTTGGAAAGATCACAACGATATACACATCAATTTGGAAAAATATGCGAATTCGCTCGAATGACAAGGGTGAGAACAACACAAGGTCAGAAGCATCGACGAACACAATCGAGTCGATACAGTCGAACGAAACGGAAGAGAAAAAAAATATGGGTATTACATCATATCACCTTTAAAATAGGTTTCGTCCCCGAAACCTAAACAACGAGAACGAAGTGCTGGAATAGTAACCTTCCCAGCCATATCCTCTTGGTCCCGCATCTGATTTCCATGACCAACTGTACCGTGGTCACGACCGCGTCCTCTGTCCCTCGGCACACTAAGCGGATTCTCACTCAATACGATGACACAATTTCACAAAACCACATACTAAAGTGGCAACTTAGCACGACATACCACATAAGTTAACTAATAACAACTCGATAAGAAAATTCGACGAGGTATCCTTTTGAAAATCTTTGAATTTGGATGATATTGAAAATAAAACTTTGAAAGTATTTTTGGTACCTCGGGCTGTTTTATCAAAACCTGTAAACAAAAGACTTTAACCGTCCCATTTTAAAATTATTTGCAAAACAATAATTTCTTGTAACCGGCATCATCAAAATCACCATGCCACTACGCATCATCGTCACCATTGATAACAAACAAGGTAAACACGCAAGATCATCAAATCATTCGTACATACACTAATATTTCCAAATCCGAGTTTGAAATTTAACTCAAGTAAGATTTTCCATATTTCACTGTATATTTTTAAAAAAAAATCGTATTGGTTTTTGAAAAAAAAAAATTGGTGTGAAAGATTTTTGAAAATCATGTACTCGAATTATTTGAAAATACAATAGTACGTTAAAAATCATTTCCGAAAATTCTCCCAACACTATACAAAAATCAACGACGGTAACATTTTACAAAATGTTCAAGGTACTTTAAAACAACTCTTTCAATACCGTCGAGGTTTTATCTGAGAATCCTAGGCCGGCTCACAAATTTGAAACAATTTCCAAAGTTCATATGAAGCTGCCATTTTAATCGCAACGTCAAATTAGTTTCAAAAATTGATTTTCCACAACTTGCACAAACGTAAGAAGGTTTCAGAAAAGCGTTTTCGAACACATGCACATCAGACATAATTTATCAATTTACTGAACAGAATCAATTATCATTTAGCACAACGAAAAGTCATAACACACATTCATACAAAACAGTTGTCATCACTAGACAACACACATAGAATACAGTCACAGATGACTGACTGTGGAAAGTTAAACCTATCGGCTAAAAATGCGGTTCCAAATCCTCTGCCCAGGCTGATTAGCGCGCGTTACAACAACATTAACGTGCACTACTCATGCCACATTAGCGCGCGGTAGCCTTGTACTTAGGGTGCGCTAACTGCTCTAATTCAGCAACATGATTGCGAATATATATACGACATTACTAGAACCGAAAGTCACAAATGAACAATGGCAGGATACGAACCTAAATGCCATCGATTCACATACTTACAACACCTCGAGAGCAACCATCAAAAGACAACTTTCATCCAAAATCGAAATCTCGTCTCTTAATAAAGAGAACTATCTTAACTCATATCGAACGACTTAGCATTCACATCACTGTTTTAATCTAAAACTCGCAACACTGACCAAACAACAAGAACATAATCATGTACTTCTTGACTAACAACCATGAAATCAAAAGGTTGAAAGCAAGAGTCACGTCTTGAGTACAATTTGTAGACCTCATTTGAGTTCAAAAATCGTGTTTTGAAAACTTATAATACAAGATGAAAATAAAATATCGGTAGTTTGAATTCTCAAAAAAAATTCGGCCTTCAGGTAATTATACAAAAATCAAACTTTTTCCTCCCTTTAAAGGATGTTTTAAAACAAAATTTATGTGACTCCCCAAAAATATGTAAAGCTTTAAAATATCATATTGATGAATTTTACTTTGCGTAACCACACCAAGGCCATTACTCTTGTAAAAACGACTTATACCAGGATGTGTGTATATATACATATACGCTGGCACCACTTTCATTCTAGCACCATACGAGGATCAAATAAGCATAGGCCGCATAATCACAAATCACCTTTAAACTCCACGTCATAACACAGAATCATACAAGCTCGTATAACACAAGGCACAATATAGTAGGGAGACTTACATCCACAGGTCGCACGAAGATGATGGCTGCACCTCGATACTAATCACAGATGACGCATCGCGACACGACTTAGACAGGCACAATCTGACAGGACAAGAAACGACAATACCCGACTGGACCCGACATCTTAGGTTTCTGCAACCTAAGCTCCGATACCATAAATGTAACACCCCAAAAATCAAACCGGGAATATTACACGCCGCAGACCCTCTCCGTGAGGATCCACCAGGCTAGACATCGAAATCACACAATAAATTACATACTGACATGATGAAATACCAAATCCGTAGACCAACTTGGTCTTTCGTGATAACATACAAGTCAAAAATACACATTTCTATCTCAACTCATACCCATGCAAGGGTAAAATACTCTCACAGACAAAAAGTACGACAACGGAAAAGACCATACATGTACTCCGACTTACTGCATCCAAATCTGGCCTTCGTGTGATTAGTATCATTCGTCTTCCATCATCCTTCGCGTCGATCCTGTGTTTTGCTCCCCAACCTGCATGTACCTGGATGCAAAACAGACATCTACCCCCCAAATACTCGGGGGTTAGCAAAACTCCACTGTTTTGATAGTACAAGTATAAAGTGAAAATACGAGCTATACACAACACATTCCGAGAATACAACGAAAGACTTCCCGAGATATTTTATTTAATTAAAAATAGTTCAAGTCATGAAAATAGAAGCTGTAACACCCCCAAGATATTCGAGGTGTATTACAGCGCCGTGGACCCCTACCTGGGATCCACCAGGCTAACACAAGAAAACACCTCTCGACTAACCGTCTCGGTTAGCAAGGAAACAATTGTTAACAACAAGAACATAAAACAACACGTCCGGTACAACCGGCATAATAAACATCAACCGACAAATACAGTAACTCCAACAAAGACCAATCACAATCTGAGAGGAAAAGCCTAAGTACTCGCGAGTACAATCTATAAGTTTACAATTTGGAAAAATATCCACATCAAAAGAGACAGTAGGAAATAACAAGACTCAATTGCACATGTCAACAACCTTGGCCAACATCCTCGTACCATCCCAGTAGCCGTCTGGGTTGAACATAACACGAAATCCATAACAAGAATTTCCCGACAACGGGTCCCCAAAGGGGTTAGCAATTACGCTAGTACAAGTATTCAAGGCAAACCAATCGCTTACACATTTCATAGTACATGCACCAATATCAATTGAAAGTCAAAACGGACATGTCTTTTAGGAAAATAAGCAGTCAAACAATTAGCCTTGAGAACGGGCGGCGGCATACATTCTCACTCGGGGCCTCACGGGGACCCTAACGAGTTAGCTACAATTACGAGAAAAACAAAACCACGCACACGCTATGCCGTGAGAACAGGCGGCGGCATACATTCTCACTCGGGGCCTTGCAAGGACCACTAACGAGTTGGCTAGCAGATGCGAAACTCGTGAAATCCGGGCGCGGCATAGATTTCCCTCCTTGACCCGTCGGGCCAACACAAGGTGAGTAATTTACAAACAATATACATTACCATTTCACGTTAAGCATAAAGGTTCCCAAAAATACTTGCCTTGAATTATTGACGACGCAATGACGGAAAGGAAAGTCGCAAATGACGCTAAGAACCAATGAAACCGAACCTAACGATTGAAGAATACAATCACAACCATTTCTAAATGAATATGGAATTGGAATACACCCGAAAACCCGCCTACGATTCATGTATATTCGTATATAAACAACAACGAGGGCGGACCACAACCAAACCCTCTCGATTCCGTAAAAATCACGAAATATACCATGAATCCGTAGGGAAACTAAGAATACCAACAAGATTAATCATATTCATCATGAATTAATCGACAAAACGGAACGAATCGGACAAAAACGCGAAAATCCCCAAATCTACCCAAAAATAGGGTTCTAAAGATCTAACCTTGATTCGCTGGATCGAATGATGTTATAGGATGATTGATCAACGATATAACCTCAAGAACTTCATGGATTTGTTGTTCAACAACATGGTTTCGTCTCCTCCGAAACCCCATCCGCGGACCGAAGAGAAAGGAAATGAAAAATGATGGAGAAAGTCGCTGGTCTGTCATTTATATACTGGGCCGGAACTAGCGTGCGCTAGCCTTCCCGGCCTAGCGTGCGTGTAACACCCCAAACTAGGCGGATATTACAGTGCCGTGGACCCCCGACTGGGACCCACCAGGCGAATGAAAATGAATGAATTACACAGGTAAATGTAGTACCGAACCACATTACAACATCAATTACTCCGACGAGGAGTTTTATACAACACACCCAGGATAAAATAGAATACATGTGTATTTTATGTGACGATAAAATACACCACACTGAATGAAATGAGCATTCAAACGGAATGTCTACAGCGGAATAAATAAAGGAAACACAAATGACTGAATAAATGGTGAGCAATTTGGGGCCCCCTACTAGTATCACTGGGACTCCTCGCCGTCACCATGCTCTCCCGTGCCTTAGCCTTGCCATGACACAGCAGCATCCCCAGCGGGTCGATTACGAGAACAACAATCCTCAAGGGTTGAAAATACACAATCATGATATATACGAAATTATGAATTATTCTGTCAAAACATACGCAATCAAACATGCTATATGAATCGACTAATCGATGCGGCTCAAAGGAATGGCGCCACACTACGCCGGGATGGAAATGTGTCCGTGCACAAGCCACCAACGATCAAACACGCGTGGTCTTGTACCTAATCGGTCTCACGAGCAATCGACTCGTGTGCGATCCAATGTGAGGCCGCCAACCAACACACGACTATAATGTGCCCGACATGAAAATCCTACACATACCAACCGGCACGCCAGTATGACCCGGAATGCCACAATATGACAAAAGTGACAATGAAAATGAATAATGACTCACCAAGATTGAATGATGGTGAAATGAATGATAGCTCAATGAGATGATCGGAACCGTCGTTCCTTATGACTGAGGTGATTAATTGACAATGACGAGCTTTGATACGATTAATACAATGATGAATGAGTTATGATTATGAATGAACAACGACAAAAGGAATGAATATCCTTTTAACCGAGTAAGAATTAACTTACTCAATACCGATGATGAATGTCCGTCCACGAACAACGTCCTAAATGAAATATCGGTCGCTCGAACAACCTTGAACAACATTAATTACCAACAATCGATCAATACACGAATCAAAGATGATCCTAACCGACCCAAACGTCGATACAACAATATTCAAACCCGAATATATCGAAACCAACTCCAAGATGAGTATTTCAAACCATCAAAACACTTTCAATGATATCAATAATCCATTAGGAATCCATAACTCATGATTACAACAACTTCAATCAGAAAATCCCCAATTAACCGAAGTCAACCCCAAGGGTTCTTGAAATGATTCCGAAAATAACCGTTTAAAATCGTAGGAATATGTTTATACAAGTTAGATAATCCATAACTAACATATTCCAATGATAATCCAAGCTTACACGAAGAAATCGGAAGGAAAACCCCAAAAATCCGAAATTCTAGATCCAAGAGATTAATACCTTGATCCGATGTGATGAAGATGATGAAATGATGATCAATCCGAAAGATGAGCTTGAAGATGATGATTGATGACTACACCTCGAAGAATCCTCTCTGATTCGCTCCAAAACGTCCAAAACCAACGAAAGAATGAAATGGGATGAAAAATGACGAACTCGACTAAATGTCGATTTATACTCATTCCAGGTTAGCGTGCGCTAGCCCTTGTGCATAGCGTGCGCTAACGTGCAATTTGGGTAGTCCAGTACCCCCTGTCCGAACACGGTAGCGCGCGCAACGTACCTATTTGTAGCGTGCGCTACGAACATGCTCCTAGCGTGCGCTAATATCCATTGTTAGCGTGCGCTAGCGAAATATTCGACGCCCAGTACTGGAGTCCAGAAAACCGTCTGCCCTCTGATCTGACCTCGAGAGCGTGCGCTACAACCATTGCTTAGCGTGCGCTAAAATATCGATTGCGACGCTACCATCAACACATAACGACGCTATGAATGAATTGATGCGATCCGGTAGCCACTGGACTCAACTCGATCCGCCCCTAGCGCGCGCTACTCCACACATATAGCGTGCGCTACTACAACCCGTTAGCGCGCGCTACTTACCACTCGAAGCGTGCGCTACAAATATTCTCACTGCGGTCGGTACCTTCTGGACTGCAGCCAAGGTAGCCTTAGCGTGCGCTAAAGCCGAGCGGTAGCGTGCGCTACCTATACCCAATTAGCGTACGCTAAAGGAGTATGTAGCGTGCGCTACTCCTCAAGCTCAGCTTGCAACGAAAATGACAATGATGATAAACACGGCACGAAACTCCAATGAGACTAGTGATGAATGACGATTGATACACGATACGATAGCTCTGAATGATGAATACCATGACTGAATATGAGTGACAACTGATCAATGATGAGTGAAATTACTGAGTATCAATTACTAAATGATAATTACTGAGTGATAAATACTGAATGATAATTCTTGAGTGATAAATCTTGAATGATAATTCTTGAGTGATAAATCCTGAATGATAATTACTGGGTATTACATACACCCCCCCTTAAAAGAGTTTCGTCCCCGAAACTAAGGGTCAAACAACTCGGGATAACTCTCCCGCATACTATCCTCGGTTTCCCAAGTAGCCTCTTCGACTCCGTGTCTAGACCACTGAATTTTAACCAAAGGAATCGTCTTATTCCTCAACTGTTTGATTCGCCGCTCTAAAACTCGTATAGGACGTTCCTCATATGAATGATCGTCGGCGATCTCGATTTCGTCGGCCGAAGTATGTGACTCGGGTCGGCAACATACTTCCATGGCGAGAGACATGAAACACATTATGAATTCGGCTCAACGCCGGAGGTAAAGCCAATCGATAAGCTAACTCGCCTACCCGATCCAAAATCTCAAACGGTCCAATGAATCTCGGACTCAATTTCCCCTCTTCCCAAAACGGAAGATACCACGACTCGGGGATACCTTGACCAACACGTGGTCACTGTCTCGAACTCTAATGGTCGGCGGCGGTTATCCGCATATGATTTCGCCGACTACGGCGGTCAACAAACGACTCGATCAAAGCTACCTTCTCACGGGCGGCTATAAGCATATCGGGCTCGGTGCCGATTGATTCTGATAAGTCGTCCCAACACAACGGAGATCGACAACGACGACCATACAAGGCCTCGTAAGGTGCCATCTTGATCGAAGCATGCCAACTATTATTATACGTGAACTCGATCAATGGTAGTTGGGCTTCCCAATCGTCTTTCTAATCGAGGACGCATGCCCTCAACATGTCCTCTAATGTCTGAATGGTCCTCTCGATTGCCGTCTGACCGAGGATGAAAAGCGATGCGAGATTAAGCTGAGTTCCCATAGCGCGATGAACTGATTTCCAAAAGTGCGACACAAACCGTCCGTCACGATCGGAAACGATACTTTTAGGAGTACCGTGAAGTCTGACTATCTCTTTAATGAACAACCGGGCAAGTCTCTCGGGACCCCACGTATCCTTGATCTCAAGGAAATGAGCTGATTTGGTTAAGCGGTCCACGATCACCCAGATCGTGTTCATGCCTGACGACTCGTCGGCAAACTCGTGATGAAATCCATAGAAATGTCTTCCCACTTCCACTCGGGAATAGGAAGAGGTTTCGCATACCCACGGCCGATGTTCAATCTTGACTTGTTGTGAGTTAAGCATCTCGAAACAAATTCTGCGACTTCTCGCTTCATATTACTCCACCGGTAATTTTGTTTCAAGTCCTTGTACATCTTGCTAGACCGGATGAACGAATAAGGGGTAGCATGAGCTTCTCTCAAAATAGAGTTTTTCAACTCGTCGTTCGCACGATACGCACAACCGATTCTTAAACCTCAAAAGTCCATCCTCGTGGACCACAAATCCAGGCTTTCCCTGAGCCACATCCTCTCGGATGCGCAACAATGATGGGTCCGAACCTGATTCTCTCGGATTTCCTCCTCGAGTGACGATGAAATCTCTAACATACAAAGCCGCCCGAACTCGCTGAAGCCGGACCTCGATCTCGGGTCTAAGGAATTCTGTTGGAGCTCCTACGAATTGTTAAACGGGCAAGCATCCGCTCTGAACGGACTTACGACTCAAGGCGTCGCGACAACATTCGCCTTGCCCGGGTGGTAAAGGATCTCGATGTCATAATCTTTGATTAATTCCAACCACCGTCTCTGACGCATATTTAACTCCTTCTGAGTAAATATATACTTTAAGCTCTTATGATCGGTGAATATCTGACAGGTAACGCCATAAAGGTAATGACGCCAAATTTTCAAAGCGAACACCACGGCTGCTAGCTCCAGGTCGTGGGTCGGATAATTAACCTCGTAAGGTCTCAATTGCCGTGAAGCATAGGCAATAACCTTCCCGTTCTGCATGAGCACACATCCGAGACCCTGTCCGGACGCATCACTATAGACCACAAATCCTTCCGTCCCCTGCGGCAAGGAAAGTACAGGTGCTGACATCAACCGGCTCTTGAGTTCCTCAAAACTCCGTTGACACGCGTCGGACCACGTGTATTTCTTATCCTTCCGCAAAAGGTTCGTTAAGGGTTGAGCGATTCGAGAAAATCCCTCTACAAATCGCCGATAATAACCCGCTAATCCGAGGAAACTTCGGATTTCCTTAACGTTCTTCGGAGGTAGCCAATCCCGAATAGCCTCCGTCTTCTGAGGATCGACACGAACTCCGTCTGATGAAATTACATGTCCGAGAAAAGTCACTTCGGACATCCAGAACTCACATTTGGAAAACTTCCCAAAAAGTTGTTCTCGCCTCAACACATCGAGCACTTGATGAAGGTGAAACTCGTGTTCCTCCCGGTCACGAGAATAAATCAAAATGTCGTCGATGAAGACAACAACAAACCGATCTAAAAAGTCGATGAAGACCCGATTCATTAACTCCATGAATACCGCAGGTGCATTAGTCAAACCGAACGGCATAACCACAAACTCATAATGACCATAGCGTGTTGAAACGCCGTCCTCGCGATATCCGACTCTCGAATCCGAATCGATGATATCCGGATCTTAAGTCGATCTTGGAAAATCTGAAGCTCCACGAAGTTGATCTAAGAGATCATCAATACGGGGTAAAGGATACTTATTCTTGATTGTCACCTGTTCACTCCCGATAATCAATACATAAGCGGAATGAACCATCCTTCTTCTTGACAAACAACCTTTGGTGCTCCCCACGGGGACGCACTCGGTCGGATATAACCTTTCTCGAACAACTCCTCAAGTTGGTTCTTTAATTCCTGCATTTCGGTCGGGGCCATCCGGAACGGTGCCTTCGATATCGGGGACGTACCAGGCTCCAGCTCAATCGTGAATTCCACATCCCTCTGTGGAGGCAAACCAGGTAACTCGTCTGGAAAAACATCGGCATATTCCCTCACCACCGGAATATTCGTTAACATTCGATGATTTCTCGGTTTTGGCCATAAAGCACCAATAACCGACACATCCCCGATTGAGTAATCTTACCGCTTTCATCAAATTAATGACTTTGCGAGCAGTAGGGATTACCTCCACGAAACACATATTCAACTCCATAAATGCGAAATGATAGTGACCAAACGCTTTGGACACT
Source organism: Orobanche coerulescens (assembly GCA_033398695.1). Taxonomy (NCBI): domain Eukaryota; kingdom Viridiplantae; phylum Streptophyta; class Magnoliopsida; order Lamiales; family Orobanchaceae; genus Orobanche; species Orobanche coerulescens. The sequence goes on from CM065810.1 coordinate 123,609,679, forward strand.
AATGATGGCATCATGACGATCCATCCAATCAATACCCAAGATGATGTCGTCCCTCGGTAAATCTACTACGATTAGGTCCGGCTGGCCATACACGACCATGGCCGAATCGGACAATTACGAATCTCACGGTTCTCGATAATGCGTCTACCATCGGGTAGGCCAATGACATATGGCTCACAACTAGTAGCACTACCTGGGCGTAGTCTACTCAAACATGACTCGGAAATGAATGAATGAGATGCACCAGTATCAAAAAGGGTACACACAGGTTGAGATAGAATATCGAGTGTACCTGAGATCATCCGGGCCTCGGGATCATCGGTCTTCTTCATCTCATAAATTCGGGGCTTGCCGGCCCCCGAACCGGATGCTCCGTCGATAGCTCTTGGCTCGCCTTTAGCTCTGTCGTTTTGAACGACGCCGAGTGAGTGGCTTTGATTACGCACCTGAATGACACAGGGCTTGAGATGACGCCGGAGTGGGTTTAGAGTCCCTACGGCAAAAACGGGCCCTATGCCCAGCAATCCCACAGTTGTGGCACGTGACAGACTGCTTCGGACACTTGGTGCTGAAATGACCCTGTTCCTCACAGTTGAAACAGGTGATTGCCGAACCGGCCGCTCGCGACTGAGATTCCGCGGGTTTAGACGCCGTGGGAGGTCGCTCAGAAAAAGTAGAGCCCGCACGCGGTTTCTTGAAAGTGGCCTGACTCCCGTCAGACTGATTACGGTTCTTGGACTTCTTGCTAGCAGACGAAGGTTGCTGCTTAGCAATTTCCTTAGCCGTAAGCTCGTAAGTGAGAGCTTTCTCAATGAACTCGGCCAGAGTGGTACAGTTATGATTAAGCAACTGAAGTCTCATACGGGGTTTCAGCCTCTTGCTGAAATACTTGATCTTGTCCGCTTCTGAGTGAATGATAGATGAGGCGAACGGAAGAAGTTCCTGAAATTTTTCGGCGATGGCGAGAACGTCATCATCCGCCGAAAGGTCGGGAGTGAGTAATTCCGACAACTTGGCCTCCCTGAGTGGGGCCGGATAGTACCTCTCCATCATGAGAGTCTTGAACTGATCCCAAGTACATGATCCGTCCGTGGGCTTCAACGATAACCACCATGAATGAGCGCTCTTACCGAGATAGTAAGCCGCAACTGAAACTTTATGCCCTTCAGGGCAATCCACCATAGCAAATAACTTCTCAAAATGCTCAAGCCAGTGAACAATGTCCGCCGGCTCAGATGAGCCCTCAAAAGTAGGTGGCCGCTGGCGAGAGATATCGCTAATGATATTGCTTACACCCCTCTCTTGCCTCTGAGGTGGCGGCGGAGGAGCCTGCTGATTTTGATTGACGGAGTTATGCATCGTCTCCATCAATTGAGCCATCTGGGTCATTTGGGCCATCATGCCCTGCATAAATGCGAGTGGGTCGACCCGAACACCCTCTGACTGAGCCGTGTCCCGGGTACGACTCCCTGACAGTGAATGATCGTGTCCAGGTGAGTGAGTGGCAGCGTCGCTGCTCGATGAGTTAGCATTATTCCTGGCATTTGCACGGGTATTCGCACGAGTTCTCGGGATTCGGCCCGCTCCACGGCCTCGTCCTCCACGTCCTCTGCCAGCCCTTTCCATACTGAAGTGGAAAGTCATATGATGGTTATATATCTCGCATGAGTATCACATTATGATTATATTATGAAATGATGAAAATGAGCATACGCGCTCAAATACAGCGATTACATGAATGATTAACTGAGGTGACGTGATTATCTGATGAAATTATTGAAATGATTATCTTGAACAATTTAGCAAGATTAATGATGTGATCTTCAAGATCAACAACTGAGTAATGAAATGAATTGAGTGATTAATGAGTTAACATGACCGTCCTGGTCAAAATGACAATGATGATTGAGGATTGTTAACTGATGAATTATGAATGAATGATTAATGCCAGAAATTATACCATGGCATTAGAAATCTTACAGTTCTTGGTCTGATTGGCTCGGCATTTGCACAGGTCACACGTGACGCGAAAGTCCAATGATACTAGTCCGATGACGATGATTTCAAATGAGACATGACTTGGAGGGTAGTATTCAAAACCACTCTCCGATACCAACTCTGTAACACCCCAAACTAGGCGGATATTACAGTGCCGTGGACCCCCGACTGGGACCCACCAGGCGAATGAAAATGAATGAATTACACAGGTAAATGTAGTACCGAACCACATTACAACATCAATTACTCCGACGAGGAGTTTTATACAACACACCCAGGATAAAATAGAATACATGTGTATTTTATGTGACGATAAAATACACCACACTGAATGAAATGAGCATTCAAACGGAATGTCTGCAGCGGAATAAATAAAGGAAACACAAATGACTGAATAAATGGTGACAATGCAGGGCCCCTACTAGTATCACTGGGACTCCTCGCCGTCACCATGCTCTCCCGTGCCTTAGCCTTGCCATGACAAAGCAGATCCCCAGCGGGCCATTTACAGAACAACAATCCTCAAGGGTTGAAAATACACAATCATGATATATCCGAAATTATGAATTATTCTGTCAAAACATACGCAATCAAACATGCTATATGAATCGACTAATCGATGCGGCTCAAAGGAATGGCGCCACACTACGCCCGGATGGAAATGTGTCCGTGCACAAGCCACCAACGATCAAACACGCGTGGTCTTGTACCTAATCGGTCTCACGAGCAATCGACTCGTGTGCACACCCAATGTGAGGCCGCCAACCAACACACGACTATAATGTGCCCGACATGAAAATCCTACACATACCAACCGCACGCCAAGATGACCGGAATGCCACAATATGACAAAAGTGACAATGAAAATGAATAATGACTCACCAAGATTGAATGATGGTGAAATGAATGATAGCTCAATGAAATGATCGGAACCGTCGTTCCTTATGACTGAGGTGATTAATTGACAATGACGAGTTTTGATACGATTAATACAATGATGAATGAGTTATGATTATGAATGAACAACGACAAAAGGAATGAATATCCTTTTAACCGAGTAAGAATTAACTTACTCAATACCGATGATGAATGTCCGTCCACGAACAACGTCCTAAATGAAATATCGGTCGCTCGAACAACCTTGAACAACATTAATTACCAACAATCGATCAATACACGAATCAAAGATGATCCTAACCGACCCAAACGTCGATACAACAATATTCAAACCCGAATATATCGAAACCAACTCCAAGATGAGTATTTCAAACCATCAAAACACTTTCAATGATATCAATAATCCATTAGGAATCCATAACTCATGATTACAACAACTTCAATCAGAAAATCCCCAATTAACCGAAGTCAACCCCAAGGGTTCTTGAAATGATTCCGAAAATAACCGTTTAAAATCGTAGGAATATGTTTATACAAGTTAGATAATCCATAACTAACATATTCCAATGATAATCCAAGCTTACACGAAGAAATCGGAAGGAAAACCCCAAAAATCCGAAATTCTAGATCCAAGAGATTAATACCTTGATCCGATGTGATGAAGATGATGAAATGATGATCAATCCGAAAGATGAGCTTGAAGATGATGATTGATGACTACACCTCGAAGAATCCTCTCTGATTCGCTCCAAAACGTCCAAAACCAACGAAAGAATGAAATGGGATGAAAAATGACGAACTCGACTAAAGCTGTCAATTTATACTCATTCCGGGTTAGCGTCGCTAGCTCCTTGTGCATAGCGTGCGCTAACGAGCAATTTGGGTAGTCCGGTACTTGTCCGAACACGGTAGCGCGCGCTACGTACCTATTTGTAGCGTGCGCTACGGACATACTACTAGCGTGCGCTAATATCCATTGTTAGCGTGCGCTAGCGAAATATTCGACGCCCGATCGGAGTCCAGAAAACCGTCGCCCTCGGATCGACCTCGATAGCGTGCGCTACAACCATTGCTTAGCGTGCGCTAAAATATCGATTGCGTACGCTACCATCAACACATAACGACGCTATGAATGAATTGATGCGATCCGGTAGCCTGGACTCAACCGATCCGCCTAGCGCGCGCTACTCCACACATATAGCGTGCGCTACTACAACCCGTTAGCGCGCGCTTACCACTCGTAGCGTGCGCTACAAATATTCTCACTGCAGTCCGGTACCTTACGGCTGCAGCCAAGGTAGCCTTAGCGTGCGCTAAAGCCGAGCGGTAGCGTGCGCTACCTATACCCAATTAGCGTACGCTAAAAGGAGTATGTAGCGTGCGCTACTCCTCAAGCTCAGCTTGCAACGAAAATGACAATGATGATAAACACGGCACGAAACTCCAATGAGACTAGTGATGAATGACGATTGATACACGATACGATAGCTCTGAATGATGAATACCATGACTGAATATGAGTGACAACTGATCAATGATGAGTGAAATTACTGAGTATCAATTACTAAATGATAATTACTGAGTGATAAATACTGAATGATAATTACTGAGTGATAAATACTGAATGATAATTACTGAGTGATAAATACTGAATGATAATTACTGGGTATTACAGTGCGCTATCGGCCAGTATCGGCCGAGCACACTCGGCCATGGCCCGCACGACCCGGCACCACCGACCAATTCTGCCGACCGTGACTCGACCGCCCGACTCCCGCTAGCGTGCGCTACGGCCGGAAGCCTGCGCGCGCTAGCCGACCTGTCCAGTAGCCACTGGACTGACAACTCATCCCGGTAGCGTACGCTAGTCGGCCGGCAGCGTGCGCTACCCCTGCCGGTTAGCGCGCGCTACGACCGACAGTAGCGTGCGCTACCCGCCAATCCTGACCGAGTCCAGAACCTCAGAATACCTCTGTCCAGGCCCGATAGCGTACGCTGGCTGACTCGACAGCGTGCGCTACACTGCTAAGCGCTAGCGTCCGGCCGTGGCGTGCGCTACGCCGGTTCTGCCGTGCTTGCTCGGCGATGTCCAAGACTCGTCCGGCGATCCCGCACCCGTCGGCCGGTACTTTCGGCCGCCACGAACCGTCGCCTCGATTTCCGAAGCGTCACGGAACGGACACGACGAAAAGATCGCGGACGACGTAAACGGCTCGAGTTGAAAACGTTATGCAATAATTAATCATACGCGACCTAGAAAAGGGTCAAGGCGACAAATCTGAGATATGGATACCCGTAATTTTCAAGAAATTACAAAATGGCCCAAAACGCCCGGAAATCACGATACGTGATCGAATAACCAAACTGAAGTTCACAACACGTCTAACAAAGTTAAACGGACTTGCGGGAAACTCGAAACAGCAGTTTCGGACGAGATTCGCAAGAATCGAACTCAAGTGCGGAAAAGTCGCTAAAAACCACAGAACTCAACAAAACAACACCGAAACGAACTCGGATGACAAAAAGTGTAGAATTAATCATTCTCAGAATGACGAAACGGTCATGAGCGAGCCGTCAAAACGGACTCCGGCCGAAAAAAGAAATTTACCAAAAATCGAAAATTGCGGATATTACATTCTACCCTCCTTAAAAGAAGTTTCGTCCCGAAACTTAGAATAAGTAGGGAGAAGCAATATCCCTTGCCAGGAAACTCGACGAGATACACAAAACCGAAGACTCGCGCCCGTCGGCGTAACGCTGCAAGGAACGCAAAGAGACATACGGCGAGAAAATACACTCTAGGGCGACTAACACAACGTCACCGGTAGAGACATAATAAAATCAACGAGTGACAAGCGTCATTAAATGGATAATACAATCAAGTCAATTATCCGAACAATCACAAAACACAACGAACGAAAATCAATATGATTGACCAACCCAACAGTTCATCAATCAAAATGCGAGCCAAACGCTGAACAATCACGAAACGAGAACAAAAACCGAACAAACAAACGATTGAGACAACAAAAATCGAACAATCATGTCCGAAACACGTAGGATAATAAAATTCAAACAACAACTCCCAGGATGACCTGGTGAGAGCGACAAGACGTGCATTCCCACAATATCCGGGAAAGGGAATAGCGATTGAAAAGCCACAACGACAAATGAGTTATTAGAAACAATACCACCTCGTTCGATCAACAAAAGCAAGGGATAGGAAAGTTGAAATGTTAACGAGCATAAACGAGTTGATAGAGCTAAAAATACGAAGTTCAAAATCCGATCCACTTTGAATAAAAGAACTATTAGAACCAAAGATGTTACTTAGAACAAGATTCACAATAGTCGAACCGAATTCGGAAAAGTCACAGCGATAACCAGATCGACTCAAAACCAGATTACAGCTCGTTCGAATGATGAAACCAAGGTATAGATCAAGTTCAGAAGGTATCAATGAACACGAGCGAATCGATAGACTGGAGAAAGAGAAGATATAGAAGTCAAAATAGTACGGGTATTACTTTTGACCTCGCCCCCGAATCTCACAACAACGGAACCAAGGTAACAATATAACAAGCAATCGACACAACGCGGAACAATCACCGATGCACACAATCATACCAACCCGATCTCTAACAGCTCGCATATATGCGATAAAGCATAAACCGCCACAAGGCGACAACATCCAATACCAATATCACACCCCACACAGAGGTTACCACGACAACTGTGTGGCGAACGACTCAACGCCCGCACCACCAATTCAATCAACAACTCGGGGGGTTAACACCCTAACGAGAGTATGAACATCACACATATATTCCCGGACCACAAATAGGAATGATAGGTTTTGAAAACGAAAACCACCTTTTGAAAATAACTTGCAAGCACCAGTTGATCTTGAGTATTAAATATCAAAAGTAGTACAAACATCGTCATCGAGACAAAAAAAAAATCATCTTGCGTTTGAAAAAAAATGAAGACACCTTTCGTTAAATTAAAACTTTTCAGTTATATTCGACCTTCGGGTCTAAGCGAATACGTTTCTAAATCATTAGAAATATTTCAAAATATTTTGATCCTCAAAGTAGAATAATTTTGAAACATAGCGTGACACTAGTAGGCATCTTGAGAGCACTGTGAGAAAATAATTTATTTTAAAAGTACGTCTCGAGGTTTATTTTCTAAGATACTCAAGGTTTTTCAGTACTGATAGGCGAAATGCCCAAAATTCGCACGTATCAACCTTTACTCAAACACATCATATCACACGCATCAAATCGCTCAAAATCACGACAGTGATATACAATCCTCAGGATATGTTTAACAACATCGTTAAAACAACAATCGGTTTATCAAAACTGGATGGAAAACGATATCAAGAACAAAACTCCAAAAAGTCAACTCTAGGGATTCAAGAAAATACCTAGATTCGGCGAAGAACAATGGATTAGATGATGTTAAAAATCATCTAGGATACTCCAAAACACCTTTGGGTGGTAAGAAAAATCAGCCCAGATGCGAAACCGAGTCGCTACGTCTCAAACTCATGGAGGAAGGAGAAGAAATGAAGAAAAATGCAACTTCTAGACTGGTGTCCAGTATTTATACTGGACACAATTAGCGTGCGCTAATCATTAAGGTTAGCGTGCGCTATCACGGCACCAAACAAAACTCCTGACCAAAAATACACTGTTAGCGTGCGCTAACCCCAAGTGTTAGCGTGCGCTAACGGGAACTTCAGGCCCAGTCCAGTAGCTCCTGGACTGCCCTGAACTACCAGGTAGCGTGCGCTATCCTCCCCTTAGCGTGCTACCAACGCACTCTTGCGCGCGCTAGCTGCAAAGCGTAGCGTGCGCTAACGACCCACGGAGACAACAACAAAACACATCAGAAAAATTACATGCCGTAAACCTTTCTCACAAGGATTTACCAGGCTAAGCACAATTTCCCATGTCATTCCGAAAATGCTAAAAAGACCAATGATCTCAAACGACGCGTCGCGATGCGACTAAGTCAGACAAAATCCGACGAGACAAAACTCAACAAACACAACTTGACTCGACAGCCTAGGTTTCCCCAGGCTAATCTGATTTTAAAATCGTATACTTTAGTTATTCAAAAATAAAACCGATAAGTTAAAAATCGTTTTCAAGACCCTTTCAAATACGACAAGGGCTTAACAGCGGTGGCATTTTATAAAATGTCCTAAAACACTTTTAAACACGACCTTTAAATACCGACTCAAGGTTTTATTTGAAAATACAAGGCTGGCTCGCCCAAATTCATGTCACTTTCAAAAACCCACAATACGATCAAGTCTAAGAAATTTTCAAGCATGCACGCCGCATGTATTATTATTAATATAAACACATTGATTGTAAATAACAATAATTAGCCAAGTACCAACAATTTCCGAACACACGCATATACGGCATTCAAAAATCACCAGTTCAATAAGCGCAACTCGGGAATACTAATTCCAAGCATATGTCAAACTATCTCTTCAAGTTTGACAGCGTAACCAAAGATCACCGATTTGGACGTATGTCGAAACCAGCTATGTGAGTTTCTCAACAAACTCTGCCATCAATACCTATACCGGAACATATCAATGTTCAAAACTTCTACATCATACTGCACCCTTCGGTGTCCAACCCATCAGTACATTCGGCTCAACATACATTTAGTATATCGCAATTACCAAACACAGATTCCACCATACAACAAAAGACTAGAGAGTCAAGCCCTCTCACAATATACCACAGAGCAAAATTTGGACCTTTCGATCACCAACGATCCCACCAATGCTAGGAAGTTTAGCGATGGAAGGCTCGCAAAACAACAAACGGTCAAGCCCAGAACGGCGCACATACTCCAGAGAGATAAAGGGCTGCGCAATACTAGAATCAAAAGTGCACGAACCGGATGGATCGAAAAACAACTCGACAATAAGTACGAGAGAGGCAATCACAGTTCAAGAAGTGGAATTTCAATACGAGAAAACAAGAGAATCGAGTAAGGAAAACTTACGAGCACTGGATGTACTGAGATGCCGGCAGCGGTGTGACAATGTGCAAAACAAAACACAACTAGACCCAAATAACCAACAAGCCTAGGTATCCATAAACCTAGAGCTCTGATACCATTTTCTGTAACACCCCCAAGATATTCGAGGTGTATTACAGCGACGTGGACCCCTACCTGGGATCCACCAGGCTAACACAAGAAAACACCTCTCGACTAACCGTCTCGGTTAGCAAGGAAACAATTGTTAACAACAAGAACATAAAACAACACGTCCGGTACAACCGGCATAATAAACATCAACCGACAAATACAAGAACTCCAACAAAGACCAATCACAATCGAGAGGAAAAGCCTAAGTACTCGCGAGTACAATCTATAAGTTTACAATTTGGAAAAATATCCACATCAAAAGAGACAGAGGAAATAACAAGACTCAATTGCACATGTCAACAACCTTGGCCAACATCCTCGTACCATCCCAGCGCACTGCTCTGGTGAACATAACACGAAATCCATAACAAGAATTTCCCGACAACGGGTCCCCAAAGGGTTAGCAATTACGCTAGTACAAGTATTCAAGGCAAACCAATCGCTTACACATTTCATAGTACATGCACCAATATCAATTGAAAGTCAAAACTGGACATGTATTTTCCGGAAAATAAACAGTCAAACAATTAGCCTTGAGAACAGGGCGGCGATACATTCTCACTCGGGGCCTCACGGGGACCCTAACGAGTTGGCTACAATTACGTAAAAACAAAACCACGCACACGCTATGCCGTGAGAACAGGCGGCAAGATACATTCTCACTCGGGGCCTTGCAAGGACCCTAACGAGTTGGCTAGCGATGCGAAACTCGTGAAATCCAGCGGCAGATAGATTTCCCTCCTTGACCCCGTCGGCCAACACAAGGTGAGTAATTTACAAACAATATACATTACCATTTCACGTTAAGCATAAAGGTTCCCAAAAATACTTGCCTTGAATTATTGACGCAACGAACGGAAAGGAAAGTCGCCGACGAACGCTAAGAACCAATGAAACCGAACCTAACGATTCGAAGAATACAATCACAACCATTTCTAAATGAATATGGAATTGGAATACACCCGAAAACCCGCCTACGATTCATGTATATTCGTATATAAACAACAACGAGGGCGGACCACAACCAAACCCTCTCGATTCCGTAAAAATCACGAAATATACCATGAATCCGTAGGGAATCTAAGAATACCAACAAGATTAATCATATTCATCATGAATTAATCGACAAAACGGAACGAATCGGACAAAAACGCGAAAATCCCCAAATCTACCCAAAAATAGGGTTCTAAAGATCTAACCTTGATTCGCTGGATCGAAGGATGTTATAGGATGATTGATCAACGACATAACCTCAAGAACTTCATGGATTTGTTGTTCAACAACATGGTTTCGTCTCCTCCGAAACCCCAGCCGCGGACCGAAGAGAAAGGAAATGAAAAATGACGGAGAAAGTCGTTGGTCTGTCACTTATATACTGGGCCGGAACTAGCGTGCGCTAGCCTTCCCGGCCTAGCGTGCGCTATCGGCCAGTATCGGCCGAGCACACTCGGCCATGGCCCGCACGACCCGGCACCACCGACCAATTGCGGCCGTGACTCGGCCGTCGACTCGCTAGCGTGCGCTACGGCGGAAGCTGCGCGCTGGCCGACTTGTCCAAGAGCCACTGGATCGACAACTCATCCGTGAGCGTACGCTAGTCGGCGGCGTGCGCTACCTGCCGGTTAGCGCGCGCTGACCGACGATGGCGTGCGCTACCGCCAATCTGCCGAGTCCGTAACCTCGGAATACCTCTGTCCGGGCCCGATAGCGTCTGTTGGTGACTCTCGGCGTGCGCTACATCTGCCGAGCTAGCGCGCGCGGCTCGGCCGTGGCGTGCGCTACGCCGATTCTGCCGTGCTGCTCGGCGGTGTCAAGACTCGTCCGGCCATCCCGCACCCGTCCGGCCAGCTGCTCAGCCGCCACGACCCGACGCCTCGATTTCCGAAAACGCCCGGAACGGACACGACGAAAAGTTCGCGGACGACGTCAACGACTCGAGATGAAAACGTAATGCAATAATTAATCATACGCGACCAAGAAAAGGGTCAAGACGACAAATACAGATATGGATACCCGTAATTTTCAAGAAATTACAAAATGGCCCAAAACGCCCGGAAATCACGATACGTGATCGAATAACCAAACTGAAGTTCACAACACGTCTAACAAAGTTAAACGGACTTGCGGGAAACTCGAAACAGCAGTTTCGGACGAGATTCGCAAGAATCGAACTCAAGTGCGGAAAAGTCGCTAAAAACCACAGAACTCAACAAAACAACACCGAAACGAACTCGGATGACAAAAAGTGTAGAATTAATAATTCTCAGAATGACGAAACGGTCATGAGCGAGCCGTCAAAACGGACTCCGGCCGAAAAAAGAAATTTACCAAAAATCGAAAATTGCGGATATTACAGAAGCGAAACCAGAAAGCACTTTGAAAACACTTCCAAATCTCGGGAGTTTTGAAAACATTTGCGATTGAAAAGTTCTTAATTCCTCGAAAGCCACTTAGGGTCACAGCCCCAAAATTCATTTTCCAAAATACAATCAAGTTAACAAAACACGGGGTCCACGACCCAAACATTCCGGTCACAAAACACAGGGTCCACGACCCGATCATCAACTTCAATTCACATCCAAAGACACATTATACATAATACATTATTCTTATGCCATTTTAGCCAAACACCAAGACTCGATATATAATCTCTCTTGACCCAGAGCACCAGGCATTGTCATACTCTGGACATATCACAATTAATCATCAGTACAAACACTCTGGCAATTCTCGCGACCCGGTCCGGCCCTCAAACCACCAAGCCCTTGTGTGCCCCGTCGAGCAATCCCCAGGTGAGAATGCCCACTCGAAGTAACCCTCGCGACCCGTTCCAGCCGCTAAGCGACCAGGTCCCCGTGTGACCCCATTGAGTCAATCCCCGAGTGAGAGTACCCGAGAACAACCTTACAACTCTCATCAATTCACATTTCTAAAACCACAATCCTCAAGAGTCAATCACAATATATATAGTCGAGGTATTTTGCTAGAATGGCCAAATATCCAACACATACTCACGACCCAGAATTAATACTATCCACAAGGAAGCACACTTATCTCAACAACACCAAACGACACAACCAATATCACACAACTCACATATCCACCGATAACCACATGACTCCACGCATAATTCTTAACAAAAGGATTGAACCATAAATTACCGACGACATGTTCACACATAATGACATCACCCGAAAGTAAGGAGATCCTATACTAAACACTAACACACATAGTCAAATAAGCACATTAAGTCCCGAACACAAGAGTCGTCCTTTAAGAAAACCATGATTGTAAATATACCGATTCTTTTGAGAAAAGGTTGTAAACATTCATTTAGCACATATCGTTAATTTTCAACCATTATATTCATAAAACACGTAATATATAGGCAAGACACTTTCCTCGATAGTCGATATCGGATACTCCGACGAACATGGCTCAATCGGGAAACCTCGAACGCCCACAACTGTCCGGCAGAAACGACGGTAACACAACCGATCAAAACGGCGAAAGGAAGGGTTCCGACTCGAGTTCTTTGCAAGGAACCTGACCCTAACATCATACCATAGATAAATTGACGATCGTACGAGGAAGAATAATCGTAGAATGCCCGAATCCACTTTGTGACATTTTATCGAACACCTTCAAGGCGTCGATTAGAAACTCAATAAAATGACGAATCCTCGGAAATCCAACCGTGGAAAGACAAGGGATTTGATATAATACAACTTAATAATCATCAATCCATCACTATTCTAAGTTATAACGAATTAAACGGACGAAATCAAACAGAATCCCCAATTTTCCCAAAACTAGGATTTTAGAAAAACTAACCTTGATTCGCTGGATTGAAGAATGTTATGTGATGATAGATTGATGATATAGGCTCAGGAACTTCATGGATTAATTGTCTAACATCATGGCTTCAAGTTCCCCAAGGATCCAGCCACGGAAGAGAGAAAGAGGAATGGGAAAAATGAATGAAATTGGACTGCTCGGCCATATTTATACTGGTGCAGCCTAGCGTGCGCTAGGCTGCCGAGCTAGCGTGCGCTAACGGGAGGTCATGGTCGAGAATGTTCGGCCGGGGCCCGCGTTGACCTATCCTGCTGTCCAGAACCTTCCTGGACTAATCTGCTCGGCCAGGTAGCGCGCGCAGCCTTCCGGCCGTAGCGTGCGCTACGCCTGCCAATTAGCGCGCGCCGTGTCAGACAGTGGCATGCGCTACCTGCTGTCCACCCGAAGTCCAGAACCTCTCTGCCCCTGCTGCCTCGGCCGACTAGCGTGCACAGCCTTCCGGCCGTAGCGTGCGTAGCCTTCCGGCCATAGCGTGCGCTGCCTTCTGGCAGTAGCGTGCGCTATGACGGTTCCTGCCGCACCCGTTCGGCCAGTGCCCGCACCCGTTCGGCCAGTGCCTACACACGTCCTACCAGTGCCAAAGCCGCCATGACTCGACGACTTGATTTTCTGAAATCGCACGGAATGAACACGACAAAATGCTCGGGGACAACATCATCGATCCGAAATGAAAACAACAGATAATAAATCATCACATATGGTCATAAACACCAAAATCAGTTGTCGAGAAAATAATACCGGCACTCGACAACCGGAAATATCCAAAAAAATCCAAAATAACCGGAACAAAAATCGCAGGTATTACATTTTATCCCCCTAAAAATAAGTTTCATCTCGAAACTTAAAACAAAAGAAAGGCGACTCTCGACAACACACCAGGGCTCCATGCAGTATAAAACTACTAAGATCAAATTCAGTACACAAGAATGCTTACGAAAAGCAACGAGCATGAATCACTGCGGTTGATAAAACCGAGTAGTACAAAAATCAAATCGCGATTCCAACGCTGAAAGGTATGAAATTCCAGTAACTCAAAGATTTAGAAGATCAAATACGAAGACGATTTCCCAACACTTATGGAAATTACGACCATATGTTCAATAATCACGATTATGAGATCCAACAATAATGATTGGACAATGACCAATAAATAGTAATGATCGAACAACAATGATCAACTCTGAAGTTCACACCTCAAATCAAGACATCAATAAACTTGTAGGAGCCACGAGGTGTTAGTTCCGAACACGCTTCACAAGAAATCGATCCGAACTTGGAAAGATCACAACGATATACACATCAATTTGGAAAAATATGCGAATTTTCTCTAATGACAAGGGTGAGAACAACACAAGATCAGAAGCATCAACGAACACAATCGAGTCGATACAGTCGAACGAAATGGAAGAGAAAAAAATATAGGTATTACATCATATCACCTTTAAAAGAGGTTTCGTCCCCGAAACCTAAACAACGAGAACGAAGTGCTGGAATAGTAACCTTCCCGGCCATATCCTCTTGGTCCCGCATCTGATTTCCATGACCAACTGTACCGTGGTCACGACCGCGTCCTCTGTCCCCCGGCACACTAAGCGGATTCTCACTCAATACGATGGCACAATTTCACAAAACCACATACTAAAGTGCCAACTTAGCACGACATACCACATAAGTTAACTAATAACAACTCGATAAGAAAATTCGACGGGGTATCCTTTGGAAAATCTTTGAATTTGGATGATATTGAAAATAAAACTTTGAAAGTATTTTTGGTACCTCGGGCTGTTTTATCAAAACCTGTAAACAAAAGACTTTAACCGTCCCATTTTAAAATTATTTGCAAAACAATAATTTCTTGTAACCGGCATCATCAAAATTACCATGCCACTACGCATCATCGTCACCGTTGATAACAAACAAGGTAAACACGCAAGATCATCAAATCATTCGTACATACACTAACATTTCCAAATCCGAGTTTGAAATTTAACTCAAGTAAGATTTTTGATCTTTCACTGTATATTTTTAAAAAAAAATCGTATTGGTTTTTGAAAAAAAAAATTGGTGTGAAAGATTTTTGAAAATCATGTACTCGAATTATTTGAAAATACAATAGTACGTTAAAAATCATTTCCGAAAATTCTCCGAACACTACACAAAAATCAACGACGGTAACATTTTACAAAATGTTCAAGGTACTTTAAAACAAGTCTTTCAATACCGTCGAGGTTTTATCTGAGAATCCTTGGCCGGCTCGCAAATTTCAAACAATTTCCAAAGTTCATATGAAGCCGCCGTTTTAATCGCAACGTCAAATTAGTTTCAAAAATTGATTTTCCACAACTTGCACAAACGTATGAAGGTTTTAGAAAAGCGTTTTCGAACACATGCACAGCAGACAAAATTTATCAATTTACTGAACAGAACCAATTATCATTTAGCACAACGAAAAGTCATAACACACATTCATACAAAACAGTTGTCATCACTAGACAACACATATAGAATACAGTCACAGATGACTGACTGCGGAAAGTTAAACCTATCGGCTAAAAATGCGGTTCCAAATCCTCTGCCCAGGCTGATTAACGCGCGTTACGACAACATTAACGTGCACTACTCATGCCACATTAGCGCGCACTAGCCTTGTACTTAGCGTGCGCTAACTGCTCTAATTCAGCAACATGATTGCGAATATATATATGACATTACTAGAACCGAAAGTCACAAATGAACAACGGCAACATACGAACCTAAATGCCATCGATTCACATACTTACAACACCTCGAGAGAAACCATCAAAAGACAACTTTCATCCAAAATCGAAATCTCATCTCTTAATAAAGAGAACTATCTTAACTCATATCGAACGACTTAGCATTCACATCACTGTTTTAATCTAAAACTCGCAACACTGCCCAAACAACAAGAACATAATCATGTACTTCTTGACTAACAACCATGAAATCAAAAGGTTGAAAGCGAGAGTCACGTCTTGAGTACAATTTGTAGACCTCATTTGAGTTCAAAAATCGTGTTTTGAAAACTTATAATACAAGATGAAAATAAAATATCGGTAGTTTGAATTCTCAAAAAAAAATCAGCCTTCAGGTCATTATACAAAAATCAAACTTTTTCCTCCCTTTAGAGGATGTTTTAAAACAAAATTTACGTGACTCCCCAAAAATATGTAAAGCTTTAAAATATCACATTGATGAATTTTTCTTTGCGTAACCACACCAAGGCCATTACTCTTGTAAAAACGACTTATACCAGGATGTGTGTATATATACATATACGCTGGCACCACTTTCATTCTAGCACCATACGAGGATCAAATAAGCATAGGCCGCATAATCACAAATCACCTTTAAACTCCACGTCATAACACAAAATCATACAAGCTCGTACAACACAAGGCACAATATAGTAGGGAGACTTACATCCATAGGTCGCACGAAGATGATGGCTGCACCTCGATACTAATCACAGACGATGCGTCGCAACACGACTTAGACAGGCACAATCTGACAGGACAAGACACGACAATACCCGACTGGACCTGACATCTTAGGTTTCCGCAACCTAAGCTCCGATACCATAAATGTAACACCCCCAAAATCAAACCGGGAATATTACACGCCGCAGACCCTCTCCGTGAGGATCCACCAGGCTAGACATCGAAACCACACAATAAATTACATACCGACATGATGAAATACCAAATCCATAGAACAACTTGGTCTTTCGTCACAACATACAAGTCAAAAATACACATTTCTATCTCGACTCATACCCATGCAAGGGTAAAATACTCTCACAAACAAAAAGTACGACAGCGGAAAAGACCATACACGTACTCCGACTGACTGCATCCAAATATGGCCTTCGTGTGATTAGTATCATTCGCCTTCCATCATCCTTCGCGTCTATCCTGTGTTTTGCTCCCCAACCTGCATGTACCTGGATGCAAAACAAACATCTACCCCCCGAATACTCGGGGGTTAGCAAAACTCCATTGTTTTGATAGTACAAGTATAAAGTGAAAATACGAGCCATACACAACACATTCCGAGAATACAACGAAAGACTTCCCGAGATATTTTGTTTAATTAAAAATAGTTAAAGTCATGAAAATAGAAGCGAAACCATAAAACACTTTGAAAACACTTCCAAATCTCGAGAGTTTTGAAAACATTTGCGATTGAAAAGTTCTTAATTCCTCGAAAGCCACTTAGGGTCACAGCCCCAAAGTTCATTTTCGAAAATGCAATCACGTTAACAAAACACGGGGTCCACGACCCAAACATTCCGGTCATAAAACACAGGGTCCACGACCCGATCATCAACTTCAATTCACGTCCAAAGACACATTATACATAATACATTATTCTTATGCCATTTTAGCCAAACACCAAGACTCGATATATAATGTCTCTTGACCCAGAGCACCAAGCATTGTGATACTCTGGACATATCACAATTAATCATCAGCACAAACACTCTGGTAATTCTCACGACCCGGTCCGGCCCTCAAGCCACCAAGTCCCTGTGTGCCCCGTCGAGCAATCCCCAGGTGAGAATGCCCACTCGAAGTAACCCTCGCGACCCGGTCCAGCCGCTAAGCCACCAGGTCCCCGTGTGACCCCGTTGAGTCAATCCCCGAGTGAGAGTACCCGAGAACAACCTTACAACTCTCATCAATTCACATTTCTAAAACCACAATCCGCAAGAGTCAATCACGATATATATAGTCGAGGTATTTTGCTAGAATGGCCAAATATCCAACACATACTCACGACCCAGAATTAATACTATCCACAAGGAAGCACACTTATCTCAACAACACCGAACGACACAACCAATATCACACAACTCACATATCTACCGATAACCACATGACTCCACGCACAATTCTTAATAAAAGGATTGAACCATAAATTACCGGCGACATGTTCACACATAATGACATCACCCGAAAGTAAGGAGATCCTATACTCAACACTAACATACATAGTCAAATAAGCACATTAAGTCCCGAACACAAGATTCGTCCTTTAAGAAAAGCATGATTGTAAATATACCGATTCTTTTGAGAAAAGGTTGTAAACATTCATTTAGCACATATCGTCAATTTTCAACCATTATATTCACAAAACACGTAATGTATGGGCAAGATACTTGCCTCGATAGTCGATACTGGACACTCCGACGAACATGGCTCAACTGGGAAACCTCGAACGCCCACAACTCTCCGGCAGAAATGACGGTAACACAACTGATCGGAAAACGGCGAATGGAAGGGTTCCGACTCGAGTTCTTCACCACGAACCTGACCCTAACATCATACCATGAATAAATTGACGATCGTACGAAGAAGAATAATCGTAGAATGCCCCAATCCCCTTTGTGACATTTTATCGAACACCTTCAAGGCGTCGATTAGAAACTCAATAAAACGACGAATCCTAGGCAATCAACCGTGGAAAAATAAGGGATTCGATATAATAAAACTTAATAATCATAAATCCATCACAATTCTAAGTTATAACGAATTAAACGGATGAAATAAAACAAAATCCCCAATTTTCCCAAAACTAGGATTTTAGAAAAACTAACCTTGATTCGCTGGATTGAAGGATGTTATGTGATGATCAATCGATGATATAGGTTCAGGAACTTCATGGATTAATTGTCTAACATCATGCCTTCAAGTTCCCCAAGGATCCAGCCGCGGAAGATAGAAAGAGGAATGGGAAAAATGAATGAAACTGGACTGCTCGGCCATATTTATACTGGTGCAGCCTAGCGTGCGCTAGGCTGCCGAGCTAGCATGCGCTAATGGGCGGTCATGGTCGAGAATGTTCGGCCGGGGCCCGCATTGACCTATCCTGCCGACCTGTCCTGCTGTCCAGAACCTTCCTGGACTAATTTGCTCGGCCAGGTAGCGCGCAAAGCCTTCCGGCCGTAGCGTGCGCTACGCCTGCCGATTAGCGCGCGCCGTGTCCGACAGTAGCGTGCGCTACCTGCTGTCCGCCCGAAGTCCAGAACCTCTCTGCCCCTGCTGCCTCAGCCGACTAGCGTGCGCAGCCTTCCGGCAGTAGCATGCGCTATGCCGGTTCCTGCCGCACCCGTCCGGCCAGTGCCCTTACCCGTTCGGCCAGTGCCCGCACACGTCCGGCCAGTGCCCATCCGTCATGACTCGACGACTTCATTTTCCGAAATCGCACGGAACGAACATGACAAAACTCTCGGGAACAACATCATCGATCCGAAATGAAAACAACAGATAACAAATCCTCACATACGGTCATAAACACCAAAATTAGTTGTCGAGAAAATAATACCAGCACTCGACAATCGGAAATATCCGAAAAAATCCAAAATAACCGGAACAAAAATTATGGGTATTACATAAAATGCCGAATGTCTCTACTTCACATGCGTCGGATATTGATCGGAAAAATAGTATGTCAATTCGTTCTCGAAGAACACGGCTAGGAATCGACAAAGTATTTTCTTCTCTTCTCTTCTCCCTTTTCTTTCTCTCAAAGATGAACAAGAAATGAAAATTTCTCTCCCTTTCAAAATGATGAACTCACGGCTGAATGGATAATAATAAGTGTGTGTGTTTGTTATTCAAAGTCTTCCATAATGTTAAGACACACACACACACACACACACACACACACACATATACATATATATATATATATATAATACAAAGTGAGATCAAATGATGAGATTTCAAATTCATCCATTTGTCCTCACCTTTATATTATATATATATAACACACCCCACACACCACATTATCACCTTCCAAGCATGAGAGGGTCGGCCCACTTGAGTTTGGTGGGAAAACGAGCCGAGCCACTCGGTTCGTGTATCGGATGTTCGCGTGTCTAGTCCGTTAAATACACTTCGTTTGATCCCAAATGTATTTATACTTAATTAATTAATCCAATTAATTAATTTTATCAGATACAAAATTATAATAATATACTTCCAAGAAATAATTATTTATAAATTAAATTAATCACCTGGTAATTAATTTCAATTCACTAGACCGCTTGATTATAAAAATAAATCAAATTAGATATCTAATATCCAATATTAATGAAGAGACAGTAAATACATATTTATCCATCAAATATCCTTGTGCGCGATTCCATAGATCCGTCTTAGTCGGAAATGGGAGGAACAAGGAGTATGGGTAACACTTAGCCAGTCTAGTGCTTCGTACCGTAACCCAACTAAGAACGAATGATCGGATCATTCAAAACCATTATGTCGTGAATGCCATATACGTATAAACTCTTCAATCATATGTCCCGGTCAAGTATTATGGTCACGGTAAAGTCAAACCCTACTGTAACTTGACTCTATGCTTTTTGTTAATGCAAGCCGAGATCACCGAGCTCTTGTGTATCAAATACAACGAGCTATAATTGCTTTGGCCAAAGACCTATGATTTCATTTGCCATTAACCGCATAGGACATTTACCTGCTCACTAACAGGAGAAAGAATCCTATCTTGGCATTCAGTAGAGACTGCTACTTGCCCACTAAGTTGCATTTCGAGGTTGACCCCACCAACTGGCGATTGGATCGAACTACTCTAATGACTAACTTAATGTCACAAGCACATCTCCTACTGAAACCTCAAGACAAAGGTCCACGTATACCTATCACAATCTTTCGATTCAGTCATTGACAATCCCAGAGTGATTTCCATGTGATCGAATTGAGGTGAGTCATGTTTGAGTATTATAATCCCATTAGCATACCTATAACGTGTGCTCCCACTAACCCTTAGTGAAGACAGGCACTCTACATGTCAAAGTACACATTATACAAGTCTTGTCTAAACTTAATGCCCAGTTAAGTGTTATCGACTTGCGAACCAGTTAAGCATTCGAGCCCTAAACACTTCCAGTACCTATCTCCTTATCTCCATAAGGTGTGGAATGTTTGCTCTCAAATGCAAGGACTATTATTTTATATACCAAATCACAATGCCTGTGATATACAATAATATAGATATAATAACTGCCGTATTAAATATTTATAATTACAATACAAATGCTCTCACTCTCTCATCCTCCGAGTGGAATTAGAGGGCATATTAATCTCCCGCTTGCACTCAATGCCACAAACTATGATATCTAATATCCATACTCTCTAGATGTCTCTCTAAGACCTTCTGAGATAGTGGCTTGGTAAGCGGATCAGCAACGTTATTTGCCGTGTCTACTCTCTGCAGTATAACATTCCCTCCCTGAACCATTTCTCTAATAAAATGATATTTTCTCGCAATATGTTTGGTATTGTGGTGAGCCCTAGGCTCCTTAGCCTGTGCAATAGCTCCGTCGTTTTCACAAAATAGCGTCATGGGCTTCTCCACATTAGGAACCACTTGAAGTTCCTCAGTAAACTTCTTAATCGAAAAAGCTTCTTTAGCAGCCTCCGTTGCTGCCTGATATTCATCTTGACATGTAGAGATAGCCGTCGAACTTTGCTTGGCACTTCTCCAAGAAACTGCCCCACCATTCAGAGTAAAGATATACCCTGATGTGGACATCTGAGCATCCATGTCCCCTAAAAAATCTGAGTCTATATAACCCATCACTCTAAATTCTCCACTGCCGTATGTAAAAACCAAGTCTTTAGTCCTCCTTAGGTACTTAAGAATGTTCTTCACAACAGTCCAATGTTTCTGCCCTGGATTTGACTGAAACTGACTTACTACACTCACAGCATAGGCAATGTCTGGTCTAGTGCAAATCATAGCGTACATGAGGCTACCTACTGCCGAAGACTAGGGTACATTGCTCATTTCCTTTCTGTCTTCCTCACATTGAGGACACATCTCTAAGGAAAGTTTTGCACCATGTTGCATAGGTAAAAACCCTCTTTTAGAATCTTCCATCCTAAATCTCTTCAGGATCTTTTCTATATATAGGGCTTGGAAAAGACCTAACATTCTTTTTGCTCTATCCCGGTATAGGCGAATACCCAGAATATAGATAGCATCTCCCAAGTCTTTCATTGAGAACTCTTTAGAAAGCCAAGCTTTCACATAACTGAGCATTCCTACGTCTTTTCCTATAAATAGAATGTCATCTACATATAATATTAAGAACACAATTTTGCTCCCACTAACCTTCTTGTAAATACAGGGCTCCTATTTGTTTTGCACAAAATCAAACTCTTTGACTGTCTCGTTAAAACGAATATTCCAACTCTGTGAAGCTTGCTTCAGTCCATATATGGCACGTTGAAGTTTGCATACATTATGAATATTGGTTTGAGATATGAATCCCTTAGGCTGTTCCATGTAAATCTCCTCCTCGAGGAATTCATTTAGGAATGCCATTTTCACATCCATTTGGCATATTTCATAATATAAGTGGGCTGCTATGGCAAGCATCATGCGAATAGACTTAATAATAGCTACAAGCGAGAAGGTCTCGAAGTAATCAATTCCTTCTCTTTGGGAATAATCCTTTGCCACAAGTCTGGCCTTATAGGTATCAACCTTACCATCTCCACAAGTCTTTGTTTTATAAATCCATTTGTTTCCAATAGGCACTATGCCTTTAGGACGATTGACTAAAGTCCAGACCTGATTAGCATGCATTGAGTCTATCTCAGCTTCCATAGCTTCTTGACACTTGGCGGAGTCAACATCTACCATCGCTTGATCGTATGTAGAAGGATCATTCTCTTGACTACTTACTGTCATCTCATGGACACCCAGTTCCTATTAATGCAGATAGCCACACCTCTCAGGTAATTGAGAAATTCTACCAGACTTGCGAGGTTGTGTTTGTATTTCAGAAGGTTCGGTTCTAATATATTGCACAGGTGTCTCATTTGGTGTTTCTTTTATTTCTTCCAAAGAAATATTTCTACCTGCCCCACGTTCCTGAATAAACTGATCTTACAGGAAGTGTGCTTGTATAGCAATAAGGATCCTATGATCTTCTTGCATGTAGAATAGATATCCCATGGAATCCCCTGGATATCCTATAAAATGACCTTTCACAGACTTAGCTTCCAATTTCTCTACTTTAGTCTTCTTGACATAAACAAGGCATCCCCAAATCCTATTGTGATTAAGACTTGGTTTCCTACCTCTCCACATCTCATGTGGAGTCTTAGGAACGGATTTGGAAGGACATCTGTTCAAGATATGCATAGCAGTAAGGAGCGCGTAACCCCACAGATAAATCGGTAGATCAGTATAGTTAAGCATGGAGCGAACCATGTCCAACAAGGTTCAGTTCCTTCTTTCTGATACACCATTTAATTATGGAGTAGCTGGAGGAGCGAATTGTGACATTATTCCTAGTTCTTTTAAGAACTCATCAAATTTGGTACTCATATACTCACTGTAACACCCTAAAAAGACGGCCATTACAGTGCTGAGGACCCCACACTGGGACCCACTAGGCGATACCCAAAATACAGATTAATTACGCAATACTTGTGCTACCGAACCACAATACATAGTATTTGTTCTGATTAGGAGTTTACAGTAGTATGGCCAACGGCCTTATTACACACAGGATCCGAAATACGAGTATAATCCATATGGAGATGGAATATACCTTAAATAACAATACATTAGTCCACAATTTAAAATAAAGTGGAAAGATAAAATTACACGGTTCGAACAAAACCGGACAACAAAAGACTTGGGCCCCCCGAACTAGTATCCTTCGAACCCTTCACCGTCACCATGATCTTCCCGTGCCTTGCCTTTTCCTCTACCTAAAATACAACACAAGTATTTCGCCCAACACAGGGTCAGATATACATGATAAATGAATTCTCAAGATATTATACAATTCACATACATTAGATCTCAAGGAAAATAACCCAACTAACGAACATACCCCTCGGGCATATGAACGATTAGTCACAAAACATCAAACACATCCAAATATACATGGACTATGAACGACCAAAATAATACGGCTCAAGATGAACATCACAGTACGCCCGATCCGGAAATGTGTCACTGCACATGTCCACCCCGTATATGGAATCCAGGATATACGTGGACAATGTACCTAATTAGCCTCACGAACTACGTCTCGTGTGCACAGTCCAATACGGAAACATCCACGCATGACTATATATGTGCCTGGCTAAAAATCCTACACAATAACCAATTGGAATGCATATATGATTCCGTATATGTCACGATACAACATGACAATGAATTCAATAAATCACATATCCGATTAAGGAATCAAGAAACTCACCAAAATGAAAATAAGGATCAATGATATCAACGGTTCAAAGTAACGAACATGGGAATGCAATCCTACGATGAAAACGGAACATCATCAAGAATAATATCAAATCACGGGTCACAAATTTATAAGTGTTTCACATACACGAAACGCATAATCATCACAAGAATCCAAACATCATTATAACCAAGCAAGATAACTTGCCTCAATACGGAGAAGAGAAAAGTCCTTCCTTGTCGAACGAACGAACGGTCCCCGACTTAATATCGGTTACTCGAACAATCAATATTGTAAGGGATACAATCCATTCAATAACACATTCTCATAACTATAGATATCTAGTTCAGCGAATCGATATCCTAAATTCAATTCGCATAGTTAAACTATCTTTGTATCATAATTCCATTTCAAGGATTCATACTAACTTCAATTTATACTCATTATCGGTTATCGTTCAAGGTGTTCTCGATTATTCATATGGTTCAAACGGATAAGAATTTATCAAGAACAACCATCAAGGAGAACTTTGCTAAATTAATATGCCAATAGAATTTCTTAAAAACAACATCAATATTTTGAAAGATATAATCTAAACAACTACGTTTCATAAAACATTGATCAAAGTGAAGGTTACTCAGCGATTATCATTATTCGAACGAATTGTAATACCTCCGGTATTCCATGCTTGATTACTTTGTACCGTGTGAATGTTTGGTAATGTGACGTCATTTCTATTTATGTATTCCATTGAGTTCTATATAATTGTACGATGTAAATGAAATGGGGGTGACACGCCTTGACGCCGTGGGACGATCGTCGGTGTGAATATGACGGTGGCTAACATCTTGTTCCCCGATAATTGTTGACGAGTGGAAGGGATGGTCACCCCGAGATGGTTAGAATGTGGTATGAGGCAAAAGAGTTTATGTCTAATGCACGTTAGAGTTCTGTCTAACGCGCACTATAACTCATGCCTAACGTACGCTATATTTCGATTGTTACGTACGTTAGGGTATCTATATTACGTAC
Organism: Orobanche coerulescens; assembly: GCA_033398695.1. Lineage (NCBI taxonomy): Eukaryota > Viridiplantae > Streptophyta > Magnoliopsida > Lamiales > Orobanchaceae > Orobanche > Orobanche coerulescens. The sequence goes on from CM065810.1 coordinate 123,634,913, forward strand.
ATAATGGGTGGGTCGGTCTCCCGACCAGAATCTTTCTTTTGACACGGACAGAGCTACTTTCGGCGGGCTAGAGGACAAACGAGTCAACTATTCGTAACGTACGTTATGTCCCAAATTTAACGTACGTAACACTTGGGCACATTTCAGGCAGTGAGTTCTTTACGTACGTTGTCATTACACTGTTACGTACGTAATACACCTTACGTACGTAACACTCTTATCATTAACGTACGTTACCAAAACCAAGTTTTATAAAATGGCAATTCCCTTCTTCATTTGCACGACCCAAGATTACAAGCTATCACCTTTGGAGAAATTCCTAGCCCTATACCCGGTTCTTAAGCCTCTTATACACTTGAATTAACATTGAGGAGGTGGATTCTTGAGCTCCGGTGAAGATTATCAAAGTCGTTCAAGTCACTTCTTGTTCTCCTCGTAGTTCTTGTGAATCCGCCAACTATCTTCATTATTCTTCTTCCAATAAGGTAAGCCACCAATCCCTGGAGTTATATCTTCGATGTTTTCTTATATATACTTATTAGATTGCGGGTATTGGGTAGATTTTTGCTAAACTTCGTAGACAATCTTGTCGGATGGAATTGTAGTAACCGGAATTATCGTTTCTCATATGTTTCGTTTCGTGCAAATCATATCTATCATACGAAATTTCATTTCAAATCATTGCTAGGAATGTAAAATTTGACGAATCAATTGTGGGAGAATTCGTAGTAATCCGTCACCATATGTTCCATTGTTCGTAGCCACCCTTACCTTGTGATTTTTGACACTTAGCAAACTAAGGAAAACAATTCGATAGTATAATCAATATTGGATATCAAACCACCAAAGTTATTGTGTAATAGAATCCGTCGATTGTAGTATTCGGAATATAGAATTGAATTAGAAAGCATGAGATTCGATTACGCCATAATAATTCATTGACAACCGAAAAATGATAGGATTATCTTCTTGAGTAAATCGATATACCTAATGTTAATTATAGGATTGAACGGGATAATGGTACACAATACTTACAAACTTAGAAACGATACTTATATCGACAATTAAAACTACATTAGGAATCCGATTAGGAAAGGGAGACTAGTTTTATTCATCATAATCCGTACGAGGTGTTAATCGGATATTACGTGGCTAAGTTAAGCTCGAGCGGGCGTGGGGACTCCGTTATCACAAAGCACCTACTATCGGATCACAGGCAAGTGAAATCTTGCTCGAGAATTCTCTAATATTAATGTTATACCGTATGTGCATATGTGCTATTTTGATAAATGCCGACATTTGTCTTTCTCTAAAAATGTTATAAATGGGCCGATGTGTTGGGGATAAAAACTGTATGGTACCCGTGTGGAAATGTGTTAGGGGTGCCTATGTTCCGGGGTATTCCCGTGTGGATACTTCCGTGACCCTTGGTTGCGACCTTGGGGCTTATGTGATAAAGGAGAGAGACAACGTCGGTTGAGTGATGAAATATTCCCTGTGATTACTAGATACTATGATTGTAAAAATGACGTATATCGTTGTTAGTAGCTGTTATTTGGTATGCATTATCTGACCCTGGTTACCTGGTATGATTCGTCGTACCAGGTAAAATTGTTCATCATGTGCAGGACATTCCCGAGGGGTCCGGTCAGACTTGAGCGGTGTTGGAATTATCTCTAGCCGCTGCTTAAATTGGAATAAATTGTTTTCTTTGGAAAAACTTTTGTTGTGTAATAATTGGACTTCAAATTACATTTTTCCTTAAATATTTCGACTCACGTTATGTAAACCTTGAACTTAATGTTTTATCGCGATTTTCTTAAAATGCCTATTTTTCTAACTAGCCTTGTGGGTCCCACGTGGGATTCACGGCACTGTAATACCTCGAGATATTTTAGGGGTGTTACACGAATCATGAATTTGTAAAGTTATTACTATGTTCATCGGTTATGCGTTCACCTAGTTAGATTAACGATATAGTCGAGTTATTCATCACAAGATCATCACGATATCATCATTTAGGTGAATTAAACACCTTTGAACTATAACCTTATGTCGATATGATTCAAGGTTCAACCAAATTAGATGAAAATCTTAAGTTCATTTGGTTTAGAATCTTCATAAACGTGATGGTTTGATTCAATATCATGGTAACAATCGTACAAATCAACCTATCTACAATGAAACTAAAGATCATTATTGTTTTAGTGATGTTAATAGTCCAGCAAGAAGAGTGTGTTTCTACTAAACATGATTACTACCCTTTAAGACATCAAGAACACATCATATCAAACCCTTAATCACCATATTCATCATTAAGTTGTCAAAAGCTTAACTACAAACATGTTTAGCTTGATTAATTCAACATTATGTGGAGTATACTTTATCACTAACATTATAACTATGAGATTATAGGGTGAAATCATATAACATACCTTCAAAAATGAAGAACAATACACCAAAACCATAAGAACACACTCTAAGCTTCAAGAATGACTCCAAACTTCCAATCAACAAGCTCCAAATCTAAATGCAAAGCTCAAACACAAGTTGGAAGAAGGTATAATTCATCTAGAGAGGCAGGGGGATGATTATAGGGGTGAAAAATCGGAGTTTGGACGTGCAAAATGAAAGACACAAGTTGTCTTTTTATAACAGCACAGTTCGTTACGTACGTTATACCCAAGAGGATAACGTACGTTAGCATCTTTACGTTCACTACACCAATAGTGTTACGTACGTAATCTAGTTCCAGAGGATACTAGACTAAAATACGAACATCATTACGTACGTTATAGCTTGGAGCATTATGTACGTAATGTAGGTCAACTAGGCTGCTCCAAAAGATCAGATATTCAAATCACGCCCGAACCCACACGCTGAAAGTTGAGATCGGGTAAGACTACAAGCATTACGTACGTAAAACCCAAAATATAGCTTACGTTATGCTAAAGGGTTAGCGTACGTTAAGCATAGAATTATTAGCTCAAAAATGCACTTATCTATACAACGTTGAGAAATCAATCATAGTGCGAATGATAGTTGTATTCAAGTCTATTATGATATATTCCACCATCAATAAACATTAAACAAATGCAACAAGACTACAACAGTATTGAATTATTCGAATAATACAACAGTAGGTAAGAATTTCCATCGGATATTACATACTCCCCCCTTAAAAGGAGTTTCGTCCTCGAAATTAAGGGGTAAACAATTCGGGATACCTCTCTTGCATGCTGCTCTCCGTCTCCCATGTGGCCTCCTCGACTCCGTGTCGTGACCATTGAACCTTCAGTAAGGGAATCTTCTTGTTCCGCAATTGTTTGATCCTCCTCTCAAGTATTCGTATGGGGCGCTATTCGTACGAATGATCCTCCGTTATATCGATCTCATCGAACTGAAGTATATGACTCGGATCAGCAACATATTTCCTTAACTGGGAAACATGGAACACGTTATGAATCCGGATCAGAACTGGTGGCAACGCCAGGTGATAGGCTAGATCACCTACTCGTTCCAAAACCTCAAACAGCCCGACATATCTCGGACTCAGCTTGCCTCTCTTCCCAAAACAAAAAACACCTCGAATAGGGGACACCTTCATTAGTACATGGTCGCCGACCTCGAACTCAAGTGGTCGTCGACGGTTGTCTGCGTAAGACTTCTGTCGGCTTTGAGCCGTCAACAAACGACTCCTAATCAGAGCGATCTTCTCACGGGATGCTAACAACATATTGGGTTCCATACCCAAAGATTCATACAGATCGTCCCAACACAGAGGGGATCTACAACGACGGCCATACAATGCTTCATAAGGTGCCATCTGAATCGAAGCGTGCCAGCTATTATTATAAGTGAAGGTATTTTGTATTCCCAATCATCCTTCCAATCAAGAACGCACGCCCTCAACATATCCTCTAGAGTCTGGATAGTCCTCTCAGTCTGACCATCAGTCTGCGGATGAAAAACTGTGCTGAAGTTCAATTGCATACCCATCGCACGATGAACTGCTTTCCAGAAATGTGACACAAAACGCCCGTCACGATCTGATACAATACTCTTAGGGGTACTATGTAACCTTACAATCTCTTTGATAAATAGCTGGGCCAATCTCTCGGGTCCCCATGTGTCTTTTATCTCCAAAAAGTGGGCTGATTTGGTCAGGCAGTCTACAATCACCCAAATTGTATTCATCCCTCGACGACTAGTCGGTAAGCTAGTGATAAAATCCATCGATATGTCCTCCCATTTCCACTCAGGAATAGGGAGCGGTTTCAGCATCCCAGCGGGTCGCTGATGCTCAATCTTACCTGTTGACAGGTTAAACACCTCGAAACGAATTCTACAACTTCACGTTTCATACTTCCCGACCAATAATATTGCTTCAAATCCTTATACATTTTGCTAGACCCCGGGTGAATGGAGTATGGGGTAGCATGAGCTTCTCTTAGGATAGAGTTTCTCAATTCGTCATCTGCGGGTATAAAAACTCGATTCCTGAACCGTATCAATCCATCCTCGTGGATCACATAGCCAGGGGCTATCCCTTGAGTTACTTCATCCCGAACTCGAGATAAGAATGGGTCTGTAACCTGCTACGATCTAATTATATCCTCAAGGCACGATGAAATCTCAAGTGTGCAGAGTTGTCCTTGAATACGCTCTAACCAAACTTCTATTTCTGGCCTCACCAACTCTAACTGCAATTCTCTCTCAACTGTCAAGCGGGCAAGCATCTGCTCCTGTACTGTTTTACGACTCAAAGCATCGGCAACTACATTTACTTTGCTCGGATAATAAAGGATCTCGATATCATAATCTTTGATGAGTTCTAGCCATCTTTTCTGCCTCATGTTTAACTCCTTCTGAGTAAAAATGTACTTCAGGCTCTTGTGATCGGTAAAAATCTGACAGGTAACTCCATACAGATAGTGACGCCAGATTTTTAAAGCAAACACCACGGCTGCAAGTTCCAAATCATGGGAGATCACCTCGTACGGTCGTATCTGACTTGATGCATAGGATATCACCTTACCGTTCTGCACTAGTACACATCCAAGGCCCTGTTTAGACGCGTCACTATACACCACAAATCCTTCCGTTCCTTTCGGTTGGACCAAAATAGGTGCCGAAATCAACTGACTCTTGAGTTCATCAAAACTCCGCTGACATGATTCTGACCATAAATACTTCTTATCCTTCCTTAACAGGTTAGTCATTAGTTGCGCAATCTTGTAAAAACTTTCCACGAACCGTCGGTAATAACCTGCTAGTCCCAAGAAACTGCGTACTTCCTTCACGTTCTTTGGTGGTAGCCAGTCTCGGATAGCTTCTATCTTCTGTGGGTCTACTCTCACCCCATCAGCTGATATCACATGTCCGAGAAAGATAACTTCACACATCCAGAACTCATATTTAGAAAATTTTCCATAAAGCTGCTCCCGTCTTAACGCCTCGAGAACCTGATGGAGATGACGCTCATGCTCTTCATGGTCACGAGAATAAATCAGAATGTCATCGATAAAAACGACCACAAAGCAATCTAGATAATTAATAAAGACTCTATTCATCAACTCCATGAATACTGCCAGTGCATTAGTCAGTCCAAAAGGCATCACTACGAACTCATAGTGCCCATAGCGAGTACGAAAAGCGGTCTTCGAAATGTCAGACTAACGAATCCTTAGCTGATGGTAATCGGACCTCAAGTCGATCTTAGAAAACACAGCAGCCCCCTGAAGCTAATCCAATAAATCATTAATACGCGGCAATGGATATTTGTTCTTAATGGTTACCCTGTTCAGCTCACGATAATCAATACACAGACGCAGAGATCCATCTTTCTTCCGTACAAATAGCACTGGTGCTCCCCGAGGTGACGCACTAGGTCGAATATAGCCCTTCTTCGTCAAATCCTCAAGCTGGTTCTTCAACTCCTGCATCTCATTCAGAGCCATACGATACGTTGCTTTCGAAAGCGGGGATGTACCTGGCTCTTATTCAATATTGAACTCTACCTCATGATGTGGAGGTAAGCCTGGCAACTCATCTGGAAACACGTCTGGGTAGTCTCGGACTACCGGAATATCGGCCAATTTGACTGGTCGATCCGCAATTTTGGTCATGAAACACCAGTAGCCAATACACCTATGATTAAGCAGTTTCACTGCTTTCATAGCGCTGATGACTGTCCCAGAACGGCTGGGATTGTCACCCTGAAAGGTACACTCAACACCATCGTCAGATGTGACAGTCACTATTCGCTTGCGGACACTAAGTATGGCATGATGACGATCCATCCAATCAATACCCAAGATCACATCATCTTTAGGTAAATCGACCACAATTAAATTCGACAACCACTCACAGTCGTCCATGCGAATCGGACAGTCCTGCACTTCACGATTCCCAAAAATTCTTCTACCATCGGGTAGACCAATCATATAAGGTTCACAATTGGTAACATGATCTAATGGCAAATGACTCAAACAAGAAACAGATAAAAAGGAGTGTGAAGCACCAGTATAAAAAAGAACACAGACAGGCTGAGATCGGATCTCGAGAGTACCTGCAATCATGCTGGCTTCGGGATCGTCAGCCTTCTTCATCTCGTAGATTTTGGGTTTTGCAGCCCCGGTACTAGATGCACCAGCTTGATTTCCACGGCCCATCCCTCTGTTTGCCCCGGTAGTCTGATAAGAAGCGGACGGAGGTACACGGTCGTGGACGGAAGACTGAACTGGAGCATGAGGTGCTGCTGGAGTACGTCCTAGTCCACTCCTACAATAACGAGCATGATGTCCATTCTTCCCACAAGTATGGCATGCAACGGCCGGCCTCGGGCATTTAGAATTGATGTGTCCCTGGTCTCCATAATTATAGCACACAACAGATAGACTGGCTGCTCGAGGTTGCGATCCAGTTTGCTTCGACGCCATGGGTTGCCGTTCAGAAGGATTTGGCACTGGTTGGGGCCTCTTGAATGTTCCCCGGTTGCTGTCAGTCTAGTTCTCGTTCCTGAATTTCTTGTTGTTGGACTGTAGTTGCTTCCTGGAAATTTCTGTTGCGGTAAGTTCGTACTCCAGAGCTTTCTCGATGAACTCCAGTAGGGTCGTACAGTGATGGTTCAACAACTGCATTCTCATTCGGGGTATAAGCCTCTTGAGAAAATATTTGATCTTATCGGCCTCCGTTCGGACAATCGTCGAGGCAATGGGAAGAAGTGCCTGGAATTTCTCGGCAACAGATAGTATATCATCATCTTCGGATGGGTCTGGATTCAACAATTCTGACAGTTTGGCCTCACGGAGAGGACCCGGATAGTAACGGTCTAGCATGATATTTTTAAATTCCTCCCAAATACATACGCCATCAGCTGGCCTCACCGAAAGCCACCAGGTGTGGGCGCCCTTTCCAAGATAGTAAGCTGCTATGGAGACACGATTCTCTGTTGGATAGTCTACCATATCAAATAATTTCTCGAAGTGTTCAATCCAATGCACGATATCAGCAGGCTTAGAGGAGCCTTCAAAAGTCGGGGGTTGCTGGCGAGAGATGTCGCTGATGATCCGACTCACCGGTCCGCCATGTACATGAGGTGGCCCCTATTGCTGGTCGGTAGTAGCTCTCTGCATAGCTTCCATTAACTGACCCATATAGGTCATCTGAGCCATCATGCCTTGCATCACAGCGTAAGGATCGACACGCGCATCCTCGCGTCCAGTGTGGTGCGATTGGTCCCTAGAAGGCGAATCACTGCCTGCGGACCTATGCTCTGCATTCGCACGCCTGTTGGCTCGTGGTATCGGGATTCGGCCCCTTCCGCGGACTCATCCCCCTCTGCAACGGCCTCTCAGATTTCTTTCCATACTGAAATAATCAATTCGAAATGATAACCATAAGTACAGTTCATGATACCAATCAAAATTCATGCTAAGTTAATAGCAACAAGAACTTACATATTCAAGAAAACAGTTCATAATGAATTATCGACACTATGAGTGTCACACAGAATATCATATCGACGTTGAGTCTAACAATTTCAATCATATAATCAATCCATATTTTACCTTGAATTATCAATAAGATAAATCCTGCCACAAATCTCGAAAATTACAAGATCAACAAGGAGATCCATTCCAATATCAATATCATGCCAGCAATTAAACCATGGCTCGTAGAGTACATACCGCATTTGGCTCGTAGGATCAGGCGCTTGCACAGGTCACACGTGACACGAAGGTCTCTTGACACTAGTTCATTCCACAATGACTCTTAAAAAAAATCGACTCTCTGATACCATCTTCTGTAACACCCCAAAAAGGCGACCATTACAGTGTCGTGGACCCCACACTGGGACCCACCAGGCGATACCTAAAATACAGATTAATTACGCAATACTTGTGATACCGAACCACAATACATAGTATTTACTCCGATTAGGAGTTTACAGTAGTATGGCCAACGGCCTTATTACATACAGGATCCGAAATACGAGTATAATCCATATGGAGATGGAATATACCTTAAATAACAATACATTACTACACAATTTAAAATAAAGCGGAAAGATAACATTACAAGGTTCGAACAAAACCGGACAACAAAAGACTTGGGGCCCCCGAACTAGTATCCTTCGAACCCTTCGCCGTCACCATGATCTTCCCGTGCCTTGCCTTTTCCTCAACCTAAAATACAACACAAGTATTTCGCCCAACACAGGGTCATACATACATGATAAATGAATTCTCAAGATATTATACAATTCACATACATTAGATCTCAAGGAAAACAACCCGACTAACGAACATATCCCTCGGGCGTATGAACGATTAGTCACAAAACGTCAAACACATCCAAATATACAAGGACTATGAATGACCAAAATAGTATGGCTCAAGATGGACATCACAGTACGCCCGATCCGGAAATGTGTCACTGCACATGTCCACCCCGTATACGGAATCCAAGATATACTTGGGACAATGTACCTAATTAGACTCACGAACTACGTCTCGTGTGCACAGTATAATACGGAAACATCCACGCATGACTATATATGTGCCTGGCTAAAAATCCTACACAATAACCAATCAGAACGCAGATATGATTCCGGATATGTCACGATACAACATGACAATGAATTCAATAAATCACATATCCTATTAAGGAATCAAGAAACTCACCAAAATGACAATAAGGATCCATGATATCAACGGTTCAAAATGACGAACTTGGGAATGCAATCCCACGATGAAAACGGAACATCATCAAGAATAATATCAAATCACGGGTCACAAATTTATCAGTGTTTCACATACAAGAAACGCATAATCATCACAAGAATCCAAACATCATTATAACCAAGCAAGATAACTTGCCTCAATACGGAGATGAGAATAGTCCTTCCTTGTCGAACGAACGAACGGTCCTCGACTTAATATCCGTTACTCGAACAATCAACCTTGTAAGGGATACAATCCATTCAATAACACATTCTCTTAACTATCGATATCTAGTTTAGCGAATTGATATCCTAAATTCAATTCGCTTAGTTCAACTATCTTTGTATCATAATTCCATTTCAAGGATTCATACTAACTTCAATTTATACTCATTATCGGTTATCATTCAAGGTGTTCTCGATTATTCGTATGGTTCAAACGGATGAGAATTTATCAAAAACAACCATCAATGAGAACTTTGCTAAAATTGATATGCCGATAGAATTTCTTAAAAACAACATCAATATTTTAAAAGATATAATCTAGACAACTACTTTACATAAAACATTGATCAAAGTGAAGGTTACTAAGCGATTATCATTGTTCGAACGAATCATGAATTTGTAAAGTTATTACCATGTTCATCGGTTATGAGTTCACCTAGTTAGATTAACGATATAGTCTAGTTATTCATCACAAGATCATCACGATATCATCATTAAGGTGAATTAAACACCTCTGTACTATAACCTTATGTTGATATGATTCAAGGTTCAACCAAATTAGATGAAAAATTTAAGTTCATTTAGTTTAGAATCTTCCTAAACATGATGGTTTGATTCAATATAATGATAACAATCCTATAAATCAACCTATCTACAATGAAACTAAGGATCATTATTGTTCTAGTGATGTTAATAGTCCAGCAAGAAGAGTGTGTTTCTACTAAACATGATTACTACCATTTAAAACATCAAGAACACATCATATCAAACCCTTAATCACCATATTCATCATTAAGTTGTAAAAAGCTTAACTACAAACATGTTTAGCTTGATTAATTCAACATTAGGTGGAGTATACTTTATCACTAACATTATAACTACAAGATTATAGGGTGAAATCGTATAACATACCTTCATAAATGAAGAACAATACACCAAAACTACAAGAACACACTCTAAGGTTCAAGAATGACTCCAAACTTCCAATAAACAAGCTCCAAATCAAAATGCAAAGCTCAAACACAAGTTAGAAGAAGGTAGAATTGATCTAGGGAGGCAGGGGAATAATTATAGGGGTGAAAAATCGGAGTTTGGACGTGCAAAATGAAAGACACAAGGTGTCTTTTTATAACAACACAGTTCATTACGTACGTTATACCCAAGAGGATAACGTACGTTAGCATCTTTACGTACGCTACACCAATAGTGTTACATACGTAAGCTAGTTCCAGAGGCTACTGGACTAAAATACGAACATCGTTACGTATGTTATGGCTTGGAGCATTACGTACATAATGTAGGTCAACTAGGCTGCTCCAAAAGATCAGATATTCGAATCACGCCTGACCCCACACGCCGAAAGTTGAGATCGGATTAGACTATAAGCATTACGTATGTAAAAAGCACCTCCTTACGTACGTAAAACCCAAAATATAGCGTACGTTATGCTAAAGGGTTAGCGTACGTTAAGCACAGAATTACTAGCCCAAAAATGCACTTATCTATACAACGTTGAGAAATCAATCATAGTGCGAATGATAGTTGTATTCAAGTCTATTATGATATATTCCACCATCAATAAACATTAAACAAATGCAACAAGACTACAACAGTATTGAATTATCTGAATAATACAACAGTAGGTAAGAATTTCCATCGGATATTACACTCACCACGTCGGTCTCACCGAAGAGTCTTAACACGGTTACCTGTTTGATTTTCAACTAGGGCTTTAAATTCCTTGAATTTATCTAAAGCTTCAGACTTATGTTTCATTAAGTACACGAACCCATACCTGGTATGGTCATCAGTTAATGTAATGAAATACTGAAAGCCATCTCGTGCCACTTTAAAAGGGCCACAGACGTCGGTATGGATCAATCCAAGTTTTTTAGTAGCTCTTTCAAAAGTCCCTGCGAAGGGTAACTTAGTCATTTTGCCTTGAAGGCAAGATTCACAAGTTGGATAGGGATCTGATCTCAATGGACCCGTAAGCCCATCTTTCTCCATTTTATGAACCTTGATCTGACCAATATGACCAAGTCTAAGATGCCACTTAAGTGCTTGATTCGTTTCATCCCTACCACGCTTCCTAGTTATAATGTTCACAATTGTTTTATTCTTTAGATTCAAATGGTATAAACCATTTAATAATTTAGCAGTACCAACCAATTTATTTCTGAAATAAATACTACAGGACCCATCTCCAATAAAGAAATTAAATCCCTTTCGGTCCATGACTGGAATTGATACAATATTCTTGTGCCCCTTGGGCAAAACAAGTACATCATCTAAAGTAAGAATAAATCTAGATTCTAAATACAACATAAGGGATCCAATATCAGAAACATCGACACTATGCCCACTTCCGACGGTGACCATCACCTCTCCTGAATCTAGCTTCCTACTTCGTTCCAGATCCTGATTCATTGTACAAATGTGATAGCACGCACCAGAATCAAGTATCCAAGAAGTAAAATATACAGTTACTAAACAATTTGTTTCTAAATCCAGTAGTTCCGTACCTGAAGGCGCATTACAGTCAAGTTTTGGACATTACCTCTTCCAGTGGCCTAGCTCACCGCAGTTGAGGCATACATCCATTTTCTTGGGGCCCTTGCTCTTTTGAACCATTGGGGCCTTGCCCTTTCCCTTATCGATCTTGGCTATTGGACCTAACTGCTTTTTGTTCTTTTTCTTCTTATTCTTGGACTTCCAAGTCCCAGAAGAAAACATAAGTGCAACTTCCTTTTCCTTTGTCTTCATCTGAGATTGGGCAGTCATCAGTTTGTTCATTAGCCCAGCTAAGTTACATGCAATCTCATTGCAGTTGAAGTTCATGACAAATTGGGAAAAGGAATCAGGAAGTGACTGCAGGATAAGGTCAGTTTGAAGAGATGCATGCATCTGAAAATCAAGAGCTTCTAATCTCTCAATCATCGAGATCATCTTGAGGAAATGGTACCCAACCCTCTCTCCTTCTTTCATCCTGGTGCCGAATAATTGCTTCAATATCTCATATCTAGCAGTTCGACTATGCTCCCCATAGAGCTCAGCCAGGTGCGCTAAGATGGCTCTCGAAGATGTCATCTTTTCATGGGCACGTTGAAGCTCATTAGTCATTGAGCCTAACATGTACCCGCGCACTCTTACGTCGTCTTTTACCAATTTTTCATGGGCATCGACATCTTCCTGATTGGCTCGGGTTCTTGCAGAAGCCGCTGGGATGTCCGCCTCCAAGATGTATCCTAGCATTTCCATAGTTAGGACAATCCTCAAGTTCCAAATCCAGTCTACGTTCTTTTCAAGTAGTATAGTGAGTGGGTTCATTGTCATATTGAGAGTTTTGTTAACTGCAGAGAATAATTTAAGATTCGTTAGTGATTGTTTAATTATGATCCGAGTGAAAAATTTAATGACTTTCTTTATTCATAACTCGGCTCCCACTATGTTATCGGCATTTGCACACTCTCATCTGAAATCCGGAAGTCACTGTTGACTTCATAGTGGTGATAGAGTTCTTTACAAAGTTTAATAGAGGGCTACCCATACGGTTTCTATTCTATCATTCTTTATAAAGTGGTGTCTAACACCGACCATCTAATGGATGATTCGATCTTCTTTTACCCCTAGTTCACTTGCCCTCATCCCATTCGGTTTTTATGGCTCGCTGAACTATCTAAGTTTAAACTGTCAACTCCTATTAATATGACAATTGAATCTTACCCGGCAACTGATATGGTTTCTAGGGGTTTGATTTCTCACAACCAAAGGTATCTAATGCACTCTAGGAATTTATCAACCTTCCCAAAAAATAATACCCCGACATACTCGGAAGAATAACATTCCGGTTTAGATTTTAATTTTCCATGAGTTTGACGGAGGTAGGAAACCTCGTAACCTTTATAACTTAGTGTTTATAAGTGGGAGTATTAACGCGATTATATGTTACACTTTGCACATTAATCCGTTTATAAGCGCGGTTTGTCGGTTTGTTTGTTTGTCATACAATATGAAAACATACTCAACCTAAAACTTACAATATGCAGGTCATGGACCGTTCCTAGAACAAAAACATCGTAATCTAATTACATGTCTTCGGTCTTGAATCTTCCTCTTCTCGAACGGATCTTCCTCCGGTCTTCGTCATTACATATAAATTTTACATTTGAAAAATTGCATCCTATATTTTTTAGTAAAATAAATAGGCTCAAAACGGCCCTTACAACCCAATCGAACAAAACAAACGATTCAAAACTAGGTCCATGAACTACATCCTCATTCAAAATTAATGCAACAATTATATTAAAATAAATGGCAATAATGATTAATCTAAAAATTGATCTAATCAATAAACATTAATCCAACAATTATAATTAATCCAATTAATTCACGTAACCATTAATTTTAATTTGTTTCGGACAAAATAAACATTTCATTAAATTAATTCCCTTAAAAATAAAATTATCATAATTATATTTTATTCAATTAAATCTAATTTAATTTGAGCGAAATTAATTTATCGAACGAAATATAAAAACGGAGTCGGAAAATACAAGGCCCGGGCCAAGCCCGCTGCCCGGCAGGGGGCTGCCTGTAATATCCGCGTTTTCTATTTTTAGTAATTTCTATTTTTAGTGTATATTCGTTTTGGATAACTCGCTTGGCACTGTTTTGGAATTCTGAACCTATTTTGTTCTTGGAGTTTCTCCGCTTAGACGGGTCTCGATGATGTTTTTACGTAATTTCATCTTGTGGTATATTTTGTCTCATGTGTATTCGATTCTCGTTAAACTCGTTCGATTTCGTCATTTTCTTACTTCAATGAGTTCGTATGATTGAGTAGAGCATGTTGTGAGTTTCGGATTGTTAATTCGACGTCGTGTCGTGATTTTCGGATGTTTGGGCCGTTTTTGTAATTTCCTAGAAATTTAGGGAATTTGTTCCTTGTTTGACTTTGGTTGTGTACCTCAGATCGTTTTGGGGTTCCGTACCTCCATTTCGTGTTATTGTTGCCCAAATATCGATTCCTATTGCTTTTATTCTCTTTCCGGATCATTTTTCGTCATTTTGGGACCCGAGGGGGGGGTTTGGGCCGCGGCACACACATTACCCAGTTGTTGGCCGAGCAGGCTGTACCGTGTGCCGCGGCACAAGGATTGTCTTGCGCACACATCCAGTCGAGCCGCGGCACACTTGTCCGGGCCGCGGCACACCCGTGTGGCACTTGCCGGCCAAAACCCACTGTACCGCGTGTCGCGGCACATGCCGAGTCTGAGCCGCGGCACACTTCGAATGAGCCGCGGCACAACAAGCGGTCAGCCGATCACTGGGCGCAATTTTTGGCCCTGTGCCGCGGCACAGTTTAGCTGAGCCGCGGCACACAACGCGGTCAGCGCTATATCTGCGTTTTTATTCAGCGAAAGTCACTCATTTCTTCCTTCCTTCCACCGTACGCGAGAGAGAGAGGGTTGAGAGGGGGATTTTCCTCCATCTACCATTTGATTGTGTGTTTTTCTTCATCTTCCTTCGATCGTGTAGCTCGGATTGTGGATCTAGCACGTGTTCTTCGGATTATAGGGCTTGAATCTTCAAGAGGTAAGAACTCCTTTGACCCTAGTATGATTTTGGGGAGGGTTTGGTGGTGATCTTGTGTTTTAATTCGAATTAACCGATGTTGTTATTAGATTTTGATAGTATTCGCGTGACCCTTGGTTTTCTTGTTATTGGTTGGGATGAAATCCCGTTGTTACACCGTTGACCGATTTCATTTCCTTATGCACTCTTGGTGTCCGATGAATTGTCCCAACGGGTAGAATTAGGATTAATTCTTACCTTTCCGCATTATTGAGACTTGTTGTATACCGTTATTGTGTTAGGAGCGGATTTGGGAGGATTGTTCGGACCAAAACCTATTCCTTCGTTGTTTCCCTTGTTTCATCGTGTTCAAGGCAAGTACATGTATTACATTTCGTTATGTATGTTGTGATTTTGGAAATAAATGATGAACTGTGATTTTCGGGTGCGTGAGTTGTGTTCCTTCCACCCGGAGTGTCCTACGGGATGTCTGGGGGTCGATACTAAGGGGTACGGCCGTGGAAGTGGACTTGGGTGCGTGTGTGATTGAACTTCCACCCGGAGTGTCCGACGGGATGTCTGGGGGTCGATACTAAGGGGTACGGCCGCGGAAGTGGTATCCCACCCGGAACGTTCGACGGGATGTCTGGGGGTCGATACTAAGGGGTACGGCCACGGGATACCAGTTGTGATTTTGTGATATCGTGATGATTGGAAACTGATTTTGATTGCCAATGTAGTATTCCGGAATATATATATGGCAAATGACTTATGTTTGAGATGATTGTGTAAAAACCGTATTTGGTATATAATGTTGTGTAATTGTGTACTTGCACTAGCTATTCGAATGCTAACCCCTTAAATGGGGGAAATGCGTCTTATGCATTTCAGGTACCGGGAGAGCTGAGGAGCAGGCACGGGGCACGCACGCAAAGGATGGGATGGCTTGATGATGTGGCTCGAGTCTGTATTTTTATGTCGTGTCATTGCATTTGTCGAGTGCCGGAGTTAAACTGTTTGCTTTGAAACTTGGTTTAAGTCCCCTGCGTGGGCAATGAATTGGTATTTATCTTATATTCATGTACTCCGTTAAAATGTTTTGGCCGAGGCCACGGCCTTACTTACTTTTTGAATGCATCTTTTGGGATCATATTATGGTTTATGTGTTAAGGATCAGCCTGGTAGACCTCATGAGGGTTCTACGGCGTGTAATGTCCCATTTGTGAATTGGGTTGTTACATTTATGGTATCAGAGCTTTGGTTTTGAATACATAGGCTGTCGATGAATTTTGGAGTGCATCGGTTGCGTCATTAGAGTCAGTCGTTGAGCCTAATATCATCATGCTACCGTCCTTTCGTGCGACCCGTGGCTGTAAGTCTCCTCGAACTCTTATATTTCTGTAATTCATTTTCTTGCGCTGTTCGGAATCGTGACTTGTGTTACCAACTTTGTGAATTGTGAATCTTTCTGATCTTGTTATTTTCTCATTTTCCTTCAGTATGTTGAGAGGTCGTGGTAGACCGGCTAGGGGACGCGGCCGAGGCCGTGGTCGGGGTGCTGATAATGAGGAGGGCTCACTTTCTCAGTCCTCTGCGGACTCAGCCTCTCACTCAGTACCGTCGGGTAATAATGCCGACGCCGGGGCTACTGCCGTACTTCAGCAGTTGGTAGCCCAACTTACTCAGATAGCTCAGGGTGGACGCCAGAATCCGCCCCCGACACCGGAAGAGGAGGCTAGTAAGTGGCTTCAGACGGTGACTAAGATGCACCCTCCTCGTTTCTCCGGATCCTCTGACTCCCTCGGTTGGGAGAATTGGCTCTTTCAGTTGTCCAGGACCTTTGATGTCGTAGCTTGTCCTGAAGATAGGAAGGTACATATCGCCCAGTACCTTCTGGATAAGGAAGCTGCGGAATGGTGGGAGGCCGTTGTGCCCAGAGACCGTCGAGCTACTTGGGAGGAATTCAAGGCTGCTATGGAAAAAGAGTATTGTTCGCCGCCAGTCAAGGAGCGTAGAATTGCGGAATTCTTCACCGCTACACCTCAGGATGTGCCTATTTCTCAGGCCATCATTTCTTACAATCAGCCGTTGGGTTTCGTAAGAGATCAAGTAAGAACGGAGGCTGATAAAATCCGTTACTTCAATATGCGAATGAAGCCGCATATTAGGTAGAGTATGGCACCGCTCATGTGTGCCACTTTGAAGGAATACCAGGATCGCGCCCTAGCGATCGAGATGGCGGTTACGGAATCAGAGTCGGTTTCGGAAGCTAAGAAGCAGAAGACTACTGGTGGATTCTCGACCGAGAAGGGTGGTCAGTTTTCGAGGTCTCGTTCTGCTCCCATACCGGGGAAGAGGCAGTTTCATCAGGCCGGTGGATCTCAGGGTAACCGTTCAGTTCAGTCCGTTGCTTCTGGTGGCAGGGTTTGTTTTAACTGTAACCAATATGAGCATTTGATGAAGGATTGTCCTTTTCCTCCAGTTACTTGCTACACTTGCGGGCAGACTGGGCATCGGGCGACTCATTGTGAGAGAGCCACCAGGGCCGCTAGAATTCCGACTACCACTACCGATCAGAGGGATCACAATACTCCAACTACTCAGGTTCCGCAGGGTTCGGGTCGCGGTAGAGGTTGGGGACAGCCGGATCGCCGCGCAGCCTCGAGTTCGGGATCAGTTCACCCCCGATTGTACCAGATGAGGCGCACAGAAGAGGCGGACATTCCGGTGGCGTCAGGTACCACTCAGATCTTTACTCATCCAGTTTCCGTGCTTTTTGATTCGGGTGCTACCCATTCCTTTATTGCATCGTAGTGTGTGAATCGTATTGGCTTTAACTACTTGTTTGAGTGTGAACCATTTGTGGTCGGTACGCCTAGCGGGGATCGTATGGTTGGGGACCGGGAAGTTAGGGATTGCCCCGTGAGGATCGGGAGTCGAGACTGGCCCTTGAACCTCATTGTTATCGACCTCAAGGGTGAGGATTTAATCCTCGGGGACGATTGGTTAGAGCGTCACGGTGCTATCATGAACTATCGGACTCGTACTATCTCGATCGTGGCCGAGGATGGCACCGAGCATACTCGTCTACCGTAGTGGTAGATCGGGGAGCGTGATTAGCGCCTTGAAGGCGATGAAACTTCTGAACCAGGGTTGTGTCGGCTACTGGTGTTATGCTCTGAAGGCGGAAGATGGTGGAGTTGATTTATCGTCAATTCCAGTTGTTAGCGAATACCCCGATGTTTTCCCAGATGACTTGCCGGGGTTTCCACCGCAGCGAGAGGTGGAGTTTCCTATCGATCTTGAGCCGAATGCAGCCCCTATTTCTCGAGCGCCGTACCGTATGGCACCATCAGAGATGTTAGAATTGAAGAACCAGTTGGGAGAATTGTTAGATAAAGGGTATATTCGGCCGAGCGCATCGCCTTGGGGTGCGCCCGTACTTTTTGTTAAGAAGAAAGATGGGTCGCTTCGTTTATGCATCGATTATCGAGAATTAAACAAGCTGACCATCAAAAATAAATACCCATTGCCCCGGATCGACGATTTGTTTGATCATCTTCAGGGGGCGACAGTCTTTTCGAAGATTGATTTGCGATCGGGCTACTACCAGTTGAGAATTCGGGACATCGATATACCGAAAGCTGCCTTTCGGACGAGATATGGCCATTACGAGTTTGTGGTTATGCCTTTCGGGCTAACTAATGCCCCAGCAGTGTTCATGCAGTTAATGAACAAAGTTTTTATTTAGTATCTATATAAATTCGTAGTCGTCTTTATCGATGACATTCTGATCTACTCACGGAGTCGTGAGGAGCACGCCTTACATCTCCAGATTATATTAGACACTTTGAGGGCTGAGCAGTTGTACGCGAAGTTCTCTAAGTGTGAGTTTTGGCTCGAGGAAGTGACGTTCCTCGGGCATGTGATTTCAGCATAGGGAGTTCGGGTAGATCCGCAGAAGATAGAGGCAGTGATGGCTTGGGAGCCGCCTAAGAATGTGAAGGAGGTGAGGAGTTTTTTGGGTCTTGCCGGA
The DNA here is from genome assembly GCA_033398695.1 of Orobanche coerulescens. Classification (NCBI taxonomy): domain Eukaryota; kingdom Viridiplantae; phylum Streptophyta; class Magnoliopsida; order Lamiales; family Orobanchaceae; genus Orobanche; species Orobanche coerulescens. The sequence continues at coordinate 123,653,977 of CM065810.1, forward strand.
TATTACCGCAGATTCGTTGAGGGATTTTCTAAGATCGCTAGACCACTCACTCAGTTGCTCCAGAAAACTCAGATGTTCGAGTGGACTGCAGACAGGCAGGACAGCTTTGACGAGTTAAAGAGACGTCTGACTACCGCACCCGTTTTACCACTGCCTCAGGGGAACGAGGATTTCGTAGTTTATAGTGATGCTTCGGGCCTTTGTCTAGGATGTGTTTTGATGCAGAGAGACAGAGTGATTGCTTATGCGTCCCGCCAATTGAAACCTTATGAGGTAAATTATCCCACGCACGATTTGGGGTTAGCTGCGGTCGTTTTCGCCTTAAAAATCTGGAGGCATTACCTCTATGGGTCATCGTGTAAGATCTTTACGGATCACAAGAGTCTGAAGTACATCTTCAGCCAGAAAGAGTTGAATATGAGGCAGCGTAGGTGGTTAGAGCTAATTAAAGATTACGACCTCGAGATACTTTACCATCCGGGTAAGGCCAACGTAGTGGCTGATGCGTTGAGCCGAAAACCGATGGCTTTGCAGATGTTAGAGGTGCTTACGCCGCAGAGCAGGATCCAGCGAGATTTCATCTTTCAGAATATTGAGGTTTGGGTTCAGAGAGTTCAGGGCCAGTTATGTGCGTTAGAGATCACTTCGTCCTTGACTGATGATATCAAGGCGAAGCAGTATGACGATCCGTTTTTGGTCCAGTTGAGGGAGGATGTGAGGAAGGGGAAAGCCCCTGGATTTGTGGTTCACGATGATGGAGTTTTGAGGTTTCGCGGCAGACTTTGTGTACCGAGTGATATTGAGCTGAGACAGAAGATCTTGAGTGAAGCTCATGCTACACCTTACTCCATACATCCTGGTACGAGTAAAATGTACAAGGATGTGAGGAGCAACTACTGGTGGAGTAATTTGAAGACATACGTTAGCGAGTTTGTGTAGAGGTGTCTGACCTGTCAGCAGGTTAAGATCGAGCATCAGCGACCCGCGGGTCTATTACGACCACTTCCTATCCCGGAGTGGAAATGGGAGGATATTTCTATGGATTTCATTACCGGTATGCTTAAGACTCGGACGGGAATGAACATGATTTGGGTCGTTGTTGATCGACTAACCAAATCAGCTCATTTTCTAAGTATTAAGGACACTTGGGGGCCGGAGAGGCTTGCATGAGTGTTTGTTGCGGACATCGTGAGATTACATGGGACCCCTAAGAGTATTGTTTCGGATCGTGATGGCCGATTCATATCACATTTTTGGCAGGCCGTTCATCGAGCTTTGGGGACTGAGTTGAGACTCAGTACGTCTTACCACCCTCAGACTGACGGACAATCAGAGCGGACGATCCAGACGTTGGAGGATATGTTGAGGGCCTGTGCCTTAGATTGGAAGGATGATTGGGAGTCGCACTTGCCGTTAATCGAGTTCACGTACAACAATAGTTGGCACGCCTCGATTAAAATGGCACCATTTGAGGCATTAAATGGGAGAAGGTGTAGATCGCCGTTGTGTTGGGATGATGCGTCCGAGCTGATTGGTACCGAGCCCGACATGATAGTTGAGACGAGAGAGAAGGTTGGCCTGATTCGCGATCGGTTGTTGACGGCCCAGAGTCGGCAGAAGTCTTATGCCGATACACGTCGCCGGCCGTTGGAGTTTGAGGTAGGAGACCATGTGTTGCTTAAGGTGTCGCCGACACGGGGAGTTTACCGCTTCGGTCGGAAGGGTAAACTTAGTCCGAGATTTATTGGACCGTTCGAGATTCTAGAGAGAGTTGGAGAGCTTGCATATCGGTTAGGTTTGCCACCGTCCCTGAGCCACGTGCATAACGTATTTCATGTTTCCCAGCTTAGGAAGTACGTATCGGACCCTAGCCATATTATCGATTTTGGAGAGATCGAGTTGGGGCCCGACATTACCTTCGAGGAGAGGCCGATTCAGATCTTAGAGCGTCGGGTGAAGCAACTCAGGCACAAAACCATTCCTTTGGTTAAAGTGCAGTGGTCGAGGCATGGATCCGAGGAAGCCACGTGGGAAATGGAGGAGAGTATGAGGTCGAGATACCCCGAGTTATTCGTGTTGTAAGTTTCGGGACGAAACTTATTTTTAGGGGGAGATAATGTAATATCCGAGTTTTCTATTTTTAGTAATTTCTATTTTTAGTGTATATTCGTTTCGGATAACTCGCTTGGCACTGTTTTGGAATTCTGAACCTATTTTGTTCTTGGAGTTTCTCCGCTTAGACGGGTCTCGATGATGTTTTTACGTAATTTCATCTTGTGGTATATTTTGTCTCATGTGTATTCGATTCTCGTTAAACTCGTTCGATTTCGTCATTTTCTTACTTCCATGAGTTCGTATGATTGAGTAGATCATGTTGTGAGTTTCGGATTGTTAATCCGACGTCGTGTCGTGATTTTCGGATGTTTGGGCCGTTTTTGTAATTTCCTAGAAATTTAGGGAATTTGTTCCTTGTTCGACTTTGGTTGTGTACCTCAGATCGTTTTGGGGTTCCATACCTCCATTTCGTGTTATTGTTGCCCAAATATCGATTCCTATTGCTTTTATTCTCTTTCCGGATCATTTTTCGTCATTTTGGGACCCGAGGGGGGGTGTGGGCCGCGGCACAAGGAATGTGCGCCGTGTGCCGCGGCACAAGGATTGTGCATTGCACACACAGCAAGCCGCGGCACACTTGTCCGGCCGCAGACACCCGTGTGGCACTTGCCGGCCAAAACCCATCAGACGCGTGCCGCTGCACATCCCGGCGAGCCGGCACATGCCGAGTCTGAGCCGCGGCACACTTCGAATGAGCCGCGGCACAACGAGCGGTCAGCCGATCACTGGGCGCAATTTTTGGCCCTGTGCCGCGGCACAGTTTAGCTGAGTCGCGGCACACAATGCGGTCAGCGCTATATCTGCGTTTTTATTCAGCGAAAGTCACTCATTTCTTCCTTCCTTCAACCGTATGCGAGAGAGAGAGAGGGTTGAGAGGGGGATTTTCCTCCATCTACCATTTGATTGTGTGTTTTTCTTACACCGTTGACCGATTTCATTTCCTTATGCACTCTTGGTGTCCGATGAATTGTCCCAACGGGTAGAATTAGGATTAATTCTTACCTTTCCGCATTATTGAGACTTGTTGTATACCGTTATTGTGTTAGGAGCGGATTTGGGAGGATTGTTCGGACCAAAACCTATTCCTTCGTTGTTTCCCTTGTTTCATCATGTTCAAGGCAAGTACATGTATTACATTTCGTTATGTATGTTTTGATTTTCGAAATAAATGATGAACTGTGATTTTCGGGTGCGTGAGTTGTGTTCCTTCCACCCGGAGTGTCCGACGGGATGTCTGGGGGTCGATACTAAGGGGTACGGCCGTGGAAGTGGACTTGGGTGCGTGTGTGATTGAACTTCCACCCGGAGTGTCCGACGGGATGTCTGGGGGTCGATACTAAGGGGTACGGCCGCGGAAGTGGTACCCCACCCGGAGGGTTCGACGGGATGTCTGGGGGTCGATACTAACGGGTACGGCCACGGGATACCAGTTGTGATTTTGTGATATCGTGATGATTGGAAACTGATTTTGATTGCCAATGTAGTATTCCGGAATATATATGGCAAATGACTTATGTTTGAGATGATTGTGTAAAAACCGTATTTGGTATATAATGTTGTGTAATTATGTACTTGCACTAGCTATTCGAATGCTAACCCCTTAAATGGGGGAAATGCGTCTTATGCATTTGAGGTACCGGGAGAGCTGAGGAGCAGGCACGGGGCACGCACGCAAAGGATGGGATGGCTTGATGATGTGGCTCGAGTCTGTATTTTTATGTCGTGTCATTGCATTTGTCGAGTGCCGGAGTTAAACTGTTTGCTTTGAAACTTGGTTTAAGTCCCCTGCGTGGGCAATGAATTGGTATTTATCTTATATTCATGTACTCCGTTAAAATGTTTTGGCCGAGGCCACGGCCTTACTTACTTTTTGAATGCATCTTTTGGGATCATATTATGGTTTATGTGTTAAGGGTCAGCCTGGTAGACCTCATGAGGGTTCTACGGCGTGTAATGTCCCATTTGTGAATTGGGTTGTTACATTTATGGTATCAGAGCTTTGGTTTTGAATACATAGGCTGTCGATGAATTTTGGGTCTGTCAGTTGCGTCATTAGAGTCAGTCGTTGAGCCTAATATCATCATGCTACCGTCCTTTCGTGCGACCCGTGGCTGTAAGTCTCCTCGAACTCTTATATTTCTGTAATTCATTTTCTTGCGCTGTTCGGAATCGTGACTTGTGTTACCAACTTTGTGAATTGTGAATCTTTCTGATCTTGTTATTTTCTCATTTTCCTTCAGTATGTTGAGAGGTCGTGGTAGACCGGCTAGGGGACGCGGCCGAGGCCGTGGTCGGGGTGCTGATAATGAGGAGGGCTCACTTTCTCAGTCCTCTGCGGACTCAGCCTCTCACTCGCACTGCCGGGTAATAATGCCGACGCTGGCTATCAGATTTGCAGCTTGGTAGCCCAACTTACTCGATAGCTCGTGGTGGACGCTTAATCCGCCCCCGACACCGGAAGAGGAGGCTAGTAAGTGGCTTCAGACGGTGACTAAGATGCACCCTCCTTGTTTCTCCGGATCCTCTGACTCCCTCGGTTGGGAGAATTGGCTCTTTCAGTTGTCCAGGACCTTTGATGTCGTAGCTTGTCCTGAAGATAGGAAGGTACATATCGCCCAGTACCTTCTGGATAAGGAAGCTGCGGAATGGTGGGAGGCCGTTGTGCCCAGAGACCGTCGAGCTACTTGGGAGGAATTCAAGGCTGCTATGGAAAAAGAGTATTGTTCGCCGCCAGTCAAGGAGCGTAGAATTGTGGAATTCTTCACCGCTACACCTCAGGATGTGCCTATTTCTCAGGCCATCATTTCTTACAATCAGCAGTTGGGTTTCGTAAGAGATCAAGTAAGAACGGAGGCTGATAAAATCCGTTACTTCAATATGCGAATGAAGCCGCATATTAGGCAGAGTATGGCACCGCTCATGTGTGCCACTTTGAAGGAATACCAGGATCGCGCCCTAGCGATCGAGATGGCGGTTCCGGAATCAGAGTCGGTTTCGGAAGCTAAGAAGCAGAAGACTACTGGTGGATTCTCGACCGAGAAGGGTGGTCGGGCCGAGGTCTCGCTCGCTCCCATACCGGGAAGAGGCGCTTTCATCGCCGGTGGATCTCGTGGGTAACTGATTCGATCAAATTGCTTCGGTGGCGGTGGTTTGTTTTAATCAGAACCAATATGAGCATTTGATGAAGGATTGTCCTTTTCCTCCAGTTACTTGCTACACTTGCGGGCAGACCGGGCATCGGGCGACTCATTGTGAGAGAGCCACCAGGGCCGCTATAATTCCGACTACCACTACCGATTAGAGGGATCACAATACTCCAGCTACTCAGGTTCCGCAGGGTTCGGGTCGCGGTAGAGGTTGGGGACAGCCGGATCGCCGCGCAGCCTCGAGTTCGGGATCAGTTCACCCCCGATTGTACCAGATGAGGCGCACAGAAGAGGCGGACATTCCGGTGGCGTCAGGTACCACTCATATCTTTACTCATCCAGTTTCCGTGCTTTTTGATTCGGGTGCTACCCATTCCTTTATTGCATCGTAGTGTGTGAATCGTATTGGCTTTAACTACTTGTTTGAGTGTGAACCATTTGTGGTGGGTACGCCTAGCGGGGATCGTATGGTTGGGGACCGGGAAGTTAGGGATTGCCCCGTGAGGATCGGGAGCCGAGACTGGCCCTTGAACCTCATTGTTATCGACCTCAAGGGTGAGGATTTAATCCTCGGGGACGATTGGTTAGAGCGTCACGGTGCTATCATGAACTATTGGACTCGTACTATCTCGATCGTGGCCGAGGATGGCACCGAGCATACTCTCGTCCGTAAGCCGGTAGATCGGGAGCGTGATTAGCGCCTTGAAGGCGATGAAACTTCGAACTGGGTTGTGTCGGCTACTGGTGTTATGCTCTGAAGGCGGAAGATGGTGGAGTTGATTTATCGTCAATTCCAGTTGTTAGCGAATACCCCGATGTTTTCCCAGACGACTTGCCGGGGTTACCACCGCAGCGAGAGGTGGAGTTTCCTATCGATCTTGAGCCGAATGCAGCTTCTATTTCTCGAGCGCCGTACCGTATGGCACCATCAGAGATGTTAGAATTGAAGAACCAGTTGGGAGAATTGTTAGATAAAGGGTATATTCGGCCGAGCGCATCGCCTTGGGGTGCGCCCGTAATTTTTGTAATAAGAAAGATGGGTCGCTTTGTTTATGCATCGATTATCGAGAATTAAACAAGCTGACCATCAAAAATAAATACCCATTGCCCCGGATCGACGATTTGTTTGATCATCTTCAGGGGGCGACAGTCTTTTCGAAGATTGATTTGCGATCGGGCTACTACCAGTTGAGAATTCGGGACATCGATATACCGAAAGCTGCCTTTCGGACGAGATATGGCCATTACGAGTTTGTGGTTATGCCTTTCGGGCTAACTAATGCCCCAGCAGTGTTCATGCAGTTAATGAACAAAGTTTTTATTGAGTATCAAGATAAATTCGTAGTCGTCTTTATCGATGACATTCTGATCTACTCACGGAGTCGTGAGGAGCACGCCTTACATCTCCGGATTATATTAGACACTTTGAGGGCTGAGCAGTTGTACGCGAAGTTCTCTAAGTGTGAGTTTTGGCTCGAGGAAGTGACGTTCCTCGGGCATGTGATTTCAGCATAGGGAGTTCGGGTAGATCCGCAGAAGATAGAGGCAGTGATGGCTTGGGAGCCGCCTAAGAATGTGAAGGAGGTGAGGAGTTTTTTGGGTCTTGCCGGCTATTACCGCAGATTCGTTGAGGGATTTTCTAAGATCGCTAGACCACTCACTCAGTTTCTCCAGAAAACTCAGAAGTTCGAGTGGACTGCAGACAGGCAGGACAGCTTTGACGAGTTAAAGAGACGTCTGACTACCGCACCCGTTTTACCATTGCCTCAAGGGAACGAGGATTTCGTATTGTATAGTGATGCTTCGGGCCTTGGTCTAGGATGTGTTTTGATGCAGAGAGACAGAGTGATTGCTTATGCGTCCCGCCAATTGAAACCTTATGAGGTAAATTATCCCACGCACGATTTGGGGTTAGCTGCGGTCGTTTTCGCCTTAAAAATCTGGAGGCATTACCTCTATGGGTCATCGTATAAGATCTTTATGGATCACAAGAGTCTGAAGTACATCTTCAGCCAGAAAGAGTTGAATATGAGGCAGCGTAGGTGGTTAGAGCTAATTAAAGATTACGACCTCGAGATACTTTACCATCCGGGTAAGGCCAACGTAGTGGCTGATGCGTTGAGCCGAAAACCGATGGCTTTGCAGATGTTAGAGGTGCTTACACCGCAGAGCAGGATCCAGCGAGATTTCATCTGTCAGAATATTGAGGTTTGGGTTCAGAGAGTTCAGGGCCAGTTATGTGCGTTAGAGATCACTTCGTCCTTGACTGATGATATCAAGGCGAAGCAGTATGACGATCCGTTTTTGGTCCAGTTGAGGGAGGATGTGAGGAAGGGGAAAGCCCCTGGATTTGTGGTTCACGATGATGGAGTTTTGAGGTTTCGCGGCAGACTTTGTGTACCGAGTGATATTGAGCTGAGACAGAAGATCTTGAGTGAAGCTCATGCTACACCTTACTCCATACATCCTGGTACGAGTAAAATGTACAAGGATGTGAGGAGCAACTACTGGTGGAGTAATTTGAAGACATACGTTAGCGAGTTTGTGTCGAGGTGTCTGATCTGTCAGTAGGTTAAGATCGAGCATCAGCGACCCGCGGGTCTATTACGACCACTTCCTATCCCGGAGTGGAAATGGGAGGATATTTCTATGGATTTCATTACCGGTATGCCTAAGACTCGGACGGGAATGAACATGATTTGGGTCGTTGTTGATAGACTAACCAAATCAGCTCATTTTCTAAGTATTAAGGACACTTGGGGGCCGGAGAGGCTTGCACGAGTGTTTGTTGCGGACATCGTGAGATTACATGGGACCCCTAAGAGTATTGTTTCGGATCGTGATGGCCGATTCATATCACATTTTTGGCAGGCCGTTCATCGAGCTTTGGGGACTGAGTTGAGACTCAGTACGTCTTACCACCCTCAGACTGATGGACAATCAGAGCGGACGATCCAGACGTTCGAGGATATGTTGAGGGCCTGTGCCTTAGATTGGAAGGATGATTGGGAGTCGCACTTGCCGTTAATCGAGTTCACGTACAACAATAGTTGGCACGCCTCGATTAAAATGGCACCATTTGAGGCATTATATGGGAGAAGGTGTAGATCTCCGTTGTGTTGGGATGATGCGTCCGAGCTGATTGGTACCGAGCCCGACATGATAGTTGAGACGAGAGAGAAGGTTGGCCTGATTCGCGATAGGTTGTTGACGGCCCAGAGTCGGCAGAAGTCTTATGCCGATACACGTCGCCGGCCGTTGGAGTTTGAGGTAGGAGACCATGTGTTGCTTAAGGTGTCGCCGACACGGGGAGTTTACCGCTTCGGTCGGAAGGGTAAACTTAGTCCGAGATTTATTGGACCGTTCGAGATTCTAGAGAGAGTTGGAGAGCTTGCATATCGGTTAGGTTTGCCACCGTCCCTAAGCCACGTGCATAACGTATTTCATGTTTCCCAGCTTAGGAAGTACGTATCGGACCCTAGCCATATTATCGATTTTGGAGAGATCGAGTTGGGGCCCGACATTACCTTCGAGGAGAGGCCGATTCAGATCTTAGAGCGTCGGGTGAAGCAACTCAGGCACAAAACCATTCCTTTGGCTAAAGTGCAGTGGTCGAGGCATGGATCCGAGGAAGCCACGTTGGAAATGGAGGAGAGTATGAGGTCGAGATACCCCGAGTTATTCGTGTTGTAAGTTTCGGGACGAAACTTATTTTTAGGGGGAGATAATGTAATATCCGAGTTTTCTCTTTTTAGTAATTTCTATTTTTAGTGTATATTCGTTTCGGATAACTCGCTTGGCACTGTTTTGGAATTCTGAACCTATTTTGTTCTTGGAGTTTCTCCGCTTAGACGGGTCTCGATGATGTTTTTACGTAATTTCATCTTGTGGTATATTTTGTCTCATGTGTATTCGATTCTCGTTAAACTCGTTCGATTTCGTCATTTTCTTACTTCCATGAGTTCGTATGATTGAGTAGAGCGTGTTGTGAGTTTCGGATTGTTAATCCGACGTCGTGTCGTGATTTTCGGATGTTTGGGCCGTTTTTGTAATTTCCTAGAAATTTAGGGAATTTGTTCCTTGTTCGACTTTGGTTGTGTACCTCAGATCGTTTTGGGGTTCCGTACCTCCATTTCGTGTTATTGTTGCCCAAATATCGATTCCTATTGCTTTTATTCTCTTTCCGGATCATTTTTCGTCATTTTGGGACCCGAGGGGGGGGGGGTGTGGGCCGCGGCACAAGGAATGTGCGCCGCGGCACACACATTACCCAGTTGTTGGCCGAGCAGGCTGTACCGTGTGCCGCGGCACAAGGATTGTGCGCTGCGGCACACAGTCGAGTTAGTGCCGCGGCACACTTGTCCGGGCCGCGGCACACCCGTGTGGCACTTGCCGGCCAAAACCCACTGTACCGCGTGCCGCGGCACAGTCCGGCAGGGCCGCGGCACATGCCGAGTCTGAGCCGCGGCACACTTCGAATGAGCCGCGGCACAAGGAGCGGTCAGCCGATCACTGGGCGCAATTTTTGGCCCTGTGCCGCGGCACAGTTTAGCTGAGCCGCGGCACACAATGCGGTCAGCGCTATATCTGCGTTTTTATTCAGCGAAAGTCACTCATTTCTTCCTTCCTTCCACCGTACGCGAGAGAGAGAGGGTTGAGAGGGGGATTTTCCTCCATCTACCATTTGATTGTGTGTTTTTCTTACACCGTTGACCGATTTCATTTCCTTATGCACTCTTGGTGTCCGATGAATTGTCCCAACGGGTAGAATTAGGATTAATTCTTACCTTTCCGCATTATTGAGACTTGTTGTATACCGTTATTGTGTTAGGAGCGGATTTGGGAGGATTGTTCGGACCAAAACCTATTCCTTCGTTGTTTCCCTTGTTTCATCGTGTTCAAGGCAAGTACATGTATTACATTTCGTTATGTATGTTTTGATTTTCGAAATAAATGATGAACTGTGATTTTCGGGTGCGTGAGTTGTGTTCCTTCCACCCGGAGTGTCCGACGGGATGTCTGGGGGTCGATACTAAGGGGTACGGCCGTGGAAGTGGACTTGGGTGCGTGTGTGATTGAACTTCCACCCGGAGTGTCCGACGGGATGTCTGGGGGTCGATACTAAGGGGTACGGCCGCGGAAGTGGTATCCCACCCGGAGCGTTCGACGGGATGTCTGGGGGTCGATACTAAGGGGTACGGCCACGGGATACCAGTTGTGATTTTGTGATATCGTGATGATTGGTAACTGATTTTGATTGCCAATGTAGTATTCCAGAATATATATATATATGGCAAATGACTTATGTTTGAGATGATTGTGTAAAAACCGTATTTGGTATATAATGTTGTGTAATTGTGTACTTGCACTAGCTATTCGAATGCTAACCCCTTAAATGGGGGAAATGCGTCTTATGCATTTCAGGTACCGGGAGAGCTGAGGAGCAGGCACGGGGCACGCACGCAAAGGATGGGATGGCTTGATGATGTGGCTCGAGTCTGTATTTTTATGTCGTGTCATTGCATTTGTCGAGTGCCAGAGTTAAACTGTTTACTTTGAAACCTGGTTTAAGTCCCCTGCGTGGGCAATGAATTGGTATTTATCTTATATTCATGTACTCCGTTAAAATGTTTTGGCCGAGGCCACGGCCTTACTTACTTTTTGAATGCATCTTTTGGGATCATATTATGGTTTATGTGTTAAGGGTCAGCCTGGTAGACCTCATGAGGGTTCTACGGCGTGTAATGTCCCATTTGTGAATTGGGGTGTTACACTGCCCAGCCCAGCCGAGCAGCCCAGCCCAGTGCTGGGCGCTGCCTGCCCCTTCTCGGCAGGCAGCTTGCTGCCGGGCAGTCCCGGCAGCCCCGAGCTGCCGGGTCCGGCCATTTTTCCGGCTCGTCTTTTCGTCCCGAATCCAAAAATAATATTTTTCTAATTTTTATATTACACATTTAAATCAGTTTTTCAAAAGAAAAATAGATTTATATTGTAACATAAAATCATGAAAAATAATTTTTAGGTGAACAATTAAACATTAACAGTTAAAACAATTCTGATTCCAAATTATAAAAAAATAATCAAGCATTCCAAAGGCTAATATCGAATATACTATCGCATAGACCTCGCTCCGATACCGCTGATGGGATCCGGTGAATAAAAACGAGTTACGCAGCGAAAAAAACCGGTCCAACCGGATAAAACCAAACCCCAAAAAGGGATCGATCAAGCATCGTATAAATGAATAAAAGTAACGGGGATGATAATCAAAGAATACTTACCCTCGTAGTCCTTTGATAATATAATCTTCGAAGGAAAAACCCGAGCAAGCCTTTTCCCGGTTACCGACACGAACACGAATCCAATTCATTGTAGCTTGTTGAAAGATCCAACACCGAAAATGCCGAATGTCTACTTCACACGCGTTGGATATTGATCGGAAAAATAGTGTGTCAATTCGTTCTCAAAGAACACGGCTAGGAATCGACACAACATTTTTCTTCTCTTCTCTTTTTCCTTTTCTTTCTCTCAAAGATGAACAAGAAATAAAAAATTCTCTCCCTTTCAAAATGATGAACTCGTGGCTGAATGGAAAATAATAAGTGTGTGTGTTTGTTATTCAAAGTCTTACATAATGTTAAGACATATACATATATATATATAATACAAAGTGAGATCAAATGATGAGATTCCAAATCTCATCCATTTGTCCTCAACTTTATATTATATATCTAACACACCCCACACACCACATTATCACCTTCCAAGCATGAGAGAGGCAGCCCACTTGAGTTTGGTGAGAAACCGAGTCGAGCCACTCGGTTCGTGTATCAGATGTTCGCGTGTCTAGTCCGTTGAATACACTTTGTTTTATCCCAAATATATTTATAAGTAATTAATTAATCCAATTAATTAATTTTATCAAATACAAAATTATAATAATATATTTCAAAGAAATTATTATTCATGAATTAAATTAATCACCCGGTAATTAATTTCAATTCAGTAGATCGCTTGATTTGTCAAATAAATCAAATTAGATATCTAATATCCAATATTAATGAAGAGATAGTAAATAGTATTTATCCATCAAATATCCTTGTGCGCGACTCCGTAGGTTCTTCTTAGTCGGCAATGGGAGGAACCAAGGAGTAGGGGTAACACTTAGCCAGCATAGTGCTCCGTACCGTAACCCAACTAAGAACGAATGATCGGATCATTCAAAACCATTATGTCGTGAATGCCGTATACGTATAAACCCTTCAATCATATGTCCCGGTCAAGTATTAGGGTCACGGTAAAGTCAAACCCTACTGTAACTTGACTCTATGCTTTCTGTTAATGCAAACCGAGATCACAAAGCTCTTGTGTATCAAATACAACTAGCTCTAACTGCTTTGGCCAAAGACTTATGATCTCATTTGCCATCAATCGCATAGGACACTTACCTGCTGACTAACAGGAGAAAGAATCTTATCTTGGTATTCAGTAGAGACTGCTACTTGCCCACTAAGTTGCATTTCGAGGTTGACCACACCAACTGGCGATTAGATCGAACTACTCTAATGACTAACTTAATGTCACAAGCACATCTCCTACTGAAACCTCAAGTCAAAGGTCCACGTATACCTATCACAATCTTTCGATTCAGTCATTGACAATCCCAGAGTGATTTCCATGTGATCGAATCGAGATGAGTCATGTTAGAGTATTCTAATCCCATTAGCATACTTATAACCTGTGCTCCCATTAACCCTTAGTGAATACAGGCACTATACATGTCTAAGTACACGTTATACAAGTCTTGTGTAAACATAATGCTGAGTTGAGTTTTATCGACTTGCGAACCAGTTAAGAATTCGAGCCATAAACACTTCCAGTGCCTATCGCCTTATCTCCATAAGGCGTTGAATGTTTTCTCTCAAATGCAAAGACTATTATTTTATATACTAAATCACAATGCCTGTGATATACAATAATATAGAAATAATAATTGCCTTATTAAATATTCATAATTATAATACAAATGCTCTCACCCTCTCATCCTCTGAGTAGCATTAGAGGGCATATTCCTAACAACTTTAGGACCGGGCCCACTAAGAATGTGGGATGATGTTTACGACAAATTCATTACCAAGTATTTCTCTCATTCGAAGACTACATAGTTGAGGACCCAAATCTCAACATTCGTACAACAAGATGGAGAGGCATTTCACGAAACATGGGACCGATTCAAGATGCTCCTCATTCAATGCCCACACCATCATTATCCACTTCAACTACTTAATCAATTCTTCTACGATAGATTGACTCAATATTGCCAAGGTGCAATGGGGCAGCTGATGGTTCATTTTGCGGGTTAACGGAGAGACAAGCTTATGACATATGTGAAACATTGGGAGCTAATTCTCAGAAAAAAATGTGCGTATTCGTAGGGGAGTTGTGAACCAAGTAAGCGAGAAGGACGAGATGCAATCTCAAATCGATTAGTTAACCAAGGAACTAAGACAACTCAAGACTCAAAATAAATCTTCGAGCTCACAAGTTTGCGAAATTTGTGGGGGACCCAAACATGATTTTAATTCTTGCCCACATACTTTTCCAGAAGAACAAACCGAACAAGTGAATTAGGCTATGGGACAAAGCACGTGAAGGCCCGAGTGGGAAGAGAGGAGAAATAATTATGGCAGAAATGCAATAAATGCACCTCTCCCAAACACTTGTCATCCTGGGCTAATAAAATATCCGAATTTCTCTTGGAGAAACAACAACCCAATGCCGTACGACACAAGCGCCCAAGCTCAATACAACGTAGGAAATCAAGCCCAGCAAACAATGAAAGTGAAACACCTCCACAGCAAAGGAACTCTCTTGAGGAGAGTATTGCGGCATTCATTAAGGAAAGCAGGGAAAACTGAGATGAGAACAATAAAAGCTTCAAATCTTTAGAAGCTTCGGTTAAAAAAATGGAGATTCAAATTGGTCAACTTGCTACTGAGGCACGCAAACAAGAAAGGGGTAAAATACCAAGTCAGCCCGAGCAAGCTCAAGCTATTACCACCCTCCAAAGTGGTAAAGTGATAAATTAAGAGACAATTTTCGAAGCGAAAGAGAGGGGCGGTGAGAAAGAGGACGAGTCGGGAAATCAAGAAGAGAGAGTAGACGAATCAACTTCGACTTCCAAGCTTCACAAATATGCTCAACTATATAAGCCACCGGTCCCTTTTTTGAGCCGACTTAGAAAAGCAAAGCAAGATGAGTAATTTTCGGAAATCTACGACATGCTTTCAAAGGTTCATGTCAACTTACCTCTATTGGATGTTGTGAAGAACATTCCTGCTTACACGAATTTTTTCAAGGAGTTGATCTCCAACAAGTGACGATATTTTGGGAACGGGAAAGTAGTGCTCTACGAGGTAGAAGCAAGGAGTTAAAAAAAGGGCGATCCTGGAAGTTTTATGATTGACATCACTATGGGAGATAAGAAGGTTGCTCGTGGCATGCTCGATTTGGGAGCAAGTGTGAATATCATGCCATACTTGACTTATTTGAGGCTTGGACTCTGAGGAATCAAACCAAAAAGAATGACTCTTCAAATGGCGGACAAGTCGGTGAAATACCCCAAGGGAATCATTGAAAACCTATTAGTGCAAGTGGACAAGTTGGTGATTCCGGCCGATTGTGTTATCTTGGAGATGAGAGATTTCGCGACGAGCGAAAAGTAAGGTACGATACTTCTAGGGTGACCATTCATGTGCACAACAAAAACAATCGTCGATGTTGATGAAGAAAAGGTCACCATGACTGTCTTGGGTGAAACGGTGGAAATCGACATGTTCGGTTCATCTCATATCCCTTCTCATATTTATGCTGCCCATGATTGTAATTTTATTGATTGCATTGATTCTTTGGTTCATGATATGTATTTGCATGACATCGTAGGGGACGTGTTGCATGATGCTCTAACCGTCGAGCATGATATGGGGTTGAATAATCTAGAAATTGAAGAATATGTTGCATTGCTAGATAATTCTGAACCTATTGATGAAGTTGATGATCTTAATCTGCCATTAGAATTGAACTTTGAGGAGCCTGTTGAAATTACCCCACCCCAACTTGAATTCAAAGAACTTCCAGCATATCTTAAATGTTTTCCTTAGGCAAAAGTGACACTTACCCAGTAATTGTCTCTTCTGAATTAACTTCTTTGCAAGAAAACAAATTATTAGAAGTTTTGACTAAATTAAAGGAAGCTATTGGGTGGAGTATTTCTGATATCAAGGGTATAAGTCCTATTAGGTGCATGCATAAGATAATTCTTGAGGATAATGTTAAACATGTTAGGCAAGCTCAAAGGCATTTGAATCCGAACATGCAGGAAGTAGTTAAAAAAGAAGTTTTGAAGTTGTTAGATGTCGGAGTCATCTACCCGATATCCGATAGTAAGTAGGTTAGTCCTGTGCATGTAGTGCCTAAGAAATCTGAATAACGGTGGTTCGTAATGACAAAATGAATTAGTGCCCACTAGAACAGTGACCGGTTGGAGAATGTGCATTGATTATCAGAAATTAAATGCCATGACGAAAAAAATCATTTTCCCCTCCCTTTCATTGATCATATGTTGGAACGTTTAGCTAGGCATGATTATTACTGTTTTCTATATGGTCTTTCAGGTTTTATCAGATTCCCATTGCTATGGAGGATCAAGAGAATACCACTTTTACTTGCACTTTTGGCACTTGTGCCTTTAGGAGGATGCCGTTTGGTCTTTGCAATGCTCCTGCTACTTTCCAAAGGTGCATGCTTTCCATATTCTCTGACTTGTTGGAAAAGTCCATTGAGGTATTCATGGATGATTTTTCTGTGTTTGGAACTACTTTTGATAATTGTTTACATATTCTGACTGTTGTGCTCGAATGATGTATTGAGTGTAATCTACACTTAGTTGGGAAAAGAGTCATTTTATGGTGAAACAAGGGCTTGTTTTGGGTCATGTAGTTTCTAATAAAGGAATGGAGATTGATAAGGCTAAAGTTGATTTAATTGTTAAATTACCCACGCCTTCGTGTGTAAAAGAAGTTCGAAGCTTCTTGGGGCATGCCGGGTTTTATAGGCATTTCATTAAAGAATTTTTCGAAAATTGCCCGCCCCTTAAGTAGTCTTTTGTGTAAGGATGCTAAGTTCGATGTTACCGAGGAATGTCTGGATGGTTTTAATGCTTTGAAAGAAAAGTTGACTTCCGCACCTATTGTTGTCGGAATATTTTATTCCAAATATTCATTATCGAGTTTTGATGATTAGTTGTTAAACAAAGAAAAACAACAAGGAAGCAAAATAAAATAACGAAGAAGTTGAAGACGCAAAAAGTCGTGCAAACTGGACTGCACAGCTAGCGCACGTTAGTGATCAAGATTAACGCATGCTAAGAAGCATGAATAGCGCATGCAAGGCGTTCATGTTAATGCACGCTAAAGAGATCTGAATTCAAACAATATGAATGTTGGCAAATTCAGAGGAGAAGTCAAAAGTTACAAACGGATATATGATGCAAGCAATGATGTGATATTAGCGCACACTCCGAGAGAATACTAGCGCACGCTAACTGAAAGTATCAGAAGCTACTGGACTGAATGAAAGAGCAGGTAACATATGCAACATGCATATTAACGTACGTAACAGGGTAATAGCGCACGCTAAAGGAAGAGGCTAGCGCACGCTAAACTGTGTCTGGCAGTAACGACTAGTTGGATGAAATTGCCTATAAATACCAAACCATTTGGTATCAAACCACACAACAACTCAGACCAAATCATCTATACTTGTATCATTATAAACATTCTTGTTGTTGCATTTGAGCTTATATTGATAAGTGTTTGAGTGTTATACAAGAAAACATACACGAGAGGAAAAAGAAAGGATAAGATTGGATTCAGTGTTATTTAGATCAAGGATCCGGCATTATTAGAATCACAATCTATATCCACGTGAGGCTTGTCTAGTACCCATAGAAAGCTAGATAGGTTGATTCCTTGCCCGATAGAAAAGGAAAACAGTTTAACTTGGACCGACAAAAAGACAAGTGTGTGAACGGTTTATCTCGGACTGATAGAAGACGAGATTGTAACGGTAATCCCTCGACCAATAGAAGAGAGGTGCATAGGTCGATTTTTAACCTATAGAAAAAGATACGGAGAGAATGTAGGCACGATTGGCCGAACCTCTATAAATCTTGTGTCGTTTACTTTCCGCACTTTAAATTGCTTCCATAAAGCGCAAAGAGTTTGATAACTCTTATATACTCCGCGCCTATTTCAAAACGGAGAATATACCGATAATCTTGCTCCAACAATTGTTGTTGTACCCGATTGGTCTTTAACATTTGAAATTATGTGCGACGCATCTGACTTTGCTATTGGTGCCATTTTGGGGTAGAGAGTGAATAAATTTTTCCATGTAATTTATTATGCTAGCAAAACATTCGATGAAGCTCAGGCCAATTATACCACCATCGAGAAAGAGTTTCTAGCTATTTTATTTTCTTTGGACAAGTTTCGATCCTATTTGGTTGGTTCGAAAGTAATTGTGCATACGGATCACGCTGCACTGAAATAAAAAAAATCCGATGCCAAGCCAAGATTGATTTGGTGGGTTCTTTTGTTGCAAGAATTTGATTTGGAGTTTAAAGCTAAAAAGGGTTCTCAAAACATAGTTGCCGACCATTTATCCAGATTAACCGAGGGAGATAATTTTAAGCTCGATAGCTCTTTTCCTATTGTTGAGACTTTCCCTGACGAACAATTACTCGATGTGACTAAGACACCTTGATATGCCGATATTGTTAATTATATTGTTAGTGGTGTTTTGCAGCCTCGCATGACCTTTCAAGGGAAGAAGAGGTTTATTTCCATGTGCAGTCATTACTTTTGGGACGAGCCCTACTTATTTAGGTAGGGGCTTGATCAAGTATTTCTATGTTGCATCCCGAAAGAAGAGCACGAGAGCATCTTGTCATTCTGTCATGAATTGCACTGTGGGGGACATTTTAGTGTGAAGAAAATGGCGCACAAGGTCCTTCAATCTGGATTATGCTGTCCGACATTATTTAAGGGCGCTTATTCCTACTGTTAGAGTTGCGATCATTGTCAATGAACGGGGAACATAAGCAAAAGAAATGAGATGCCGTTGACGAACAACCTAGTAGTGGAACTTTTCGATGTTTGGGGAGTCGATTTTATTGGCCCTTTTCCACCTTCCCTCGATTTTGAATATATTTTAGTTGTTGTGGATTATGTTTCTAAGTGGGTGGAAGCAATTCCAACCCGAACTAACAATGCTAACGTGGTTTGCAATTTTTTTAGGGATGTGATTTTCTGCAGGTCTGGGACGCCTAGAGCTGTGATTAGCGATAGAGGCACGCATTTTTGCAATAGACAACTGGCAGGTTTGCTTAAAAAGTATATCGTAACGCATAAGGTTGTGACAACCTACCATCTACAAACTTCTGGGCAAGTCGAAGTGAGTAATAGACAGATAAAGGCAATACTCGAGAAGATGGTGAAACCGACAAGGAAAGATTGGGCATTGAAGTTGAACAATGCTTTATGGGCATATCGCATGGCCTACAAAACTCCGATTGGAATGAGCCCGTATCACCTCGTTTTTGGGAAGGCATGCCACCTACCTGTTGAGTTGGAACACAAAGCGTATTGGGCGATCAAAGCGCTAAATTTAGATCAACAAAAAGCAGGTGAAGAACAACTCCTACATTTGAATGCGCTAGATGAAATGCGATATCAAGCGTACAAAAATGCTAAGCTCTACAAAGAACGGACGAAACAGTATCACGACAAGCGTATCATTCGCAAATATCTTGAACCTGGGATGGATGTTTTGCTACATAACTCTTGTCTTAAGCTCATGCCGGGAAAATTGGTGTCGCGATGGGGCGGACCTTTCAAAGTCGTTCAAATATGGCCACACGGAGCTGTTGAATTCCTTGATCCACGGAAGAATGAGCATTTTAAGGTAAACGGGCATAGAGTGAAGTCGTACTTCAGACGAAGCGAAGAAATTAATGCGTTTGAGTGCATAGAAGTGCACGATGTCGAAGATTGAGCTGTTAGGAGTATGCCCTCGAATGTCACTCAGAGGATGTTAAGTGAGGGCATTGTACTTGTAATTATGTAAATCATTAATATAAGGCAATGGATGTTTCTTTATTTACTGGTAGTTACTGGCATTCCTAACTCGTAAATATACATATAGAAACTAGTCCATGTATTTGAGAGCAAAACGTTCCACTCCTTATTTGATAAGGGGGTCAGCACTAGAAAGGTTTATAGCTCAAATACTTAATCGTTCGCAAGTCGATGAAACTTGACTGGGAGTTAAGTTTATGTGAAGACTTGTATAACGTGTTCTTTGACATGGAGGGTGCCTGTCGAACGCTAATGGTTAGTGGGAGCATACGTTATAGGTATGTTAATTAGATTAGTATACTCGAACCGACTCACCCTCGATTCGTCGAACGGATTTAACTCTGGGACAGTCAATGACGGAATCGAAAGGTTGTGATAGGTATTCGTGAACCTTCAACTTGAGGATTTAGTAGGGATGTTCTTGTGACGTCAAGATTTTCAATAGAGTAGTTCGACCCTGTAAACCGGGAGGCCGGGGTCAACCTTGAAGTGCATCTTGACGGTCAAGTAGCAGGTCCTACTGAATACCAAGATAAAATTATTTCTCCCGTTAGTAAGCGGGTTATATGTCATATGCGGTTATTGGCAGATGAGATCATAAGTCTTTGGCCAAAGCATTGGAGCTAGTTGTATTGGATACAGGAGAGCTCGATGATCTTGATTTGCATTAACGCATGCATATCGTCAAGTACAGATAGGGTTTGACTGACCGTGACCCTATAACTTGATCGGGACATTTGAAAGAAGGGTTTATATGTATACTGGTATTCACGATAGAATGGTTCTTGAATGATCCCAATCATTCGTTCTCAGTTGGGTACAGTGTAGGCCGCCAGGCTGGCTAGGTGGTGCTACTACTCTTTGGTTCCTCCCATTACTGACTGAGACGGACCTACCGAGTCGCACAATAGGATTGACGACGGAATGAATCAAGCTTATTCTCTCATTATGAATATTAGAGATTGGATATTAGATGTCTAAATCTATTTATTGGATTAATTGATTTACGGCATGATGAATTAAATAAATTAGTGGGTGATTAATTTAATTCATGGATATAATTATTTCTTAGAGAAATTAATTATGTCATAAAGTGTTTGATATGATAAAATTAATTGGATTAATTAATCGATATAAATACATCAGAACGGAACCGTAGTTTCTCTGTTTGGACTCACACGAATCCGAAACGAACCGAACTCGTCCATTTTTCCATGATGGCCGCCCCACCTTGCTCCCACCCACCTTACATTGTCTTTTCTTCCATTCTTTAATGTATGATCATGACTTTGTGGGGTTAGAAATCATGTGGCATGATTTGTATCTTGTGGGTGTGAGTTGTATATAGGATGGAAGACTTATCATTACAACTTACCTTTTGACTTCTTGTGTGTGCATCATACGTGAGTTGTATTGTAAGAGAGAGAGAGAAAGAACTTTGAGTTCCTTTTTCATAATACTCAAGTCTTCTTCTTCCTTTTCTTCATTTTGTTCTTGATTTTTCTTAGAGAAACATCAATAAATATTGAGAGATCAAACATTAAAACACTTAGAGTGTTATAATCAAAGCTTCATCACTTGATTCTAGCCGTAATCTTAGAGGTTAATCGAGTGTTGTCATTCCGTTTGTTTTCTCCGGCGCGTGGCAAGTAGAGACGCGGTTTTTCGGTGTTGGATCATTCAAGTGCTTGGAGTGCTTCGGATCGTAGAGAATTCAACTAAAGTTTGAGAATATCTCAAGAGAAGGAATCCATCTAATCAACGGACTACAAGGGTGAGTTTCTATATCTCTTGTGAATTCGTTTTTATATTCGTATATACGTAGCTCGATCGATCCTCATAGGGATTCAGATCGAATTAATTTTCGTTTTACCGCTTCCGCTGGGCCTTCGTTTTCGGCACTGAATCCCAACAGTAGTATTGGAGCGTAGGTCTTGCGATTAATTCGTTTGGATGGATTAATTTATATTGATTGGATCAATATTTAGATTAATTATGAATTCCATTTATTTTAATGTGTTTGATGCATTATTTTGAATGGTGATGTGGTTCATGGACTTAGTTTTGAATCGTTCGGTTTTATTCGATTGGGTTGTAAAGGCCGTTTTGAGCCTATTTATTTTACTAGAAATATTTGTATCTAGGATGCAACTTTCAATGTGAAATTTATATGTAATGACGAAGACCGGAGGAAGATCCGTTTCGATAAGACGTAGATTCAAGACGAAGACTTGTAATTAGATTACGGAGTTTTTGTTTTCTAGGAATGGTCCATGAACTAATTGTTGGTAGCAACTAGGTTGTGAATGGTTGTTTCATATTGTATGAATGCCACAAACGCGCTTAAATGTATTAATGTGCAAAGTGTAACGTTAATCGCGAAAATTCTCCCACGACAAATTATTAAGTTTATAAGGTTTCATGGTTTTCCTTCCATCCATCGAGCTTTCGGGAAATTGAAATCCAAACCGGATGTGCTATGCTTCCGAGTTATCGGGGTAGTCGTTCGGCAGGACGGATAAATTAATGGGGGCGCATTGGGTGCCTTCGGTTGGAGAAACTTTCATCCCTAGAAACCTGATAGGTTGCCGGATAAGATTCAATTGTGAAACTGATTTGCGTCGATGGTATAAACTTAACTTGTTCACGAACCATAGAAACTGTATAGGTTGAGGGGAGTGAACAAGGGGAAAAAGAAGATCGAATCATCCATTTGATGGGTTGGTGTTGGACACCACTTTATGAAAATTAATAGACTAGAAACCTGTTCGGTTGCCCTCTATTAAAATTTATAAAGAACTCGATCACCACTATGAAGTAGAGCGACGATACTTCCGGATTTCACATGGAAGTGTGTTATTCCGATAAAAATAGTGGGAGCTGGGTAACAAGAATAGAAAAGACCTTAATTCTATACTCAGATCATAATTATAACAAGTCACTAATTAATCTGTTATACTTAATGCAGACATAACTCTCAATATGACAATGAATCCACTCGCAATTCTACTCGAAAAGAACACCCTGATTGGACCTAACTTTGTGGACTGGCTCCGCAATCTGATGATTGTCCTCAGTATAGAGGCACTGGGATACGTCTTAGAGACGGACATTCCGGCGCCTCCTGTGCGGAACAGAGCCAATCAGGAAGAGATTTAAAACCACGAAAAGTGGGTTAAGGATGACGTAAAAGTCCATGCCTACATGATGGCTTCTATGTCTAATGAACTTCAGAGAGCTCATATGAAAATGACTTTTGCTAGGCAGATTTTATCTCACTTAACCGAACTTTATGGTGAGCACAGCAGAACTGCTAGATATGAGATATCCAAGCAACTATTCGGTGCAAGGATGAAGGAAGGTGAGAAGGCTGGGGAACACATCCTCAAAATGATATCCATGATCGAGAGATTGGAGGCTCTTGATTTTAAAATGGATACTTCTCTCCAAACCGACCTTATCCTATAATCTCTCCCTGATTCCTTCTCACAGTTTGTTATGAAACTCAACTGCAATGAGATTACATGTAATTTAACAAACTTGTGACCGCTCAGTCTCAGATGAAGACTCCACGGATGAAGGAGTCTGCTGTCCTATGCGGTTATTGGCAGACGAGATCATAAGTCTTTGGCCAAAGCATTGGAGCTAGTTGTATTGGATACACGAGAGCTCGATGATCTCGATTTGCATTAACGCATGCATATCGTCAAGTACAGATAGGGTTTGACTGACTGTGACCCTATAACTTGATCGGGACATTTGAAAGAAGGGTTTATATGTATACTGGTATTCACGACAGAATGGTTCTTGAATGATCCCAATTATTCGTTCTCAGTTGGGGTACAGTGTAGGCCGCCAGGCTGGCTAGGTGGTGCTACTACTCTTTGGTTCCTCCCATTGCTGACTGAGACGGACCTACCGATTCGCACAATAGGATTGACGATAGAATGCATCAAGCTTATTCTCTCATTATGAGTATTAGATATTGGATATTAGATGTCTAAATCTATTTATTGGATAAATTGATTTACGGCCTGATGAATTAAATAAATTACTGGGTGATTAATTTAATTCATGGATATAATTATTTCTTGGAGAAATTAATTATGTCATAATATATTTGATATGATAAAATTAATTAGATTAATTAATCGATATAAGTACATCGGAATGGAATCGTAGTTTATCTGTTTGGACTCACGGGAGTCCGAAACGAACCGAACTCGTCCATTTTTCCATGATGGCCACCCCACCTTGCTTCCACACACCTTCCCATTGTCTTTTCTTCCATTCTTTAATGTATGATCATGACTTTGTGGGGTTAGAAATCATGTGGCATGATTTGTATCTTGTGGGTGTGAGTTGTATATAGGATGGAAGACTTATCATTACAACTTACCTTTTAACTCCTTGTGTGTGCATCATACGTGAGTTGTATTGTAAGAGAGAGAGAGAGAGAAAGAACTTTGAGTTCCTTTTTCATAATACTCAAGTCTTCTTCTTCCTTTTCTTCATTTTGTTCTTGATTTTTCTTAGAAAAACATCAAGAAATATTGAGAGATCAAACATTAAAACACTTAGAGTGTTATAATCAGAGCTTCATCACTTGATTCTAGCCATAACCTAAGAGGTTAATCGAGTGTTGTCATTCCGTTTGTTTTCTCCGGCGCGTGGCAAGTAGAGACACGGTTTTTCGGCGTTGGATCATTCAAGTGCTTGGAGTGCTTCGGATCGTAGAGAATTCAACTAAAGTTTGGGAATAGCTCAATAGAAGGAATCCATCTAATCAACGGACTACAAGGGTGAGTTTCTATATCTCTTGTGAATTCGTTTTTATATTCGTATATACGTAGCTCGATCGATCCTCGTAGGGATTCAGATCGAATTAATTTTCGTTTTATCGCTTCTACTGGGCCTTCGTTTTAGGCACTGAATCCCAACAACGGTATCGGAGCGTAGGTCTTGCGATCGTATATATGATATTTAGCATTTGGAATGCTTGATTGGATGGTTTATGATTTGGAATCATAATCGCATTAATCGTTGATTTAAATTGTTCATCTAAAAAAATAATTTTTCATGATTTTATGTTACAATATAAATCTATTTTTCTTTTGAAAAAACTGATTTAATTGTGTAATATAAAAATTAGAAAAATATTATTTTTAGATTCAGAACGAAAAGACGAGCCGAAAAATGGTCGGACAGTTCTGGTCACGGATCGCCGACAAGCAAAGTTGAAATTTCAGGCTAATAGGATCAAAATTTCATTGGCAGCCACGGCCGCAGCTTGGTCCGGGCCTTGTGTTTTTGGCTCCGTTTTTTATATTTCGTTCGGTAATTAATTTCCCAAAAATTAAATTGGATTTAATTTGACTAAGATATAATTATGGTAATTTTATTCTTAGGGGAATTAATTTAATGAAATATTTTATCGTCCGGAACAAGCTAAAATTAACAGTTGTTTGAATTAATTGGATTAATTCGTTTGGATGGATTAATTTATATTGATTGGATCAATATTTAGATTAATTATGAATTCCATTTATTTTAATGTATTTGATGCATTATTTTGAATGGTGATATGGTTCATTGACTTAGTTTTGAATCGTTCGGTTTTATTCGATTGGGTTGTAAAGGCCGTTTTGAGCCTATTTATTTTACTAGAAATATTTGTATCTAGGATGCAATTTTCAATGTAAAATTTATATGTAATGACGAAGACCGGAGGAAGATCCGTTTCGAGAAGACGTAGATTCAAGACGAAGACTTGTAATTAGATTACGGAGTTTTTGTTTTCTAGGAACGGTCCATGAACCACTTGTTGGTAGCAACTAGGTTGTGAATGGTTGTTTCATATTGCATGAATGCCGAAAACGAGCTTAAATGTATTAATGTGCAAAGTGTAACGTTAATCGCGAAAATTATCCCACGAGAAATTATTATGTTTATAAGGTTTCATGGTTTTTCTTCCCTCCATCGAGCTTTCGGGAAATTGAAATCCAAACCGGATGTGCTATGCTTCCGAGTTATCGGGGTAGTCGTTCGGGGAGGACGGATAAATTACCGGGGGCGTATTGGGTGCCTTCGGTTGGAGAAAATTTTATCCCTAGAAACCTGATAGGCTGCCGGATAAGATTCAATTGTGAAACTGATTTGCGTCGATGGTATAAACTTAACTTGTTCACGAACCATAGAAACCGTATAGGTTGAGGGGAGTGAACAAGGGGAAAAAGAAGATCGAATCATCCATTTGATGGGTTGGTGTTGGACACCACTTTATGAAAATTAATAGACTAGAAACCTGTTCGGTTGCCCTCTATTAAAATTTATAAAGAACTCGATCACCACTATGAAGTAGAGCGACGATACTTCCGGATTTCACATGGAAGTGTGTTATTCCGATAAAAATAGTGGGAGCTGGGTAACAAGAATAGAAAAGACCTTAATTCTATACTTAGATCATAATTATAACAAGTCACTAATTAATCTGTTATACTTAATGCAGACATAACTCTCAATATGAAAATGAATCCACTCGCAATTCTACTCGAAAAGAACACCCTGATTGGACCTAACTTTGTGGACTGGCTCCACAATCTGATGATTGTCCTCAGTATAGAGGCACTGGGATACGTCTTGGAGATGGACATTCCGGCGCCTCCTGTGCGGACTAGAGCCAATCGGGAAGAGATTGAAAACCACGAAAAGTGGGTTAAGGATGACGTAAAAGTCCGTGCCTACATGATGGATTCTATGTCTAATGAGATTCAGAGAGCTCATAAGAAAATGACTTCTGCTAGGCAGATTTTATCTCACTTAACCGAACTTTATGGTGAGCACAGCAGAACTGCTAGATATGAGATATCCAGGCCACTGTTCGGTGAAAGGATGAAGGAAGGTGAGAAGGTTGGGGAACACATCCTCAAAATGATATCCATGATCGAGAGATTGGAGGCTCTTGATTTTAAAATGGATACTTCTCTCCAAACCGACCTTATCTTATAATCTCTCCCTGATTCCTTCTCACAGTTTGTTATGAACTTCAACTGCAATGAGATTGCATGTAATTTAACAAATTTGTGACCGCTCAGTCTCAGATGAAGACTCCACGGATGAAGGAGTCTGCTCTTGTGATTTCTTATGTACCTCGGAGGTCTAAGAACAAGAAGAAAAAGACCAAGAAGCATACTGGACCACATGTCAAGAACTTCAAGGGCAAGGGCCAGGCCCCAACGGTTCCGAAGAACAAGAAGAAGAAGGATGCTTGTCTCAAGTGCGGTGAGCTGGACACTGGGCTAGAGACTTTCCGATTCTTCATGGCACTTCAGGTACAGAACTTTTAGTTTTGGAAACAAATTGTTCTGCTACTATATTTTCTACTTCCTGGATACTAGATTCTGGTGCTAGTTCTTGTATTTGTACCGTGAATCTGGATCTGGAACAAAGTAGGAAGCTTGGAGCCGGAGAAGTTGTGATCACAGTCGAAAGTGGGCATAGTGTCGAGGCGACCGACATAGGATCACTTCTTTTGGGTTTAGAATCCGGCTTTGTTTCGACTTTAGAAGATGTACTTGTTTTTCCCAAGGGGCACAAAAACATTGTATCCATTCCCGTCATGGACCGAAAAGGCTTTTCATTTTCCATTGGTGATGGTTCCTGCAAAATTTATTTCAGAAATAAACTAGTGGGTACTGCTACATTGTTAAATGGATTGTATCATCTAAATCTCAGCAACAAAGTAGTTGTGAATACGATGACTAGAAAACGTGGTTGGGATGAAACCAATCAAGTTTTGAAATGGCATCTTAGACTTGGACATGTTAGTCAGACCAAGGTTTACAAGATGGAAAAAGATGGACTTATGGGTCCATTGGGATCGGATCTCTTTCCTACTTGTGAATCTTGCCTTAAAAGGCAAAATGACTAAGTCCCCCTTCACAGGGACTTTTGAAAGAGATGCTGATAAACTGGGATTAATCCATTCCGACCTATGTGGTGCTTTGAAAGCAGCACGTGACGGATATCAATATTTGATTATGTTTACAGATGATCATACTAGGTATGGTTATGTATACTTAATGAAACATAAATCCGAGGCCTTTGAGAAATTCCAGGAATTCAATGCCCTAGTCGAGAAACAAACTGCAAATCATATCAAAGCACTTCGGTCGGACCGAGGTGGCAAGTATATGAGTTCGGAGTTTGACGCGTTCCTTGAGGAACATGGAATAGTATCACACCTAACACCTCCAGGTACTCCTCAGTTAAATGGTGTGTCAGAAAGAAGGAACCGGACCTTGTTGAACATGGTCCGTTCCATGCTGGGCTATACTGACTTACCGATTTACCTGTGGGGGTATGCACTCCTGACTGCCGCTTACATCTTGAACAGATGTCCTTCCAAATTCGTTCCTAGAACTCTACATTAGATATGGGAGGGAAGGAAACCAAGTCTTAATTATATTAGGATTTAGGGATGTCCCGCCTATGTCAAGAAGACTAAGGTGGAAAAGTTGGAAGCAAGGTCCGTGAAGGGACGTTTCATTGGGTTCCCGTCTGGGACGATGGGTACCTATTCTACATGCCCGAAGATTGAAAGATCATTGTTGCTTTACAAGCACACTTCCTGGAAGATGAGTTCATTCAGGAAGGAGGAGCAGGTAGAAGTATTTCTTTAGAAGAATATAATGAAACTCCTCGGGATACACCTGTGCAAGAAACTAGAACCGAACCTTATGAAACACAAGTAAAACCACCTTGTAGGTATAGTAGGGTGTCTCATTTACCTGAGTGGTATGGGCTTGTGCACTTGGAGGAGCTGGGTCTCCATGAGGTTCCAAGTGATAGCCAAGAGACCGACCCAACGACCTATGACCAAGCGATGATGGATGTAGACTCCGCGAAATGGCGTGAAGCTATGGAAGCTGAGATAGAATCGATGCATGTCAATCAGGTCTGGACTCTAGTAGACCGCCCGAAGCGCATAGTGCCTATTGGGAACAAGTGGATCTACAAGAGAAAGATTGATGGTGATGGCAAGGTTGACGCCTATAAGGCCAGGCTTGTGGCAAAGGGTTATACCCAGAATGAAGGGATCGACTACCACGATACCTTCTCGCCCGTAGCTATGATCAAGTCTATTCGCATGATGCTCGCTATAGCTGCCTACAACGATTATGAGATATGGCAAATGGAAGTAAAGACGGCTTTCCTTAATGGATTCCTCGAGGAGGAAATCTATATGGAGCAGCCTAAAGGCTTTGTGTCCGAGGTCGATATTCAGAAAGTGTGCAAGGTTCAGCGTTCCATTTATGGAATGAAGCAAGCGTCGCATAGTTGGTGGGAAATGAAGAAGAACCTTGTGTATACAAGAGGGTTAGTGGGAGGAAGATCGTATTCTTAGTACTATATGTGGATGATATTCTACTAATAGGAAATGATGTGGGAATGCTCAGGTCTGTGAAAGCTTAGCTTTCGAGTAATTTCTCCATGAAAGACTTAGGAGAAGCAACATATATTCTTGGAATTCGACTCTACCGGGATAGAGCGAAGAGAACAATAGGTCTTTCCCAAGCCCTCTATATAGATAAAATCTTAAAGTGATTTAAGATGGATGATTCTAAAAGAGGGTTCCTACCGATGCGACATGGAATAAAACTCTCCTTGAAGATGTGTCCTCAAAGTGAGGAACAACGAAAGGAAATGAGTAATATACCATATGCTTCGGCCGTGGGTAGCCTTATGTATGCTATGTTGTGTACGAGACCTGACATTGCGCATGCTGTAAGCGTGGTGAGTAGGTTTCACACAAACCTAGCTAGGGAACATTGGATTGCCGTAAAGAACATTCTCAAGTACTTAAGAAGGACTAGAGATATGGTTCTGATGTATGGCGGTTGAGAATTGGATGTGGTGGGATTCACTGATTCGGAATTCCAAGGACTGAAGGAAGATTCGATGTCTACTTCTGGCTACATATTTACTCTTAATGGAGGAGCAGTATCTTGGCGTAGCGCCAAGCAAAGCGCGACTGCTGATTTCACCTGTCAGGCTGAGTATCAAGCAGCCTCTGAGGCTTCAAAGGAAGGGTTCTAGATTAAGAAGTTTCTGGGAGAACTTCAAGTGATACCATGTGCTGAGCTGCCTGTTCCGCTGTACTGCGACAATGATGGAGCTGTAGCGCAGGCCAAGGAGCCGAGGTTTCACAACAGCACCAAACATATTAAGAGGAAGTATCATCTCGTAAGAGAATTTGTTCGCAAAGGATACATTGTGTTGCATATAGTAGACTCAGCCGAAAACGTCGCTGATCCACTGACGAAGCACTTTATCAGACTAGATTGGAGCATCATCTGGAGAACATGGGTATTAGATACCATAGTGTGTGGCATTGAGTGCAAGTGGGA
This sequence comes from Orobanche coerulescens, assembly GCA_033398695.1. Lineage (NCBI taxonomy): Eukaryota > Viridiplantae > Streptophyta > Magnoliopsida > Lamiales > Orobanchaceae > Orobanche > Orobanche coerulescens. Next base: position 123,683,842 of record CM065810.1, read on the forward strand.
TATTGTTAGGAGTATGCCCTTGAATGCCACTCAGAGGATGTTGAGTGAGGGCATTCTACTTGTAATTATGTAAATCATCAATATAAGGTAATGGATGTTTCTTTATTTACTGGTAGTTACTGGCATTCCTAACTCGTAAATATGCATATAGAAACTAGTCCGTGTATTTGAAAGCAAAACGTTCCACTCCTTATTTGATAAGGGGGTCGGCACTGGAAAGGTTTATAGCTCAAATACTTAATCGTTCGCAAGTCGATGAAACTTGACTGGGCATTAAGTTTATGTGAAGACTTGTATAACGTGTTCTTTGACATGGAGAGTGCCTGTCGAAGGCTAATGGTTAGTGGGAGCACACGTTATAGGTATGTTAATTGGATTAGTATACTCGAACCGACTCACCCTCGATTCGTCTCATGGATTTCACTCCGGGACAGTCAATGACGGAATCGAAAGGTTGTGATAGGTATTCATGAACCTTCGACTTGAGGATTTAGTAGGGATGTGCTTGTGACATCAAGATTTTCATTAGAGTAGTTCGACCCTGTAAACCAGGAGGCGGGGATCAACCTCGACGTGCATCTTGACAGTCAAGTAGCAGGTCCTACTGAATACCAAGATAGAATTATTTCTCCCGTTAGTGAGCGGGTTATATGTCCTATGCGGTTATTGGCAGATGAGATCATAAGTCTTTGGCCAAAGCATTGGAGCTAGTTGTATTGGATACACGAGAGCTCGATGATCTCGATTTGCATTAATGCATACATATCGTCAAGTACAGATAGGGTTTGACTGATTGTGACCCTATAACTTGATCGGGACATTTGAAAGAAGGGTTTATATGTATACTGGTATTCACGACAGAATGGCTCTTAAATGATCCCAATCATTCGTTCTCAGTTGGGGTACAGTGTAGGCCGCCAGGCTGGCTAGGTGGTGCTACTACTCTTTGGTTCCTCCCATTGCTGACTGAGACGGACCTACCGAGTCGCGCAATAGGATTGACGACGTAATGAATCAAGCTTATTCTTTCATTATGATTATTAGATATTGGATATCTAATTTGGGACATTAGATGTCTAAATCTATTTATTGGATAAATTGATTTACGGTGAATTAAATAAATTACTGGGTGATTAATTTAATTCATGGATATAATTATTTATTGGAAAAATTAATTATGTCATAATTTATTTGCTATGATAAAATTAATTGGATTAACTAATCGATATGAATACATCGGAACGGAATCATAGTTTATCTGTTTGGACTCACGGGAGTCCAAAACGAACCGAACTCATCCATTTTTCCATGATGGCCTCCCCACCTTGCTCCCACCCACCTTCCTATTGTCTTTCCTTCCATTATTTAATGTATGATCATGACTTTGTGGGGTTAGAAATCATGTGGCGTGATTTGTATCTTGTCGGTGTGAGTTGTATATAGGATAGAAGACTTATCATTACAATTTACCTTTTGACTCCTTGTGTGTGCATCATACGTGGGTTGTATTGCAAGAGAGAGAGAAAGAACTTTGAGTTCCTTTTTCATAATACTCAAGTCTTCTTCTTCCTTTTCTTCATCTTGTTTTTTATTTTTCTTAGAGAAACATCAAGAAATATTGAGAGATCAAACATTAAAACACTTAGTGTGTTATAATCAAAGCTTCATCACTTGAGTCTAGCCGTAACCTTAGAGGTTAATCGAGTGTTGTCATTCCATTTGTTTTCTCCAGCGCGTGGCAAGTAGAGACGCGGTTTTTCGGCGTTGGATCATTCAAGTGCTTGGAGTGCTTCGGATCGTAGAGAATTCAACTAAAGTTTGGGAATAGCTCAAGAGAAGGAATCCATCTAATCAACGGACTACAAGGGTGAGTTTCTATATCTCTTGTGAATTTGTTTTTATATTTGTATATACGTAGCTCGATCGATCCTCGTAGGGATTCAGATCGAATTAATTTTCGTCTTTCTGCTTCCGCTGGGCCTTCGTTTTAGGCACTGAATCCCAACATGAGCAAGATGGGAAGAAGTCGAGCTAATGACTATAAAAAAGTTCTGCTTGGGAGGCAACCCAAGGGAAGTTTGATTTATCATTTTTTATCATTTTATGTTATTATTAGTCTTTCAAAAAAAGAAAAAAAGAAAAAAAATAGCAGGGCGGACTGCGTACGGATCGCGGTCGGGAATTTCGGACCGCGCAGCAGGCTGTTCTGTCGAACACCCGGATCGCGGTCTGTACATTATGGACCACGGTCTAATGCCCAGCTAAAATGTCCGGATCGCGGTCTGAAGATTTGAGACCGCGGTCCACAGTCCTGCTTTTAAAAAAAAAGGACCCCAGCTCTTTTTTTGTGTGTGTTTCATTTCTCCTTCCCTCTCCCTCATTCCCTCACCACTACACCCCTAATCCGATCCTAATCAACATTTCATCATTTCTTCTTGTTAATTTCGGTTAGAAACTCATACATTAACATCTATTTCATCATCTAATCGGAGCAAATCAAATGTATGAATTCAAAACTCAAGTTTTTCTTTTTGTGGAATTTCTATGATATTGAAAATTTTGTGCTTACATCTTTGAATTGATGCTTGTGAATGGTTTAGAAGTGCTTGAATATGTTAGGATTATTGGTTGTGATTCGTTTTTGAGAGGTTTTGTAACCTAATTCTTTCCTCTCAAGTTTGAAACTTTTGTGCACGAAAGGTGTTCGATGAAATGCTTCTATGAACTAGTCTTTCAAATCTCTTGTTTGTGGCTACTTTTGCTAGTAATTGGAATTCATTAGTGCTACATTTTCAATCGTTTCCACCGAACTAACGAGTTTTACTATTTGATTGGATCTCTTCATTTACGTCAAACCTTAGGTTGGGGGGGTGTTTTGAACTTCACGAATTTGTTGTTTAACAATCATAATTTTTGCAGGAAACATGACTAAACAAAACGGAACCACGAAACGCTCTTGGACTGGAGGCAATGCTGAAAAAGGCCAAGGGTCGAGCCATGGATCGGAGCAACAAGAAAACGATGCTATTCTTGCTCGATTGAATGCGGTGGACTGAAAATATTTCCTTGAATTGAGCAAGCTAAGAGCCTTCCTGGAAAAGGGGGTGCAGAGTGCTCTTGCGGAGAATTTCCCCGTAGTCCGGCACTTGCTAAAACGCGCAAATTAGGAGGAATTTTTCAAAGGCAATCGGGAATGTGACTTATCTGTGGTGCGTGAATTTTATACAACCATGGCTCCGACACCCGACGGGAGTCTGGAGGGGAAAGTGCAAGGGAAACAAGTGCTTATCTCACCGAAGACGCTTAATGAAATGCTAGGGTTCCGAGCACCACCTCGCCCTAGCAAGGACTTCGTTGATGAATACTCAAAATTCGTCACCCTCCCTGATATCTTGCAAACTTTACAAACCCGTTTTGTCTAGTCGGGAGTCACGATACATCAAGCGGGCCAGTGCACTCAAATCCTCTCTACTGAAGCCAAAATGCTATACCATATTATCTGCAACAGCCTTCTGCCGACTCAGTCCCCATGCCGAATTGTTATCAACCACCTTGCATTGGTTTACTCTATCATGGAGGACCACACGATCAATGTTGGGGATTTAATTTACAAGCAACTGGAAGAAATGACCAAAACATAGACCTTGCAAACCATCTTCTTCCCCACGACGATTACGTACATGTGTTCTCATGATGGGGCCAGTGTTGAGGACCTCAATCCTTCAAAATTAAATGTCTACAAGATCGGCGATCTCACCAGAATCCACGGCTATGATCGTCCAGGCAAGAGGCAGAATGAAGATGAAGATCAACAGGAGGATGAGCATATGCATGAAGCGGGTGGCTCAAATCCTCAAGATGAGCCGGAAATGCATTCCGAGACACCTCCCGCGGATCTCCATGCATTCATGAATGAGATGCACAGCTCCATGACCGCCACGCAAGCCTACCAAGAGGAGACAAGAGCGATGCAAATGTCATCTTTGACGGAAATGCGTGCTGAGCAACGAGCGTACTTTCAGAGCCTACGCGACAAACAACAACTCTTTTTGATGAATTCCAATGCTAATGGCGAAATCAACAAGTGCAAATATCCTGCATCGAGTGACAACTAAAAATTTGGCACGGATCTCAACAGCCCCCTCCGCAAGGGGATTGACCACTTTCTTCAGACGATACTTTATATCCATTTTTGTTTTCGGTATTTTTCTTTCTTTCTTGTGTTTTAGCATTTTTCCCAACTTACTTCTTTTTGCTTAGGGACAAGCAAAGGTTTTGGTTTGGGGGGGTGCAACTTCTTCGATTTTTATTTGTTTTTAGTTTGCGTGATGTTTGTTTCTTTTCTTTATTTTATCTTGTGTGATGTAGCAGTTGGATTGTAATAACCTTGTAAAATGTTGGGTATATGGATGATTAGTCGTGTTGGTACTTGACTCGTGGAGTTTTATAAATCTAATTGGTTGTTTGACCTTGCGTGTGAATGTATAGTTTTGGTTATTTGATTTGATGTGTAAGGAATGAGTGTGGTAGTCCAAAAGCCGTGAGTTCTTGTGCCTAATTGAACCGTTCACTTTTAGCGGTAAAATTATTTCATGTGTGATTTCTCTTCTTATGGTTTGTATTCTTTAGAACTTGCATGATTCTGGCGGATGATGTGTTGATATTTACATACACGAGAAATGATTAGGGCTGCCCATTTTTTGTCTTGAACCTACTTATCTAAAAATACCCACCATTTCATATCAATATCCTTTCTAGCCCCGTTGAGCCTTTAGCCGTATTTTTGTTTGAAAAAAACCCGCATCTTATAGCTCCATATCCAAAAGCCATAACTTACCCAAGCGTTGGTCCTCGTAAGAGCATGAGAGGGTATATTTAAAAAACGAGGGTGTGCAAAGTTTGTGGTGTATAGAGGCAAAAATCTTCTCTCCTGTTCCCCTAAAAATAATGAGCCCCACTAAAAAAAAGTATATTAATAATATTGGTCAAGAAAAGAAAGGGGAGGAGAGGAGTGAGCCTAATAAAAACAAAACAAAAAGTCATTGGGTTGTAAGAACTAGGCCAAAAACAAAAGAATTGCGCTTAACAAGGCCTAAAATTGAAAGAAAAAATATATATATGGGAGAATTGAAGTAGTGATCGATTTTGATTTGAGTGTTTATTTCATATATGTGAGGATTGTATATGCTCTACTTGGACTAAAACTTGTAACTACTAGCCAAAATTTCCCAACCTGAGCCACAACCCCGTTACAACCAAAAGTAAGACCCTATGACTCGTGTTTTGTGAATATTGATGTGATTGATGAGAGAAGAAGTCAAAGCATATAGTAGAACTTACCATTCGAATCGAGTTGAGCGTATTGACCTATCTAAATACTTGAGACATGAGTGAATCGATAAAATTCTATGAGGAACTACTAAGACTTGTCTTCTTGCATGTTCGATTAAGTGCTATTACTTTCCACTCATTTATGAGTTTAGGCTTCCATGATGAATTACGAGACTTTATGATACTTCCCGGTTGATTGTATGCATACCCGATGATTAACTTTATTATTCAATCCTTCTCGTCTTCTTTGTCATATGTTTTATTTCTTTTTGCTTGGGGACAAGCAAAGTTTAGGTTTGGGGGGATTTGATGAGTCGATTTTTGATCGTCTCATTATATTCTATTGAGTCGTGCTTTTATTTATTTTTAAGTGTTTTTGTTCTTATTACGCTTGGTATGTGGTGTTTTATTTTGTAGGTAGCCGGACTAAGATTGTGGTGAAATATGCGCTTTATGGCCAATATTTGAGTTCATGACGATCAAGAGCAAGAACGGGGCGTAAACGATGAACATTGAAGCAATATCGGTCGTATTTTCTAATTTCCAGATTCATTACATCAAATTAGGATGTGTTCTCTGGATTCCTCATGAAATTATCTTCGCAATGGTATATTATACGCTAAATCCCAAGGTGTGTTGAGGGAGATATGGCTTCTAGACCACAGCCTCACAGTCCGGACCGCATGAGGATCGCGATCCTGTCTTGGACCGCACCCAAACCGTGATCCCAAACCCAAACCATGGCAGATAGTTTCCAAAAACACCCAGACCGCAGTCCCAACCACCCAGACCGCGGTCCACCCCCTGTTGTGCAAAAAATGCAATTTTCTGCACTTTTTGCGATTTTTGACGGGTATATAAAGGAGAACCCTATACACAACTTGGGGGAGCCGAAATACTCGATCTAAAACTCAGATTTTCTCATTTTTCTGGTATTCAAACATCTAGAGAGACAATTGTGAGTGATTTTTGTTCCTTGTATGAAGATATAACAAGAATTGAAGGAAGAACATCAAAACTTCCTTGGGAATTCGACTTCATTTTTGCAAGGGAAGATTTCTACCATGTTTGTTCAATGATTTTTGCTATTGTTGTTGAAATGATCATGAGTAGCTAATCTTATCATATGGGTGTTTAGATTGAACCACACACATGTTGTTAGTTGTTATTTTTGATTGATTTTCTAGGTAAGAGTTTGGGATTGTTCCTCTTTCTTTGTTCTTTGTAATCTTCCGGCGTTCTTGATGATATTTGTGCACGAATATTATTTAGATGCAAGAGAACTTATGATTTAGATCATAAAACATTTTTCATAGTTGTTATTATTGTCAAAATCGAGGGTTGTTGTAGAAGTGATTGTGAATGTTCTAAACCTTTTTTCGCGATCTTTTAGCGGATTACCCAATCAAAGGTATTTAGCTAGTCGATTATTAGTAGGGATTCATCCCCATCAAAGGAGTTTCTCTTGTTTTCGAAAGGAACAATCACGATTTTTAGAATTTGCCACCATTAAACGGATTTCTTTTAATTGTAAGCAATCCGTAATTCCAAACCTTAAATTCTTTGAGTATCGAATCTAATGATTGATAATGTGTGTGTCGGTGATTCTAAACTCCCATATCATTCTCATAATAGTAATCTCTAGATATTCCTTACCATTAATTCATTCATTTCGAATTTATTTAATTTCCTACACTCGTGTTCTCTATTATACCTCAATCGGACTTTTCATTGCGATTTGATTCATGTTGCTATCTTTGTTCTAGTTCGACTATTTGCCAAACATAATTTAATTTCAAACCGTTTCTAACTCATTGTGAGATCGAACTCTGAGTTACTTGCCGCTTCCTACCAAAGCGATTCGTACACTTGCGAGTTTTTAATTTGTTCATCAGCGCTGGATCGTTGGATTACCATGTGTTGTTGTGCATATGTATATTATTGGTTATCCACCTCATGTTGATCTAACAGGATCATTTTCGGATCTATGCAATGAACGCTGGATCATCGGATTTTCATGAGTATACGTTGTTGTTATTTTTGTGGGCATATTGATGTTGTCATGTGAGTATGCATTTGTAAGTCTTTTGTAGGACCATGTTCGTATGTTGTATTGATCTGATCTCATATTAGACTGACATGATTCATCGTGGCATTGCGTATCTTAAGGTATGTTCCGTATTTCCTTTTTGGTACTTGTCTTTGATGGACAATCAATTATCGTGTTGAGATTTGATGATGTTATCCGATGGATTGGATTGTTCGGAGTTGGTATATTTCCGTATTGGTGAGTTATATATGATGATGTTTTGAGAATCTTGGGTATTGTTTGGGATACAGTACAAATGTTTGTGTACGGGTTCATTGTTTTATTGAGAATACGAGATGTGGAATATGGTGAGGATTATTTTGATGAGGATTATCACGAATTGGTAAGGTTATGACGGTAAGATTACATTAGTAGTATTCTTACTTAGTATTTTCATTAGTATGTAATTATTGATGTGATGGGATCGTTATCATTGTTGAGTATTATGGCTGACCCCGTCGCGGGTTTTATATTAGATATTGAGCTTGTAGCGGTCGTGAAAAGATGAGCTTCCCGAGGATAGTTGCTATGATGCGTGTTTTACGGATCGAGTATTTTTGTCTAATTGATTCCGCAGTAAATGTATTATTAATTTTTAAATTTTTATCCGCTGCGTGAGTATTTTCAAAATAGCATTTTGGTATTTTGCAAACAAGGGTTATTTTGGAAAATCATTTTCTAAACTATTTTGTCAGTACGTATAAGCGGTGGCTTAACGTATACCTTTGAACCTGTTGAGTTTTGGCATTTGGCCTTGTACTACCAAATGAGATTTTATGACGGTAGTTCATAAATGAATTTTATAAAGTCTTTGAATAATTTTAAAAGATATTATCGTCATTGCCGCTTGGGCATATTTAAATGTTTGTTAAAATGTCATTTAGCCTTGTGGGTTCCGGCATGGGGCCCACAATGCTGTAATATTCTTAGATGACTCTGGGGGTGTTACAGGTTTGGACAACGTACGTAAGGAAATTTTGTTTTTGAGGCAGTAGCTTTTGGCAGGGCATAGCATACGTTATGAGGTGATGATACCATACGTAACGTTGTTTAACGTACGTTAATCTTGTAGGATAGTGGTCGTAATAGATAGTCCCGATTATAAAGACATGTTTTGTAATTTATTTCTACATGATCCAGTTCCAATATTTCTCTCCAGAAATCATCCCTCTGCATTCCTTGGTGAATTCCAGCCCCTTCCAACTTGCTTTGGAGCTTCCTAACTTGGATTGGAGCTTGGGATCTTGAAGATTGAGGTGGTTTCTTGAAGGATTTGAGGTTGTTCTTCATTTACATGAGGTATGTTAGTTCTTGTGTTAATCTCGTGATTATGATGATGTTGTTGTTGATTACTTCGTGTATTGACGGATTGATGGAGGATAACATGATTTTTGATGGGTTGATATTATATATGTCGAGAACATGATAATTCTGACTTGAGGATGAGTGTGTTCTTGATATTTTAAGAATACTTGGAGATTATAATCATGTCTAGGAAGAGTTATGTTAAGATTGTTAGATGATTAACATATCTTTGAGATGATTATTGATGTTGGTTGTGTTCTTAGGAGATTTTAACCATTTGAGTATAGGATTATGATGAGTAATGAGATACTTATCATAATCTTGAAATGGTTAGGTTAACCTTGTTGATTAATCCGAATTCATGATAAATTGATCATTGATGGTTGTATAGACATCATGTTTGTGGTGTGATGATGATCTTGGGGTGATTATGATGATATAGGATGATATCAACATAATGGGTTGATTAATGTGATGTTTTTCTTATTAAACCTTGCTGAATTGTTTTTCACAGGTATTAGAATATTATGATCATATTAATTGATCATTGAGGTGATGGGGGATGATAGAATTCATAGTTGAGGACCATGATATTCGTCTATGTGGTTTGTTCGATTCGTGATTGAATCAAAGTTATCTCTTGTGTTGTTTTCAACATCGATATTGTGTTACTTAATGAATTGTATTTCATTCAAGGTTGTTCAAGTGCTTGTGATTGTTGAAGGATGCCGTTCATCGTTCATGGGAGGATTTCATCGAGTTCGGTTTGAGGCAAGTTTTCTACTTGTACTGGTCAATGAGATAAATATTATCATGTATGTGTATGAATGTGTTGTATCATTTCGAGACGTAGTCTCTTCATGATTTGTTGATATTAGGGAATTGTTCGATACAATACCCTTCAACAATTATGCCAAATATTATTGTTTTTCGTCAATAGCCGGTTTAAGGCATTGAGACTCTTGTTGTTATTGTTTTTGTCGATAGACGGTTCACGGTATCGATGTATCAATTGTTATTGTTGATATTGATGTTCGATTCAGACACCGACATGAGTATTGCTATGGATATTGGTGTTTTGCTTTTGATGTTGTATTGGCCGATTGAGGGCATGAGGTATTCGATTATCATCTCCGTCATCGGTAATCGATTAAAGGTACTGAGGCATCCGTGGTCATTGATATCGATTGAACATTCTAATCTGTTATGTCATTGTTATCGATTGACCGTTCTAAGGCAATCGAGGTACTGAATTGGGAGTGTCGGGGATGGTTCCCATCCATTATGTCATTGTTATGGATTGACCGTTCTAAGGCAATCGAGTTATTGAATTGGGACTGTCGAGGATGGTTCCCATCCATTGTGTCATTGTTATCGATTGACCGTTCTAAGGCAATCGAGATATTGAATTGGGACTGTCGAGGACATTTCTCATCCGTGGTATTATTGTTATCGATTGACCATTCTAACGCAATTGAGGTATGAATTGGGACCGTCGAGGACGGTACCCATCCATGAGTTATTATTATCGTGTTGGCCGACTCAAGGCAGCACACTATCGTTCTTGTGAATTCAGTAATTTTGTGATTATTGCCGTTTGTGAATATTTGTGTTTTGGAGGCTAGTCACGGCTAGTGCTCGATGGGGAAGTTTGGGCTTGAACCTTCGCAGTTGGTTTCCCAACACCTACAGTTTAGTATGTCACGGTCATTGATGACCTCATTGTGATACAGCTTCGGCTGTGTGGCTTCATCTACCTCATTGTGATACAACTTCGGCTGTATGGCTTCGCCCACCTCTTTATGATACAACTTCGGTTGTGTGGCTTCATCCACCTCATTGTGATACATCTTCGGCTGTGTGGCTTCATCCACCTCATTGTGATGCAGCTTCGGGCTGTTTGGCTTCGGCCATCTCATTATTGTATTGCAGCTTCAGTTGAGGGGCTTTCATGCCATTGTGATGATTTGCAGCTTCGGCTGAGGGGCTTTCAAGCCATTGTGATGATTTGCAGCTTCGGATGAGGGATGATGTGCAGCTTCAGCTGAGGGTTTTTAGGCCATTGTGATGTTTTGCAGCTTCAGCTTAGAGATTTTAGGCCATGTGCGATGTATTGGTGTTTTCGTTGGAGCCTTCAGGGCATTGTTGTTTGTATCTATTTCAACTTTGGATTGGTTTACCTTCAGGTAATTCGTTGTTTTTGTTCTATGTTGATCATTCGCCGTTGGGCACTTGTATTCTAACATGTTGAGCAGGTTTTGTTCGTATGCCGTGGGCATAGTGTTCCGCGAATGCTCGGTTCTTACCATTATTTGTGAGCATCTCGTATTATTGTTGTACCATTTGTTTTGCCTTTGGATGCATATCATGTAATACCCGGATTTTCAGTATAAATTTTTCGCGTTATTTTATCTGAGATATACTATATAGTTCGGTATCTATACAGTATAGATAAAATAAATTGAGAACCAAGACAGTTATAATTGTGTAATTGACGTGTTTGATTGACAGTTATATTGAGAATTTGTTGTATCAGGTTGAACTGATTTGGATATCAGGTATATCGTATGAGAATATTTTTGGGTTGAGTATATATGTATTCAGTATGCCGTATGTTTGTATTATGTATGTCGAGACGTCGGACAGGAACAGTTGAATTTTTGGCTAAGTATAAAAGTCATTACGTACGTTAAGCCTTGGAGCTTACGTACGTAAAATGTGTTAGCTTACGTACGTTATATAGTGTACATAACGTACGTAACAAGAGGAATCAGACTTGTGATCGGATAGTGGGGCCCATGGTCGGTGGATTTCGGCGCGGATGTGGACAGGTGAGTCAACGGATGGATTTACGTATGCTATACAGGGTGTATTACGTACGTAATACGAGTATAATACTGTAGCAAGTCAACATACATATTACGTACGCAACGGAATAAGTGTTACATACGTTACGGGGTGGCTGGCAGAGTCGTGGCCGAGAGGACCTGTAGTGGCCGAGCATGGTCGGCAGTGACTCGCAGGGATGGCCGATCACGGTCGGCAGTGACTCGCTGGGGGCAAGGACTGGCCGATAACTTACGTAAGCTATGGCCGGTTACAGCCGTAAGGGCCCGTTACGTACGTAAGCAGGTGCCGGTTACGGCCGTAAGGGTGTCGGCCAAAATGGACGGGAGGGTAGGCCACGGATGGTTACGTACGTAAGCCACGGCCGGTTACGGCCGTAAGGTACTGACAGGTCCCACCTATTTAAAGCCTGGACCGGGTCACTTCGGCATTTTTCATTTTTTCTTCGTTTTTCGCGATTCCTTCAGCAAAAGTGGATGAATTTGTAAATCATCATATATCAACATGTTTTGGAAGATTTAATTCATGGATAACATCATCTTTTGCCCGGATCGAAGGTAAGAACACCTAAACTCTTGGTTTTGGAAGTTTTTGAGGTTTCTTGGTGTTTTGGCCGATTTGATTCATTTTAATCCAGATTATTGATGGAACGTTGTTGTATTCTCGGAATCATTCATTACTCTTGAAGTTTTGTGGAACAAATTCGAGAATTTCTCCGTTAAATCGATTAAATTGGATTATTCCCTCAAAGTGTCCGATAAAATGCTTCAAGAACTTGGGAAGTTCTATATGTTTTTGTATAATGGTGATTGAATTGATATTGTTGTGATTATTCTTGGTAATTACGGGAATTTTGTTAAAGGAAGATAATGAATTGATGATCAAATGCCTTGATTATGTTGTTATGATTATGGAATCGTAGTATTCTCGATGTTCTTGGTGGTTTGTCGATTCATGATGTTATGAGAAGTATATATTGAAGAACATGATTATATACACCTTGAATTGTGAATAAGGATTGTTTAGATGTTAGAACACATCGTATTATGTCGTTTGAGGATTTTGAATGTGATGTCAGAATAAGTTGTGTTCTTAAGGAACTCTTAGATTATATGAATTGATGAACATATTTAGGAGGTGTTGGTGTTTTGGATATGGATATGGAATATTCATATCTAAAACTAAGTTATGTGTTTTGGTACAATATTCGTATAGGAATACGAATATGGTTCCGGGTTTGATAAGATTATGATTCACTTTGAGTTTGAGAATTCATACGTATTGAACAAGTGTTCAATTCGGATAACGGAATTATTTGAAACCTTTAGAATTTGGTTATCTATAATGTTGAATTAATCGGATCATCCGTATTGATGATGATAATCGGTAATTGGTTTTTATTATGAATGTACAAGGAGGAAACTTGTATCCGTATTTAAGATTGAATTTGGAATCGGTAATGTTTAGACCCTTTTGCTATTGGTTTAAATTGATTATTGATATGATCTTCGTATTGTGGAATCGTATTGTGCTTTTGAATTCGTGTTTGATTGGTTTGGGTTGTTTGGATATGTGTTTAATCGGGATATTGTAGAACCGTTGTGTTTCTTGATCGGTTATTGATTGTTATTTGTGATCATCGAGTTACGGCTTGTATTGTGGATATGAGTTCGAATTTGTTGAGTTGGATTATTTGGATTTATGTATATGATCGAGGTTTCGTTGAACTGTTGAGTTCGTTGGTTTGGTATGTCGGTTATTGATTTTTATCGAATGTGTGTTAATCGGTTATTGCAATAGGTTGTGATGTTTTGATCGTGGATTATGATCGTTGTGTTGCGGTTAAGGCCGAAGAGTTCGTAGATTGATTTTGGTCTGGGCTGAGGAGCTCGTAGACGAAGGCGATAGATTTTGGTAACGGCTTCGTGGTATCGGTATTGAGGCAAGTTTATACTTGTTCAGTTTATAATATTTGATGAATGGTTTCGTTTTTATTTCATTTATAATTCGTATAGCAATGTTGTTAGAAATGTATGTTGTCGGGATAATGGTTTGTATATCATGCTCTGGTTGTATTAAATCATAAGGTATATGATTTAATTATGTTCAAGGACCACGTGAGTTATTTTTGGTCAAGGATATAGAATATCGGATATCGAGGATAGTTATCGTGATGACATAAGTATCGGGATAAAGTTTTATTGGTATTGAATGGATGGTACCTTATTTGAGATTATTCGTATAACTGTGTATCCGTTTAGGGATGTTGTTCGTGGAAAGGATGTTGTCTTCGGCTTTGAGGTAATTTATGTATCGTTCAGTTATGAGATAATTATTATGTTGGGTTGTTGTATATGTTTTATGTCGAGGCTTCGTGTATTGAGATTCATATTGGTTGTTCGTTGAGGGATGTCGATCCCAAAACTGTTGTCTGAGATTGTTGATCGTATGGATTATACTTTGGGGATTGTGATCCCAGGATTGTTGTTTTGAATATTGGTCGGTCGTGTCGATCTTTCATTGTCTGTGTAGCTTTGTTCACTTCGGTGAGTCTTTTTATCCTTATTGGATATGTGTTTCTTTGAGTTTCGTTGCCATGTTGCATCGTGACATATCTGGAGTCATATCTGCATTCCGATTGGATATTGTGTAGGATTTTTAGCCGGGCACATATATAGTCATGCGTGAATATTTTCCGTGAAGGGCTGTGCACACGAAACGTAGTTCGTTGAGGCTAATTAGGTACTTTATCCCACGTATATCCTGGATTCTGTATACGGGGTGGACATGTGCACTGACACATATTCGGATCGGGCGTACTATGATTTCCATCTTTGAGCCATATTGTATGGTCGTTCATCCTCCATTTATGGTTGGGTATGTTCGACGGTTTGTGACTGGTTGTTCATACGCCCGAGGGGTATGTTCGACACTCGGAGTTATTTCTTTGAGATCCATTATTGTTGATCATTTAGAGTTTACCTTGTTGATGGTATTCTCGATTATTGTTGGTCCTTTGTTGATCGTTTGGAGTTTTTCTTGTTGAGGGTATTCTCGGTTATAGTTGATCCTTTGTTGATCGTGTTTGGAGTTTACCTTGTTGAGGGTATTCTCGGTTATAGTTGATCCTTTGTTGATCGTGTTTGGAGTTTACCACGTTGAGGGTATTCTCAGTTATTGTTGATGCTTTGTTGATCGTGTTGGGAGTTTATGTAATACCCGTCATTTTATAATGCAATTTTATGAATTATAATAATATTATAATGCATTTCATGTTATTTAATTCCATTTAGAGAATCATGAATATTTATTTCAACGTATCACAAGTCCTAGCCCGAATCATTTTTATCAGTTATATTTTAGTAGTCATTTACTACTAATAATGTTAATAAGGCATTTTATTTTATTTAATCTCATTTCATTACCGAGTGAGTAATTATTATACAATTACTTTCACCGCACGTAAAAGTCAACTTCATGTAATATCATTTAATACGATCAGACATTTTCATGATATCACATATGTTTTAAACCCGCGTCAATTTCTCAAGTTAATTGCAGAACATTTAATGTTAGTCATTTTTTTTAAGTATGATAATTAAAGGTATTATTATTATTATTAATAATAATATTTATAATAGAAACAATATTAATATTTATAATAGAAACAATATTAATATTAACAATATTAATATTTTTATCTTCATTATTTCTATATCATCATTTATATTACACTCGATATTAGTATTATTATCAGCGTTATTAATATTATTACTACTGTTATTATTAATTTTATCATTATTATTATTATTATTAGCATTATTATTATTATTTTCTTTATAATTGGCACAATAGTTTGTGCTGACCCAAATTAATTATTAAGCCCAGAATAATTAACTAAACCCTAACCCTAATTTTTATACAGTATAAATATACTATTACTACAGTAATATACACAGTATATACAGAATACACTTCCTTCTCCCAGCCGTCATTTCCCATCGTTCAAAAAATAAAAAAAGGGGGAATCTGCACAATCCTTCTCTACAAAATATCGTCCCAACAGATTTCATCTCTAGAGTAGAATCATTCTCCAACCTATCGAAACGTAAATCTTCCTGAGGGATCTCAGTTGCAATTCATCCTCCGGACCTCCTCATGCTGATCGATTCAAACATCAACTCTCAATTTTTCTGCAAAAGTCTTCTTCTCCAGCAAAGGTAAGAATTTTGGACCCGATTTTCTTCTCATCCTGCAAATTACAGCCGATTGTTATTATCCTGTACATATTTAATTTCAACACACCGAATCAGTTGCGTGAACCCCATCTCAGTAGAATCGAACCCTAACTCATCTTGATTTACATATGCCCGACTTTGAAACCGCTGAAATCGAAGTTTTTAGCCAGGAATTTTTAATACAAATTTTCAGCCAAACTCAGAATTCAACGATGCAGTTTGAAACCATCGTCACGTCCGAACCAGAAAACTCATCAAAACTCAATTTACATTACCTGAACCTATACTCAAAGCCCAAATTCGACAAAACTGGAATCGTAGCTTCAATCGAAGCCTAAATTTGCAGCCCAAATCAACTCCTGCCATGCCCGTAGCCAAATCGGCCGAATCCCTTTCGAATCGGACCTTCCTCGCCTTGGCCGCGAGCTGCTGCTGCACCCGAGCTGAACCGCCGGCGATTTCCACCAACCATGAATCGGTGTGTGTGTGTGTGTGTGTGATTTGCGGTGTGTGTGATTTTCTTATCGGCCGAGAGGGAGGATTTGGGAGAGGGAGAGATGTCGTGCAGAGGAGTTGGGAGAGAAGGAGACGTTTGACAGTAGAAGGAAAGGAATTCTGACGGCTAGGATTAGATTTCAGGGTTTATATACCCGCGAATTTTTAGGACTTTTCAATTTAGTCCTCCCAATTTTCAGAAGTGTTCAATTTAGCCCTAGACAGTATAATTAATTCGGTTGTTACCCATTCAGCTTCTCAAGTTTTACAATCTGACCCCAGTCAACCTTCAAACTTAAATTAAATCCTAATTTTGACCGAAACATTTAAAATATTAACTTCCAATTAATATTAATAATTAATCCAAATTATTGCTTAAACGTTTTAATTTCAGTCATTAATAATGTTAACTATTCAGTTAATATTAATTAGCAATTATGATTTATTTTCAGTTATTATATAGTGATATTCGTATCCTATCATTTATTATATAAATAATAAATTGTAAGGATTTTAATTATTATTATATGTAGACTTTGTCAAGGATTTACGGGCTTAGGACTGTGAGTCGAGCACATTCATTTCAGTCAGACATCATCATCATTTATTCAGGTGGGAATCTTCACTATCACTTTAATTGCTTTGATTGATCGCATATGTGATATTCATTTCATGTTTATAAATTATGATACACGTTGTAAATCGTGCTCACTGTATTCGTGTAAGAGGTTATCATGTTGTGTGGGGACACTGCACAACCCAAGATTCACATATGAACTCGCTTTCATGTTATATGTGGTATTGCGTGTATGTTTCATGTTGTGTGGGGACACCTGCTCAACCCAGTACTCACGTTATATGTGGTATTGCGTGTATGTTTCATGTTGTGTGGGGACACCTGCTCAACCCAGTACTCACGTTATATGTGGTATTGCGTGTATGTTTCATGTTGTTGCGGGGGCACCTGCGCAACCTCAATATTCGTGTTATGCGTGCTCGATTCATGTTGTACGTAATATTGTGAGTATGCATTCATGTTGAGGAAAAATGTGATAATTTATTCATGTTATGTTTTCCATGAGATTGTATATTACTGTGATCAGTGAGATTTCCACGAGCTGAAGGAAGCTCACCCTACCTTTATTGATCCCGCGGGTTGAACCGAGCCAGAGGGACTGAAGAGCGAGCCGAGGGGGCATATGAGAAGGAAATTATTTTAATGATGCTTTTTTTTCTTTTGTCAAACTATGTTGAAACTTATTTGGGGAAACTTAGATTTGAAATTTATAAATTATGAATTATTCTTCCGCCGCAAATTTTTACCTCATATTTATGATGGAATGTTACCTTATTTAAAGGTATTTATTTTTATGTGAGTGTAGCGACTCGACTTTGTAGGCGAAAATTTTTATATTCTCAAGAAAATTATTTTTCTCAAAATTTACCTTTTATTTATTTTTCCCCATTATTTACCCTAGAAAGTCGGGGCGTTACATAGTGGTATCAGAGCGGGTATTACCTTTCTGTAGACTCGCTAAAATGTAAAAGTATCGTATGCTCTCAGCTTCGCCACTTCGTCACTCCGTCTGAGGTATCGAATTTTAGTCATTAATCATGCATATGTCATTTCATTTTACTTATATAATTATATATGTATGTACGAACTGTTAGAATGGCCAAACCTAGAATGACTCCACGTTAGAAGGTCCCAACTACTTTTGACTCGCGTCTCCTAGCCCGTAAGGACTGGCGGGACGACCCTAGTCTACCAGAAAATGCGCCACACTACGTCATTAATAGACTGAGTAAGTGGCTAAAATCTAGGAAATAAAGTTCCGTCACCCGCCAGCTAGAGCACTTGATGGAGAAATTATCCGAAGACTGGAGTTGCTGCATTTTCCGGCTTTGGAAAAAGGCCATCAAGAGATCGCTTGGAGAGCGAGAGGTTGCGGACGATTTTCAATTTGTCGCTGGACGCCTATTGGATTTATATGCTCAAGAGAAGATTCCAACTGCAAACTGGGATGCTGACTCCACGGACGAGGAAGAACCAGAAGAAGATCCCGACGAAGATCCAGAAGAAGATCCGAAAGAAATTTCTGATAAAAGCTCAAGGGTGGATCTCGCCAATAATATGAAGGACGTGATGATGGCAGATGTCGAGTCTGAAGATGAAGTCATTTCGTGGATTGAGCCACGACTCCTATACCCGTTATAGAGATTATTAGTAGTGATGATGAGTAGTGCGTGTAGACTCGATAACTAATGATGTGAAGATAGAGATTAACAAACATAGCTTCTTAGCCAACTTGTACATAGTGGAACTTAGCGATTTTGACGTCATTTTGGGTATGGATTGGTTGGAAAAGCATAGAGCTGTAGTCGAATGCTCCAAAAGGAGAGTAATATTATACCCGTCTGTTGATGTTAAGACCGTATTCGAGGGTGTTAGACATAGCAATACCCCGAAGGTGATTTCAGCCATGAAAGCTGTGAAAATGCTGAAGAAGCGTGATTGCCAAGGATTTCTTGTGAATGTGATTGGGAAACCAAATTCGGAGAAGACGATAGCCGATGTACCTATCACCAAGGAGTATCCAAACGTCTTTCCCAAATACTTGCCCGGAGTTCCACCGAATCGTCAAGTTGAGTTCTCAATTGATTTAATGCCAGGAGCGGCACCAATATCGAAGGCTTCCTATAGGATGGCGCCTAAGGAATTGCAAAAGCTGAAGGTACAACTCCAGGAACTGCTCGACTCTAGATTTATCCGACCGAGTGTTTCTCCATGGGGTGCGCCAGTGCTCTTCGTAAAGAAAAAGGACAGAAGTTTGAGGATGTGCATCGGCTATCGTGAACTTAACCGGCTCACGATAAAGAATAAATATCCACTTCCTAGAATAGAGGACCTATTCGACCAACTTGGAGGATCAGGAGTATTTTCAACGATAGATTTGAGATCTAGATATCACCAGCTGAGGATTAAGGGTGATGATATCCCGAAGACCGCATTTCGAACTCGTTATGGACACTATGAATTTATAGTGATGCCATTTGGTTTGACTAATGCGTCAGCGGTATTTATTGACCTCATGAACCGTGTATTTCAACCTTATTTGGATAAGTTTGTCATTGTGTTCATAGATGACATACTGGTGTATTCAAGGACCAAGGTTGATCATGAGCAGCATCTTAGAACGTTATTGGGAATACTGCGCAAGGAGAAGTTGTATGCAAAATTCAACAAATGCGAATTCTGGCTTAACCGAGTTGCATTTTTGGGTCACGTGATAATTTCTAAAGGAATTGAGATTGACCCGATTAAAGTTGAGGCAGTCAATGATTGGAAAGTACCGAGTAAAGCGAATGAAGTTCGAAGCTTCTTAGGATTAGCCGGTTATTATCGGAGATTTATCGAGGAATTTTCGAAGATTGCTGCATCTATGACTAGATTGACTCGGAAGGGAGAAGCTTTCTTATGGAATGAGAAATGCGAAAGGAGTTTCCAATAACTCAAGCAAAGATTGACTGCGTCACCAATTTTGAAGATTCCCGATCCGACGAAAGAATTTGTCATCTACAGTGATACATCCAAACAAGGTTTGGGATGTGTATTAATGCAAGAGGCAAAGTAGTTGCCTATGCTTCGAGACAGTTGAAACCGCATAAGCTAAACTACCCTACTCATGATTTGGAACTAGCAGCGGTAGTTCATGCCCTGAAGATTTGGAGACATTACCTTTATGAAGGTAAGTGTGCAATTTATACAGACCACAAAAGTCTGAAATATATTTTCACACAGAAGGAATTGAATATGAGGTAGCGCAGATGGCTTGAGTTAGTCAAAGACTACGATTGCACAATTCATTACCACCCCGGTAAAGCAAACGTAGTTGCTGATGCACTAAGCCGTAAGGAAATAGGAGACCTGACTTGTCTGTTGACCAAAGAGGAGAGCTTGGTCAAGGAATTTGCTAGGATGAACCTTGAGGTGGCTACACCATCGAAACCAGCTGAGTCATTATTGGCTAGTTTGGTGGTACAACCAACCTTGAGGGAACAAATCAAAGAAGGTCAAGGACAGGACGACTTCTTGGTCAAGATGAAAGAACATACTCTTTCAAGTGACGGTAAAGGTTTTAGCGTGTCTGATGATGGCACGATGTATTATGGAGGGAGGATTTGTGTGCCCAATGTTGTCAAGTTGAGAGGAGCTATATTGAAGGAGGCACATAGTACTCCGTATACAGCACACCCTGAGAGTACAAATGTGTACCAAGATCTTAAGGGGACATTTTGGTGGGAAGGTTTGAAAAGAGATGTGGCAGACTTTGTCAGAAAGTGTATAGTTTGTCAACAAGTGAAGACAGAACACCAACGCCCCTTTAGATTACTTAAGTCACTTCATCACCTTTATGAAGACATTACCTTTACTTAAGTCACTTCATGCCCTGAAGATTTGGAGACATTACCTTTATGAAGGTAAGTGTGAAATTTATATAGATCACAAAAGTGTGAAATATATTTTCACACAGAAGGAATTGAATATGAGGCAGCGCAGATGGCTTGAGTTAGTCAAAGACTACGATTGCACAATTCATTACCACCCCGGTAAAGCAAACGTAGTTGCTGATGCACTAAGCCGTAAGGAAAGAGGAGACCTGACTTGTCTGTTGACAAAAGAGGAGAGCTTGGTCAAGGAATTTGCAAGGATGAACCTTGAGGTGGCTACACCATCGAAACCAGCTGAGTCATTATTGGCTAGTTTGGTGGTACAACCAACCTTGAGGGAACAAATCAAAGAAGGTCAATGACAGGATAACTTCTTGGTCAAGATGAAAGAACATACTCTTTCAGGTGAGGGTAAAGGTTTTAGCGTGTCCGATGATGGCACGATGTATTATGGAGGGAGGATTTGTGTGCCCAATGTTGTCAAGTTGAGAGGAGCTATATTGAAGGAGGCACATAGTACTCCGTATACAGCACACCCTGAGAGTACAAATGTGTACCAAGATCTTAAGGGGACATTTTGGTGGGAAGGTTTGAAAAGAGATGTGGCAGACTTTGTCAGAAAGTGTATAGTTTGTCAACAAGTGAAGACAGAACACCAATGCCCCTTTAGATTACTTAAGTCACTCCATTACCTTTATGAAGACATTACCTTTACTTAAGTCACTTCATGCCCTGAAGATTTAGAGACATTACCTTTATGAAGGTAAGTGTGAAATTTATACAGATCACAAAAGTCTGAAATATATTTTCACACAGAAGGAATTGAATATGAGGCAGCGCAGATGGCTTGAGTTAGTCAAAGACTACGATTACACAATTCATTACCACCCCGGTAAAGCAAATGTAGTTGCTGATGCACTAAGCCGTAAGGAAAGAGGAGACCTGACTTGTCTGTTGACCAAAGAGGAGAGCTTGGTCAAGGAATTTGCAAGGATGAACCTTGAGGTGGCTACACCATCGAAACCAGCTGAGTCATTATTGGCTAGTTTGGTGGTACAACCAACCTTGAGGGAACAAATCAAATAAGGTCAATGACAGGACGACTTCTTGGTCAAGATGAAAGAACATACTCTTTCAGGTGAGGGTAAAGGTTTTAGCGTGTCCGATGATGGCACGATGTATTATGGAGGGATGATTTGTGTGCCCAATGTTGTCAAGTTGAGAGGAGCTATATTGAAGGAGGCACATAGTACTCCGTATACAGCACACCTGAGAATACAAATGTGTACCAAGATCTTAAGGGGACATTTTGGTGGGAAGGTTTGAAAAGAGATGTGGCAGACTTTGTCAGAAAGTGTATAGTTTGTCAACAAGTGAAGACAGAACACCAACGCCCCTTTAGATTACTTAAGTCACTTCATATCCCAGAATGGAAATGGGAACACATTACGATGGACTTTGTGGTAGGTTTGCCCCGAACGGAAAGAGGAAAACACGCTATTTGAGTTGTTGTGGACCGACTCACAAAGTCAGCTCATTTAATCCCAGTGAAGATGAACTTTCGAATGGATCAGTATGCTCAACTGTATATCAGGGAGATTATTAAGTTGCATGGAGTGCCAGTCTCTATAGTATCCGACAGGGATACTCATTTCACGTCGCGTTTTTGGGAGAGTTTGCAAGAAGCCTTGGGGACACAGATAAATTTTAGTACGGCTTATCTTCCTCAGACTGATGGTCAGTCCAAGAGGACCATCCAAATCCTTGAGAATATGTTGCGAGCATGTGTACTAGATATGGGAAAAAATTGGGAACGACTGTTGCCTTTAGTGGAATTTGCTTACAACAGTTACCAGTCGACGATCGGTATGGCACCATACGAGGCCCTATACGGTAGGAAGTGTCGATCACCACTGTATTGGGATGAGGTAGGTGAAATGAGGATTTTGGGTCCCGAGATGATCGAACAGACAGTTGGCATGGTGGATAAGATTCGTGAGAGGATCAAGATAGCACAAGATCGTCAGAAGTCTTACGCCGACAAGCGTAGGAAAGATCTCGAATTCTGTGTTGGCGAAAAGGTATTCCTGAAGGTATCTCCTACCAAAGGAATTGTTCGTTTTGGTCTGAGGAGCAAGTTGAGACCGAGGTACATTGGACTGTTCGAAATTCTTGAGCGGATTGGAGAGTTAGCTTACCGTTTGGCTTTACCCCCAGAGCTTTCAGCTGTGCACAACGTTTTCCACGTGTCATTGTTGAGAAAGTATGTGCACGATCCCAACCACGTCATCAACTATACCGCCGTGGAGATGAACAAAGATCTTACTTATGAAGAACAACCAGAACTGATTCTTGACCGATCAGTCCGGCAGTTGGGAAACAAAGAGAAGATGTTTGTCAAGATACAATGGCGTAACCACAGCAAGGATGAAGCCACTTGGGAGCGCGAAGAGGAACTACAAGCTCGTTATCCGAATTTCTCCAATCGAGGTATACCATTTATTTTCGAGGACAAAAATTTTTCTAAGAGGGGTAGGATGTAATACCCGTCATTTTATAATGCAATTTTATTAATTATAATAATATTATAGTGCATTTCATGTTATTTAATTCCATTTAGAGAATCATGAATATTTATTTCGACGTATCACAAGTCCTAGCCCGAATCATTTTTATCAGTTATATTTCAGTAGTCATTTACTACTAATAATGTTAATAAGGCATTTTATTTCTGTAACACCCCCGATATATTCGGGAATATTACAGCGCCGTAAATCCTTTACGTAAGGATTTACAAGGCTGGAGAATTGAACAAGTATAAAAAGGTACTAATAAATGGAAATAACGGAATTACAGTACATCAGTTCTGACCCAATACAGGAATAGTACAATTGTTCAACAGAACTTAATAATACATCACCAAATTCAAAATATCACAACCGACTTCGTACTCGAGTACTTATTGAAATAACGAATAAACAACAGATAAATAAACCCGGTCGGGACATCACTCTGCACCCTCGTCGTCATACTGTTCCAGTGGTTGTTTCCCAGCTCTCCTGGATCCTGAACACAAACAAAATGTTCACCCCCGAAGGGGTTAGCACAACGATGCTAGTACAAGTACCACAGCATATTATTCATATCTCACGGTGAATAATAATGATAACGTAAACGACAAAATACCAACGAGTCTTCTCCTACGAGAAACTCAAACATAACATACACAACTGATAATCACAACATGATATCAATACATACACATGGTAATTCCATCGATCCAGCGTTCACTGCCTAGAACCCACGATGATCCCGTCAGACCAACCCGTGGTGGAAAAACCCGTCCGATGATCCAGCGCACGCTAGCATAGATCCCCCGATGATCCCGTCGGACCAACACGAGGTGGACATACAATAACGACATACATGCACGACAATATGTATAACAACAATACGTAAAACAATTAAGGTACTTGCCTCGATTTGAAGACAATAATAACACTTCCACGGAAATGAACACTCGACGATCGTCCTTCTCAATCAATCACGTAACTTGACCAAACCTTAACAAAAGAAATAATATAGGATTTATCTCACGTCGTACAAATGTTTAACAATTCGATTAACAGTCAAAAGTTCATAAACTGCAATCTGCCCGAATAACTTAGCGCACGCTAAGTATTCTGTGTAGCGTGCATTAAATGCTCGATAGCGCACGCAAACAACAAAGCCTAGCGAACGCTAACGATGCATGGACAGTACTACACTGATCAGCCAACTGACTCGTCTGATGGTCTAGCGTACGTTACGTACCAAACATAGCGCACGCTAACTAGTGTTCGATAGCGCACGTTAAACTGCATATCATAGCGTGCGCTATCTCTGCATGGCAGTTTACTGCTGAGCAGTAAACTGTTCTTGCCATGTTCGAAACAATGAAATCCTTCGTGATCATTCATGTTACTTCCATGAATACTATGTCTACACCCTCATGAATGATTATACGGATAAAGACAACTTCGGATTCAAGGATATGCATGCCAATATAAAACCATATTCTTTTCCGACTTCAAATCTTCATACGATAATACGAAAAACTAAATGGTTGATATCAACACCTCTATATCAGTCCATATTATCCTCAAGTTGATAAACGTCCTATATATACTAGATAAATCCTTCCATGATCAAACCTTTAGATTTATCTAACAATAAGGATGTTAACGTCTAGTCCAAGATTACTATGAAATCATCTATTAGATTCGGTTAACCAATGATAGAAGCTTCTCTTTACATATCCAGTGTACTAAGATTCGAATCATGATGATTATAATCAAGGTATTCCAGGCTTATACAACTCACTATTCCAAACATGATATACTTGGATAATTCATCTATGAAAATCCATATCTTCTTAACATGATCATCCAAATCGTTAGAATCCAACTCTAAGTCTGGAGATAGATTGAACATACCTTAAAATGACGAAATCACTGAACCGTAAGGTAGAATCCAACTCCGGTTGGTTGTATGCCCTTCCAAGGTGCTATTCCACTTCCATGAACATTCCACGTGGTAACCAATGTATAAATATCAACAATATGTGTTCTAAGTGTATAAGAGTATTTCTACAACTCTCTGAACTCTCAAGATTGAGGAAAGTGCGAAAGAAATGCAAGCCAACACGGTTGATGTCCCATTTATAAAATTATGCATTTTTGACTAGTTAGCGCACGCTTCTAAGCATCCCTTAGCGTGCGCTAATAATGGTTGACTTAAGTATTTGTCCGGGTGCGTCGGCGGGAATCTTATCCGGACCCATGTCCCGGGCGCACGATCCACCGCCTGGCTCAATAATTGAGTCCTTAGCGCACGTTACTCATACCTGCATAGCGTGCGCTAATAATGGCCCGATAGCGCGCGTTAAGATACATTCTTAACGTGCGCTATCACGAGGTTGTTTGAGCAATTTTGCAAGTTGCTATACTTATGTATAATGATATTAATGCACTAAATATCATACTCCAATAATCAAAATCACCAATCCGAAATAATACATGGTTTGAATACAGATGAAATACACTGTAATAAATCCGGATATTACATACTCTCCTACTAAAAAGGAGTTTCGTCCCGAAACTCAAGACGAAAATAACTCGGGATATCTAGACTTCATATCAGCTTCTGTTTCCCAAGTGGCTTCTTCCGTTCCATGATGTGACCACTGAACTTTGACCAAAACGATTGACTTGTTCCTCAGTTGCTTAACTCGACTCTCGAGTATCTTGACTGGTCTTTCTTCAAACGTCCCATCCTGTTCGACTTCGATCTCGCCGAAATCGATGATATGGTAGGATCGGTATATATCTCGCAATCGGGATACGTGGAACACGTTATGAACATGACACAATGACGGCGGTAATGCTAATCGTATGCCAACTCCCCAACTCTCTCGAGGATCTCAAATGGTCCGATATATCTCGGACTCGGCCTTTCCTTTCCTCCGAAACGAAAGATTCCCGGGTAGGAGAAACCTTCAAAAGTACGTGATCTCGATCTTGAACTCCAATGGACGGCGCGTACGTCCGCATAGGATTCTGGCGACTGCAGGCAGTCAACAGCCTTTCACGAATCAAGGCTATCTTCTCTCGAGTCTGCTCGATCAACTCTGGTTCTGTTCCGATCAAGTCCGATGAATCGTCCCAACATAAGGGCGATCTGCATCTCCTTCCGTATAATGCCTCAAACGGTGCCATCTTAATGGAAGCATGCCAACTATTGTTGTAAGTAAATTCAATCAATGGTAGATGAACTTCCCAATCGTTTGACCAATCTAAGGCACAGGCCCTTAGCATATCTTCCACCGTTTGTATAGTTCTCTCAGATTGTCCGTCAGACTGCGGGTGATAAGCTGTACTGAAGTTCAATTCGGTCCCCAAGGCCTTATGAACTGCCTTCCAAAAGTGAGACACAAAACGGCCATCTCGATCAGAAACAATGGTCTTCGGCGTACCATGCAATCGAACTATCTCCGAAATAAAGACTCGTGCCAACCTCTCTGGTCCCCACGTATCCTTAATGCCTAGAAAATGAGCCGATTTGGTTAAACGATCAACTATCACCCAAATCATGTTCATTCTGTCTGGTTTTCGGCATATTAGTGATAAAGTCCATTGATATGTCCTCCCACTTCCATTCGGGGATCGGGAGTGGCTTCAACATTCCAAAGAGCCGTTGATGCTCGATCTTAACCTGCCGACAAGTCAAGCATTTCAAACATAGTCCGCTACGTCTTTCTTCATGTTGCCCCACGAAATTCTGCTTCAAGTCCTTATACATTTCTGGTGCCGGGTGGATAGAATAGGGCGAACTATGAGCTTCCTTCATAATCGTGCATTTGAACATCAACATCGGGAGCAGTCGGTCTGAAATCTCAAAACTCCATCGTCATGAATTATGAATCCGGGGCCTTTCCTTTGATCACTTCGTCATGCAACCGAATCATCAGAGGATCATCTGCCTGTCTAGATTTGATTTCTTCGGTTAATGACGGTTATCTCCATCACGCACGATTGTCCTGGACTCTCAGTAACCACACTTCAATCCCTTCACGAATCATCTCTCTGAAGGCTAAGTTGGGAGGTCGGTGTCTCCAAGATTCGAATAGAGACAGCTTGCGGCTAAGTGCATCGGCCACTACATTCGCTTTGCTGGATGATATAAAATCTCCAAGTCATAGTCCTTAATCAGTTCAACCATCTTCTTTGCCGCATATTCAACTCTTTACATCGAATATGTACTTGAGACTCTTATGATCCGTAAAGATCCGGTGAGTCCGTCATGGATAATGCCTCCAAATCTTCAAGGCAAAAACCACTGCCGCTAGTTCCAAATCATGTGTCGGGTAATTCACTTCATAAGGTTTCGATTGTCGCGACGCATAAGCGATCACCTTATCGCTCGCATCAACACACACCCAAGTCCTTGGTTCGAAGCATCATCAGTAAACTATGAATCCTCGGTTCCCTGCGGAAGTGATAGAATCGGTGACGTCGTCAATCTCTTCTTCAATTCATCAAAGCTAATCTGACACAATTAATACCACTCAAACTATTGAGTTTTAATCAGGAGTAGAGTAAGTGGGCGGGAGACTTTAGAAAACCCTTCCACGAATCGACGATAGTATCCAGCAAGTCCTAAGAAGCTTCGGACCTCTTTCACATTCTTTGGAGGCTTCCAATCCAATATTGCTTCGATCTTCTGAGGATCTACTCGGACTCCTTTAGTGACACCACATGGCCGAGGAACATTACTTCCTTTAGCGAATTCACATTTAGAAAGTTTGGCGTACAATTGCTCGTTTCTCAAGAGTTCCAATACAATCCGCAAATCCGCGCATGTTCTTAGGACTCTTAGAATACACGAGAATGTCATCAATAAACACGACCACAAATTTATCCAAAATTCAATGAACACACGGTTCATTAATTGCATAAATACAGTGCGTTAGTGAGACCAAACGGCATCACTACAAACTCATAATGCCCGTAGCGAGTTACGAGCGATTTGGAACATCGGACTCCTTAATCCTCGATTGATGGTATCACGATCTCGAGATCGATCTTAGAAAATCTGCTCCTTGCAATTGGTCAAACAAATCATCAATCCGTGGCAACGGATACTTGTTCTTAATCGTCATCTTGTTCGGCTCTCGATAGTCAATACACAATGGAGCGATCCATCCTTCTTTCGGACAAAAGAATCGGGCGCTCCCTGGGTGAAACGCTTGGCTGAATATAGCCCTTGCCCAGTAACTCCTCCACCGCTTCTTGATTCGTACATCTCAAGAGGTGCCATACGATACGGCGCCTTAGAAATTGGTGTTGCTCCAGGTTCCAGCTCAATAGTAAATTCTACATCCCTTCGTGGAGGTAGCCCAGGTAATTCATCAGAAATACATCTGGAAATTCGTTCACAACAGGAATAGATGAAAGTTCCACCATTTCGTCTTCTTTCTTCATTGCGTAACACCGGTAGATCTGACCTTGTTTCAACAATTTGACGGCTTTCATCGCCTTGATCAACTTTCCCGAGCTTCCCGGTTTCCATCCCTCAAACAAAATCTCGGAACCATCGTCAGCGATCAGCGAGATATTCCTCCTTCGGTAGTTTACAATTGCTCCGTACCGATTAAGCCAATCGTCTCCGAATATCAGGTCATCTCCTTGCATTTCTATCATGATCAATTTGAGAGCCACTCGCCTCCAAATGAAACAGGGAAATTTCTAGTTTCTAAGTTTCCGACAATCCTTTCTCCACTCGGTAACCCAACCACATAAGGTTCACAAGCATGAAAACCGGAAATATTCAAACGATTTACACAAGACAAGGATATGAAAGAATGTGTAGCTCCAGTATCAAATAAAACACTAACTGGCTGGGAAAGGATCTCGGGCGATGCACGATGCGACAAAGACATCCCGATCGTCTGTCCTCCTCATCTCGTACAGACGTGGGGGAGCAGATCCGGCACTCGATGTCCCCTTTCGGTCCCATTGTCCTCTGCCTCGCCCGCGGCCAAAATTCTGAGGCATCTGAACACTTTGCTGCGTCTTTGGAATACTGGCCTCCTTCTGGACTGGCTGTGGTGTACGGGCTCTAAAAGATTTTGCAGCCTCTTCACAAAACACCACCCGATGTCCCTCTCGTCCACAATCAAAACAAATCACGGCAGGAAGGGGGCAATTCCGTCGATAGTTAAAGCAGTTAAAGCATTTCCTGGTAACATCAGTAAAAGTTGATGTCGCCCCGAAGTTCTTTCCGCTCCTAGCTGGGTGCGGAGGTTTCCTGAAAGAGTGAAAGGACGACTGGGCCTTACGGGCCCCACTATTCTTGTGCTCTGTAAAAGTACCAGAGACTTTCTGTTTCTTGGTTTCCGCAAATTTCTCCATGGCTGCTTCCTTGATCTCATATGCCAACGCCTTATCCTGGTATTGGCGGAGTGTGGTACATTCGAATCCGGACATGTACTTCTGGACTTCTGGTTTCATTCTCATATCGAAATGAATCATCATTTCTGCATCTGTTCTGACCAGATGTCGAACAAATGCCAGCTGTTGGTTAAACGTCTTGATCGCCTGGGATACTGGCACATCAGAAGGCTGAGCGGAGAAAAACTCCCGAACTTTGGCTTCCCTCACAGGACGAGGGCAATACTGAGCTTCCATCATCATTCTAAACTCTGTCCAATCGGCGTCATGGTCTACAGGCCGGATGGCTTCCCACCATTCGGACGCTTCCCCTATCAGAAAATATTGAGCGATAGAGGCTTTCCGGTCGTCTGGGCAGTTGATTCCGGCAAAGATTTTCTCCAGCTCCTTTAACCAATGATCCCAGGTGGGAGTCTCAGAAATACCGTCGAATTTGGGTGGTTGCATCTTTGCCACTTCTTGCAGCCACCGGTCACCTCGATTTCCCATATCTGGGATCCCTTGCTGTCTCTCTCCCTGCTGTAGTCCCACCGCCACTTGCATTCGGTCCACGACCTGGGCGAACTGAGTCATCTGGTTCACCACTTGACGAAGGATCTCTGGTACAGCAGGATCTGGTTCATTATTAATAGATTGTTGCGGCTCGCCGGAGCTATGACTGGCCTGGTTAGAAGGCGACGCCTCCCTTTCGGCATTTCTTCGTCCGCGTCCACGACCGCGACCACGTCCACGCCCGCCTCTCAACATAATGTAAGCATAAATACTCAATATACAGGAAACAACATCGTTCTAATATTCGAGTATAAAGAGATACAATATGTAAAGAACGCGATAGAGTTTAGGAACTTACAACCACTGTTCGCATGAAGACGTAGGCAGTGCAGTGATGTCATTCACGGCCGGTTACCCCAAAAGACATAAATGACCCCTATTTTAACCCAACGGCCAAGATATCCATAATCTTAGCTCGATACCATATTCGTAACACCCCGATATATTCGGGAATATTCTGTGCCGTAAATCCTTTACGTAAGGATTTACAAGGTCAAGAATTGAACAAGTATAAAAAGGTACTAATAAATGGAAATAACGGAATTACAAAGACATCGATTCGACCCAATACAGAATAGTACAATTGTTCATGAGAACTTAATAATACATCACCAAATTCAAAATATCACAACCGACTTCGTACTCAGTACTTATTGAAATAACGAATAAACAATGGATAAATAAACCCGGTCGGGACATCACTCTGCACCCTCGTCGTCATCTTGCTCCGGTGGTTGTTTCCCGGCTCTCCCGGATCCCGAACACAAACAAAATGTTCACCTCCGAAGGGGTTAGCACAACGATGCTAGTACAAGTACCACAAAGATATTATTCATATCTCACGGTGAATAATAATGATAACGTAAACGACAAAATACCAACGAGTCTTCTCCTACGAAACTCAAACATAACATACACAATCGATAATCACAACATGATATCAATACATACACATGGTAATTCCATCGATCCAGCGTTCCTTGCCTAGAACCCACGATGATCCCGTCAGACCAACCCGAGGTGGAAAAACCCGTCCGATGATCCAACAAGACGCTAGCATAGATCCCCCGATGATCTCGTCGGACCAACACGAGGTGGACATACAATAAAGACATACATGCACGACAATATGTATAACAACAATACGTAAAACAATTAAGGTACTTGCCTCGATTTGAAGACAATAATAACACTTCCACGGAAATGAACACTCGACGATCGTCCTTCTCAATCAATCACGTAACTAGACCAAACCTTAACAAAAGAAATAATATAGGATTTATCTCACGTCGTACAAATGTTTAACAATTCGATTAACCGTCAAAAGTTCATAAACTGCAATCTGCCCGAATAACTTAGCGCACGCTAAGTATTCTGTGTAGCGTGCGTTACGTCTGCCTGATAGCGCACGCAAACAACAAAGCCTAGCGTACGCTAACGATGCATGGATAAGATTACACCGATCAGCCAATCGACTTCGTCTGATGGTCTAGCGTACGTTACGTACCAAACATAGCGCACGCTAACTAGTGTTCGATAGCGCACGTTAAACTGCATATCATAGCGTGCGCTATCTCTGCATGGCAGTTTACTGCTGAGCAGTAAACTGTTCTTGCCATGTTCGAAACAATGAAATCCTTCGTGATCATTCATGTTACTTCCATGAATACTATGTCTACACCCTCATGAATGATTATACGGATAAAGACAACTTCGGATTCAAGGATATGCATGCCAATATAAAACCATATTCTTTTCCGACTTCAAATCTTCATACGATAATACGAAAAACTAAATGGTTGATATCAACACCTCTATATCAGTCCATATTATCCTACTGAAGTTGATAAACGTCCTATATATACTAGATAAATCCTTCCATGATCAAACCTTTAGATTTATCTAACAATAAGGATGTTAACGTCTAGTCCAAGATTACTATGAAATCATCTATTAGATTCGGTTAACCAATGATAGAAGCTTCTCTACACATATCCAGTGTACTAAGATTCGAATCATGATGATTATAATCAAGGTATTCCAGGCTTATACAACTCACTATTCCAAACATGATATACTTGGATAATTCATCTATGAAAATCCATATCTTGTTAACATGATCATCCAAATCGTTAGAATCCAACTCTAAGTCTGGAGATAGATTGAACATACCTTAAAATGACGAAATCACTGAACCGTAAGGTAGAATCCAACTCCGGTTGGTTGTATGCCCTTCCAAGGTGCTATTCCACTTCCATGAACATTCCACGTGGTAACCAATGTATAAATATCAACAATATGTGTTCTAAGTGTATAAGAGTATTTCTACAACTCTCGAACTCTCAAGATTGAGGAAAGTGCGAAAGAAATGCAAGCCAACACGGTTGATGTCCCATTTATAAAATTGCATTATTGACAAGTTAGCGCACGCTACTAAGCATCCCTTAGCGTGCGCTAATAATGGTTGACTTGAGAATTTGTCCGGGTCGTCGTAGGAATCTTATCCGGACCCATGTCCCGGCGCACGAGCCACCGCCCGCTTAAATAATTGAGTCCTTAGCGCACGTTACTCATACCTGCATAGCGTGCGCTAATAATGGCCCGATAGCGCGCGTTAAGATACATTCTTAACGTGCGCTATCACGAGGTTGTTTGAGCAATTTTGCAAGTTGCTATACTTATGTATAATGATATTAATGCACTAAATATCATACTCCAATAATCAAAATCACCAATCCGAAATAATACATGGTTTGAATACAGATGAAATACACTGTAATAAATCCGGATATTACAATTTCATTTAATCTCATTTCATTACCGAGTGAGTAATTATTGTACAATTACTTTCACCGCACGTAAAAGTCAACTTCATGTAATATCATTTAATACGATCAGACATTTTCATGATATCTCATATGTTTTAAACCCGAGTCAATTTCTCAAGTTAATTGCAGAATATTTCATGTTAGTCATTTTTTTAAGTATGATAATTAAATGTATTATTATTATTAATAATATTTATAATAGAAACAATATTAATATTAACAATATTAATATTTTTATCTTCATTATTTCTATATCATCATTTATATTTCACTCGATATTAGTATTATTATCAGCATTATTAATATTATTACTACTGTTATTTTTAATTTTATCATTATTATTATTATTATTATTAGCATTATTATTATTGTCTTTATCATTGGCCCAATAGTTTGTGCTGACCCAAATTAATTATTAAGCCCAGAATAATTAACTAAACCCTAACCCTAATTTTATACAGTATAAATATACTATTACTACAGTAATATACACAGTATATACAGAATACACTTCCTTCTCCCAGCCGTCATTTCCCATCGTTCAAAAAATAAAAAAAGGGGGAATATGCACAATCCTTCTCTACAAAATATCGTCCCAACAGATTTCATCTCTAGAGTAGAATCATTCTCCAACCCATCGAAATGTAAATCTTCCTGAGGGATCTTAGTTGCAATTCATCCTCCGGACCTCCTCATGCTGATCGATTCAAACATCAACTCTCAATTTTTCTGCAAAAGTCATCTTCTCCAGCAAAGGTAAGAATTTTGGACCCGATTTTCTTCTCATCCTGCAAATTACAGCCGATTGTTATTATCCTGTACATATTTAATTTCAACACACCGAATCAGTTGCGTGAACCCCATCTCAGTAGAATCGAACCCTAACTCATCTTGATTTACATATGCCCAGCTTTGAAACCGCTGAAATCGAAGTTTTTAGCCAGGAATTTTTAATACAAATTTTCAGCCAAACTCAGAATTCAACGATGCAGTTTGAAACCATCGTCACGTCCGAACCAGAAACCCCATCAAAACTCAATTTACATTACCTGAACCTATACTCAAAGCCCGAATTCGACAAAACTGGAATCGTAGCTTCAATCGAAGCCTAAATTTGCAGCCCGAATCAACTCCTGCCATGCCCGTAGCAAAATCGGCCGAATCCCTTTTGAATCGGACCTTCCTCGCCTTGGCCGCGAGCTGCTGCTGCACCCGAGCTGAACCGCCGGCGATTTTCGCCCACCATGAATCGGTGTGTGTGTGATTTGCGGTGTGTGTGTGATTTTCTTATTGGCCGAGAGGGAGGATTTGGGAGAGGGAGAGAGAAGGAGACGTTTGACAGTAGAAGGAAAGGAATTATGACGGCTAGGATTAGATTTCAGGGTTTATATACCCGCGAATTTTGAGGACTTTTCAATTTAGTCCTCCCAATTTTCAGAAGTGTTCAATTTAGCCCCAGATAGTATAATTAATTCGGTTGTTACCCATTCAGCTTCTCAAGTTTTACAATCTGACCCCAGTCAACCTTCAAATTTAAATTAAATCCTAATTTTGACCGAAACATTTAAAATATTAACTTCCAATTAATATTAATAATTAATCCGAATTATTGCATAAACGTTTTAATTTCAGTCATTAATAATGTTAACTCTTCAGTTAATATTAATTAGCAATTATGGTTTATTTCCAGTTATTATATAGTGATATTCGTATCCTATCATTTATTATATAAATAATAAATTGTAAGAATTTTAATTATTATTATATGTAGACTTTTTCAAGGATTTACGGGCTTAGGACTGTGAGTCGAGCACATTCATTTCAGTCAGACATCATCATCATTTATTCAGGTGGGAATCTTCACTATCACTTTAATTGCTTTGATTGGACTGCATATGTGATATTCATTTCATGTTTATAAATTATGATACACGTTGTAAATCAGGCTCACCTGTATTCGTGTAAGAGGTTATCATGTTGTGTGGGGACACCTGCACAACCCAGTATTCACATATGAACTCGTTTCATGTTATATGTGGTATTGCGTGTATGTTTAATGTTGTGTGGGGACACCTGCTCAACCCAGTACTCACGTTATATGTGGTATTGCGTGTATGTTTCATGTTGTGTGGGGACACCTGCTCAACCCAGTACTCACGTTATATGTGGTATTGCGTGTATGTTTCATGTTGTTGCGGGGGCACCTGCGCAACCTCAATATTCGTGTTATGCGTGCTCGATTCATGTTGTACGTAATATTGTGAGTATGCATTCATGTTGAGGAAAAATGTGATAATTTATTCATGTTATGTTTTCCATGAGATTGTATATTACTGTGATCAGTGAGATTTCCACGAGCTGAAGGAAGCTCACCCCACATTTATTGATCCCGCGGGTTGAACCGAGCTAGTGGGACTGAAGAGCGAGCCGAGGGGGCATATGAGAAGGAAATTATTTTAATAATGCTTTTTTTTTCTTTTGTCAAACTATGTTGAAACTTATTTGGGGAAACTTAGATTTGAAATTTATAAATTATGAATTATTCTTCCGCCGCAAATTTTTACCTCATATTTATGATGGAATGTTACCTTATTTAAAGGTATTTATTTTTATGTGAGTGTAGCGACTCGACTTTGTAGACGAAAATTTTTATATTCTCAAGAAAATTATTTTTTTCAAAATTTACCTTTTATTTATTTTTCCCCATTATTTACCCTAGAAAGTCGGGGCGTTACAGTTTACCATGTTGAGGGTACTCTCAGTTATCGTTGATCCTTTGTTGGTCATATTGGAGTTATCATGTCGATGATATTCTCAATGATGTATTGGTTGATCATTGTTATTGATCTTATGAGCATTCGGACTGTACGTCGATGTTCGGGATTTGTTATCATTATCATGTGGTAGTTGATCTACAGATATGTTGTGTATTATTGGTTTATACATGTTGAGATTTGATTTTGTAATCCGATGGACAGGATTTGGCACAGATTGGATTATTTCCGCACTTATCAGTTATGATGATGTTTTGAGGATTATCGGTATTTTTGGAATACAGTAGAGATGATTGTTGTTGAATTCATTTCGTCATTTGAGAATACGAAATGTGGAATATGTCAAGGATTGATTTAGTATGGATTGCTATGAATTGTTAAGGTTATAACGGTAAGAATACATTGGTAGTATTCTTACATCGTTATTACATTGGTATGTAATTATTTATGATGATGTGATTGATATTATTCTTGAATATTGTGGCTGACCCCATCGTGGGCTTTATTTTTAGGTACTCGGAGATCGAGCTAGTAGCGATCGTGAAGGGGTGAGCTTCATGGGTGATACTGGCTGTGGCATTTATTTGAGTATTGAGTATTCTCTTCTGGTTGTTTTATTCCGCTGCAAATGTGTTTTTTGAACTGTTTTTTTATCCGCTGCGTGTTTATATTTTAAAATGGCTTTTCGGTATCTTTACCAACTCGTTTGTATTTTCAAAATGGCCTTTTGGCATTTTGCGAACTTGGGTTATTTCGTCAAACCCTTTTCCCAAATTATTTTATCGGTACGTTTAAGTGGTGGTTTAACGTACATTTTGAACTATCGAGATATGGCATTTCGCCTTGTATTTTCAACTGTTATTTTTGTGACGGTATTTGAGAACTATGTTTTGGGTATTTAAAATATTACTATCATCGTCCTTTTTGGCGTCTTTGAACGTTTTTGAAATGGTTTTGTAAACGGTTTTTAGCCTGGTGGGTTCCGGCGCGGGGCCCATGGCGCTGTAATATCCCGGATGGTTTTGGGGGTGTTACATATCATGTTGTACATGTATTGGATATTCATTATCTGGATGACTGACCCCATGGGAGCGGAACATGTTTTTATGTTTTAGGTACTTGCGAGGAGGGAGTTAAGACACAGGGGCATGGCGATGGTGACGAGGCATTCAAGTGATACTAGTCCCGAGTTGTTCGGGGTCCATGTTGGTTAGTCAGTTTTTGGAGTATTCTCCAGCTTGTCAGTTGTTATTATTTTGTGTTATCCGAGGAAGGCTCGTGGATATTGTTGTTTTTTTATCGGTAAATATTAGTTGTTAGTAGTTAATTCACCAAGCACCTAGACACTGCAAGATTCATTCCCAAAGGGAATCGAACCCAAGTCTTCCACTAAGGGAAGAAACCGGTGGCCAGTGGGCTAGGCCCCCTGGTTATTTTTTGGCCATGTAGGCCCATCATTGTCATTGAAATTCCATATCGGAATATTATGTCGGTTATCATAGTAGGGACTGTGATTTCCCTTTTGGTCAGTTTAATGTATTTTAGCCATGGCCTGGTGGATTTCTTGGTGTGGGGTCCACGGCACTGTAATAACCCAATGGGATTTTGGGGTGTTACACTTTTTATCTATCGCACGGTACGACAGTGATATTAAGTTCTTTTAGTATGTTTACTACACCATACCAATATACATATATAAATAATTAACTATAATTTTGGGTAGTTACTTCATATTAATCTGGGTTATTACCAATCAATACCAACCGCCATTAATCATTACCAACCGTTACCTACCATTAAGAAAATGGTATAACGAACTTTTTGGCTCATTACCAACCGTTACTAAGCTTTTCAGGCCTCATTATCTCTTTTTTGCTTGGCCAAATTAAGTTTGGTATTAGAGCCGTTATCAACTATTACCAATCGAAATTAATAGTTACCAACAATATCGGTTATCAAACTATTTGGTTGGCTATGGTAATCGTTTTTAGATACCGAAATCGGTCGGTAGTTGGTAGTGGCCCAAAAGTTTATTAATCATTACCAACCCAGCCCTAGGTAGATGTTGTAGCACGTGTATACTTCTTATATCGATTAGATCAAGTTAAAATTGATCATGACCATTGAATATTAATACTACAATCTATATATTGTACCGTTATCAAAATAATTTTGCACTCTTCATTTTTTGTTTATAGTTTTGAAAAAAGAATATACAAATACGAAATTTTCGTAATACTGTTAAAAATTATAAGTCTAGTATTATTTATTTTAAATTTCTAAAGTAATCTTTTTTATACACAATCGTATTATAAGATAATATTAATTTTGTAATTTAAATCCAACTCAAAAACAAGTTAACTACATATGTATCAAGGACTGAGCATCGGGTCTGACCCGGCCTAGATCGACTCGGTCCGAAATGGACCGAAAGATAAAGGGTTAGACTTTATCGACCCGAATTTCGGACCTATTTGGACCGGGTCCAGCTCGGACCGGACCCGATAAACTCGGGTCAGTATAGGCTGGACCTATTCTGCCCCGATTGACTATTTGACTGTAAAAAAAATGCATGTTGCATATTGGATAATGAACAACACCCTGCTTTCAATAAATTATTCCACACAAAAACAATTAAAGCCTAATAATAAATAACATTTTAACCATCAAATTATGATTCCACTGTCCACATATTCTTCATAATAACACCATCCGAATTCCGAAGTATTTAAAATTACATGTCTATTACAAGCCGATAATAATATCCAAAATAAAACAGTCCTTCAAAAAGTTCAAACAAAAATCCAAGCCGTTTCTTGAATACTTCGAGGTTCCACGATTTAGATAATAGTCCTCCTCGTCAAGTTTAACACTTCTTATTTTTGTAATGATAAAAAATAAAATCAAACAAACATGAGTATAAAAGCAGATTCTAAGATAAATATACTTGAAAGTTGACACTTGACACAACAAACATGACTCATGTTACATGAGTACAAAATCACACACACAACCAAGCCAAATAAATATTAAACCGTTACCTTCTTCAATTTTTTCCAACTCCTCCAAATCCTTCAAGTTATCTTCCATGTCACGTAATGCTTTACGGTTCCTTACTCGAATCCAATCTTGAGTACAAATCAAAGCTTGCACGGTCTAGTAGTGACAAAAAAGGAACATGAATGTAAGTTCACAACAAAAAATAAAATAAACATATGATAGCAAGAAACTAAAACTTTACCAATAGATTCAAAGAGCTTCTAAATTGATCAACTGTGCGGCCTCCCACACTAAAAGCAGATTTTGATGCCTCGGTAGATAAAGGAATAGCAAAAATGTCACGATCCATCCGTGAAATAATTAGATAACGATGACCATTACGCCTCCACTAATCAAATGCATACAAATCATCCTCTTCCACTACTTTATGTTCACCCATCCCCTCATCCTCTTAGCTCTTTCATGGACATTTCTAGTATAGTTAAACTCCTCTCCTTCACTAACTTGAATAGAACCGGACGCAACATCACAACTTGGCCACTTTGAGAAGCCAAAGGTGAGTATATGGATCTATCCTCCTTTAATAACTCATAGGCACACTTATTCACAACTCTCGCTAATTGCTTATCCTTTTCCACCCCAAACATGTATTCTATAGTCAATTCGACAATTAAAAACTTAGAATGTGGAACACGAATCACATCCATGTAACCATCAAGTTCATTTTATCAAAATCACCCCAGTACTTTCCATACTTCTTTCTCATGACAACCGCCATAGATCATCTTTTCGTCTCTATTTTGTTTCCACTTATTCAACATATTTAGTGCGCCTAAGATTTCAATAAGACCCTTACTGCTTGTTACATATAAAGCAGCAAATATGCGCTTTGTCATAATGTAAAACCCTCTAAAAAACACAACTAGCTGTTATAATTTTGCCCAATCATCATGAGTGGGAACTTGTTCATCGGGCTTATCCGAAGGAGGCAATTCGATTTCATCAATTGCTTGTTGTAATCTACAAGCGGCATTCAACATGCTATAGGTGGAATTCCAACGAGTAGGATAATCTTGAGCAACAACACTTTGATATCTATATTAAGTCTCTCCCCAAGATCTTTCAATCTCTGAAATTTAGCAGGAGAATTCCTAATATATTTCACAGCAGTTCTAATCCTATTGATGGATGTTTGGTCATCTTTAATGCCACGCCAAACAATAAGACTGATGATATGAGCAATGCATATCATGTGAACATACTTTCCCTTACCAATACCTCATGCACGCTCAATCATTCTTCGCAAATAATCACATGCAGTATTGTTCGGGGCAGCTGTTGGCCACTAAGTATACAGAATACAGCTTGGAAAAGTGTTAGTACAACAAGCTGTACATTTTTCAAATAAGAGTGCGTAGTGGAAGTTCGTTTAAGTGAGTTGCTGTAAATACAACAACTAGGATTTTCTTCTGTTAGCTTGGTGCGTACAGGGTTTTGCAGTGTATACTTATAAATAATCACAGTAATGAAAACAATAGAGGCAGAAGGTAAACAACACAGTATTTAAAGTGGTTCGAGATAAACCCCTTTACTTTCACTGGTCCTACACACAGGAGTAAAATATTTATTATAATCACTACGTACACAACTACGTGACTATAATCAAACCTATCCTTGTATCGTTCACACAGATTGATACAAAGACTGTCACTTTCAACCGTTCACACAGATTTGTTGATGATGTCTCTTGACTTGCTTCTTCTCACACAGATTGAAGCTTCATCCTATTCGTCCCACACAGGTCAGAATAACTTTCTTAGTTCACACAGAAATAGGTTTTACTCTAAGGTAAAATGGTAAAGTAACAGGTTTAGAACAGCAGCATGAACACGATGATCTTGAGCTGATGATGTGCTGTTCATGTTGACTGAGTATATTTCTTCTCTTCAGATATAGATAGATACTTGAAGAAATATACTTGCTCTTGTATGCTTTGATTTGAGGTTAAAATATTTAGTCGTTCGATCTTAGTTTGTAATTCGTATTACGTTCATTGCCTGCATAGACTATTTATAACCTTGAAATAGATCTGTTATAAATATGTCCATTGGCTGGGTTGGTGAGCTGAGATCCATTCTGATTGGTTGATTGACTTTCAATAACAAAATTCGGATTTTGCTCTTTATCTGAAAATCTTATCGGTTGGTATTTAAATACTTTATCCAGTCAGTATGTAAATACGGCATTCTGACTTTAGCATATAAAGTAGATTCCTTCTCAACGGTCTTCAGTTCTGTTGGATAAGTGTTTATTATCTAACACTTTCAGCCTGTATGTTGTATCCAGCATAGTACGTCTTATTGCTGTTAGCTGTAGACTTCAATGATGTAGGCTATCTTCCATGCTGTATAGCAGGCGCTGCATGAAGATTCAAGACAACTTCCATAGTTAGTGGTATATCGAGTCCTTCACTGTATGATGGCAAATATTCTTGAGATAGCTTGCCGTATGTTGACTAGAAGACTTGATGTATGATGGCAGTTCGGAATCTTGCTGTAAGTTGGCACTTATCAAAACAAGATACAGGATTGTTTATCCCAACAATTTCTCCCTTTTTGATAATGCCAAAACCTCTTTATTGATGATTCCAAAACCTCTTTATGCCGAAACAATTTCCCTCTTTATCGATAACATCTTGATCCGGATAGGCCGACTTCTTGATCTTCTGTCGAATGATCTGGTCTTCAGCACAAAAAAAATATGAACTGCTCACAGGGAAGTTCTAAGTATTAGGTAAAACATCTATAGGGATGTGTATTTACAACTTAAACTTGTGATTGGCGCGCAGGCACAATCGTACAGTGTGATCTATGCTGCATAAAACTTAACCTATGAATTGTTCACACACTAGTTCTTACAGCTTGATACTTAACAAGTTGCATACTTGTTGTTTGCATCAATATAAATTGAATTTAAATTCATAATCAAACAGTAAACGTATATTACGAGCTGTAATCTTTCAA
Organism: Orobanche coerulescens; assembly: GCA_033398695.1. NCBI lineage: Eukaryota > Viridiplantae > Streptophyta > Magnoliopsida > Lamiales > Orobanchaceae > Orobanche > Orobanche coerulescens. Next base: position 123,725,766 of record CM065810.1, read on the forward strand.
GTCAAATATAGAGTTTTATTGATATCAGTCAAAGATTACAATGATAGAAGAAATAAAGATATGGAGATTTTATGCTGCTAAGTTCAATGCAAAAAGGATCCTCCATGCTAGCTCCTGTAATGAGCGTGTCTCCAAGGCCTCTTATCAGGATTTTTTTTGGTTCCTCTCCACCAGTGCTCTAATGAATCCTTGCCTCGATCTAGATAGATCGCTCTTCCTTCAGCCGATTGGTCGAAGGCAAGTATCCAGTCTTTAGGGTGAGTAAGCTGATCTCCCTTCCGATGCCTTGATTTCATTGAAATTTGTAATGGGAGCAGTTCTCTTTCCAGCATCTTTGAAATTCGTCCACAGTCTCTGCCACTGTCTTGTATTTGTTGAAGATGGCGGACTCCCTGATGAGCTTGACGAAGTACCTCATCAGTTCGTTCTTCCTCCATTGCTTCACTTCATCAGCTATAGGCTGACAGTTGGCAGGCAAACGAATCTCCGGTGGCTTCTGCACATTATTCTTCCAAGGAAAGTTGGGGTCGTGGAACTCTGGGCGAGAACAAGTTACCCAGTAACTTTGTGCAGGTGCGACCAAATGGTTGATTGCAGTAGTGATGCTGTCTTCTAAGGAAGCATCAAATTCTCTCTCTCTCTCTATCCTCTATTGCCTAGTAGCCTCTCTGGACTCTTCCCCCTTTTTTGGCTTCATCAAGGTAGGAGACCTTTACATCAATGTGTTCCAGGACTTTCATTGCGTTGTCTTGTTTGGTCTCTATACTTGAGATTTTGGCCACCAGGTAACTGAGCACCACAGACATGTCATCGACCTTTTGGTCATGTCCTGTGAGCCTGGAGTCAGTCATCATAGGGCGGCTACAGTTTTGGCTTATGAGATGCGGAGATTTGCCTGTTCTTCTTTGAGAATTTGCTCCTGGCGTTTTTGAAGTTGTGAGAGATCTTGCTTCAAGCATTCGGCAGAATGCAAAAAGCTTCTTCAACCTTTGTAATCTCTCACTTCAGTCCAGTCATCTCGTCTATGGCAGTCTCGTGCAGCCAATCGAGCCGTTTGCCAACATTGTACAGGGCGTATACAGCATCCTGTAGAAACACTGTTTGGAGGCCTATTGCATGCAATTGCTCGATCTTTGCTTCTGCACGCGGAGAGTTGGGGGCGTGCTAGTTTTTCTTCTTCAGCTCCATTGAGCTAGCGCACTACCACATGGTTACGTGGCCGTTGTGGTCTATCCTCAGGTAGAAAACCGTCATCAGATTCCACAGATGGAGATGATGCAGGGGCATCATGTGTGGGCATGGTTGTTGATTGTTCTTCAGCCTGTTCACTCTCAGCGATAGGGGGATAGATTCCACCTATTCCACTTGTGTTTCTTTAGAAATGAGTACAGGAGGGACTGATTCCTCCTGCTATCTCTCAGCATCCGCCTGCTCTGGTAGAGGGACTGATTCCTCGTGCGGGATGGTGCAGGCTTCTTCTTCAGTAGAGACGACAGGATCGGATGCCTGTTCAGAAACTGTTGGTTGATCAGTGACAGGAGGGACTAATTCCTCATGTTCGCCAGCAGCTTCCTGTTGATGGGTGGGGGACTGATGTCTGTCAAATGTCCCCTGACCCTGTTCGTCATGTATTCTGGAAAATTCCTGTTCTCGAACCTCCTCACGACTCATTCTCAGACCTGTCTGAAAGGCATCGTCATCGTCATCTGAGTCGGGATCAGATGCTGGGCTATTGGGAACAGTGTCTTTGGATTTGGAGTTCCCCCTCAATCCGGCCTGTTCTTTTGCTAGATAATAGTTTGAGATCAGCTCTCAGCAAAAGTTGTTATCCCATTGAATCAGGATGTGGATGTCCTTAGTGTCCGAGACTTATATAGCAAAGGCTTCTTTCTCTTTCCACTCCTACCAGTTGTACAGAATGTCATAAGGTGCGACCCTGTATGACTTCCATTGGACAAAACGTTCAAATGCTTGCTCAATTTGCACTTGAAGGATGGTTTCTGTAATGATAGCAGGGGGGAGGGGCTCCGTACAGTACATGTGTCTACTGTCGGAATGGGATCTGCGACATGTGTGGGAGCATGTTTTGGAGATGGATCCCGAACAGGGGTTGGTACCCTCATGGGAGATGGATCCTGTAGGGGTGTGGGTTCCCGTACAGGAGACGAGGCTTTCGGCTCCGAGTGGGCAGCCGATTCTCCCGTTCCTTCCAATTTGGCAAGTAATTGATCGTTCGTCATAGCCGCCAATGGCTCAGGATCTGTAACGTGTGCAGTAATTACTTCTTCCACAGGGGTTGCGCCCTAGGGGTGTGATACATCGGGTTGCACCGATGATGGGGCATCCACAGAGATCGATGTAATCTCTGCAGCCTTAGCTTTGGAATCTTCCTTAGCTTCCTTTTCGGCTTCTCGACAGCAAGATGTCTTTTGCTGTGAGATGATCTTTTTCTCTTCTTGGATTTTTCCTTTCTCCCCGACCTATGAGTAACATCACTTGGATCGGCAGATACGGGCATGTTTGCCCAAAAGGCCTGTTTGCGATCAGACCATCTTTGTTGTAAGCAGAGGTCTTACTTCCACCGATGTATTTCCCGGGGCCAATCTTTTTCGCACTTTGCGATTGAGGAACATGGAACATGGTCAGAATGTTTTTCAAGATGAGGACGAATGACTTTTTCTCAGTCGCACGCTTGGAGGCCTCTTCCTGTAATCTCTTCAACACTACTTGGCACCAGTTGACTTTATCGCCCGACATGATGGCGGCCATCATTCTGATGTGCAAATTTATGCACATTTCAAAGGCGCCTGTCCTATTCTCAATGACACAGCAGCAGAAATCATGCAAATAGACGAATGGCAAACAAATTTGTGGCAAGATGGATGGACAGCCTTGTCCGAACCATCACCTGTAAAGAATCCCCAATAAGAGGTAAGAAGATCTTGTGACTTAAAAGTCTCAAGTTCTTCTATTTTCAGACCATTATTAGGCAGTCTGAAAAGATTTTCCAGAAGATCACGGTTGATACAGATCTCAACACCGCGAATGGTAGCAGCAATGTATCCTCCTCTTTTCAGAGAGAAGAATCTGACAGAAGCGTAGAGATAGAACTATTCAACAATCCTTTCATCATAAAGCTCAGCGTGTTGACTCCTAAGGCGGTAGATGCCTTGTTGCTTGATCCTGGCGACAACAAGCTCCATAGCGCTGACGTCATCATTTTATGTCTGAACTATTTTTCATGACAACCTTTCTGGCAAAGATTCGTCCGCCAATGATTGAATCTATCTTCTTGAGGGATTGAGATGATGTCTGTGAAGATGCCATTTGATTTCTGAAGAAAAGGGTGAGTGAAGAACATAGAGAAAGAATGCAGTAAAGTGTAGAAAATTATGTAGGCTGTTTGCTCGAAGACTCGTTTAATTTGCAGAAAGCGTAAAGAGTCGAAGAGAGCATGTAACAGTCCTTTTATAGTGGGCAGGGAAGATTAGGGTTTACAAACAGTAAACGGTCAGATTTAAGGGATGGGAACTTTCTTTTAAATGAACGAACAGGATTAATAGAGTGTAACTGGTACATCTTATCCATCCGATTTTGAAAATGACAACTGGTCCCACTTTTTACAACTCGACTTCCCTTATTGGTCGAAATGGCGGTTTGAAATAATTAAGCGGTGTTTGAGATAATATAGCCCAGATGTCATGTAAAGCATTAAATGCAAAGACGTTTGAATATAAAACAGGGCACGTGGACTTAAAATTGTTTTAAAATGAATAAAATATTAATATAATATTAATTGATGTCCCATAGTATGTACTATATCTCCGAAAATACCACGTTCCCCCTTAAAATGTACATACGGGATTCAATTCTTACATCTATATTTGGATTTATATTGTATTCATGGTTCATACTGTATTCCCCTTAATTAATGCACACGTCAGCTGTAGAAAGATTTCATGTCTTCTTAGTCCTCTAGTGATGTCTGACTGTTTGAGTGTACAGTTAATTAACAGTGGATACTGTATTCTTGGGTCTTACAGTATTCCCCCTCAATTGATGAGTAAAAGCATAAAAACTTACAGTGAGTCTGGCTGTAGCATTCCCAATTCTTGTCGAAGCATACAGAATCTAGCTGTGCTAAGAGGCTTGGTAAAGATGTCGGCTAACTGAATATTTGTATGAACTTTCTCGAGCCGAACATCCTTATTCTCAACATGATTCCGAATGAAGTGATGCTTCATATTAATATGCTTAGTACGTGAGTGCAATATAGGATTGTGCGTTATTGCAATTGCACTCGTGCTATCGCACATAATTGGTGTTTCCTTGGCAATGATTCCATAGTCTGACAGTTGTTGTTGCATCCAAAAGATCTGCATACAGCAACTACCAGCAGCATAGTATTCCGATTCAGCTGTGGAAAACGATTTTGCCAATTGTTTTTTACTAAACCAGGACACAAGTTTAGGTCCAAGAAAGTGACAAGTACCACTTGTACTCTTCCTATATAGCTTGCATCCTTTGAGATCCGAGTCGTTGTAGCCAACCAAATCGAATCAGCCTTGTTTAGGATACCATAGTCCTGCATCGACTGTTCCTTTCATGTACTTCAGGATTCGTTTGGCTGTTGTGAAGTGTGATTCTGTAGGTGCTACTTGATATCGAGCACACACTCCTACAACAAACTGGATATCGGGCCTGCTAGCAGTTAGGTACAGGAGTGAGCCTATTAGCTTCCTGTAGAGTGATTGATCAACTGGCTTTCCAGCTTTATCAACACTAATTTGCACGGAAGTGCTCATGGGGGTTGACAAAAATTTGGAGTTATTCATTCCAAACTTGTTGAGAAACTCCTTGTTGTACTTCTCTTGGTTGATAAAGATTCCAGTAGGCAACTGCTTTGCCTATAATCCTAGGAAATAACTAAGTTCCCCCATCATACTCATTTCAAATTTACATTGCATGAGATGAGATAACCGTAAGGTTGAGGCATACGACCGTAAGTTGAGCAGGTGCGGCCGTAAGGCTTGGCCGGTTACGGCCGTACGTGATGAGCAGGGTGCCCAGGCGTTTTTGGCCGAAGGCGAGTTACGTCCGTAAGATGGGCAAGATACGGCCGTAAGGAGTGTTCGTGTTTTTCAGGATGTTTCGGACGAGAGGGACTTACGGACGTAAGGGTTGCGGCATACGGCCGTAAGATGAGGCAGGTACGGCCGTAAGGCTTGGCCGGATACGACCGTACGTTACAGGCAGGGTGCCTGGTCATTTTCGATGGAGGGGGCTTACGCCCGTAAGTTTGGCCGGATACGGCCGTATCGTCCGATTTACGCCCATAAGGTGTGCGGGTACGGCCGTATGGATGTCGGCGGGTGTTTTAGACGAGGGCGAGTTACGCCCGTAAGTCAGGTACGGATACGGCCATAAGGATGTTGGCAGGTGATTGGACGAAGCCGAGTTACGGCCGTACGAGTTGGCTGGTTACGGCCGTAAGGTCGTTGACCTGGGATGTTACGGCCGTAAGTAGGCCGAGTTACGGCCGTAACTTCTGGCAGTTTTTAAGGACTTGGCCGGGGCTTTTTCATCATTTTCACCATTTCTTTCACCTTGTTCTGAGAGAGAGAGCTTGAGGGAGGGATTTTCCATCATCAATCACTTGAGTGTTATATTTTCATCATCTTAATTCATTTGGGGAGCTTGGATACTCGATTTAACTCGTGTTCATCGGATCGAAGTGGTTGGATCTTCAAGAGGTAATTTCTTCAACATCTTGGTTTTCGATTTTGTATTGAGATATGATGTTTTGGACGTTATAATCATGTTATATGAAGGGATATGCATATGATTATGAGTTTGTATAAAGATTCATTGGACTATTAAAGGATTATTCAAGAACACTTGGAATATTGAGTTAGATTTGGGGGTTTTCGATTAATTGTTGTTGTAATCACGAATTTGGATATTCATTCTGGATTATTGATCATATTGAAGATGTTTTGTTGGTTTGAAACACTTCTTGGGGTTTTGATATTGGTATAATTGAGGTTTGGTTATTAACAATCGAGGTTTGGCCACAACGTATTCGATATAATGCCCCAAAGAACTTGGTTTAGTCGTATTGACGTTTTGAATTCGTTATAATCGTGTTTGATTCGTATTATTGAGCGGATTGTTGGTAATTATGTTATTCAAGGTTGTTCGAGCGACCGACATTTCATTTAGGACGTTTGTTCGTTGAAGGACATTGTTCAGCGGTGTTGAGTAAGTTAATTCTTACTCGGTTAAAAGGATATTCATTCCTTTTGTTGTTGTTCATTCATAATCATAACTCATTCATCATTGTATTAACCGTATTGAGACTTGAAATTGTCGAATAATCACTTCATTAACGAGGAACGGCGGTTCCAATCATTTCATTGAACTATCATTCACTTCTCCATTATTTTAATCTCGGTGAGTCATTCTTGACTTTGTCGGATTATTATTCATTGGTATTCATTATGGTCATTCTCGTTCATATGACCTTCTGGGTTCATATTGCGTGGCCGGGTGCGGATATGTGGAATTTTTAGTCGAGCACACGATGGTCATGTATTGGGATCGATACATTGGACTGTGCACACGGTAACGATTACCTCCGTGAGACTAATTAGGTACAAGGACGGGTGTGTCCGGTCATTCATCTTGTACACTTGCACAGAACATTACGGGCGTACTATGATACTCCTCTTCAGCTCAATTCATAACTAAGGATATTTCATACTAAAGATATCTCATGATTGTGTATTTTCAACTATTGGAAGCGACAATATTTGTATCAATATGTGTGAACGATGTTGTTGCCCGAAATATTATCCGAAGATAGATATTGCTGGAATGGTCGAGCAACAGCAAATTGCGAGAGCATGTCCGAGGGAATGGAAAAACACAAGATTTGTCGGGTTTGTTAGGCCCGGGCTTGAATGCTCTCGCGAGATGTTATTAATATAAATACGTTTTGGGTACCAATATTAATGTAAGAATGCGATTACAATGAGTGTAAAAGATTCTATATATCTAGCCGTTGGGTACAAATATTAATGTAAGAATGCGATTACAAATATTAATGTTAGTATCTTAAACAGAGTCGTGTCCACAGCACCTTTTGCGAATCCATTATTGGTAAGGTACAGGGACAGGGTTTCATACCACGCTCTAGGTGCTTGCTTAAGTCCATACAATGCTTTACGTAGCCTGTATACTAGGTCTCCGCCTTTTATGTTGACAAACCCTGGTGGTTGTTCAACATAGACTTCTTCAGCAAGGTCTCCATTCAGAAAGGCATTTTTTACGTCCATTTGATATACAATAAAGCTCTTATGGGCGGCAAAAGGCTAAGAAAATCCTAATAGATTCTAGTCTGGCTACAGGGGCAAATGTTTCATCGTAATCTATGCCTTCTTCCTGTCTATAGCCTTGTGCGACTAGATGAGATTTAGTCCTAATAACAAGTCCATTCTCATACTTCTTGTTTCTAAATACCCATTTAGTTCCAATTACGTCTTGATGCTCAGGTCTGGGTACTAGATACCATACGTTGTTTCTTTCGAAACCATTAAGATCTTCTTCCATAGATGTGATCCAGTGAGAATTATCTAGGGCTTCTTTGGTAAAAATAGGTTCGGATTGAGCTAAGAATACAGCTAGGGTACACATATTAAGTCTTCTAAGTTTAGCTTGAGATTTCCATATAGGAAATGGAGATTTTTCAGATTCAGGTTCTTCTTGCGCACACAGTACATTTCCTTGTGTACTCTGTATTCTCCTACGGGTAGATACTCCAGCATCAATGTTTCCTATGATCAACTCCTGTGGGTGATCTCTCAACCGTCTTCTGTAGGGTTCTAGTTCAACATCCCGTACTATATCTTGAGTTGCTATATGATAGGATGACGAATGTACGCTCCCTAAAAACCCAGTTTAAAAAAGACCAATATAAGCCGGCGTACCGATCTTTGAGTAAAGGAAGGGAGACTTAGACTAATGAAGTCCGACCTATGTCCTCAGACAATAGGATGTCAACCTCAGAGGGCTCGCCGATCTATAACCTCAGATAAGAGGGTGCCGACCTCAGATGCCTCGCTGACATGTGACCTCTGCTAAGAGAGGGCCGACCTCGAAGGCCTCGCCGACCTACGGATTTAGATAAGAGTGTCCTGACCTAAGTGATCCTTTATAATATGAGCAGACCTACTAAGTCATAACCGAGGTCGGGAATCGCCGGGCTCATGAAGGTTGAACTCCCGGGAAAGGAGATCTCGCCTCACCTGACAGAATCCCAGAGATTCGGGGACTGGAAGCCCATACTCCTCAATCCCAAAAATCCAGGGATGGGAAATCGCAGCCTGAATCCCTGGATATCGGGGATCTTTCCTAAAAATCAGGGAAGATCTTAAAGGATAGGCGGCTCTCCCTTCTATAAAAGGAGGAGGGGGGCCTTCCTTCAAAGGCCAAGCATAATTCCGAGATTACAGTATATTTTAGAGAGAGAAAAGGCAATACTTCATACATCCGGGTTTTCTTAGATAAACCTCTGAGATTAACCCGATTTTTGGTGGCCGATCAGCTCGGTTACATCAAGTCGCGCCGTCTGTGGGAAGGGTGACATAGAGTCACTTTGAGCTGAGACGTGAGGTCAGTAATGGCGAAAGAAATGAACCAGAAGAAAATAGGGGAGTTGATACCCCGAAATTTAGAAGAGGAACTAGCAGCTGCGGGTGGAGAATCGACTCTGGAAAAAACACTCGTCACCCCAGTAGAAGAAGCTGCACCCAGCACAATCACACTGACAAAGGAAGCCTTAGTCAACATAATCACCAATGCGATCCAGAAGAGTCGAGAGGCCGAAAAGCAAAGAATACCACGAAAAGTAATACCCATCCTTTCGGATGGGCCGGAGGAAATTGATCAGCAGGAAGAGCATGGAGAGAGTTATCCAAGAATATGGGAACGATCTAGACAGGAAAAAATGCTGGATCCCTTAATATACAGTATGCAAGACGAGCTAGAGGAGTTGCGATAGAGTGTTGCGTGGAAGGACACGGAGAGTCATCCAGGCCATCCCTTCTCGGAAGGCATACTGCAGGCCGAACTCCTATATGGGTTTAGGGCTGTCACCTTCACCTACGACGGACTCTCAGATCCTACCCGACATTTGTACCGATTCGAAAACATGGCCGTACTACACCGATATTCGGATGCCGTGAGTTGCAGAGCATTCCTGGCTATGCTGACTGTTGTGGGAAAATCCCTCACAATATGCCGCAAGTGCACGGTGTCAACAAGTAATAAAGTGGTAAGTAAAGTATCATTCCCTCGAGGACTGATTTCACTAAGTACCAAAATATAGTCAACTCACAATTTTTTTGAAGAACAATTAATTGGAATTTATACCTAAACTAATTGCCGAAAATAGTACTAATAATAATAATAATAATACTAATAAGGATGTAGGATTATGATTTTCACCTCAAACAATCAGGAATGATATTTATTCAATTCAATTCACTTTTATTCAATTGATTGTAAGCTAGGAATTCCTAAATTATTCTAAAGCCTTTCCCAAGGTCGATAGAAAATACTACGAATTATTAACTCGATATATCCCTATTCGAATTAGATAATTAATAGCTAAAACAGTTCAAGAATTCCCACAATAACAGGCTTCACAATTCGCATGAGTATATCCCTATCTCACGAAAATTATGATTCGTCTCACAAGAACTATGCCTAAATTTCATCTTCCGAATCCATAAAGACATTAAAAACAAATTAACTGTTGGCCAGACAATTAAAAAGCATTAAGAACAGTAAGAAGAATCCAATTCAATAGAATAACGAGTAAATCGAAATAATAATAAATAATCAAACCGTCATGAAATTGGCTACAATCAAAATCCTACTCGAATAGATCTAGGAACTAAGATGCAGAAAAACCGTAGGGATCCGTGGTCTTGTCGTCGCCCACAAATCTCCTCCTTGTGTTCTTCGCCCTAGCTATCGATCCACCTCTAGTTCTGATCCCTCCCCCATTCTTCAGCCCTATGATGCTTATTTATATTCGTCCTCAGCCTCCATAACGCGTTCGTGTGATTAGGTCGAGAACAGGCTCCAAAACGGCCCAGAAACGCGGAATATTCAGCAAAGCCGCCTGGTGGGCCGCGGCTCACTTAATCTGTGTCGTGGCCCCTATCCTTCAGTGCCTATTGCCTGGGCGCCTTTTTTCCTCCTGTGCCGCGGCTCACTTGGTGTGTGCGCGGCTGCACACTGATGTGCACAGCGTTATTGGTTGTCTTCGTGTGCCGCGGCTCACTTGGTGTGTGCCGCGGCTCATGACCAAAAACTGCTATTTTCGCCCGTTTTTCATCGTTTTGGCTTCCGGACTCCGATTTCCTGCAAAACATATAAGAATAATGCATTAAAAGCTCATTTATGCTGATTTAGGCTCAAGATGGATATAAAATAATGACACAAAAGCGCATAAAAATACGCCTAACAAATACCCCCAAACTTGAGCCTTTGCTTGTCCTCAAGCAAAAATTTTCAATTTTAAACAAAATGTATCGTGAATAATCATGCAAATCCATAGTGCTCAACTTAATCAATACTACCCTGAAAATCTCAAAGAATAATACGAGTATCGTAATAGTGAGTCACGTCCAGGACACTGATTCCACAAAGTAACCAATTTCAGTCCTAATCAATCGTTCATGAAGAAAATCAAGCTCAAAGATTAACAATCGTGAATTTAACCGACCGTCAATATGAAGGGTTAGATTAAACAGGATAATTCGCCCAGTCCCACAGTCTAGTGGCAAAAATTTAAGAGTTTCATAATCGACATTACTCCTCGGACAGCATTCCCTAATGTATGATCAATAATATAGATTCGAGTTAACCACTAGGTTTGGATCTCGGGATGCTTCATCGGGATATTCCTAGGGTGGATGTCCATTCTCATATATTGGGAAACCGTTTGACGTAAAAGACACTCATGGGGCACATGGATACTTCTAGTTACTAAGTTCCCCTCTACAGCGGAGAAAAAACTCGAATAGCTATTTCCGCATGTCCGATTCAAGGTCGCTGTTTTACGCGAGAGTAAACAAAGGGTCACGCGAATACCCCCGGTTACTAGGCTCCCCATCATCGGCACATGCAAAATCTCTAACCCACTAGTCTAATCAGGGTCATCGTTTTACGCGAGAGTAAACAACGGGTCACGCGAATACCCCCGGTTACTAGACTTCCCATCATAGAACAACTAAAATCTCGACTTTTTCTTGGGAAAAACTGTCCGAATCTAAACTCAATCCAAGTGCCAATACTACTCATCTTATCTGCTAAGATTTCTACAAAAACGATAAAATTTCGGACCTAATTAAAAACTTAACAGAAGCAGATATTGCTGACTGCAACTAGACTAAAATTCAACTGTTTCTTCCAAGAGACATCAGTATCGTAACATCAGTTTTTACACACGGAAGCACGATGCAAAAGCCATCAACAACATGCAAGAAAAATAAAGCAAGGATGAAATCGCAATTTATAATCAAGAAAAATTAAGAACATATCGCATGCTTCAATTTATTCCACTACACATAACATCATCAATAATAAAACTCATGTGAAAATAAAAGAGATAAGGAAAAGTGAAACTTATTCCAAATGTCTTCTTGAAAGCCAGCACATGTCCGAGTGGAATCGACTGTCCATACGTCCAATAACGCTCAACATCACGAGGGACCCCAAACATAGTCTCTAGTCATGAAATAACAATAGACATTAAATCAAGCAAGACTAGAATATGAAGACTAATAACTCATTGGGGTTATAAAAAGATTAGAGAAATAAGGGCCACAAGAATACACGAATCCAAACGAAATACAAAACAAAGAAAAGAAAATTAGTAACGAAAAAAAAAAAACTAACTAGAAAGCAAATAATCTGTGGAAACATCTGAGGGAGCATCTGAGGTCCGTGGCTTGCTAGCACGGGACGCGAATAATCTGTGGAAACAGGTTGTTATGGTATGATCGGGTCGTGGACCCCACTTGTTGTTATCAAATTTATGTTTTGGGAAAATGACTTTTGGGCTGTGTCCCTAAATGTTTTCGAAAGGACTGAGAATTCTTAAATCCCAATGTATTCAAAACTCCCGAGGTCGTAAAATGTTTTTCACAAGATGTATATCGGGTTTACCCTATCTTTCGATTTAATCGTTTGATTAAGTGAATCACCTCGGGAAGTATGTTTATGATTAACATGTTTCGTGGAGTATGATATGTATGGCTCGTTGTCGTATTTTATACTTGCACTAGCAAAACAGTGGAGTTTTGCTAACCCTCGAGTATTCGGGGGGTGGATGTCTATTTTTGCATTCAGGTTTTGGAGCATAACACAGGGTCGGCACGAAGGATGATGAAAGATGAACGATACTAATCACACGAGGATCCGTTGATGTCGTATTGGTCTAGTTGTATTTTCTTTTCCGCTGCAGTATCTTTTCCCCGTTGTACGGGAGTTTATTGTATTTTGACCCCTGCGTGGGTATGTGTTTGTAATTGAGTTGTATATTTTTATTGAAAGACCAAATCGGTCTACTGAGTCATTTTAGCCTTGAAGGCATTGTCGAGATGTTAAATATTGTTACCAGCCTGGTAGATCCTCGAGGAGAGGGTCTACGGCGTGTAATACCCCTGAGTGGATTGGGAGTGTTACATAAATGGTATCAGAGCTTAGGTTGTGGAAAACTAGGCTGTCGGGTCAGTGGTGTCTGTTGAGTTTTTGTCTCGTCATATTTTGTCTGACTGAGTCGTGTCGCGACGCGTCGTTTGAGTTTGTTGGTCGTGATTAGTATCGTGGGGCAATCATCATCTTCGTGCGACCTGTGGAAATAAGTCTCCCTTCTTTGTTATGTGCCTCATGTGACACGAGCTATTTTTATGATTATTTGTTAAGTGGTGGAATCCTTATGTGGATTTTGATTTCACGATATGTATTTAGTCGTCTCTCGTATTTGATTTATACGAGGAGTGTCGTCGCTTGTGATGTATTTTTATTGTTGTTTTTGTCCGTTGCTAATGATTTTCGAATCGATTTGCACATTTTACAAGTTCTCTTGTGGAAGCTTTGTGCTTATACGCGTTCGACTTGTTCACTAGCCAGTGCGGGAGGGTCCTTAGAGGCCTCGAATGGGGTCAGTGGTTTTGTTCTGAATGTGGTATTTTATCGTTTATTTCCGTTTAAAGACATGTATTTTCTTGATTTTAAACGTTTTGATGCGTGTACTAGGAGTTGTTTTAGTGAACGTCGATATGTGTGAGTTTTGGGCATTCTGGCCTATTGGATTTTTGAAAACCTTGAGTATCTTAGAAAAATAAATTTCGAGACATACGTTTCAAATGAGTTATTTTCTTGTGGTACATCCAAGGTGCCACAATATATTTCAAAAAAAAAAATATTTTCTACTTCGAGGACCAAAATGCTTTGAGATATTTTCAATATTTTAGAAACACTTTTATTTAGACCCGAGGGTCGAATATTTTGAAAGTTTTCACTAAGAGAAAGTGTCCTCATTTTTGTTCAAACACAAGATGATTTTCAAAGTCTCGACAATGATGTCTGTCCAACTTTTTGTAAAGTGATACTCAAGATCAACTAGTGTTCCCAAAATTTTTCTTTCAAAAGGTGGTTGTTTCGTGATGTTTAGTAACTGTATGCTGGATATCTTTCGGACCGCTGAGGTCGCCGAACGATACCGTCATTCCTGGGGTGTTTGTATGTGTGTTGCTTTACGATGGTAATCGTTGTAAGTGTTGCATGTTATGATTTCCTGTTGTGCTGAGTGGTTTCTTATTCAGTATGCCGAGGGGCAGAGGTCGTGGTCGTGGCGACCGGATGCGTGATCGGGATCACGCTGCCAGTTATGGTATTGGTATTGGTGTTGCTACTATTTTGCAGTAGGTAGCTACACAGATGACTCAGTTGACTCAGGCAGTTCAACGCGCTACAGAGGTGACCCAGAACACTGGCGCAAATCAGTGGCTTCGGGAGGTGATTAGTATGAACCCCCCTCGATTCGCCGGTGTTGCGGATGCGTTGGGCTGGGATGGTTGGCTTTTCCAGTTGGGAAAGATATTTGAGGCTGTCGATTGTCTTGAAGAGCGGAAGGTACCTATTGCGCAGTACCTTCTTGATAAAGATGCCGCTAATTGGTGGGAAGCAGTTAAGCCTCGTGATCGTGATGTCACGTGGGCGGAGTTCCGGGCATTGATGGAAGCTGAGTTCTGCTCGAAACCGATTAGAGAGCAGAGGATTCACGAATTTTATTTGGCAGAACCGCAAGATATTTCAGTGTCACAGGCTATAATCGACTATAGCAAATAACTCAGTTATGTACGAGATCGGGTGAGAACCGAGGAAGAGAGGATCTTTCATTTTGACAGACGAATGAAGCCAGAGATTCGCGAGTATATGTCAGGACTCACTTGCACTTCGTTGAGGGACTACCAAGATCGAGTCTTGGCCCGTGAACTAGCTTCGTTATCATCGGAGCGTGTGCCTGAGTCGAAGAAGCAGAGGAAGTCCGATGACCTTGTGGATAGTGCAGGAGCTGGTGGTTCTAGTTCGCAATGTCGTAGTCTTTCTGCTGTGAAGCTCTGTCGCTCGTTACGTGGGACTAAGAGTTCCAAGTCGTCTGCTTTGACTCCTGGTAAAGCCAGGAGGTGTTTTAACTGCAATGTGGCGGGGCATGTCCGTGCACATTGTCCTTCTCCGCTAGTAACGTGTTACAAGTGCAGGCTTGAGGGACACCGGGTTCAGTTTTGCGAGTTAGTTCCCAAACCTTCTGAAGCACGGACTTGAGCACTAATATCAGGACCGGCTCCGAGGAGTCCCTGAGGAGCGTGGTCTATCAGTTGTATGTTATGTTATTTCCTTACCTTGTTGTTTCGAATTTCGGAAATTAACTTCTATTCGAAGTGGATTGGATTTTGAACTTCTGTATTTTCAACTTTGTCGACTCCTTTATGTTCGTTGACATTTCTGAGCTTGTCCTGCCCCTTGCTTTTGTTGATCGAACGAGTGTGGTATTATTTTGGAATAACTCGTTTGTCGCTGTGACTTTTCAATCGCTATTCCCTTTCCTGTGGATCTTATGGGAATGCATGTCTTGTAGTTCTCACCAGATCATCCTGGGAGTTGTTGTTTGAGTTTTATTATCCTTCGTGTTTCGGACATGATTGTTCGATTTTTGTTGTCTCGATCATTTGTTTGTTCGGTTTTTGTTCTCGTTTTGTGATTGTTGAGCGTTCAGGCTCCTTCCTAATTCCCTTAAGTTCGGGAAATTAGTCTCGTTTTCGATCTTCCAACCCTTGGGCAATGGAATTCCGTATTTGTTTAGCGTTTGGCTCGCGTTTCGATTGATGTACCGTTGGGTTGGTCAATCATATTGATTTTCGTTCGTTGTGTTTTGTGATTGTTCGTATTATTGACTTGACTATATTATCCGTTTGATGACGCTTGTCATTTATTGGTTTTATTATATTCCTAACGGCGACGTTGTGTTGGTCGTCGTGGAGCGTGTTTTCACGCCGTATGTCTCTTTGCGTTCCTTGCAGCGCTTCGCCGTCGGGCGCGAGTTTTCGGTTTTTGCGTATCTCGTCGACTTTTCCTGGCAGGGGATATTGCTTCTCCCTACATATTTTAAGTTTCGGGACGAAACTTCTTTTAAGGAGGGTAGAATGTAATACCCGTAACTTCGATTTCCGGTAATTTCTTTTTTTCGGCGGAAGTCCATTTTGACGACTTGCTCATGACCGTTTCGTCATTTTGAGAATGATTAATTCTACACTTTTTGTCATCCGAGTTCGTTTCGGTGTCGTTCTGTTGAATTCCGTGTTCTTTAGCGACTTTTCCGCGTATAAGTTCGACTTCGTTGGATCGCCATTAATTTTTGGAAAATCCAAAAATTCTGAATCTTTGCAATATTATAAATCATCGAGTTAGCTTTCCAATGGTTCAAACGGTGAGTCAATCGGAGTCCGGACGAGGGAGTTATGGTCGAAATAGCTAAGTCACTCTCATTCCCAGTTTTTGGCCGAGCACTCTGTACCTTGTGCCGCGGCACATGCCGGCAGGGCCGCGGCACACTGCCGAGTCACTGCCGACAGATTTGGCCCTGTGCCACGGCACACTCACACTCCCGGCACGCTTTATGCGGCTATTATGGCCCTATGACGGGTTTTCGCCATTTTCTCCTTCTTCTCCTTCTCTTCCGCGGCTGAGGGTGTGCTTATCATGGAGCCATGTTGTTTAACAACAAATCCACGAAGTTCTTGAGTTCATAACATCAATCAATCATCCTATATCGTCCTTTGATCCAGCGAATCAAGGTAATCTTCCTTAGAACCCTAATTTCGTGAATTTGGGGATTTTTGCATTTTTGTCCGATTCGTTCTGTGTTGTTGATTAATTCATGATGGGTATGATTAATCTTGGTAGTATTATTGTGTTTAAAATCATTTAATCCATTGTTCTTCATCGAATCGAAGTATATTTCTTGATTTCCTTCGAATCGACTTTTTGGGGGATTTGTCCTCGATCTCGTTTTCCATCCGTTTTTGTTGGATAGATTGTGGTTAAATGATGTTTTAAACATATTCTATGGATTGTATATCCATATTTCAACTTGGAATTCCGTTTTCGTGTTTTCTCGGGACGAATCGTGTTCTTGGCCGTTTTGGGGAAAAACACTTGAACATTCGTCGTTCGTTCTTTGAATTCAACGGCTTTGAGTCATGCTATGGAATTTATTTTCATTGTTGTTATTGTCCTCCGTAGTTTATTATCTCGAGTTGGCATTCGGTGGAGTCGGCGGGTTCGTAGTCGGTTCGTGCCAACCTACTTAGGTCGATTCACCACGTTGTGGTTGTTCAAGGCAAGTATCTTGCCCATACATTTCATGTTTCGTTGATATAATTCTTGATAAATGATTTTATGCGAAATCCAATGTTTAATGAACGTAAAAAGGGATTGGTATGTTCTCGATAAATGTTGTCTTTCAACGATAATTCGTATACTTCGTGAATATGTATTCTCAGAATATGTGTGTTGGTTTGGTATGTTGAAAGATAACATGATCTCTTCGAGTGAGTTAATAGACCGTAATCCTTTGCCGGAGATTACGTATTGTTATTGTGTACTTGTTCGGTAAGAACGAAATGTGTGTGATATTAGTTGTTACTCCTTGAAAGGAGGTTGTGATGCTTAATGTTGTTTGGCTTCATAAGTGATTATTGTTGTGTGCTTGATGCATGTGATGTGCCTCCGGGTATGATTGTTGAATCTCCGGGATCCATACTTGCTAGTATGGGTCGGGCGTGACCGTAGGGTTATCCAAATCGGGTATGTATTGCGGGGACTCCGAGGTTCGTGGCTTGTTAGCCCGATGCCGAGATAACTTGTGGGGTTATCATCGGGTATGTCTTGCGGGGACTCCGAGGTTCGTGGCTTGTTAGCACGATGCCGGGATAACTTATGGTTGTGGTTTGATTATGTAAGTATATGTGCTTTTAGTCACGTGACTACGGTTACGGTGACATGTTATTTGATATAGTTTCCCTGTGGGTTATTCACTCGGGTTTGTTCTACGTGAGCATCTGAGGTCCGTGGCTTGCTAGCACGGGACGCGAATAATCTGTGGAAACAGGTTGTTATGGTATGATCGGGTCGTGGACCCCACTTGTTGTTATTAAATTTATGTTTTGGGAAAATGACTTTTGGGCTGTGTCCCTAAATGTTTTCGAAAGGCCTGAGAATTCTTAAATCCCAATGTATTCAAAACTCCAGAGGTCGTAAAATGTTTTTCACAAGATGTATATCGGGTTTACCCTATCATTCGATTTAATCATTTGATTAAGTGAATCACCTCGGGAAGTATGTTTATGATTAATATGTTTCGTGGAGTATGATATGTATGGCTCGTTGTCGTATTTTATACTTGCACTAGCAAAACAGTGGAGTTTTGCTAACCCCCGAGTATTCGGGGGTGGATGTCTATTTTTGCATTCAGGTTTTGGAGCATAACACAGGGTCGGCACGAAGGATGATGAAAGATGAACAATACTAATCACACGAGGATCCGTTGATGTCGTATTGGTCTAGTTGTATTTTCTTTTCTGCTGCAGTATCTTTTCCCCGTTGTATGGGAGTTTATTGTATTTTGACCCCTGCGTGGGTATGTGTTTGTAATTGAGTTGTATATTTTTATTGAAAGACCAAATCGGTCTACTGAGTCATTTTAGACTTGAAGGCATTGTCGAGATGTTAAATGTTGTTACCAGCCTCGTAGATCCTCGAGGAGAGGGTCTACGACGTGTAATATTCCTGAGTGGATTGGGGGTGTTACACTTTGTGGCGTTACTCCACCTCATTGTGATACAGCTTCGGCTGTGTGGTTTCGGCCATCTCATGTGATACAGCTTCAGGTTTTTTGGCTTCGGCCATCTCATTAGTATATTGTAGCTTTGGCTGAGGGGCTTTCAGGCCATTGTGATGATTTGCAGCTTCGATTGAGAGGCTTTCAGGCCATCGTGATATTTTGCATCTTTGGCTGAGGGTTTTCAGGCCATCTGCGGTGTATTGGTATTTTAGTTGGAGCCTTCGGGCATTGTTATTGTTCTCTATTTTAGCTTTGGATTGGTTTACCTTCGGGTAATTCGTTGTTGTGTTCTATATTGATTATTCGTCGTTGGGCATTTGTATTCTAACCTGTTGAGCAGGTATTGATCATATGCCGTGGGCATAGTGTTTCACAAATGCTCGGTTCTTACCTTTGTTTGTGAGCATCTCGTATTATCATTGTTGTACCGTTTGTTTTGCCTTTGGATGCATATCATGTTGTACATGTATTTGATATTCATTATCTGGATGACTGACCCCGTGGGGGCAGAACATGTTTTCATGTTTTAGGTATGTGGGAGGAGGGAGTTAAGACACTGGGAATGACGACGGCGACGAGGGATTCGAGCGATACTGGTCCCGAGTTGTTCAGGGTTCATGTTGGTCAGTCAGTTGGGAGTATTCTCCAGCTTGTCCATTGTCGTTATTTTGTGTTTATCCGAGCAGGGATCGTGGATGTTGTTGTATTTTTATTTTGGCCATGTAGGCCCTTCACTGTCATTGAAATTCCTTATCGGAATATTGTGTCGGATATCATAGTAGGGACTGTGATTTCCCCTGTTGGTTAGTTTGATGTAATTTAGTCTTGTTCGCCTAGTGGATCTCCGGGTGTGGGGTCCATGTCACTGTAATAACATAATGGGATTTGGGGGTGTTACAAACGCGCATGCTAATTACTTCACAATTTAATCACTTAGTTATTTTAGCCTCGTCCTAACATGCAAGAAATGTATCATGCATACATTCATACATGCCATACATCCAAAACAATAAAAACCAAGAATAAAAATATCGGATAATTAAATCCAATTATCATGGCTTTTATTCCTCGTTTTGAATAACGATAAAATATTCGGCTCGAAATCTCCCACTGCTTCAAGCATCCCGTCACCTCTTCCCTGTTAGCCCACAAAAAATTTCCAAATTTTCAAATTTATTTTCCATGCAAAATTAATTGCACAAGAAAATTCCAAATTTAAATATTATGCACCAACAGACGCAATGAACGGCGAAAAAATGAGTAGGGCCCTCATACCGGACGATCTGATCCGACCAGATCAGTAGCCTGTACCGCGGTCTAGATCGCGATCCCTCGGCCGGACCGCACGGCAGATTGTTGATCCCGGTCGGTTCGTCCGATTGGGACTCCTTTTCGCGCGAGACTCCTTTTCCTTCATACGTTGTGTACTCCAACTCGATTGCAGTTTTGCACAAAATGAAATACATCGAATTTACATCAAAATTAGAAGGAAAACTTAAATCCTATTTTACCCATGGATTTTCTTACGGGAAAAACTTATACATGCCTCAAAACCAGGCCAAATTTCCAAAATGCGTAAAAAATCAAAATAAAATCATATAGCAATGATAATTGGACCATATTCACCTGCAAGATGCAAAAATATTCCAAAGATCATAATATATGAATATTTTTAAGTTGCTAGCAATTAACCACAAAATTAATTAAATTGAACGGAGCCTAAAAAACGGATCTGATACCAATTGTTGGAAATAAAAAGCAGCGGAAGCGGTGGGTTTGGATTTACTAAAATCGGCCCTCAAGAATCGGATCTATTTAGGCTCGTCAAATAATTAACTAAACGGATTATTAAGAAATTTAAACGAGCAATAATTATCTATACGTCTAAACATGATAATTCATAGTATTCTTATCTAGATCTAAGAGATCTAAGAATACATTACCTTTGAAGCAAAGTCTTTGAATTTCTCCTTAATCTTCTTGTATTTCTACTTTTAGATCTTCTGGAGTATATCCCGCCTATATCCGGATGTCGTGTGGGCAACAATCTACCGGACATCCTTGAACAGCAAATTTGGATCAGCCGAACCCTTGTGGCTTAATGTCACTCAATTTTTCTTTCTTTATTTTCTAGTATTACGTAAACACTCGTAGAAAATTGATGTGTTATCTTAATTGTAGAATCAAAGACACAAGTCAAGATCTACAATTAAACACAAGAAAAAATTCGAACTCACAAGCTTGATGAGGTAGTTTTGGCCGTCCCCTATTGTTGTATTTATATATGTTATGGGCCACTCTAGGGATTTTAAGGAAGATTAGGGTAGGACTCCTCATAGACCTCAAATTTTTATATTAGGCCTTTCCTAACATATTGAGACTATTAATATCAACTCAACCCACTAAAAAGTTCTTATTGCACTTCCTACCCAAATCCCAATTTACAAAATCGGGCTTCTTACTTAAATATATTATTTCCCGTATTTAAGATATCGAATGTCCATTAATTATTTTAATCTACTGACAACTTTAATTAATTAATATCTTATCCAAGAGTAGTACCACTCGAACCTTACTATTATATCAAAATAAATCCACCTGCAGGGTTTAATATAATAATCATTATCGAGCTCCTCAAGGGGACATCATCAATCCGCTTGAGTCGAGACACGATTTCTAATTATAATAATAATTATCATATAAATAATATTATTGACCAAGATACGAAGCTTATTGAGTCAATCATTTTGGCTCTCACCCATGGTAAATCAAAGCAATAAATATTATAAATACATAATTAAATATTATATACTTAGATTAAGAAATAATAATTATCCGAGATTTACGTTATTCTTACAGTCAGTATAGAAGACACTATCTCACTTTGATCTAGTTCAACGTATGCAAATGCGCTAATACATGCTAATAGTCAAGACCAACTAATCTCAAATATACACTACAACCTTTCATATAATTTGGCTAATAATTATATAGGTTGTGAACAATTGTATTATTTTACAAGACACTGATAATGT
Organism: Orobanche coerulescens; assembly: GCA_033398695.1. NCBI lineage: Eukaryota > Viridiplantae > Streptophyta > Magnoliopsida > Lamiales > Orobanchaceae > Orobanche > Orobanche coerulescens. Next base: position 123,747,282 of record CM065810.1, read on the forward strand.
GATCTTCCGTGTGACACCAACATACCATATTATATACAATATAAAATAATCAGACATTTCATTTGCATAACCATAATGTGAATAAATATGCAAAACATGTGATTAATTGAAATTAATATTTTCATAGGTAGTTATAGGGAAATAAGGTAATACAAGCATAAAGTATGATTTGCAGTATACAACCCTAGCACTCCCCTCCCCTCCCCCAGCCTTAAGTTCGACCGCTGTATATGGGCCCAACCGGGCCACAGTGATCTTAGTCACTAAGCTTAATTAGTCGGGGTAGAAGTATTCCACTTAAATCTAATTAATTCAATTAATTAATAAAATTACTTTATAATTAACAAATAATTCCTCCTAGAAATTATTTAATTTAAATGGTCGACTTAGCAAATTAAACTAATTACCCAGTAATATAGTTTAATTCACTACACCGTGATAATGTATTCAATAAATTAATAAAACCTCAATGACCATATCCACATAGAGAGAATTATCTCATATTAATCCACAGTCTATCCTGTTGTGCGACTCTATAGGTTCGTCTTAGTTAGCAATGAGAGGATCCAGAGTATGAGTAATACCTAGCCAGACCCGTGGCTCACACTATAACCCAACTTAGATAGTCTGATTAGAATTATTCCGAACCTTTCATTTATGAATACCATATACGTATAAATGTGCACCATATTCTATTAAAATAATTCTTCCAATTTTTAAGAAAAATAAATGAATGAATGCAGCAAAAATCAATTTTTCAAAATAAAAATCAAACATAATAATATTCGCAATTAATATAAGTAATTTCTCAAGTAAAAATATACTCAAATACTCACTAAAAGATTCTAATATTTGTTCAATATTCATACAAATAATCCTAGAGAAATGTTGATAAATAACATCTAATGACGAAACTTGATCATCCCACACTCAAGCGTGCTCTCCATCAAGTCCTTAACCTGAAAGGATTTAATAAATAGGGGGAGTTTTCAACTCGCTCAGTGAGGAGGGCACACAATATGTCAAAGTTAATTACACATATATTATCAAGCATACACAACAACTACTTTGGCCGTCTCAAGCCGTCCGAAGGCGAATATAATATTGGATGCACTAAGGCGATAAATAACTTTGGCTGCACTAAAGCGATCTTTGGCCGCACTAAGGCGAAATATAGCTTTGTCCATCCAAAGGCGAAAAATAATATTGGCATAGAATCACATGCATATACAAATAATATGTAAGGCAATTAAAACAAATAAAGTGTGTAAAAAAAATTCCCCCCACGATAATACGCAGTATTTGACTTGAAGTTGATGTAGATGCTCGACTCAACAATACTAGGCCCGTAAGTCCTTGTTATTATTTACAAATACTAATAATTATTATTTATTATTATTATAATATGACAGAAAATATAATAAGAGAAATAAATTATAATTGAAAAGGGTCAACATATTGGTCAAAACAGACTGGTTTGAAGATATTGAAAAGCTGGCTCGGATCAATTGACAAAAGTGGAAAACTTGGAGGACGAATTAGAACTTCACTAAATAAATTGGGTATAAAATCCAATTCCTCTCAACTTTCTCACTTACTGCCAAAACATGCCTATCTCAATATTATCTAAGGGTGGGCAGAAAACCCGAGATCGGTCGACTGCTCCGGACTGAACCTGGACTATCATGCATTTTCATAATCTCATTAGGGACCTAACAATTATATCTGAAACTGTGACCCAGATTCTCACAAACAACGCATGGCCAAGACTTATTAAAATTGGCTTTGTACTACAATGTTGTCCTATCACCAAGGTGTGTATTTTCTAGGGAAAAATGCACCGATGTACCCTGTGTTCTCATAAATCTACACGGATGTACCTTATGTTTTGTAAATTGCACAGGTGTACCTCGTGTTCTTTATAACCATGCACGGAAGTGCCAAATAAATCAACATAATGGAGTGTTCTTCACTCGCCTCTCGCGACTATGGGAGTAAATTTAGGTATTTTTACGATGAATTGACCAAAATACCCTTTAAGTAGTGAAATATATAATCTTTTAATCTCCTAAGTATCTCTTGGGTTGTGCATATAAATATATTCTTTTAAATATTCAAAACATGATAATTTTTATCATTGTAATTTAATATTTCAACGAGCACAAATCAAAACAATATCAATACCTTTCTTTACCATTTAGAAGTTTAAATTTTCACCATAATATATATAATAAATAGAAAAATTCATAAGAAGATAAAGTTTAATATAAAATAAAATATTAAATTAGTGTATGGTGAAAATAAAAAAAAAATTGTGTTAAACTCAAAAACAATTTAAGACAGAGGAACTTGCAAAGACAAAGTTTAAAAATCAAAAGATACTATTTTATAATTACAAATTTTATTTTATAGAATTTTATATTAAAATATAGGAAACTTTGTCTTCTTACGAATAGGAACACTATTTTATAATTTGTTTAATATAAGAAAAATTATGGTGAAAATCGGCTCAAAAGTTTATAAGAAATCACTCAAAAGTTTAAATTACACCGAAAATAAACAAATTTTATTTTATATTAAACTTTGTCTTCTTATGAATTTTCCTATTTATTATATATATTATGGTGAAAATTTAAACTTCTCGAAATGGTAAAGAAAGGTATTGATATTGTTTTCGATTTGTGCTCGTTGAAATATTAAATTACAATGATAAAAATTATCATGTTTTTGAATATTTAAAAAGAATATATTTATACGCACAACCCAAGAGATACTTAGGAGATTAAAAGAAGTTATATATTTCACTACTTAAAGTATTTTGGTCAATTACCATAAAATACCTAAATTTACTCCCATAATCGCAGATGGCGCGAACACTCTCCATTATGTTGGACGGTTTGGCACTTCCGTGCATGGTTATAAAGAACACGAGGTACACTTGTGCAATTTACAAAACATAGGGTACATCCGTGTAGATTTATGAGAACACAGGGTACATCGGTGCATTTTTTTAGTTGTATTTCTCAATTACACAAGACTTGGGAATTCTAGGGTTCACCCTTCCTTGTATTTGGTTAACATACACCACCTTAAGATTTACTTAATTATAACCATTGGATTAATAGTAAATTTATTATAAATGATTGTACTAAATCTTAACCACATATATTATAATTGTAGTACATTATATTTTTATATATATTCTGAAAGTAAAAAAAATTCTGAAAAATTCTGAAAAAAATAAAAAAAAATCTGGAAAATTCGGAAAAAAATTTAAAAATCGAAAAAAATTCGGACCTTTTATTTTTTAAGAAAAATATCTGGAATAAATATTAAAAATCAAATCTTTTATTTAAAATTCAAAAATAAAAAGTAAAAATAAAAAAATTAAAATTCGGATAATTTAAAAATCGACAAAAAAATCATTATTTTTTAAGAAAAAGATATGGAATAATATTAAAATCAGAATTTTTATTTAAAATTCGAAAATAAAAAGTAAAAATAAAAAATTCTGAAAAATTTAAAAATCGACAAAAATCGGAACTTTTATTTTTATAAAAATATATAGAATAATATTAGAAATCAGAATTTTTATTTAAAATTCGAAAATAAAAAGTAAAAATAAAAAAATTTTGAAAATTGAAAATTTAAAATCTGAAAAAAATCAGAACTTTTATTTTTTAAAAAATTATCTGAATAATAATATTAAAAATCAGATCTTTTATTTAAAATTCAAAAATAAAAAGTAAAAATTCTTATTTTTAATATTATTATTTTCAGAATTTTCAAAATTTTATTTTAAATTTTCCAGATTTTTTATTTTTATTTTTGAATTTTAAATAAAGGATCGATCTTTAATATTATTGTTCAAGATAATTTTTCTTAAAAATAAAATTTCTGCTTTTTTTTCAGATTTTTAAATTTTTGGAATTTTCCGGAATTTTCAAGAATTTTTTTATTTTTTTGATTTTTAGATTTTCGGAAATTTTCAGATTTTTTTTATTTTTTATATTTTTAAAAATTCCGTAGTGGAATATAGACAAATTCATAAATAAAAAATTATTGAATTGGAAAAAATAAAAAATTTATGTAGGTGTGAAATTTATTTTTTAATATAAAAAATAAAAGATTAAATACGTAATTTCAATTCTAAAAGTACGACTCTAACAAAATATTTGTATTATATTACAATATACATATGACTAAGATTTAGTACTACTGATTTCATTATAGTTACAATTAATCTAACAGTGAGAATTAAGTACATTTTAACTTAATGTATATTCACCAAGTACATTCTTGGTGGACCGCAGAACTACCCGCAAGACTTTTGTACTCTTACCCACAACCGATGCCTACAAGTAAAATCTAGAACTATAATCCCGACCTCTGGTTCATTTTCACAGTTATCACTTCCCACTTTGACATTTTTCACCTCATTTCTCCTCCCAATCGGCGCCGACCAATAAACCTAGTTTCTTGAGTTCCAACCTTCGAATCTTTGATAATTCAATCTGTGATTTTCACCACCATTTCTCTTCTCTCAATTGGCGTCAAACGAGAACCCTAGTTGCTTGAGTTCCAACCTCCGAATCTCGACATAACCCTAGTTTGCCTCTTTTTCTTGAGGTTTAGTATTTAAGCTCTTGCCTGTGGTAGTATAAATTTATTGAGATTACTTTTTTTTTTTGATTATGTTATGGTTGACTGATTTTTTTTCGTATTAGCTTGTGATATGGTTTTTATATTTTTATTATATTATTTTTCATGTGATTGTCTCTGAGGTATGTTTGATGACTTTATGTGTAGGAGCTAATTGGTAGCAACAATTGAAAGGCAAGTATTGTTCTAGAGGTTCTTTCTAAATTTCTGCTTGAATTGAAAAATAAGTTTTCTAAATCGCCTTATGTTATTAAGTTTTTATGCTGTAATAATAATTATTATTTTTATATGTAATGATGTTCGGCAGATTATGACGAAATCCAAGTCCAAAGGAAGTGCTAGTAAGGTTGCCTAATCCACAACAAATTCACCAAGACCACCAACACTACGAAACTGCACTGAACTAGTACTCCCCAACATGTCAACTAGTGAAAATATATTCTATGAACCTCTCCTGGTTTAGCTAGAAGGTATAGGTGTAAGGTTTGGGAACATTTAACTAGTTTTTTGGTTAGAATATTTTAGAAAGTTAAAACTGTGCAACCCAGTCAATATGAGGATGTACCTGAATTTAATGAGATAGCGAAGTGTAAGTACTTTCCAAAGAACTTAGGAGATTTTGCTGCTGAGACGGGGCCTAAAGGTGTAATACCCGGTATTTTCGTTTCTATTATCTTGTATGGTTATTTTTTCGCCGGATACTTTTGTTTTTATGTTGTCATGATAACAGAATGGTTTTAACGTGGTACACTGGTTGTCCAGTTGCCTCCTCGGTCTCCAGTTGGATTCCCAAAGCTGTTGCTGATATTGTATGGCGACCTGCTTTCTCGATGGATAGTGAGGCTCCTTTATCCAGTATCTAGGCGCGCTGTAGTGTTGGATGTACTGCTGTGCGGGCCATTGATGTTTGGGTACAACCTTCTTTCTGAACGGCTATTGGCGCTTTTGATATGCTCGGGGAGCATGCTGTAGGTTACGCCTTACAGGTCTGGGTGGCTAAGGATTCCGTTGTCTGTGATATGACTTTGGTGGCGGAATGGCAGCCTTTGCTGTACGCGGTGCAACAGGTACCTTTACAAGACTTGGGGTCTCCTCAGGTACAGAAATGGGTTCCACACCCCTGACGAACACAGTACTAGTTTTCCATTTATTGGAGAATGAGTTGTATCCTAAGCCACTTTTATCATGAGCATGCTGCCTAGTACTTAGAATTTCTTCCATTCTTTTAAATGATTTTTCGAAAGATTTCAAGATGGTCTCTTGTTCTCCTTTTCGTTTCTCGAGAATTTTTACTTTGGCTTCGAGCAGAACGAAATCATTTATCTTGCTCTCACTATGAGACTTGGTATCATTTAGATCGTGAGCAAGTTGATGATTGCTCTCCATGAGTTTTTCCAATGTGATCTTGTTATTTTCACAATCGATAGACATATTTTCGTAATTATTTCTTAGCAAGTCATTTTCATCTTTCAGCTCTAAGTTAGAAATTTCGAGCTGTATGTTTTCTCGTTTTAATGTCTCATGGGCCTTTTGAATGTTTTTAAATTCATTCATCATATTTTCGAAAGTATGAGATGCATTAATAGGAATATTGGATATTGAGCTTACCTCATCATCGCTATCTTCATCGTCTTCGATATCTTTAGCCATAAAGCATATGTATGCTTTATCTTTGAGCTCATCATCGGAAGAGTCACTGTCAGTGACTGCCTGAAGACATTCCTCGGTTTTGGTTTGAGCGGGCGAGGCTTCTGATTCGCCCATCAGTGCCTTGAGCTTGTTCTTCCAAGCATGCCTCATTTCGTCCTTTTCTTGTTGCTTGGCTTCCGAGAACTTTTGGACTTTAAGATGCGGATACTTATTCGCATAATGTCCCGGTTTCCTATAATTATAATATAGATTAGAATCACCAGATGTGGAAGATTCAGAACTTACCTTGTGAAAAGGCTTAGGCCTGTATGCAGTCTTTCCAGACTGTTTGATGCCGAGTTACGGCCATAACTTCCGGCAGTTTATAAGGACTTGGCCGGGACTTTTTCATCATTTTCACCATTTATTTCACCTTGTTCCGAGAGAGAGAGAGAGAGAGCTTGCAGGAGGGATTTTCCATCATCAATCAATTGAGTGTTAGATTTTCATCATCTTCATTCATTTGGGGAGCTTGGATACTCGATTTAACTCGTGTTCAGCGGATCGAAGTGGTTGGATCTTCAAGAGGTAATTTCTTCAACATCTTGGTTTTCGATTTTGTATTGAGATATAATGTTTTGGACATTATAATCATGTTATATGAAAGGATATGCATATGATTATGAGTTTGTATAAAGATTCATTGGACTATTGAATGATTATTCAAGAACACTTTGAATATTGAGTTGGATTTTGGGGTTTTCGATTAATTGTTGTTGTAATCACGAATTTGGATATTCATTTTGGATTATTGATCATATTGAAGATGTTTTGTTGGTTTGAAACACTTCTTGGGGTTTTGATATTGGTATAATTGAGGTTTGGTTGTTAACAATCGAAGCTTGGCCACAACGTATTCGATATAATGCCCCAATGAACTTGGTTTAGTCGTATTGACGTTTTGAATTCGTTATAATCGTGTTTGATTCGTATTATTGAGCAGATTGTTGGTAATTGTGTTATTCAAGGTTGTTTGAGCGACCGACATTTCATTTAGGACGTTTGTTCGTGGAAGGACATTGTTTAGCGGTGTTGAGTAAGTTAATTCTTACTCGGTTAAAAGGATATTCATTCCTTTTGTTGTTGTTCATTCATAATCATAACTCATTCATCATTGTATTAACCGTATTGAGACTTGAAATTGTCGAATAATCACTTCATTAACGAGGAACAGCGGTTCCAATCATTTCATTGAACTATCATTCACTTCACCATTATTTTCATCTCGGTGAGTCATTCTTGACTTTGTCGGATTATTATTCATTGGTATTCATTATGGTCATTCTCGTTCATATGACCTTCTGGGTTCATATTGCGTGGCCGGGTGCGGATGTGTGGAATTTTTAGTCGAGCACGCGATGGTCATGTATTGGGATCGATACATTGGACTGTGCACACGATAACGATTACCTCCGTGAGACTAATTAGGTACAAGGATGGGTGTGTCCGGTCATTCGTCTTGTACACTTGCACATAACATTACGGGCGTACTATGATACTGCTCTTCAGCTCAATTCATAATTAAGGATATTTCATAACTAAATATATCTCATGATTGTGTATTTTCAACCCTTGAGGATTGTTGTTCAGAATCGACTCGCCGTTGAATTTTTTTCAGGTCACGGCAAGGCATATGCACGGGAAGAGCATGTTGACGGCGAGGAGTCCCAGTGATACTAGTAGGGCCCCCCGATCTTTTTAGTCATTCATGTTTTTGTCATTTATTTTCCGCTGCAGATTTTCATTTGGATACTCCGTTTCATTCAGTGTTGTGTATTTTATCTTCATATAAAATATACTAGTATTCGGTATTGTCCTGGTGTTTTGTACTTAAACTCCTCATCGGAGTATTTAGTAATATAATTTGGTTTGCATCGCAATTATATTATTTAATTCATCGATTTTCATTCGCTCTGGGTCCCAAATGGGATCCACCAGACCGTAATACCCGCCTAATTTGTGGTGTTACAGAGTTGGTATCGGAGCATGGTTTTGAATACTACCTTTCGAGTCATGTCTCATTTGAAATCATCGTCATCGGACTAATATCATTGGACTTTCGCGTTACGTGTGACCTGTGCAAATGCCGAGCCAATCAGACCAAGAACTATAAGATTTTCAAACGCCATGGTATAATTTCTGGCAATAAGAATCATTCATTCATCATTTATTAGTCAACAATCCTCATCATCATTCATTTTGATCCGGACGATCATGTTAACTCATTAATCACTCCGTTCATTTCACAGTTCAGTTGTTGATCTTGAGGATCATATCATTAATCTTGTTAACTTATTTAAGATAGTCATTTCAAGAATTTCATCAGATAATCATCTCACCTCACTTAATCATTCATGTAATCACTGTGCTAGAGCACGTATACTCATTTTCATCATTTCATGACGTAATCATAATGTGATATTCATGCGAGAGATATAATCATCATATGACTTTCCTACTTCAGTATGGAGAGAGCAGGCAGAAGACGCGGAGGACAAGGCCGTGGTGCGGGCCGAGTCCCGAGAGCTCGCGTTAATACACGTGCGAACGCGAGGAATAATGCTAACTCATCTAGCAGCGACACTGCCACTCATTCACCTGGGCGTGATCATTCACTATAGGGGAGTCGTACCCGGGACACAGCTCAGTCAGAAGGTGTTCGGATTGATCCACTCGCCTTTATGTAGGGCATGATGGCCCAAATGACTCAGATGACACAACTGATGGAGACGATGCATAACTCAGCTAATCAAAATCAACAGGCTCCTCCGCCGCCACCTCAGAGGCAAGAGAGGAGTGTGGGCAGTATCATCAACGACATCTCTCGCCAAAGGCCACCCACATTTGAGGGCTCATCTGAGCCGGCGGATATTGTTCATTGGCTCGAGCATTTCGAGAAGTTATTTGCTATGGTAGAGTGTCCCGAAGGACACAAAGTTTTAGTTGCGGCTTACTACCTGGGTAAGAGCGCTCATTCTTGGTGGTTGTCATTTAAGCCCACCGACGGATCATGTACTTGGGATCAATTCAAGATTCTCATGATGGAGAGGTATTATCCGGCCCCGTTCAGAGAGTCCAAGCTATCAGAATTACTCACTCCCGACCCCTCAGCGGACGAGGATGTTCTTGCCATTGCCGAGAAATTTCAGGAACTTCTTCCGTTCGCCTCATCTATCATTCACTCCGAGGCAGATAAGATTAAGTATTTCTGCAAGAGGCTGAAACCCCGGATGCGGATGCAGTTACTTAATCATAACTGCACCACTCTGGCCGAATTCATTGAGAAGGCTCTTACTTATGAGCTCACTGCTAAGGAGATTACTAAGCAGCAACCTTCATCTGCTAGCAAGAAATCGAAGAATCGTAATCAGTCTGAAGGCGGTCAGACAACCTTCAAGAAGCCTCGTGCGGGCACTACTTTCTCTTAGTGACCTCCTGTGGTGCCCAGACCGGTGGAATCGCAGTCCCGAGCGGCCAGTTCGGCCATCACCTGTTTTAACTGTGGGGATCTTGGTCATGTCAGCACCAAGTGCCCGAGGCAGACTGTCACGTGTCATAACTGTGGGATTGCTGGGCATAAGGCCCGTTTTTGCCGAAGGGACTCCAAACCTACTACGGCGTCATCTCAGGCCCAGAAGCAGTTAGCTGTTCATAATCAGGCCACTCAGTCTGTGTCGTTCAAGACGACAGGAGCGAATAAAGGTGGAGCCTTTAGTCATCAGATAGGAGCGTCCGGTGCTGGGACTAGCAAGCCCCGAATTTATGAGATGAAGAAGACCGACGATCCAGAGGCCCAGATGATCTCAGGTACACTCGATATTATATCTCAACCTGTGTGTACCCTTTTTGATACTGGTGCATCGCATTCATTCATTTCCGAGTCATGTTTGAGTAGACTACGTCTGGGTAGTGCTACTAGTTGTGAGCCTTATGTCATTGGTCTACCTGATGGTAGAAGAATTATCGGGAATCGTGAGATTTAGAATTGTCCGATTCAGCTTCATGTCCGTGTATAGCTAGCAGACCTTATTGTGGTAGATTTGCCAAGAGACGACGTCATCTTGGGTATTGATTAGATGGATCGTCATGATGCCATCATTAGTGTCCGTAAGCGTATGGTCACTATCATTTCAGACGATGGGGTCGAATGTGTTTTTCAGGGAGGTAATCCCGGATGTTCTGGTAAGGTCATTAACTTGATGAAAGCAGTGAAATTACTCAGTCAGGGGTGTATTGGTTATTGGTGCTATATGACCAAAACCGAGAAATCACCAATAATGTTGGCGGATATTCCGGTAGTGAGGGAATATGCCGATGTATTCCTAGACGAGTTACCCGGTTTGCCTCCACAGAGAGATGTGGAATTCACGATTGAGTTGGAGCCTGGTACGTCTCCAATATCGAAGGCACTGTACCGGATGGCCCCGACCGAAATACAGGAGTTGAAGAATCAACTTGAGGAATTGTTCGAGAAAGGTTATATCCGACCGAGTACGTCCCCGTGTGGAGCACCAGTGTTGTTTCTCAAGAAGAAGGATGGTTCATTTCGCTTGTGTATTGATTATCGGGAGTTGAACAGGGTGACGATCAAGAATAAGTATCCTCTACCCCATATTGATGATCTCTTAGATCAACTTTAGGGAGCTTCAATATTTTCCAAGATCGACCTAAGATCTGGATATCATCAGTTGCGAATTCGAGAGTCGGATATCGCAAGGACGGCGTTTCGTACACGCTATGGTCATTATGAGTTCGTGGTAATGCCGTTCGGGTTAACTAATGCACCTGCGGTATTCATGGAGTTAATGAATCGGGTTTTCATCGACTTTTTGGATCAATTTGTTGTTGTCTTCATCGATGACATTTTGATTTATTCTTGTGACCGAGAGGAGCACAAGGTTCACCTTCATCAGGTTCTCGACGTGTTGAGACGAGAACAACTTTATGGAAAGTTTTCCAAATGTGAGTTCTGGATGTCCGAAGTGACGTTTCTCGGGCATGTAATTTCATCATATGGAGTGCGTGTTGATCCTCAGAAGACGGAGGCTATCCAAGATTGGTTACCTCCGAAGAATGTTAAGGAAATCCGAAGCTTTCTCGGATTAGCCGGTTATTATCGGCGGTTTGTGGAAGGATTTTCTAAAATTTCTCGACCATTGATGAACCTTTTGCGAAAGGATAAGAAATACACGTGGTCCGACGCGTGTCAACGGAGTTTTGAAGAACTCAAGAGCCGGTTAATTTCAGCACCTGTACTTTCCTTGCCACAAGGGACGGAAGGATTCATGGTTTATAGTGACGCATCCGGACACGGTCTCAGATGTGTATTAATGCAGAATGGGAAGGTTATTGCCTATGCTTCACGGCAATTGAGACCTTACGAGGTTAATTATCCGACCCACGACCTGGAGTTAGCAGCCGTGGTTTTCGCGTTGAAGATTTGGCGTCATTACCTTTATGGCGTCACCTGTCATATATTCACCGATCACAAGAGTTTGTAGTATATATTTACTCAGAAGGAGTTAAATATGCGACAGAGGCGGTGGTTGGAACTAATCAAAGATTATGATATCGAGATCCTGTACCACCCGGGTAAGGCAAACGTGGTTGTCGATGCCTTGAGTCATAAGTCCGTTCAGGAGCAAATGCTTGCTCGTTTAACAGTTCATAAGGAGCTTCAGCAGGAATTCCTTAGACCCGAGATCGAGGTCTGGCTTCAGCGATTGCAAGGGCAACTTTGCATGTTAGAGATTTCATCGCCACTTGAGGAGGCAATCAGAGAGAATCAGGGTTCAGACCCATCATTGTTGCGCATCCGTGAGGATGTGGCTCAGGGGAAAGCCCTTGGATTTGTAGTCCACGAGGACGGACTTTTGCGATTTAAGAATCGGTTGTGCATACCGGCAAATGACGAGTTGAAAAACTCGATTTTGAGAGAAGCTCATACTACCCCTTATTCCGTTCATCCGGGGTCTAGCAAGATGTACAAGGACTTGAAACAAAATTACTCGTGGAGTAATATGAAGCGAGAAGTCGCAAAATTTGTTTCGAGATGCTTAACCTGTCAGCAAGTCAAGATTGAACATCAGCGACCGGCGGGTATGCTGAAACCTCTCCCTATTCCAGAGTGGAAGTGGGAAGACATTTCAATGGATTTCATCACGAGTTTGCCGACGAGTCGTCGTGGCATGAATACAATCTGGGTAATTGTGGACCGTTTGACTAAATCGGCTCATTTTCTTGAGATTAAGGATACGTGGGGTACCGAGAGACTTGCCCAGTTGTTCATCAAAGAGATAGTGAGACTGCACGGTACTCCTAAAAGTATCGTTTCCGATCGTGATGGACGATTCTCGTCTCATTTTTGGAAAGCAGTTCATCGTGCTATGGGAACTCAACTTAATATCAGTACCGCTTTTCATCCTCAGTCCGACGGACAATCAGAGAGGACTATTCAGACATTAGAGGACATATTGAGGGCATGCGTTCTCGATTGGAAAGACGATTGGGAAGCCCAATTACCGTTGATTGAGTTCACGTACAATAATAGTTGGCATGCTTCGATTAAGATGGCACCTTACGAGGCCTTGTACGGTCGTTGTTGTCGATCTCCTTTGTGTTGGGACGACTTATCAGAGTCAATCGGCACCGAGCCCAGTATGCTTATAGCCGCCCGTGAGAAGGTAGCTTTGATCAGGAGTCGTCTGTTGACCGCTCAGAGTCGACAGAAATCATATGCAAATAATCGTCATCGACCACTAGAGTTCGAGACAGGTGACCACGTGTTGGTCAAGGTATCCCCGAGTCGAGGCATTTTTCGTTTCGGAAAACGGGGAAAGTTGAGTCCGAGATTCATTGGACCGTTTGAGATTTTAGATCGAGTAAGCGAGTTAGCTTATCGATTGGCTTTACCTCCGGCATTGAGCCGAATTCATAATGTGTTTCACGTCTCTCAATTGCGGAAGTATGTTGCCGACCCGAGCCACATACTTCAGTTCGACGAAATCGAGATCGCAGATGATCATTCGTATGAGGAGCATCCTATATGAGTTTTAGAGCGGCGAATCAAACAGTTGAGAAACAAGACGATTCCTTTGGTTAAGATTCAGTGGTCTAGACACGGAGTCGAAGAGGCTACATGGGGAAACCGAGGAGAGTATCTGGTTTTCATCTCTGCCGACCGTCTTTCGTGTAAGAGATGCTGAGAGAGAAGTATGTCCGAAGTGTATAGATTTGCCAAGAGTGAAAGCCAAGTTATATGCTGGGATTATGAACTTCTGAAACGAAAAGCCAGAGAAAGTCAGACCGCTTTCCAAGTGTAGGCAGCCTTCTATTTATAGGAGCTGAGATGCTCTTTTACTGGCGGGCGATCGCCTTCCTTGTAATATAATAAGGGGCGATCGTCTTTAAGCACATGGGCTGCCTGCCTTGAAGTCCGCGGCTGCTGCTGGCAGCCAGTTGTGCGGTCCAATGAGGAGCCTGCACGCATCCTGAGTTGCTGTCCCGGGCGGTCCCACTGTGCACCTTTCGGCGGGACTGTCGGTAGGTGAAAAGATGCTGACAGACTGTGGTCAACGATCCATTTCTTGCGGCGACTTTTCGCGATCTGCACGCGGGTCTCTATCCCGAGCTTCGACCTTCGCCGACCAGATGGATGATGGCTTCGCGTGGTATGAAGCGGTCGCCATTGGCCGGGCACCAGAGTCGATCGCCAAGTGCCAAGAGACGATCGCCTTGGATGTCGATCGCTCGGCACAGGGTCTTGACTTGGGACCCGAGATCGCCCAAACTGCCTCGGCTGCTAGGCTATGGCTCGGTCGCCGGTCTCTGTGCCGATCGCCTGTTGAGATGTATAAATCTCGACACAACAATTGCCCCCCAGCTTGCTCCGATGTTGAAGACACGGGGTGAGGTGGTTCTTGCTGGCGCTCGTTGAGGATAAAGACGGGCGATCCGTTGAGCGGACTTTGGTCTCGGACTTGGGCGATCTGATCGATTGGCGAGCTATCTTCGGTCTTGTACCTGCAATTAATAATTTTGCCGATCTCTCGTAGAAACTTGATAGTTTCGTCGTTGAGGAACCGTGCACAGTTGCGGAGTTCGATGGACCGACTCCATGACCATGTCTTGTGCGCGAGCGACATTATCTGTCTCGTGACTCATTTTATTGTGAGGGTCCTCCGTTAGGCTGCGCCTCGCCTCGTATTTAAACGAAGGGCGTGCGGTCTTGGTCTGGAGGAGTCCTTGCGCGGGGCGTCGTCGGATTGATCGACTCCATGTCCGCGGCTTGTTAGCTCTTTTCTACCTCAGATCGTCATGTTAGATGGCAATCCTCGACGGTATACGTTGAGACGGGGGTAGGGACGCGTCGCATTGTCCGGGTCCATCAAGTTAGATGATGAGCCTTTGAGGGCGGGCGAACGTATCTACTGATTAGTTTGGAGGGTCCTTCGACTACGCCCGCCTCGTATTTAAACGAAGGGCGATCAGTCTCAGCCGAAAGGAACCTTGCATGGCCGAAGCAGTCGGTTCCATCGACCACCAGGACCATGGCTGCACTCTTCAACCTCGGATCGTCATGTTAGATGCCGATCGTCGACGGTGTACGTTGTGCAGGGGAGGCGATCTCGTGCCTTAGTCCATCATGTTGGATGACGAACTGTAGAGGGCGAGCGAGTCCTCCGTTTTGGATATGCTGCTTGATTTTGGCGATCGGGCTGGAAGACTGGTGATCGTCGTTCGGTTGCCGATCGCGCTGTTCATAGGTTGAGAAGTAACCTTTGCCTGGCCAGAAAGTCTGCGGCTTTGGCGCGGAAGATCGCATAGGTCGGGGGGAGGTCCTTCGTAAGATGCCTGAACATAGGCGAAAGACCATGGAATCCCCCTAGGACTGAGTATAGGGCGATCTCGTCGCTTATGGGCTCGCCCTTGAGGATGATCTCATCTACACGGTCGATGTAGTCCGCGTCGGACTCTTCTTCCCCTTGCCTGATCTGCATCATGCGATGGGGACCTTGCGGCCGAGCGACCTTGGTGGCGAAGTAAGCTGTGAAGCTGCTCGCCAGTTGATCGAAGGAATTGATGGATCGCGGCGGTAATGAGATGTACCACTTATGGGTGAGGTCGCATAGCGTTATCGGGAACATTCGGCACCTGGTCGCGTATGATGCCCCACACTCGGTCATATAGATCTGGAACTTGATCAGATGAGTCTCCGAGTCCGACCTCCCCTCATACAAAGGTGTTTTCGGAGGAGCGATCCTACGCTGCACGGGGGCGAGCTCGATGTGGACCGCGAGTGGCTCGCTCGGCTCGGAGATCTTGTTATTGGCGCCTGCCCCAGATTATAGGAGCGCCTTCATGTCGTCGAGCTGGCGTTGCATCACGGCCATCGCTGTAGCTTGGTCGCTCGTGGTTCGGCTTTCGGAGCGGGAGCCGAGGCGATCGTGTACCGATCTCCTGACTCCGCGGTCACCGACCTCAATTCTTTGGCAAGGAGGAGCCATATGACTAGTCGGCCTTCTAGGAGTTGGGTACGCCGAACTATTGGTGATGGACTCGGGCTCCGTCATCTCGTGATTGGGCCGGACTGCCCCGGTCGCCATGATGGGTAGCTGCCTAGGTGGCTGAAAATAGAGGTGCCCCGGCTTGCGAGTGCCTCTTCTTGTGAATCGAGGCCTTCTGGCGATCGCTGGGACACTAGCCCCTTGAACTTCCGTTTGGTCACGCGGTGGATGGCCGAGGGGGTTATTGCGGGCGGCGCGTCGAAAGCTCTCCGTCGCTCCCGTAGGATGGCCAGGGCTCCTTCGATCTGTTCCGCGGTTTGGAATTGATCGAGCGAGAGGCTTGGGCCGTCCCTCGGGGGCGGGATCGAGAGTCTTGGGTCACCGCGGCTACCCTCCGCCATAGGCTGGGGCTCGAATTGAGAAGGAATGAGGCGTCCAGCGGATCGGCCAGCGGCTTTCTTCGATGTGGAGGCAGAATTCATGATTCTGAAAGCTTTCTTCGAAGAGCAGTGAGTGTCTCTTCAAGTATATGCCCCGGAGAACAGTGAGTGTTCTTCGAGACGGTAGGAAATAAAATGAGGGTTAAGATGCCCTTCCTCTAGCGCCAATTGTTGTTGCCCAAAATATTATCTGAAGATAGATATTGCTGGAATGCTCGAGCAACAGCAAATTGCGAGAGCACGTCCGAGGGAATGGAAAAACACAAGATTTGCCGGGTTTGTTAGGCCCGGGATTGAATGCTCTCGCGAGATGTTATTAATATAAATACATTTTAGGTACAAATATTAATGTAAGAATGCGATTACAATGAGTGTAAAAGATTCTATATATCTAGCTGTTGAGTGCTTGCCGGAAGAACTAGAGTTGCTCTGAGTTCTTGAACTGTTGGGAGTTCTGGTTTTCATCTATGCCGACCGTCTTTCATGTAAGAGGTGCTGAGAGAGAAGTATGTACGAAGTGTATAGCTTTGCCAAGAGTGAAAGCCTAGTTATATGCTGGGATTATGAACTTCTGAACCGAAAAGCCAGAGAAAGTCAGACCGCTTTCCAAGTGTAGGCAGCCTTCTATTTATAGGAGCTGAGATGCTCTTTTACTGGCGGGCGATCGCCTTCCTTGTAATATAATAAGGGGAGATCGTCTTTAAGCACATGGGCCATATGCCTTGAAGTCCGCGGCTGCTGCTGGCAGCCAGCTGTGCGGTCCAATGAGGAGCCTGCACGCGTCCTGAGTTGCTGTCCCGGGCGGTCCCACTGTGCACCTTTCGACGGGTCTGTCGGTAGGTGAAAAGCTGCTGACAGACTGTGGTCAACGATCCATATCTTGCGGCGCCTTTTCCGGATCTGCACGCGGGTCTCTATCCCGAGCTTCGACCTTCGCCGACCAGATGGATGATGGCTTCGCGTGGTATGAAGCGGTCGCCATTGGCCGGCCACCAGAGTCGATCGCCAAGTGCCAAGAGACGATCGCCTTGGATGTCGATCGCTCGGCACTGGGTCTTGACCTGGGACCCGAGATCGGCCAAACTGCCTCGGCTGCTAGGCTATGGCTCGGTCGCCCGGTCTCTGTGCTGATCGCCTGTTGAGATGTATAAATCTCGACACAACAGTATACAAACAGGACAAGAAGGAATCTTTGTTATTCGCTAAAGTCAAAGTCCCGTTTAAGAAGATATATTTAAATACTAAAAGATAAAGTATTTAAATATTAAGCCGTCAGAGATCTTCAATCAAGCGCAAAATCCGGATCGTATTTTATTCAAACACATCATCCCGTTGGAACGGACTTTTGCTCAACGGATCTATCTCAACGGACATATTCAAGAAGGCTATATATATCCCCAGACTTTGAAGATCTAGACACGAAATCAACAACAATGAAGTTATCATCATATACATCTGAGCAAACATATCTCCCAAAGCATACTGCTATTCTGAAAGAAGAGATATACAAGTGCTCAAACCATTAACAACAAATCATCAGCTAAAAGCTCAGAAAGTCAAAGCTGTTGTTCAAACATTGTTCTATCCTTGAACAAAATCCATGAGCCCTGTGTGGACTGAGAAACCTTGCTATTCCTGAACTGCGTGACGGACTTCCATTGAAGAGACGAAGCTTCGGAACTATGTGTGAAGAAGCCAGTCAAGTGAAAGCTTAAACCAATCTGTGTGAACGGTTGAAGGCTAAGATCATTATATCAACGATATATTGATTAGGTTTGATTATAAATACGTATTTGTGTACGTAGTATTTATAATAAACATTCTCACTCCTGTGTGGAGGACCAGTGGACGTAGAGGTGTTTACCTCGAACCACTTTAATTACCGTGTCAATTACCTTCTGCATTTACTGTTTTTATATCTGTGAATAATTTTAAGTATACACTTCATTTCTAGTTGCTGTATTTACAGCAACTTACTTTAAACAAGACTTCCGCTACGCACTCAGATTTGAAAACCATACAGCTTGTTGTTTAAAACACCTTCCAGGCTGTATTCTGTATACTTAGTGGCCAACAAGTGGTATCAGAGCGAGGTGCGGGTTCGAATCTTCTGGCATACGCTGGGGGGGGTTGTTGGGAATGCTTTGCATCCAGCGTCCTCACCTTCGACTCGGGAGAACGTCACTGGCCGGGCTTAACACCCCGACCCGCGGCCCCCTAGTGGTGCAGCCCCTCATGTCCGTCTGTCGCTTAGTACGGGGCTCTGCACTACCACTAGAAAAGTGGTTAAATGAATTGATTTGGACTACCCATACCAACAAGATGCATCTTCTTTTCTGGTAGCCATCTCATAGAAACTCCAAAGTTAAGCGTGCTTGGCGTGGAGTAGTTATGGGATGGGTGATCCCTTGGGATGTTTCTCAGGTGCGCGTGAGTGAGGACAAAACGCGCTAGAAAAGACTCGTGTTGGTACAGTGAGGACAGAACATCCTACAGTAAACCTATTGCTGTCAGGAAAATCTGGGTACCTAAAGGCACTAACATACATGGACCCAACAATCAAAGGGGACCTAAATCTACCTAATTTGTTTGCATACAGGACATTTTGGAAAAGGACATCTGGTACTTCGACAATGGATGTTCCCGGCACATGACATGAGATAAAAGCAAGCTGTCAGATTACGTAGAAGGTCGCGGTCTAAAAGTGCGCTTCGGTGATAAATCTAAAGGAAGAACAAAAGGGAAGGGAACCCTACTTGTCGGAAAATTCAAAGTCACTGATGTAGCTTATGTTGAAGGCTTACAGTACAATCTACTTAGTATTAGCCAGTTCTGTGACAAACAGTTCTCGGTGAAGTTCTATATAGATCATTGTAGAGTCAAGAACATCCTGACCAAAGAAGTTTTGCTCACAGGAAGCAGATCAAGTAATATATATTGTTGACTGGATGCCTACGAGCTCCACAACTCCTTGTTTTGTTGCCAAAGGCACTGCAGATCTAAGCTGGCTATGGCACAAGAGGATGTCACACGTCAACTTCAAGACTATCAACAAACTCTCTAGACAGGGAATGGTTAGAGGATTGCCAAATGTTTCATTCCAAAAAGACAGCGTATGTGGATCCTGTCAGAAAGGCAAGCAAATCAAGACCACCCTAAAAAGCAAATCCTACCTTTCCACCCACAGAGTGCTGGAAATGCTACATATGGATCTCTATGGTCCTGTAGACCCGGTAAGTTTGGGAGGTAAGAAATACTATCTCAATATTGTTGATGATTATTCCAGGTATGCTTGGACAATTTGCCTAAGCAAAAAGAAGGAAACAACATCAAAGCTGCCCGAGCACCTGAGAAAGCTTCAAAAATGAAAAAGGGTCGAGTATCGTGTCCATTCATTCCGACAGAGGTACGGAATTCACTAACCGCTTTATTGAGCAATACTATTCGGAAAATGGGATACATCACGAGTACTCAGCTGCCCGAACACCTCAACAAAATGGTGTTGCCGAGCGAAAGAACAGGACGCTAAAGGAAGCAACAATGACAATGATTGCCACAAGCAAGTTGCCACAGCGTTTCTGGGGCGAAACCACCAATACAGCGTGCTATACACAAAACTGCTGTATCATCAACAAGCATCACAACAAAACATCATATGAGGTATGGAACAACAAAGCTCTGTTAGTTTCATATTTTCACATATTTGGATGCAGGTGTTACGTTTGAACAACGGTAAGGATCAACTTAGAACCTTCGATGAGAGATCAGATGAAGGGATATTTGTTGGATATTCCTCTGTTAGCAAAGCTTACAGGATCTTCAATAAAAGGAAGATAACAATTGAGGAATCAGTTCATGTAGTGTTCGATGAACCTCACCATGATCCTACAGGAGTAGAAGACATTTCTCAGAACATCCAACAACTGTCCATCATAGATCCACCAACTCCATTAGAACCTATCGTTGACCTAGAAATCATCCCTGCAGCTGTAAGAACTGATGTAGATAAAGCCGATGATGTACAAGCTGAAGCCAAAACTACAGCAACTCAAGATACAGTACGGGACCCTGAATTAGAACCCGACAGAAGATGGTTGAGAGATCACCCATAAGAGTTGATCGTAGGAAACATTGATGCTGGTGTTTCTACCCGTAGGAGAATACAGAGTACACAAGGAAATGTAGTATGTGCGCAAGAAGACCCCGAGTCAGAGATATCTCCATTTGCTGAATGGAAATCTCAATCCGAGCTTAGAAGACTTAATATGTGCACTATTGTTGCATTCTTAGCCCAATCCGAACCTATTTATACCAAATAAGCTCTCAACAATTCTCATTGGATCACATCTATGGAACAAGAGCTTAACAGTTTCGAAAGAAACAACATATAGTATCTTGTACCCAGACGTACGCATCAATCAGTAATTGGAACCAAATGGGTATTTAGAAACAAGAAGGTTAGAAATGGACTCATTATCGGGAATAAATCCCGACTAGTCGCCCAAGGTTATAGACAGGAAGAAGGCATAGACTACGATGAGACATTTGCCCCTGTAGCCAGACTAGAAACCATTAGGATATTTTTAGCCTTTGCTGCCTATAAAAGCTTCATTATATACCAAATGGACGTCAAAAGAGCATTCCTAAATGGAGACCTTGCTGAAGAAGTATATGTTGAACAACCACTAGGGTTTGTCAATCCAGAAGGCGAAGACCTAGTATACAGGCTAAGGAAAGCACTGTATGGACTTAATCAAGCCCCTAGAGCATGGTATGAGACTCTGTCCCAGTATCTAACCGATAATGGATTCGATAAAGGTGCTGTAGACAAGACCTTATTCAAAATATAGGAAGCTGATGACCTTCTAATGGTTCAAATATATGTAAACGATATAATATTTGGTTCAACTAACCTTGCTTTGTTTCAAAGGTTCTCTCATCTCATGCAAAGTAAATTTGAAATGAGTATGATGGAAGAACTTAGCTATTTCCTAGGATTGCAGGTAAAGCAGTTGCCCACAGGGATTTTCATCAACCAGGAAAAATACAGCAAGGAGCTTCTCAACAAGTTTGGAATGAATACTTTCAAATCATCGTCAACCCCATGAGCACTTCCATGCAAATTAGTGCCGATGAAACTGGAAAGCCGGTTGATCAATCACTCTACAGGAAGCTTATTGGCTCACTCCTGTACCTAACGGCTAGCAGGCCCGATATCCAATTTGCTGTAGGAGTGTGTACGTGATATCACGTAGCACCTAAAGAATCACACTTCGCAACAGCCAAACGAATCCTGAAATACGTCAAAGGAATAGTCGATGTAGGATTGTGGTATCCTAAAGAAGGCGGATTCGATTTAGTTGGCTACAGTGACTCGGATATCGGAGGTTGCAAGCTAGATAGGAAGAGTACAAGTGGAACTTGTCACTTTCTTGGACCTAGACTTGTGTCTTGGTTTAGCAAGAAACAATTGGCAAACTTGCTTTCAACAGCTGAATCAGAATACTATGCTGCTGGTAGTTGCTGTATGCATATCCTTTGGATGCAACAACAGCTGTCAGACTATGGAATTGAAGCCAAAGAAATGCCGATAATGTTTGATAGCGCGAGTGCAATTGCTATCACGCACAACCCTGTATTGCACTCGCACACCAAGCATATTCACATGAAGCATCACTTCATTCGGAATCATGTTGAGAACAAGGATGTTCGGCTGGAAAAAGTTCATACAGATATCCAGTTAGCCGACATATTTACCAAACCTCTCGACACAACAAGATTCTGCATGCTTCGACATGAATTGGGGTTGCTACAGCCTACCTCCCTGTAAGTTTTTAATGCTTTTACTCAGCAAATTGAGGGGGAATGCTGTAGGACCCAAGAATACAGTATCCACCGTTAGTTATATGTACACTCAGTCTATCAAAACATCAATGTAGGAACAAAGAGAGATGAACTATCCTACAACTGACGTGTGCAATAACTAAGGGGTAATACAGTGTGACCCAAGAATACAGCATTAATCCGAAAGCTACTGTATGGAATTGAAGCCTGTATGTACCTTTTAAGGGGGAACGCTATATTTTCGCGGATACAGCACATACTATGGGAAATCAATTATCATGTTATTTATTTTAAAAACGACTTTTGTGTCCACGTGCCATGTTATAATCATAAAGTCTTTTTCATCAAATGCTTTACACGACATCTGGAGATTGGTAACTTCAAAGCCGTGATGTTTCATATTATTATATTAATTTTACACCGCCGTTTCGGGCAATAAGGGTATTTTGAGAAGTCAGAAGTGGGACCCGCTCTTGTTTCAAAATTAGATGGATAAGTTGTATCGGTTACACTCAGTCCATCGTGGTTGTCCATTTTAAAAAATGGTTCCCATCCCTTAAATCTGACCGTTCATCCTCTGAAAATCCTTCCTCACCGCCCACTATAAAAGGACTGTAAATGCCATTTAAGACTCTTTACACTTTCTGCATATTGAACGAGTTCTTGAACATACAGCCTACAAATCTTTCTGTTCTTATTGCATTTCTCTTTGAAAACTCTTTATCTTTTCTTCGACAATCATCATGGCATCATCTCAGACCTCTTCCATCTCTCTCAAGAAATCCTCCAACATCATCGACGGACGGATCTTTTCTAGATCTGTTGTGCTTGAACGTGTTCGTTCCGAAGTTGATGATGTCGAATTGATGGAATTTGTCATTACGAGGATACGTTAGCAAGGCCTTTATAGCCTTGGAAGTCACACCGCTAAACGTTTTGATGTTCACCTGGTTGAGGAATTCTACCTCAATGCTGCTGTCCGTTTCTTCTCACTTGCTCAGAGAGGAAATGTTGCTGACATCACTGCTGTCATTCGCGGAGTCGAGATCCGTGTTGACCAAGAGCTACTTCAGAATATCTACAGGCTTCCTGCTGATGGCCTGACAATGGAAGATCTTGAGACCTTTGGGTCCCAAGAACTCTTGACCAAATACTATGGGTTGTTCACCGGTTCAGCATCGGTTGAAACGGTTCACACCTCTTGCCACAAGAAACACTTTTGTTTACCTTTTGTTTATTTACACGATTTCTGTTGCCATGTTATTGAGAATAGAACATGTGCATTCGAGATGTGCACCAATCTAAGGTTCATAATGATGGTTGCAATCATGACCTGTGAAAAGGTCAACTGGTGTCAAATAATCCTCAAACGGTTGCAGGAAGAAGTCTCTAAGCCTGCCTCGCAGAAGAAATCTTTTGGTTTGCTTTAAAATTACATTCTGACGAAATGCGGTGTTCCACAAGCTGAAAAAGCAAAGAAGATCACTTCTCGGATATATATGGGAAGCGTCAGACCCACCGTTTTCAACAAAGGACCTCTGATTGAAAACAGACCCTTCATCCAAAAATTATTCCTTTCTGCCGATCCAAGGGATGTGTCTTCGAAGTCCCAGAGCAAGGAGACTTCAAGGAAGAGAAAAATATCTCACAGCAAAACTCCCATTGCTATTGAGAAGCCGAAAATGAAGCTAAGGAGGCTTTCAAAAGTTAAAGCTACAGAAATCTCCAAGGATGATCCTTCAACGGCGCAACCCACTGTATCGATACCCCAGGGCGCAACCCCTGCGGAAGAGATGACTGCTACTGTCGTGACAGTAGATCCCGAGACTTTGGCGGCTAGGACGGATGCTGAGACATCTGCCAACTTACAAGACTCTGGCGAGTCAGCTGCCCCTATGGAGCCTAAAGCTACTTCTCCTGTACGGGATTCCACACCCGTTAAGGATCCATCTCCCATCAGGGTACCAACCCCTGTTCGGGATCCAGCTCCGACACAGGAACCCATACCTGTCGAGGAATTCATGCATACAGCGGACCCAAGCGTTGCACGCAGTCCCTCCCCAGACTCCATTATCAATAAGACTTTGCTCTCTGTGCAGATAGAGCAAGCTTATGATCACTTCGTACAATGGAAAACCTACAGGCTCGCTCCCTACAGCACCCTGTACAACTGGAGCGATTGGTGCGAAGAAGAACGATTTGTGTTGGAAGTGATGGACTTACCAGATGTTGAAGTCCTGATCCAATGGGACAATCTAATCTACAAGGAGTTGATCACGATCCACCTGATGGACAAAGCAGATGCCCGTCAGAAAGGAAAAGCTAAATCCGGCGATCAAGCTCCCGAATGTCCAAAATAAGATCATGACTTAGATGATGATGACGATGCCCTTCAGGCTGGTTTAAGAATGAGTCGCGAGGAATCTGAATCTCAGATGGGCGCAGGAACTTCTAGTCAACACGAAAGTCCTCCTCATCAACAAGACTATGTTCCCAACAGCGAGGATTCAGCCCCTCCTGTAGCAGAGGAACAACCGGATACCGAACAGGCACCCGAGCCTGTCGCCGCCCAAGCCGAAAAAGAACCCATCCTGCACGAGGAATCAGTCCCTCTGCGGAGCAGGCGGAAGCTGAGAGACAGCAGGAGGAATCAGTCCCTCATGTACCTTTGTCTTCAGAACCCACTGCCGAACAAGAGAAAATAGCAACCCCTGTCGCCGAGCCAGCCTCTAGTGCTCCCGAAACCTCAACTGTTTTGGAATCCGACGATGGTATAATACCTGAGGATGTACAACTCAATTCACGTCCCAATGTGAACTTGAGACGGTTGAATGGAGTTGAAGATTTCGCCCAGCCAGATTCTCCAAGGACTGTCGCAAGGAAAGAGCGATTACATGCTCTTGGCCTTCAAACAGTTCTCATCCAGGACGTCATCAACGCTCTGTATTCTATCGAAAAAGCTCTTGATTGGAGGCACCAATCAGCCGTTGAAGAGATGACAGGTCTAAGGCACGAAGTTTCCCAAGTGTAAGAAGCCTTCAGAATCTTGCCATCAGTCTTCAAGCAGGCCCTAAGCCAATTGCAAGAACGACAGGAGCAGATCCTGAGAGAAGAACAATCTAAGCTACGCATGTCCGAGGCCAAGACAGCATCATCTATGATTGAATTTGGTTCCCAGCTTCGAGCCCACGACAAGAAAATTCAAGATATGTCGCAGGTGCTCACCTCCCTAGTTGAGAAAATGACAAGTTTTGAGACGAAACAGGATGCTGATATGCA
This sequence comes from Orobanche coerulescens, assembly GCA_033398695.1. Taxonomy (NCBI): domain Eukaryota; kingdom Viridiplantae; phylum Streptophyta; class Magnoliopsida; order Lamiales; family Orobanchaceae; genus Orobanche; species Orobanche coerulescens. Next base: position 123,772,702 of record CM065810.1, read on the forward strand.
AATCCTGGAACGCCTTGATGACGCCAAAAAGGGGGAAGAAGAAAGGGAAGCTGCAAGGAGAACAAGGCTTGAGCAAGAAAAGGAAATGCTAGCTCCTTTTGAAGACAGCATCACTGCTGATATAGCCCGTCTTTCATCTCCAAATGTTAGAATACAGGGAGATCGCCCATAATTCCAGGACCCTAAGTTTCCTTGGAAGAGCCTCATTCAAAAATCGCAAGCTATGAACCTCCCGACCAACCGACAACCTACTGCAGAAGAAATCAAAAACTGGAGGAAGAATGAACTGCTAAGATACTTTGTAGTTCTTATCAGGGAATCCTCAATATTCAACAGATGCAGGACGGTACAGGAAGCCGCTGAGGAATATAAGAAAAGGTTGGAAGAAGGAACGCTCCCGCTACAGCAGCAGATGAAGTCTAAGCATAGACAAGGTGACTTGGTTACCCATCCAGAATATTGGATCTTAGTCTTCGATAAGTCGTATGAAGGACAAGCCTTATATCTGAATCGAGATAGGGACAATTATGAGAACTGGTGGAAAAGTACCAAGAATGACCCCAAAAGGCTGTGGAGACACTCGGATTACACGAGTTGAATTCCTTGTTGTATTATTTTTTTTGTTTTGTAATTTTATTTTCAAAATAGCAAAATATTGTACTCTTTATTTCAATATCAATAAAATATTTGCCTGTCTTGAAAGATTACAACTCGTAATCTACTGTGTTCTTGTATGTTTACAAACACTTAATTTATTCTTGCTGTATACAAGTATGAAACTTGTTTTAATACATAAGCTGTAAGAACTTGTTGTAACACCCCCAAATCCCATTGGGTCATTACAGTGCCGTGGACCCCCACACCAGGTGATCCACCAGGCGAACACGACTAAAATACAACAACCTGACTAAAATGGGAAATCACGGACCCTACTATGACGTCCGACATACTATTCCGATATGGAATTTCAACGACAAGAATGGGCCTACATGGCCAAAATAAAAATACAACAACATTCACAAGCCTTGCTCGGATAATACAAAACGACAACGACTGAACAAAATGGAGTACTCCAACTGTCTGACCAGCATGAACACCAAAATATCTCGGACTAGTATCGCTCGAATGCCTCGTCGCCATCGTCATGCCCCTGTGTCTCAACTCTCTCCTCGCAAGTACCTAAAACATGAAAACATGTTCCGCCCCCACGGGGTCAGCCATCCAGTATAATGAATATCAAGTACATGCACAACATGATATGCATCCAAAGGCAGAATAAATAGTACAACAATGGTAGTACGAGATGCTCACAAACCAAAGTAAGAATCGAGCATTCGTGGAATACTATGCCCACGGCATACGATCAATACCTGCTCAATAGGTTAGAACATAAGTGCCCAACGGCGAATCATCAATATAGAACACAACAATACATTACCCGAAGGTAAATCAATCCAACGCTGAAATAAATAAGGATCACAATGCCCGAAGGCTCAAACGGAAATACCGTTACATCACAATGGCCTGAAAGTCCTCACCAAGCCGACAAAATATCACGATGGCACTGAAGCCGAATGCCCAAGCCGCCAAAATATCACGATGGCCTGAAAGCCAACACCAAGTCAGAAAAATATCACGATGGCCTCGAAAGCCGAACACCGGCCGTAAATCATCACAATACAGATCTCAAAGAAACAAACTCGATCGCCGAACATACCTCGGGCGTATGAACGCTCAATCACAAAACATCGAACACATCCAATCAAACATGGTCTATGAACGATCAAAAATTGTACGGCTCAAAGAATGGCGCCACACTACGCCCGGGATGGAAATGTGTCCGTGCACAAGCCACCAACGAGTATCGATCGAATACACGTGTGGTCTTGTACCTAATCGCCTCACGGCCAACAACTCGTGTGCACACCCAATGTGAGGCCAACAACCAACACACGACTTAAATGTGCCCGACATGAAAATCCTACACATACCAACCGCACGCCAAGATGACCCTAATGCCACGATACAACATGACAACGAAACTCAAAGGATAACATATCCAATACCGATTATACGACTCTCCAAGTGATCGTTGACACGAATAATGAAAGATCGACACGACCAACGATATTCAAAACAACCATTCGGGATCAAAATCCCTAAGGACCGATTAACACGAGCAACGATCACAACACAACAAATGGGAAATTCTCAACCTTCAAAGATCACAAAATTACCGAGTTCACAAGAATAATAGTGTGTCGCCTTGAATCGGCCAACACGATAATAATAATTCAACGGATGGGAATTATCGTTGATAATCCCAATTCAATACTTCGATTACCGTAGAATGGCCAATCGATAACAATTATACGACGGATGGGAATTATCTTTTTGACAACGGGTGGAAATTATATTTGATAATCCCAATTCAATATATCGATTACCGTTAGAGCGCATAATCGATAATAATTATACAACGGATGGGAATTATCTTTGATAATCCCAATTCAATATATCGATAACCTTGAGCGGTTAACCGATAACAATTGTACAACGGATGTCTCGGCACCTTTAATCGGTTACCGATAACGAAGATGATAATCGAATACGCCAATGCCTTCAATCGCCAAAACGACATCAATAGAAAAACATCGATATCAATAACGCATTTATCTACACAAAAATATCTTGATGGAACGTCAATCAATAATAACAATCGATATGTCGATGCCGCGAACCGCTATCGACAACAATATCTCAAGAAACATCAATCAACAATAACAATCGATATGTCGATACCGCGAACCGGCTATCGACAACAATATTACCAACAAGTATCGTAATGCCTTAAATCGGCCATTTACGAACAACAATAATATTTGGCATAATTTGCCGAAGGGTATCGTATCAAACAATCCCCTGATATCAACAAAATCATAAAGAGACCAAGTCTCGAAATGATACACACATTCATACACATACATGATAACATTAATCTCATTGACCAGTACAAGTATAAAACTTGCCTCAAACCGAAGGCGAGAAAGTCCTTCCACGATCAACGTCCTACCACGAATCAATCAACGCGTCCTCCGATAATCACAAGCACTCGAACAACCTTGAATGAAATACAATTCATTCGATAACACGATATCGACCGAAAACAACACAATAGATAATTCCGATTCCAACACGAACACATACTATACTCGTATTTATCCGTATACATACGTATATATAACATATATATATTATATATATATACAACTCATATATATATAAATACATATACTCACAGCACACACCCACACATTATATATATATATACATGCTATGTACTATATATATATACCACACACACACAGCGCACTATATATATATACAACACACACACTCCACTGTGCACATCACAACACACACACACGTTACATATATATATAATATACATAACACATCTTAACACACACATATATATATATATATAACAGATTCATATATACATTATATATATGTATATATATACACAAAACACACACCAAACACATACAAAAAAACTTACCAGAGCCGATCGGCGATCCGGAAAAGAAGAAAGAGAAAACTCCCATGCCGGAAAAATGACCCACGGACCTCGTCCAACTCCGGTCCGTTTCCGTCTATGGCCGGTTTTCACCCGACTCCGCCGCAACTCCTCGCGGAAGTATGTCAAACCTCTGTTCCGCCGTCCGTTCGGACAAAAACCACTTCCTGGCCGCGGAATCAATGGAGCTCCGTCCATGGCCGGTAACCATGAAGATTGCCGGACGCCCGAGCTCCGCCTCGCCGGAAGAAAAATGCCGGAACACTTCAGATCGACCGGATTTATAATGCCTTCCGGTTCGGAAATTCCGATCGGCCGCCGCCGAGCTCCAGTCGCCGCCAGAGACGTCGGCCCTACCTCCGGTCGCCGGAAAAAATGGAGAAGCTGGTGCCTGCTCCGTCCTCAAGCTTCATCTCGCCGGAAGAGATGGAGAGAGAAAAAAAAAATGCCGGAACACGTCGACTGGGTTTGCAGCCTTCCGGTTCGGAAATTCCGACCAGGCCGCCGCCGAGCTCCGGTCGCGAGCCGCCTGCCGTCGCCGAGCTCTACCTCGCCGGAAAAATGGAGAAACCGGCCCGTCCTCAAGCTCCACCTTGCCGGAAAAATATGACGGAGAGAGATGGAGAGAAGAGGGGGAGGACGATGGCAGCAAGAAGAAAGAAGAAAAAAAAAAAAAAAAGAGAGAGGGAGGGGACGACTGGCGAGGGAGATGAGAGATGATGATTGAGGGTGATGATGTTGAAGAATTATATTATATATATATATATAACATGCATGAGAACGTGAGGGAGAGAATAAGAGGAGGTGGGAGGAATCTTGATTATATATATATATATATAAATGATACTCCAAAGATACCCTCGCCCCGAAAGTTGACTACGAGAAAAGTTCCCACCACCTACCACGCATTACGTACGTAACCCTGTGGCGTAACGCATTTAATCGCAACAAATTAGCGACGTAATGCTATACAAGTAGCGTACGCTATGGCTATAAACTTAGCCAAAATTCCAAACTCGCCAAGCAACAACCAAACGACGAAACCAAACCGACGACCAGTATAAATATTTCGATCCCGAAATATTCTAATACAATATACATATTGTATCGGTCCCAACAACAACACTTGTACAATTCCAAATGAATACGTACAACTCAACAAAGAATACGAAAGAAAGAAAAAAATTACCCCGGATATTACATACTCCCCTTAAAAAGAGTTTCGTCTCAAACTCGGGTGCACAAGTCGGGTACGGACTATCCATCAGGATAAGAAAACAACATTTCCAGGAATACTCCTCAATACGAGCAATTCCGCCTAAGCAATCGGGCCGACCCCACGGGTCCCCACGTCTCCTCTGCCTGAACAAGGCGAAAAATCAAGTGATAAAGACACTCAATCAAATGCGAGATTAGCCGAATCATGACTCTCCTGCTAGAGACCAGCCAGGAAGTCGCACCACAAAAGATAATAACAATACAGACATAGTCCTCGGGACTATATCGAATGCACGTCCAAGTCCTCACGACTTGACGTCTCGAATTACAATGAACGATTACCCAGATCATCACAAAAATCTCGGGTACAGGACCAAAAGGAAAGAAAATCACATCAAATGACTCAAGTATCAAGATTCTCAGATACAATGATTGCAAGATAGATCAATAATAAATGGTTCACAACCGCAATATTAAAATACAGACCGAGTCAAACATCAATCCGAGAGACAAGAAAAATACAAATCAAGGTTACATCTCAAATGTACCCGAAATCAACATCCTCCAGATCATCGAGTTCCTCGATCTCATCGACTCGAGGAAGACCCTAATCTGAACTCGCTACTTCCCCTCGGGTGTCCATACCTCTGGCTCCCGAAGCCCGATATGACCCCTTGGATGAAGTACGGACTGAAGTGACAAAATCTCTCGAGGCCCATGAGCTCTCTCGAGATCTACTGGCACTAGAACTCCTGCAGTATTCTGAAGGTGTCCCTACCTCCGACACAGAAAAATAAATAATAGCTGGCACTGTACATAGAGTACTAACATGCCCCGCTGAATCACAATTAAAACAAACAACAGTCGAACTCGTCGCCTGAGAAGAAGATGCTTTCCTAGCACGAAGTCGACTAGGAAATGACCTCTTGGACGTCGGAGCTCGATGTCCCTCTGAGCGAATCGGCATCCTAGTCCTCTCACCAGAAGAAACTAAAGAAGTCCTTGAAACTTCTCAGCAATAACAATAACACCCTCGTTCTCGACGGATTCGGGGTTCAAAACCTCCGACAACTTGGCTTCACGAAGTGGAGCCGGATAATACCTCTCTAACATGAGAGTCTTGAACTCGATCCAAACACAATCACGATCGGTGGGTTCTCGAGCACGACTCCAAAAATGATTCGTCAGCCAACAAAGTATTGATACGAGGTTTCGGGTTTTAGCCCACTCTGCGGCCTCTATCCCCTCTGTCACGTCCTCTTTCCAGACTGAAAGAATAACGTTCAATCATGACCACAACTCAAATATGCCTCAACGGCCAGAATGCTAGGTCAACGCAAAACACGAGTATACATACTCAACAGATAAACGATCACATCGATCGCGCTAATCATAGCCGATACAGAGGCCATATGCTCCAAAGCAAATAATCGTAAATCAATCGCACCCGATCGTCACATACAAGTGTCAACAAAACATGTTTAATCAATGACATAATGAATGTATGCACATAAAAGAGAATAGAGTCCTTACACAGGTCATACGAAGCTTCGAGGTATTGCGATACTAGTCTTCACTGACGACGACTCGATGAAAGAATGACTCATACAGTCGTCCAACTATCACGACTCACAAAACCCGACCGTCCAGATTGTCATAAACTGACAGCCCCGCTACTACCGCCTTGGTAGAGCCACATAACACACAAGCCAGGGTATCTCACAACCCAAAGCTCTGATACCATCTTCTGTAACACCCCCAAATCCCATTGGGTCATTACAGTGCCGTGGACCCCCACACCAGGTGATCCACCAGGCGAACACGACTAAAATACAACAACCTGACTAAAATGGGAAATCACGGACCCTACTATGACGTCCGACATACTATTCCGATATGGAATTTCAACGACAAGAATGGGCCTACATGGCCAAAATAAAAATACAACAACATTCACGAGCCTTGCTCGGATAATACAAAACGACAACGACTGAACAAAATGGAGTACTCCAAGTATCGACCAAAGATGAACACCAAAATATCTCGGACTAGTATCGCCGAATGCCTCGTCGCCATCGTCATGCCCCGTGTCTCAACTCTCTCCTCGCAAGTACCTAAAACATGAAAACATGTTCCGCCACGGGTCACCATCCAAAGATAATGAATATCAAGTACATGCACAACATGATATGCATCCAAAGGCAGAATAAATAGTACAACAATGGTAGTACGAGATGCTCACAAACCAAAGTAAGAATCGAGCATTCGTGGAATACTATGCCCACGGCATACGATCAATACCTGCTCAATAGGTTAGAACATAAGTGCCCAACGGCGAATCATCAATATAGAACACAACAATACATTACCCGAAGGTAAATCAATCCAACGCTGAAATAAATAAGGATCATAATGCCCGAAGGCTCAAACGGAAATACCGATACATCACAATGGCTCGAAAGCCCTCACCAAGTCACAAAATATCACGATGGCACGAAAGCCGAACAGCCGCCAAAATATCACGATGGCCTCAAAGCCGAACAACCCAAGCCGTAAAATATCACGATGGCTCGAAAGCCGAATGGCCAAGCTGTAAATCATCACAATACAGATCTCAAAGAAACAAACACAGTCGAACATACCCCTCGGGCGTATGAACGCTCAATCACAAAACATCGAACACATCCAATCAAACATGGTCTATGAACGATCAAAAATTGTACGGCTCAAAGAATGGCGCCACACTACGCCCGGGATGGAAATGTGTCCGTGCACAAGCCACCAACGAGTATCGATCGAATACACGTGTGGTCTTGTACCTAATCAGTCTCACGAAGCCAACAACTCGTGTGCACAGTCCAATGTGAGGCCAACAACCAACACACGACTTAAATGTGCCCGACATGAAAATCCTACACATACCAACCGGCACGCCAGTATTAAGCTGATTGCCACGATACAACATGACAACGAAACTCAAAGGATAACATATCCAATACCGATTATACGACTCACCAAGTGAACGATGACACGAATAATGAAAGATCGACACGACCAACGATATTCAAAACAACCATTCTGGGATCAAAATCCCTAAGGACCGATTAACACGAGCAACGATCACAACACAACAGTTCGGGAAATTCTCAACCTTCAAAGATCACAAAATTACCGAGTTCACAAGAATAATAGTGTGCTGCCTTGAATCGGTCAACACGATAATAATAATTCAACGGATGGGAATTATCGTTGATAATCCCAATTCAATACTTCGATTACCGTAGAATGGCCAATCGATAACAATTATACGACGGATGGGAATTATCTTTTTGACAACGGGTGGAAATTATATTTGATAATCCCAATTCAATATATCGATTACCGTTAGAGCGGACAATCGATAATAATTATACAACGGATGGAAATTATCTTTGATAATCCCAATTCAATATATCGATAACCTTCAGAACGGTTAACCGATAACAATTGTACAACGGATGTCTCGGCACCTTTAATCGGTTACCGATAACGAAGATGATAATCGAATACGTCAATGCCTTCAACCGGCCAAAACGACATCAATAGAAAAACACTGATATCAATAACGACGATTCACACAAAAAATTATCTTGATGGAACGTCAATCAATAATAACAATCGATATGTCGATGCCGCGAACCGGCTATCGACAACAATATCTCGAAGAAACATCAATCAACAATAACAATCGATATGTCGATACCGCGAACCGGCTATCGACAACAATATTACCAACAAGTATCGTAATGCCTTAAATCGGCCATTTACGAACAACAATAATATTTGGCATAATTTGTCAAGGGTATCGTATCAAACAATCCCCGATATAAACAAAATCATAAAGAGACCAAGTCTCGAAATGATACACACATTCATACACATACATGATAACATTAATCTCATTGACCAGTACAAGTATAAAACTTGCCTCAAACCGAAGGCGAGAAAGTCCTTCCACGATCAACGTCCTACCACGAATCAATCAACGCGTCCTCCGATAATCACAAGCACTCGAACAACCTTGAATGAAATACAATTCATTCGATAACACGATATCGACCGAAAACAACACAATAGATAATTCCGATTCCAACACGAACACATACTATACTCGTATTTATCCGTATACATACGTATATATAACATATATATATTATATATATATACAACTCATATATATATAAATACATATACTCACAGCACACACCCACACATTATATATATATATACATGCTATGTACTATATATATATACCACACACACACAACGCACTATATATATATACAACACACACACTCCACTGTGCACATCACAACACACACACACACGTTACATATATATATAATATACATAACACATCTTAACACACACATATATATATATAACAGATTCATATATACATTATATATATGTATATATATACACAAAACACACACCAAACACATACAAAAAAACTTACCAGGAGCCGATCGGCCAGTCCCGGAAAGAAGAAAGAGAAAAACTCCCATGCCGGAAAAATGACCCGCCGGACCTCGTCCAACTCCGGTCCGTTTCCGTCTATGGCCGGTTTTCACCCGACTCCGCCTGCAACTCCTCGCCGGAAGTATGTCAAACCTCTGTTCCGCCGTCCGTTCCGGACAAAAACCACTTCCGGTCGCCGGAATCAATGGAGCTCCGTCCATGGCCGGTAACCATGAAGATTGCCGGACGCCCGAGCTCCGCCTCGCCGGAAGAAAAATGCCGGAACACTTCAGATCGACCGGATTTATAATGCCTTCCGGTTCGGAAATTCCGATCGGCCGCCGCCGAGCTCCAGTCGCCGCCAGAGACGTCGGCCCTACCTCCGGTCGCCGGAAAAAATGGAGAAGCTGGTGCCTGCTCCGTCATCAAGCTTCATCTCGCCGGAAGAGATGGAGAGAGAAAAAAAAATGCCGGAACACGTCGACTGGGTTTGCAGCCTTCCGGTTCGGAAATTCCGACCAGGCCGCCGCCGAGCTCCGGTCGCGAGCCGCCTGCCGTCGCCGAGCTCTACCTCGCCGGAAAAATGGAGAAACCGGCCCGTCCTCAAGCTCCACCTTGCCGGAAAAATATGACGGAGAGAGATGGAGAGAAGAGGGGGAGGACGATGGCAGCAAGAAGAAAGAAGAAAAAAAAAAAAAAAAGAGAGAGGGAGGGGACGACTGGCGAGGGAGATGAGAGATGATGATTGAGGGTGATGATGTTGAAGAATTATATTATATATATATATATAACATGCATGAGAACGTGAGGGAGAGAATAAGAGGAGGTGGGAGGAATCTTGATTATATATATATATATATATAAATGATACTCCAAAGATACCCTCGCCCCGAAAGTTGACTACGAGGAAAGTTCCCACCACCTACCACGCATTACGTACGTAACCCCAGGGCGTAACGTACGTAATCGCAACAAATTAGCGTACGTAATGCTATACAAGTAGCGTACGCTATGGCTATAAACTTAGCCAAAATTCCAAACTCGCCAAGCAACAACCAAACGACGAAACCAAACCGACGACCAGTATAAATATTTCGATCCCGAAATATTCTAATACAATATACATATTGTATCGGTCCCAACAACAACACTTGTACAATTCCAAATGAATACGTACAACTCAACAGTAACACGAAAGAAAGAAAAAAAAAATTACCCCCGGATATTACACTTGTCTGCGAACAATTCATAGTTTAAGTTGTATGTATCTAGAATACAATGTAAGATTGTGCCTGCGCGCCAAATCATAAGTTTAAAGATGTACTACTCTTTCGATAAAAGCTGAACTTGCCTGCGGGCAGTTCTTAGTATTAGGCTAATTTCTGAAGGACAGAACATTCGAAAAGAAGACCAAGAAGTCTGCCCTCCTTCAATATGCTAAGTGTCAAAGTTTTGGCATCATCCAGGAAGTTTGATAAACATCAAAAGGTTTTTAAAAGGAAGACTTGGCAAGACTTGGCAAATTATCAAATAGGGGGAAATTGTTGGGATAACAATCCCTGTATCGAAAGATCGTGATAAGAATGTTTTGACAATGTGCCAAACCAGCATACAGCAAACAAGCTGTATCGAAAAGCTGATCAAAGGTGTCAACCTGTATCAAAGACTTCTCGTAGTCCCAGAATACAGTGAATCAATCATACAGCAAAGGAGTCTCATAAGACTAAGTATGGAAGCTGTCTCGAATCGATAATACAGCTATCATTCCATACAGTATCCAAACAGGACAAGAAGGAATCTTTGTTATTCGCTAAAGTCAAAGTCCCGTTTAAGAAGATATATTTAAATACTAAAGGATAAAGTATTTAAATATTAAGCTATCAAAGATCTTATCAAGCGCAAAATCCGGATCGTGTTTTATTCAAACACATCATCCCGTTGTAATGGACTTTTGCTCAAAGGATATATTCAAGAAGGCTATATATATATCCCCAGACTTTGAAGATCTGGACACGAAATCAACAACAACGAAGTTATCATCATATACATCTGAGCAAACATATCTCCCAAAGCATACTGCTATTCTGAAAGAAGAGATATACAAGTGCTCAAACCGTGAACAACACATCATCAGCTAAAAGCTCAGAAAGTCAAAGTTGTTGTTCAAACATTGTTCTATCCTTGAACGAAATCCATCAGCCCTGTGTGGACTGAGAAACCTTGCTATTCCTGAACTGTGTGTGACGGACTTGCATTGAAGAGACGAATCTTCGGAACTGTGTGTGAAGAAGCCAGTCAAGTGAAAGCTTAAACCAATCTGTGTGAACGGTTGAAGGCTAAGATCATTATATCAATCTTTGTGAATGACATATTGATTAGGTTTGATTATATGTACGTAGTTGTGTACGTAGTATTTATAATAAACATTTTCACTCCTGTGTGGAGGACCAGTGGACGTAGAGGGGTTTACCTCGAACCACTTTAATTACCATGTCACTTACCTTCTGCATTTACTGTTTTAATATTTGTGATTAATTTTAAGTATACACTTCATTTCTAGTATTTACAGCAACTTACTTTAAACAAGACTTCCGCTACGCACTCAGATTTGAAAACCATACAGCTTGTTATTTAAAATACTTTCCAAGCTGTATCCTGTATACTTAGTGGCCAACAGTATATTTCTTCTCTTCAGATATAGATAGATACTTGAAGAAATATACTTGCACTTGTAAGCTTTGATTTGACGATAATGAACATTCAGTCGTTCGACCTTAGTTTGTAATTCTTATTGTGTTCGTTCGTTATATGCAATGTCCTATAGCATGGACTATTTATAACTTTGGAATATATCCGTTATAAATATGTCCGTTGGCTGGGTTGGTGAGCTGAGGTCCATTCTGATTTGTTGCTTGAATTTCAAGAACAAGATCCGGATTTTGCTCCTTGTCTGAAGATCCTTGTCTGTTGGTATTTACATACTTTATCCAATCAGTATTTAAATACATCTTTGAAACGGCATTCTGACTTTAGCGTATAAAATATATTCCTTCTCAACGGTCTTCAGTTCTGTTGGATAAGTGTTTATTATCCTAACACTTTCAGCCTGTATGCTGTATCCAGCATAATACGTCTTATTGCTTTTAGCTGTAGATTTCAACGCTGTAGGCTATCTCCAATGCTGTATGGCAGGCGTTGTATGAAGATTCAAGACAGCTTCCATACTTAGCGGTATATCGAGTCCTTCACTGTATGATGGCAAATATTCTTGAGATAGCTTGCTGTATGTTGAGTAGATAACTTGCTGTATGATGGAAATGCAGAATTTGCTGTATGTTGGCACTTATCAAAAAAAGGTACATGATTGTTTATCCCAATAGTATGTTATGTTTCTTAGTGCGTTGGTTATTATTTTAAATTATATTCGGTGTGTCGGAATAACCGGAACGTTGTCGAGTGTCCTACCTGGCTGTCGGAGTCGTTGAGATTCACTACTGTGTTCAGTAGTGGTTTTACGGTCGTAAGAGTTATGAGTTGAGGCCGTAAGTGTTAATACCCAGTATTTTTGTTTCTATTATCTTGTATTGGTTGTCTTTTCGCTGGATATTTTTGTTTTTCTGTTGTCATTATAACAAAATGGTTTTAATGTGGTACACTGGTTGTTACTATCACGTAGTCATTTTAGTCGGGTGCCACGTGTTGTCGTGTGCATCTCTTCGAGTGAGTTTGTGCTTGTGGGATGATATGTTATGTTTCCTAGTGCGTTGGTTATTGTTTTGTATTATATTCGATGCGTCTGAATAACCAGAATGTTGTCGAGTGTCCGACCTGGATGTCGGAGTCGTTGAGATTCACTACCGTGTTCAGTAGTGGTGTTACGGCCATAAGAGTTATGAGTTACGGTCGTAAGTGTTGTTGGTTACGGCCGTAAGTATCTTTTATTACGGCCGTAATGAGTCCTGAGTTGCGGCCGCAAACTGATTATTGTTATGGCCGTAATGAACATTCGTATTTTGGGTAGTAGTCCAGGGGGTACTTACGGTCGTAAGTCCTGGGTGTTACGGCCGTAAGGATGAAGAGTTACGGCCGTAAGGTGTGCCTGTTACGGCCGTAACATGCCACTGGTATATAAACTAGTGGCAGCATCATTTCAGAGCAGAACTTCATTTTTCGCCCCCTTTCATTTTTCTTCGCCAATTTTGGGGCCACGGAGGATTTTTGAGCTTGGGGAATCGATTTTCATCATTTTGGGAAGCTTAATTCATATCTAATACCATCCTCCAATTCGTTCGTCCGGATCGAAGGTAAATTTTGTAATCTCCTAGGGTTGACCTTCGGGATTTTCATCTTGATTTTGATTCTTGTTCATTTTTTGTGATTTAATTGGTATTATATGATGTTTTTAAGCACATTATATGTATTGTATATCCGTATCTTGAGTTCGTTTGAACCCAATCAGGATTTTTGGTCTTCTAATTAAACCTTGAACATTTAATGTCCGATTAAATGCCTCGGAGGGTTTCCTTAGGTTCTTGGATGTGTTTTCCATTGTTTTCGGTCGTTATACTCGTAGTAATCATGTTTTCGTTGTGTTTCCGGAGGATTGTAGGTGTTTGGGGTTTTCCGGGTTGTGCCGTGTTTGTAGGAATATTCGGGTGTCGACTATCGAGGAAAGTATCTTATTATACGACTTGTATTTTGCGACTAGAAATCACGTATTAGGTTAGTGATGATTTGTTTGGCTTCGTAAATATGTTTCGTGTGAGTTGGTTGTGTATTCCACAATTTGAAGGCTTTGTGATGATAGTGTTATATTGTATATATGTTATGTGTTGTGCCATGTGTGAAGGATTGCGATGTACGTGTAGGTTGGTTGTACACTTGGCTGTGCAATGTATTGTGTATTGATCGTGAGTTATGTTGGTTGTGTGTCGTTGATTGATGACGGTTGTTTTGATTGTTGATATTGTGTTATGTGTGCGTGATGTATGATTTCGTGGTGATCAATGTGATTGATTGACCGTACTCATTGTTGTATGAAATGTGAATGTGAATATGTGTGTGTCCGCTACGTTCACTCTTGCTGGTCCGACGGAATGTAACACCCCCAAAACCAACAAAGAATATTATAGCGCCATGGGCCCCGCACCGGAACCCACAAGGATAAAAATCATTTTCGCAAACGTTTCAAACACGCCATAGAGGCAAAGACTGTAATATTTTAAATACCCAAATGTTTCACAAAATATAGTTCTCAAATACCGTCAGAAAATACCATTTGAAAGCACAAGGCGAAGACGCCAAAATGGCATTTAGAAAGTATACACGAGTTGGTAGAATACCGAAAAAGCCATTATAAAATTACACACGCAGCGGATAGACACATGATAAAATACATTTGCAGCGGAAACATAACAGTCAGGAAAAATACTCGGTCTCAAACACATGCCATAACCAGTATCACCGGGAAGCTCATCCCTTCACGATCGCTACTAGCTCGATCTCCGAGTACCTAAATGATAAGACCACGATGGGGTCAGTAATAATACTCAACAATGATAACGACCACATCAACATAAATAATTACATATCATTGTAATTACAGAGTAAGAATATTCCCAATGAAATCTTACCGTAATAACCTTACCAATTCGTGGTAGCTCAATCAAGTCAACCCTTACCTCAATTCACCCCTTGCATTCTCAAGTGACGAATCAATTCGAAATAACCATATGTATTGTATTCAAAACGATACCAAGATTCTCAAACATGAATATATCTCCAATATGGAATAATCTGTCCATGACCAATTCTGTCAGCTGGATCGCACAATCGAATCCCAATTCTGGTAAAACCGATAACACATGATACATTTGTAGATCACTGCCCCGAAACAATGACAAGTCCCGGATATCGATACAAGGTATGAATGCTCACACAATCAATAATAATAAACAACCAATGCATCAGAACGAGAATGACATGATAACTCCACACAAGATCAACAAAGGACCAACCACGAACGAGAATACCATTGATGTGGTAAACTCCAACGAGATTAATAAAGGATCAACGACCGAGAATACCAATGATACGGTAAACTCCAACAAGATCAATAAAGGATCAACAACCGAGAATACCAATGATACGGTAAACTCCAACAAGATCAATAAAGGATCAACAACCGAGAATACCAACGGTAAGGCAAACTACAACGGAATCAATAAGGGTCAATAACGAATGAGATTACCAATGATAGGGTGAACTCCAAATGAGATTAATAAAGGATCAATAACAAACGAGTTGACCAACGATAGGGTGAACTCCAAACGAGATTAATAAAGGATCAATAACAAACGAGTTGACCAATGATATGGTAACTCCAAACGAGATTAATAAAGGATCAATAACAAACGAGTTGACCAACAATATGGTAACTCTAAATGAGATCAGTAGAGGATCAACAGGGACAGATACAGGAGAGAATAAAATCGTCAACCATATACAAATCACATATATGGGATCTCGAAGACAAACCCGACTATCGAACAGATCCGACCATACATGGACTATGAACGACCAATCAATATGGACGTCACGATACGCCCGATCCGGAAATGTGTCCGTGCACAAGCCACCCATGGGTATCGATAACATATGCATCTGGGCTCGTACCTAATCAGTCTCACGAAGTACGTCTCGTGTGAAAAGCTCAATGTCAGGTTGAAACTAACACATGAAAACATGTGACCGCCCTGAAAATCCTACACATGACCGATCAGTACGTATCTGACTTCAGATATGTCACGATACAACATGACAATGAAACTCAAAGAAACGCATATCCAACAAGGATCAGAAAACTCGCAAGTGAACAATGATAGCTTATAATGAAAGATAGACACGACCATAATATCGTGTTCCCGTCAGACAACAGTTCACATGATGCTCAACAATGCATATAATATTAGCACATAAACCCCCAAGGTCGCAACCAAGGGTCACAGAAGCATCTACTTAGGAATACTCCGGACGTTATCACATAAACTCCCAAGGCCGCAGCCAAGGGTCATGGAAGTATCTACACAGTAATACTCCGGAACGTGGGTGCCATTTAGGTCTTATCCCTCAACACATTGCCCAACAAATTACAGTTAAAGAAAGAGCACATCACAATATACCAAACAATGATGCACACTCATTACGTGAAACATCAACACACATATATGCAACAATGCAACATGATAATTATCATAATTCAGCAATACTAAATTACCTCAAAGCCGGAGACACTAACCCTTCCACGACCAATGTCCCTGAACGAATACACAGTTATTCGAATAGTCCAAAATGAAATACAGTCCATCACTAATACCAAACAACCATCTCGAGTTCAATGTTGGCATGATAAACTATCCTCGATATCCACCACTTCATACAATAGATCAAAGACAATTCACATCTCCGTTTCCACTAGACATCTTTAAAATCATATACATTATGATTTATCCCAGTCCAAGCATAATATACATACCATCATCCCGACAATTCACATTCATAATATCATTGCTATATGAATCATAAATGAAATGAAATCAAAACCATTTATTAAACATTATGAACTGAGCAAGCATAACTTGCCTCGATACCGATACGATGAAGCCGTTACCAATCCCATCGTTTTCATCTACAAGCTCCCCAGCCCCGACCAAGGTAATACATGCATTCTCCAATCTCAACCGTAGCACAACGATCGTAATCCACGATCAAAACATCATAACCTATTGCAATAATCGATTAACACACATTCGATAATGCTCAACAACCGATATGACCAACCAATCAAACTCAACAGTTCAACCATATCTCGATCATACGAAACCAAACCATTTCAACTCATACAATTACGAATACAAGTCATAGTTCGGTAATCAATCAATTCTAACAAGTTTCTCAACATTCCTGATTCCAACTTCAACCTTAATTATGGTTTTAACATGGTTCCTTCTTGTTCATATTCATAAATTCATAGAAAACCATTTACCGGTTATTATCATGAGTAACCACATACCGAAATTAACCGTAATCTTCCCAAATTCCATTCATAATCACGATATATATATATAGCGTACGTAATGTAGCTATTGACTTGATACAGTGCTATACTTGTTTACGTACGTAATGGGCTATCATTAACGTACGTAAAACTCGATGCTAACTCGTCTGTCTACATCCGCACCGAAAGCTGCCGACAATGGGCCCACCTGCCAACCACAACTCGGACCTGTTCAATTCTCTTCATAACGTACGTTATGTGCTCAACCTAACGTACGTTAAGATCGCTTTGTTACGTATGTATGCTCCTCTGCTTAGCATACGCTACGCTTGCACCATTACGTACGTAAGCTCATATGCTTAACGTACGTAGTTGCTTTCATACTTAGCCATTTCTGCTCCTGTCTGTCATCTCAATAAACCAAACACGTATACGCGACATACTGAGTACATATACTCGTTCCGATAACATTCTCATACGATACATCTGATGCACAATATCCTCAAATACAACTGTCGACCAAGTACGATAATTATACATACTTATACAGTATATCCGACATGGAGAGACATATCAAGAATTTAATATACTAGAATTAAAAAATAACCTCGATAGAGATACTGGTACGACTGTCACGGTTCCCAAACTTATTCATCCATACTACATCGGTCCCACTCTGTATAGTACAACTCGTATAAAACAATGCGAAAAATTCGTAGCGAAATTCTAGGATATTACATGGGACCTACGAGGACTCATGGCAGTGGATCATGGGTTAGAGCTTAATGAGGTGCTGAGGTCCAATCGTGCGGGTCTGACGAGGCCTACGGGAACACATGGCACTAGACCTGATTTTTAGGCACAGTACGTCTAACCGGGTAGGTTCGATGGGGCCTACGGTGACACGTGGCAGAGGATCACGGTGTCGGGACTATTTGTGATGTTGCTGTGGTTATTTTAGTCCGTATGGGTTGTTGAACCTATGGAGACATGTGACAGTGGATCACGATGTCAAAATTATTGTGTTTGGCTTAGTCCGCATGGGTTGTTGAACCTACGGAGACACGTGACGGTGGATCACGATGTCAAGATTGTTTATGTTTGATTAGTGTGTGTGGTTTAGCCCGTGTGGGTTGTTAAACCTACGGAGACATGTGACGGTGGATCACGGTGTCACAATGTTTTGACAATCAAAGTTTTAAAAGAAAATTTTCAAGAAGAGAATTTTGTGCCGAGTCCCACGAGAATTGTGGAAATGTTTTCGTACTGTAAATTACTGAAATACGAATTGAGATTTGGGTTAGAACCCTAAGGCTTTCGAAAAGGTTTTACAAATCAGGACTCGAGGTCCTAAAGGTTTTGTATTTCTAAAAATCCATAAGATGAGAATTTTATTTGCAAATACTTCCCTGCTCGTTTTCTAAATTGTTAAAACTTATCGACAATGATTTGGTACTTGGTTATTGTATCTGATTCATGGTTGATGTTTGCTTGTTACATTTCGTATGATTTGATACTTGCACTTGTAAAACAGTGGAGTTTTTCTAACCCCCAAGTAATCGGGGGATGGATGTCTATATTGTGTCCAGGTGCATATAGGTTCTTGAGGAGCAGTCCCAGGATCGGCACAAGAAGTGACGATCTACGATACTAATCAAGATATGGGAGTTGGTCGAGGAATGTTGTATTGTCAGAGTTGTAATCAGTCTTCCGCTGTATTGTACTCTGACCCCTGCGTGGGTAATTATTGTATAAAGTTATTGTCTATTGATTGACTTGTGCGACCTCATCGGTCAGTGTAGTCTACTTGAAATTGACCTTAACGGTCTGTATTATTATACTGTTTGACCCTGTCCGGGCAAGCATTTGGTCATTTCTGTGATGTTTAGCCTGGTAGATCCTCGTGGGAAGGGTCTACGGCGTGTAATATTCCCGGTGGATTTTTGGGGGTGTTACATTTATGGTATCGGAGCTTAGGTTGTGGAAACCTAGGCTATCGGGTTGAGTCGAGTCGTGATTTATCGAGTAGTGTGTTGTCGTGTCATTCGAGTTGTCGGGTGACAAGTTGAGTTGTGTGTAGTCACAATGTGTCGGATGTGTTGTCGGCTGAGATTAGTATCGTGGGCGACCGTCATCTCCGTGCGGCCTGTGGACGTAAGTCTCCTCTTTGTTGAGTGAGTGATCTCTCCCCCCACAGGACCGTTGGTCCCTCGGTCCTGCAGGAGATAAATGAGGGATGTGCCCTAGTTTCCAGAATCTGAGCGAGAGGACCCATGATACCGACCCCCAGCACAGCCCCCCACATCAAGGTGAGGAAACTGCACCACACGAGAATCGAACCGCGGTTGCCGGGGATAAAATCCCACGTCATCTCAACCTTAACCACTAGACTATGCCCCTGGGGGTACGTAAGTCTCCTCTTTTATGCAAGGTATTTTTGTTCTATGATTGCATTTATGTGAGATAATTGTGGTGCATAATATTTATTTGTTGATGTTGTGAAATGGAATCCGCGTTTGATACTCGTGGTGCACCACTTGTGTATTGAGCTGAAGGTAATGATGGTTTGGGCACCGAGTGGTGTAATATGATGTAAAAGTTGTGAACCTTGACGTGTTCCAAAAAATGTATCAATGGTAGAGTTTGTCGAGAAACTCAATTGGATAGTTTTGGCGTGTGTTTAAACTTGGTGTCACGAGTTGTATTTAATTAATTTGGTGATCCTGTTTGCCATTTGGGCATGTGGTTTTAAGTTCGATTATTTTTGGATAATTTTAATTATGTCTGCTGCGTGTAGGTTTGAAACGGTTTTCTGAAAGATTTCATGGGCTTGAGTATTTTTGCAGAAAAATCGATTTTCGAAAATATTTTGATGGTGCGGTTAAACAACGATTTTGTATGGATTTGGAAACCGGTTGAACTTTAAATTTGGTCATGTATTTTCAAATGACACCTTAAGACGGTATTTGAAAAATGTGTTTTAAAGTACTTCAGACATTACAAATTGCTACTGTCAGTTTTGGATATGATCGAAAGGATTTTGGAATTTAAAACGTTATGTGTTTGTGTGTTGGGACTAAGTCGTTGCGACAAGTTTGTTATGTTGTTATGCTCGTCAGATAATTTTGCAGTGATTCTAAATGTCGGGATATATTGTTAAGAGTCGATCCTTAACTTTCGGAGCCGTTTCGGGGCTGCTGGGTTATTTCAGTCGCTTTACAGCCAGTAGTTACGGCCGTACGAAATATGTGTTACGGCCGTAAGTTGCTAGTTGCTACGGCCGTAAAATGATAGTGTTACTATCGTAATCTTCTTGTTGTTACGGCCGTAAGTTATGTGTTGTTATGGCCGTAAGCTTAATGCTGTCACGGCCATAATCTTATTGTTACAGCCGTATTTGTACTCTATATCGGTCGTTTAATTCTGTTGATATGGTCGTATGGTCCGGTAGTGATGACCGTAAACTTTATAAAATGTGGTAATAATGTTTGTACTCGGTTTCTTATCCTGTATGAATATTTTTGTCGCTTTATTGATTGTTGTCACATATTGTATGAGTGTGGTGAAATGATTTTCTTGTGTATTGATTAAGTGAGATTATACTTCATTGCACTGAGCCGTTGTCTTCTCAGTATGCCGAAAGGTCGAGGCCGAGGACGTGGTCGTGGTCGTAGACGTAATCAGGATCATGAGAGGGCGAGTCGCTCGTTGTCGAGTGCCAATCAGCTCAGTACAGAGGGTCATGATGACCAGTCGTATGATCAAGGGCAATCAGCTGGAGGTAATGTTGATGTTGGCATCGCTACCATCCTTCGTCAGATGGCAGATCAGTTGGTGCAGTTGAACCAAGCAATACACCGGAACGAGCCTCCGTAGAGAGATGATGGAGCTAGTAAGTGGTTACGAGATGTGATGAGAATGTATCCAACTCGTTTTGTGGGTCCTTCCGACCTGTTAGGTTGGGAGCACTGGCTTTTCGAGTTAGGAAGAATATTTGATGTTTTGGCATGTTAAGATGAGAGAAGAGTACCGATCGCTCATTATTTTCTCGACAAAGAAGCTGCAGACTGGTGGGAGGCCGTGGCGCCTACAGATCGTACTTCTACTTGGGCTTAGCTAAAAACAGCCCTGGAGGTAGAGTATTGCCCGATGCCTGTCCGTGAGCATAGAATTGTTGAGTTTTTCTCGGCTACGCCCCAGGATGTGTCGGTATCCCAGGCAATAGTTGACTATAATCGCCAGCTGTCTTATGTTCGTGATCAGGTAAGAAGTGAAGCGGACAAGGTCCGGTACTTCAATATGTGCATGAAACCCCATATCCGTGAGAGTATGGCTCCCCTTATGTGTACTACCATAAAAGAATATCAGGGCCGAGCTTTAGCCATCAAGATGGCTGTTTCCGTGGCAGAGGCTAGCTCAGGAGGTAAGAGACAGA
This sequence comes from Orobanche coerulescens, assembly GCA_033398695.1. Lineage (NCBI taxonomy): Eukaryota > Viridiplantae > Streptophyta > Magnoliopsida > Lamiales > Orobanchaceae > Orobanche > Orobanche coerulescens. The sequence continues at coordinate 123,794,491 of CM065810.1, forward strand.
AGACCTCGGGTAGCCTTCCCAGAGATCAGAGAAGTAGATTCTGTGAGCCTGTTACTTCATATTGTCCTTCTGGGAGCACTCCTCGTTCGTTTGATCAATCTAAGAATCTTACTCCGGAGGCGAGTAAGACAAGCGGTGTGAAGACCTGCTTCAACTGTAGTCGTGTGGGCTATGTGAGACAGAATTGTGGTTCGCCACCGGTTAATTATTTCAAGTGCGGTCAAGTGGGGGTGAGACCATTGCTAAGATGTTTGAGAGCCGGAGTTTTGTTCGTACTCCTGGGGGGGGGGGGCAGTGGTGCCCAGTAATGTAGTTGTGGCTTGTATTTTGGACTATATCTCATGTGGAGATTGATATTTGTTGCGTGAACCTTTTGGTTTTGTTTGTATTCTATCCTGATGTTTTGTTTTAAGTTTCGTGACGAAACTTATTTTTAGTGGGGTATAATCTAATACCCGGTATTTTCTTTTCTGTTATCTTGTATTAGTTGTCTTTTTGCCGGATATTTTTGTTTTTCTGTTGTCATTATAACAGAATGGTTTTAACGTGGTACACTGGTTGTTACTATCGTGTAGTCGTTTTAGTCGGGTGCGACGTGTTGTCGTGTGCGTCTCTTCGAGTGAGTTTGTGCTTGCGGAATGGTATGTTATGTTTCCTAGTGTGTTGGTTATTGTTTTGAATTATATTCGGTGCGTCTGAATAACCGAAACGTTGTCGAGTGTCCGACCTGGCTGTCGGAGTCGTTTAGATTCACTATTGTGTTCAGTAGTGGTGTTGGCCACTAAGTATACTGGATACAGCATGGAAAGTGTTTTAAACAACAAGTTGTACGGTTTTTAAATCTGAGTGCATAGCGGAAGTCTTTAATACAGTAAGTTGCTGAGGATACAACAACTCGGTGTGCAGTGTATACTTAAATAATCGCAGTTAATAAAACAATAAAGGTAGAAGGTAAATAACACAATATTTAAAGTGGTTCGAGGTAAACCCCTCTACGTCAACTGGTCCTCCACACAGGAGTAAAAAGTTTATTATAATTACTGCGTACACAACTACGTAATTATAACAACACCTAATCAATATATCGTTCACACAGATTGATATAAAGATCTTAGCTTTCAACCGTTCACACATATTGGTTTGAGCTAACACTTGACTAGCTTCTTCACACACAGTTCTGAAGCTTCGTCTTCTTCAATGAAAGTCCGTCACACACAGTTCGGGAGTAGCAAGGATTCCTCAGTCCACACAGGGCTGATATGAGTTTCACTACTAAAAAATACCCCCTATAGTAACACTTTTTTAATGACACTTTTCAATAAGCATCACAATATCTCCTTATAATGACACTTTTAATAAACATTTATGTTTAATGACGCTCCATAATTTTGTTTTGCTCCCTCGCATCCTAAAGTGATAAGACATTTTATTTTCACTAATGTACTCTCTTTTCCCTTCATTTTTTCGCCGCTCCTTTCCTCTCTTCGCCAGACCTTTTTATTTTCTAAGATTTTTTTTCACTTCTCTCCAGATCGGCCATGGCTAGAACATCGGTGCTAAGGCGGATATTCACGGCGATGACTCATGTCACCTTCCCTCGATGACGGCGATTCCGTGCTTCGACCGACGACCGCATCTTTTTTCGGTGGGATTTAATTTCGTGTTCTTTTTTTTTTCAGATTTGTTTTGCTTCCTGTGTTGGGGGGAGATCCGACATTTTGGTTGCTTGGGATTTCACTCGCAGTTTTGGATTTTGTTTGGATTCATTGGCAATACTTGGTATTTCATTGACAGTTTTGGATTTTGTTTGGGCAATACTTGATATCTGGTGCTGCTATTGATCTTTTGCTAACCTATCTTTTGATTTTTTTTTTGTATTGAATTTTTCTCATTGTTGTCTTTGCCGCTCATACTAGAAGTCAAGGTACTTCAATCATTTTATTTTGATAATTTCGTTGTGGTGAGTAAGAGATTTATTATTGGATGCTGAATTTTTGATGTTTTGCATCAGAAAACACTTGTACAAAGGCAGAAAGAGTGAGATCGGTTGATCTACATCCAATGGAGCAATGGTATGTTTGATATAATATATTAGCAGGATGCGCTTCGTTTTAGTACATATTTTAGTACATATTGCTAAGAAATTGTTTAAGTATTACTTCAGTATTTGTATGATTACATTCCTTCGTTGGTTTGTTGGTTTTGGCCCTTCAGTATTTTGTTGGCTTGGTTTGTTGGTTTTAACTTCTAATATGATAAAAGAGAACGAAGTAAAAGAACTCCTTCTACTTCAGTAAATTTTATACAAACAAAGAATAAAGTATATGTTTTACTTCGAAAAAAATAAATAACCGAAGTAGTAAAGATGTTTTTACTTCAGTGATTTAAAAAGCCCGGCCGGGTTCGTCAAATAAAGCTGTGATAGACTTCGGTAAATATAAGCAATACACTTCGGTTTTTCAGCGAAGTAAAAAAGTACACCCATTACTTCACGCGCCTAGACTTCGGTAAATAGAAAAATAGACTTCAGTGAATATCTGAAGTTTATCAACTTTATTGTACTAATGATTTGGGCATTGGGCTAAAGAGTATGTTTCTGAATTTCCTTCAAGTTAAATTGTAGAGATTTAGATTGTAGTTGACATTTAGTTTTTTTGGAAAATACTATTGTCTAAATTGTAATCTCTACTAGATCTTGAGACGAAAAATTATGGACTGTCAATTATCTTTTTTTATGTGAATATATCAAACTTTTGTCTAGGTTTGCTTTCATCGTAAAAATCTTTCGTAGATTGCTAGAGCATTAACCAAAATTTCAAACTTATGTATAGTAACAGGTAGATACGAAGAATGAATATATGGATTTCAAATGTAATAGATTTGATCACAACTGGATACCTGCATACAAAACTTTATTATTTAACTTTTAACCTTTTTCTTCCAAAATTGAACTTTAATATCTTCTTTTTGCAGGGTTCACATCTGGAGTGAGTACATAGGACTATTAGCACAAGCATAAGAGGTACATTCAAGCTTTTTCCTAATGTAAGCAATGGGTAAGTTATTAACTTACACTTCAATTTAAACATGGAAATGAGTCCTATTTGGTTATATTTCTGTTGGTATTTTAGTGTGCTTGTATTCTTGGATGTTATTTCAGCAATTGGTCAATGCTTTTCAATTTTATTTTCGTAATGCAGAACTAACCTTTATAAAAAATATTATTTGATATGTTGTGTTCATTTTTTGTTGTACCTCTTCCAGCGATGTTGACTTGCATGCATAATCTTTTTTAAGTTGTTAATTATATACTGCCGGAGATTAGAATTGAATTTACTTCAATTTGGCTTCTCCTTATAAGTTTTAAATGAAAGATCAAAATAAGTTGTACTTGTACATGAAAGATCTTTTCTGTTGATTTGATATACTGGAGGTTGGATATCAGTTCTTTTTAATGCCTCTCTTTAAATGCTTGCTATATAAGAATTTTGTTATTTTGTGACGTGAAGTTTGTGGAAGTTTTTTTTGTTTTTCAATTTAGACTGTCAAGAATTATGTTTTGACTTTTTTTTTTCAGTTCATAATTTGATAGAATGACATTTTATGCTAAAAGTATGATTTTTAATACGTGGATTTTCTATAATATTATTTGTATAAATAAATTTGCAGTTGTAGAAGTCTTGAATAGGTAAACATTCCTTGATCACTCATATTAATTTTTGGGGCATCATTCATTTGGGTATCTTGAAATATCTTGGCTATACGTAAGAATGCTTAGCTTCTCATTGAAAATCTTAGAAAATTGGTGCTTCTAATTTATGACTGTTGTTTACTAATAGGATATGCATGTCCATTGAGGTGTCAAATGCTAACTTATGTTTATTAACTTGTTTTACCTCCATTTTTTACAGATTCGGTAATTTGTGTATCCAGAAGTTGGTTTTGTCAATGTGGTTTAAAGTTTATGTAGCTCAAAGTCATTAGTTCAATTTCTCTCCAGAACTCCGCCCAAAACAAGAACCCTAGAACGAGTGGGTCATTCCGACGAGACCTAACCCCCAATTCGATTACAAGGTTTGTAGATTACATTCACCTATACTTTTACATGAGATTGCTTTGCTATTTCAGTTACAATATATTGATTGCAATCTTTTATACATGTGGCGAGGAGAGGAGCAGTTGTCATTTGGCCTTATTTTCGCTGTGTGAGTTCTGTTTTTGTATTTTTTTTTAATTTTCTGGATTATTTATGGGTTGAATACTTGAATTTGGTCTGTATGGCTTGTTTGAGTTATTTTACTTTCAATTTTCTGGATTATCCATGGTGAATTGGTTTGTGTCCTTCGTGATACCCCAATTTCCCCGTGTTCCTTAATACATTTAGTCGGTTTATCTCTCATCTCATATACTTCAAATTTCCTTCAGACTTAAGTTTATAGATATTCGAGCATCTACTTTTTGATGTGATTGTTAAAACGGCTTTCATTAGTTGGTAGTACAAACTTTAATTGGTTTAAGCTGAAAAGCGTGGGGGAGAACTTTTAGCAGCTGGTGCTACTCTTCTTGCAATATTTTCGATCACACGACAATATATATCGCGGATAAGCTACAGAGACCTGAGCTAATTTGCATAGGTCAATTAACAAGGAACTTGTATCAGTACTTATTTTTTCATACACTAAGATAGCATACAGAAAATTGTGTGCATCCGTACATGTGGTTTTATATGCATATAGCTGCTTCTTCCTATATTTAGGCTTCCTATATTTAGTCATATCAGTAAATTATGTTATTTCATGTTTTCAAAAATTATGACCTTGTTTGGCCATACGCTTCAATGAATCTATGAAGGTTTGTATCTAAACCAGGTTAAACACATAAATTGTTCACTGTTTCGCAGTGTCACCGCGTGTTACATCATAGCCCTTTTACCTTGCATTTTGTACGTGATCTACTTTGGTGGAGTTCTAATCCAGTTTCTGATTGAGAAGCTGGGCATGATAGGATCTTTTCCACCCCCTTATGGTCAGTGCCTTTGAACTTTTCAATATTATCAACTAATTTTTTTGAGAGCATATAATTATTTGCATACCATATTGATATATGTTGATTCAGGTTTTGCAAAGAGCGAATTGATTTGTAGCTTGTATTGTAGTGCTTCATGATATTATTTGGAATCCAGTTTCTCTTTTTGCTTTAATTTTGCATATTGCTTGAAAATTGCAGGAATTATTCATACAAGACCTTTCGAAGAAGTGGGAGTTACTGTAAAAAGTCTTTAGACAAGATCATGGTGGCTTTTCTTTGATAGAATTGTCAATAACCATATTGTAGGTTTTAAAAACTTGTCAAGATAGGTATAGTTAGTTTTCTCGTACATTTTTTGGTTACGTTAAAAACTTGTTTTATTGGAAAATTTTGTTTACTATATTCTTATTTGATTGTACTCCAATTAAGGTAATGGATATAAGTTGATTTAATGAATGTAACTGAATTTTTCAAGATTGCAATTTTTTCATTTTGTAGTTTCAAATTTATATTACATAAAAAATTTATTGAAAATGAGATATGTTTAGTGAAGCTTGTAATTAGAAATTAATGGATTTTTGTGACACAAAAATGCGTCACTAAAAGAGGTGTGTCACTACAACATTCAATTAAAAAGTGTCACTACAATTCAATTTTATGACGCCAAAAAGTGTCACAAAAAATGGCAAAAAGCGTCACGAAAGCTTACTCATGTGATGCATGAAAAGCGTCACAATATGTAAGAAAGCGTCACATTAGATATCTGTTGCGACGCCTTTTAAGTGTCACAACAACGGTCTATTGAAATGCCAAATCAGGTGACGCTTTCGAAAAGCGTCACTATAGCAAAAGCGTCACAATACACCACATATTGTGACACTTTTGAGTGTCACTAAATCCGTTTTTTCTAGTAGTGTTTGTTCAAAGATAGAACAGGGTTTGAACAATAGCTATGACTTTCTGGGCTTTAAGCTGATAATGTGCTGTTTAAGGTTTGAGCACTGTATATCTCTTCTATCAGAATAGCAGAAAGCTTAGGGAGATATGTTTTGCTCTGAATATTTCTTGTAAGCTTTGTTCGTTTGTAAGTCGTGAATATTCTGTATATTTTCTGTAGACGATCTGTAGATCTTGATCTTCAAACTCTGGAGATATATATAGCCTCTGAAATATATCCGTTTGAAATATATCTGTTGAGCAAGATTCTGTAGCAACTTGATATTTGACTTGAATAGACTGAGATCCGGATATTGCGGGATTTGAAGATCTTCTGATGACTTATAGTATTTAAATACTTTATCCTTTAGTATTTAAATACTTCTTTATCAAATGGGACTTGACTTATAGCGAATACTGAAGATTCCTTCTTGTCCTGTTTGAGGGCTGTATGGAATGATCGCTGTATTGATATTTCGAGACAGCTTCCATACTTTGGCTTTGCGGGACTCTTTGCTGTATGATAGATTTACTGTATGGTGGGACTGCGAGAGGCCTTCGATACAGGTTGATACTTCATCAGCTTTTCGATACAGCTATTGGCGGTATTCAGGATTTGGCATATTGTCAAAACATTCTGACAATACGATCGATACAGGGATTGTTTATCCAAACAGCATCGATACAGGGTTTTTGTTATCCCAACAATTTCCCCCTTTTTGATAATTTGCCAAGTCCTTCCGAGTCTTCCTTTTTAAAAACTTATGATGTTATCCAAACATCCTTGATGATGCCAAAACTTTGACACTTAGCGGTTTGAAGTAGGGCAAACTTCTTGGTCTTCTTTCGAATGTTCTGGCCTTCGGCATTTGGCTTAACACTAAGAACTGCTCGCAGGCAAGTTCATCTTTTATCAAAACAAAGTTACATTGAAAACTTATGATTGGCGTGCAGGCACAATCTTACATTGTTTTCTAGATGCATACAACTTAAAATATGAACTGTTCGCAGACAAGTTCTTACAGCTTGTGTATGAGATAGGTTTCATAATATGAATACAGTAAGAATAAATAAAGTGACTATAAACATATAAGAACACAGTAGATTACGAGTTGTAATCTTTCAAGACAGGCAAAAATTTTATTGATATTGAAATGAGGAGTACAAAATTTTGCTGTTCGGAATATAAGATTACAAAAACTATAATACAAGGACATTTAGCTCCTATAGTCTGAATGCCTCCATGGTATTTTTGGGTCATTCTTGGTGTTTTTCCACCAGTATTGATGGGCTTCCTTGTCTCGATTCTGATAAATGGCTCGACCTTCATATGATTTGTCGAAGACAAGAATCCAATCCTCTGGGTGGGTTACCAAGTCACCATTCTTGTGCTTTGATTTAATCTGCATCTGTAGCGGGAGCGTTCCACCTTCCAGCTTCGTCATGAATTCCTCTGCGGCTTCCTGCACCGTTCTGCATCTATTGAATAATGGGGAATCCCTGATAAGTACAACAAAGTATCTTAACAGTTTATTTCTCCTCTAGTTGTTGATCTCTGCAGCGGTAGGTTGTCGGTCTGCCGGGAGGTTCATAGATTGCGGCTTTCGGACTAGGCTTTTCTAAGGATACTTAAGATCCTGGAATTCTGGTCTTTCTCCCTGTATCCTCACGTTCGGCATTGAGATACGGTCTATGTCTGCAGTGATGGAGTCTTCAAACGGAGCTAACAACTCTTTCTCTTGCTCCAACCTCGTTCTCCTAGCGGCTTCCCTTGCTTCTTCCCCCTTTTTGGCTTCATTAAGGTATGACACCTTTTCATCAAGACGTTCCAGGATTTGCAAAGTGGCATCCTGTTTCGTCTCAATTTTATACATTCTCTCAACAAGGGAGGAGAGTACCTGCGACATATCTTTTATGTTCTTGTCATGCGCTCGCAGTTGGGAACCGGATTCGATCAGAGAAGATGCGGTCTTTGCCTCAGACACGCGGAGTTTTGATTGCTCTTCTCTCAGGATCTGTTCTTTCTTATCTTACAGTTGGCTCAGAGCTTGCTTGAATACATGTGGCAAGACAGTGAAGGCTTTGACTACTCGAGAGACTTCATGACTTAGTCCGGTCATTTCTTCAACAACAGATGTGTGAAGCCAATCAAGAGCCTTTCTACAGAGTGTAGAGCATTGACTGCGTCCTGAATAAAGATAGGAGGCCAAGAGCACGTAATCGCTCTTTTCTTGCTTCGGTGCTGGGAGCGTCTGGATGGGCAAAGTCCTCGACTCCATTTAACCTTCTCAAATTCACATCAGGGCGTGAAATGAGTTGGACATCCTAAGGTATAGCACCGTCGTCGGATTCCAAGGTGGTTGATAGGGTGGGAGTAACTGTTTCGGGTTCGGCGGCAGGGGGTGCAGCATCCTCCTGTGTCGAAGTGGTTTCTGTAGAAATGGATACAGGAGGGACCAATTCTTCCTGGTGTCTCTCAGCATCCACCTGTTCCAGCAGAGGGACTGATTCATCTTGTTGGATGGTGCTAGATCTTTCTTCGGCGGGGGCAACGACATGCTCGGGTTCCTGTTGCGAAACATGTTGTTCCTCCTCGACATAAGGGACTGAATCCTTATTGTCGGGAACAGTTTCTTGCTGTGGCCAAGGTGGCGACTGATGGGTAGATGTCCCTTCACCTCTCTTTGCTTGGGATTCCTGTTGACTCATCCGCGGACTAGCCTGGAGTGCGTTGTCATCGTCGTTGGAATCAGGATTGGACTTTGGACTATCGGGAGTTTCCATGGACGAAGCTTTCCCTTTCCTTCGAGCTTCAGCCTTATCAAGCAGATGACTCTCAATAAGCTTCTTAACGAATAAGTTGTCCCAGTAGATTAGGACAGCAATTTCTTGAGTGTCCGTCACTTCCAAAACGAATTTTTCTTCGTTACACCACTCGCTCCAGTTGTACAAAGTTTCGTACGGAGCAAGTCTAAAGCTCTTCCATTGGAGAAACTGCTCAAAAGACTGCTCAATTTGCACGGAAAGCAGGGTCCTGGAAATGATTGTGTCCGGGGAGGTACTCCGTAGAGCGCCTAGGTTTGCTGCAGGAAGGGGTTCCTCTACAGGTGTGGAATCCTGTATTGGAGAGGGATTCCTTACAGGGGATGGTACCCCGAAGGAAGATGGATCCTGAACGGGTGTGGAATACCGTATAGGAGAGGTAGCTATTGGCTCCAAACAGGCAGCCGACTCGCCAGAGTCTTTTGAATTGGCAGATGTCCTAGTATCCGTCATAGTCGCCAAGGGCTCGGGATCTACTGTATCGACAGTAGCAGGCATCTCTTCCACTAGGGTTGGGCCCTGGGGTAGTTGATCAGTGGGTTGCGCCACGAGAGAAGCATCCTCGGAGGGTTCTGTAGCTTTAACTTTCTAAGCCTCCTTAGCTTCTTTTTTGGCTTCTCAACAGCAACTGGAGTTTTGCTGTGAGATCTTTTTCTCTTCTTCGAAGATTCGACACTTTGGGCCTTAGAAGAAACGTCCCTCGGATCTGCAGACAGCGGCAAATTCCGGATAAAAGGTCTGTTGGCAATCAGGATGCTCTGGTTGAAGGCAGTGGGCCTGACGCCTCCTAAGAATATACGTGAACTGATCTTATTTGCTTTTGCGGTTTGCTGAAGTCCGCACTTCGTCAAAACATGGTTAAAAAACAAACCGAACGATTTCTTCTGCGAAGCAGGTTTAGACACCTCTTCCTGCAAACGCTTAAGGATGACCTGACACCAATTGACCTTCTCGCATGTCATTATAGCGACCATCATCCTGAATATGAGATTGGTGCACATCTCAAAAGCACCTGTACGATTCTCAATAATACGGCAGCAAAAATCATGTAAGTAAACGAAAGGTAAACAAAAATTCTTCTTATGGCATGTGGTATGAACCACTTCCACCGTTGCTGAACCGGTGAATAAGCCATAGTACTGAGTCAGCAGTTCTTGGGACCCAAAGGTTTCAAGTTCTTCCATAGTCAGGCCATCAGAAGGTAGCCTAAAGATGTTTTGGAGAAGCTCTTGGTCAACGCGGATCTCCACTCCTCGGATAACGGCTGTGATGTCAGCGACATGACCTCCTTGATCCAGAGACAGAAAATGAACTACGGCGTTGAGGTAGAATTTCTCAACCAGATGAGCGTCATAGTTCTCGGCGGTGTGGCTCCCAAGGCGGTAGAGGCCTTGTTGACGGATTCTTGTAGTGACGACCTCCATGGCATCGACGTCATCACCTTCAGCGTGAATACGTTCCAGCACGACAGATCTGGAGAAGATCCATCCATCGATGAAGTTGAGTGACTTCTTGAGAGAGGTGGAAGATGTCTGGGTAGACGCCATTGATGATTTTTCAAGTAACGGTGAAAAAGATTCAAGAAAAATATGCAGTAAACACAGAAAAAATCTTGTAGGCTGAATGCTCGAGTGCTCTTAAAATATGCAGAAGGCGTAAAGAGTCTCAAATGGCATTTACAGTCCTTTTATAGTAGGCGGCGAAGAAGGGTTTTCAGAGAACGAATGGTCAGATTTAAGGGATGGGAACCGGTGTTTAAAATGAACGGTCCCGATGGACTGAGTGTAACTGGTACACTTATCCATTGAATTTTAAAATAGGAGCGGGTCCTACTTCTGACATTTCATATTACCCTTAATGCCTGAAACGGCGGTATTAAATATTAGACAATTTGAAAACATCGCGGCTTTTGAGATTCGATTGTCCAGATGTCGTGTAAGGCATTTAATGTAAACGACGTTTGACATGAAAACAGGGCACGTGGACAAAAATTGTTTTTAAAAAGAATATTATAATATATAATGAATCGAATTCCCATAGTATGTGTTGTATCTGCGACGATACAGCGTTCCCCCTTAAAAGGTACATATAGGTTTCAATTCCATGCAGCAACTTTTGGATTAATGCTGTATTCATGGGTCATACTGTATTCCCCCTTAATTATTGCACACGTCAGCTGTAGGATAATTCATGTCGCTTTGTTCACTACAGTGCTGTATTGAAGGCTCTGAGTGTACAGATAATTAATGGTGGATACTGTATTCTTAGGTCTTACAGCGTTCCCCCTCAATTGTTGAGTAAAAACAGTAAATACTTACAGGGAGTCAGGCTATAGCAATCCCAATACTTGTCGAAACATGTTGAATCTTGCTGTGTCGAGAGGCTTGGTGAATATGTTGGCCAACTGAATATCTGTATGAACTTTTTCCAGCCGGACATCCTTGTTCTCGACATGATTCCTAATGAAATGATGCTTCATGTGGATATGCTTAGTGCGCGAGTGCAATACAGGGTTGTGCGTTATTGCAATTGCACTCATGCTATCTGTTGCGATATTTCGTTAAACGCAAGTGCACGTTATCGTAGACAAGTAATAAAGTGATGAGTGAGTATCGTTCCCACGAGGACTGAATTACTAAGTACCGATTTTTATGTATTCTAATTTTATTTGAACAATCGAAATTTGAGTTGCAATTAATAACTAAATAAAACCAATAAAGGAACTAACAGTAAAAACGATCGCTTGAAGAAAGAAAATCAATTGATGAATAAGTCTAGGATTCTGAATCCACCTTGGTTTATCCGAATTTACTCTCGATTATCTGAAGTTAATTATTTCCCCAATTTATTGAAGGTGAAGATTGCTAAAATACTCTACCGCCTCTCCCGAGGTCAATAGATTTTTCTAAAGGCGAATAACACACTCTATCCCTAGGTGAATTAGTTCGTCAATAGGCAAAAAGCACAAAATCCTCAAAAAGCCACGTAGTTCCTATGAGTATATTCCTATCTCACAAGATAAAACGGTTCTCACCAATAGTTCCTCACCAACTCTCCTCTCCCGATTCGAATTGCGTAATTAAAACAATCTAATTATTGGCCAGATAATTGAAAGCATTAAAATCGATTGGGAAAACTCAACAGAAAATGGAATTATATAGATAATCAAAAGCAAATCCGTCAAAACTTTGGTTTCATCAAAATCCTAGAACAGGGTTTTAGCCTGACATGCTAAAAGATAAAAATACAGAATTAATGAATGAAAGCATGAAAATCAAACGCAGATGAAGAGCTCGGATTCCTCCGTTCTTCTGGCTTCCGCCCTCTGCTCTTGGTGTCTTCTGCTTCAGCGATCTTCCTCTGATTCCAAGATTGATCGATCCTCTCCAGATAATCCCTAATTATGATCTTAAACCCTTATTTATAGCTCTCGGCAGCCTCCAAAACGTGTCCGTGTGATTAGGTCGAGAACCGGCTTCAAAACGGCCCAAACCCGCGTGGAGCACACCAAAACCGCCCCGTGTGCCGCGGCTCACTTAATCTGTGCCGCGGCTCACGGCACTCCGATAAAAACCTGGGCGCTATAATTTTCCTCTGGGCCGCGGCTCACTATATCTGTGCCACAGCTCAGAGTACAGTCTACTCTGGTGCCTGCTGGTCCTCTGCGTTTGCCGCGGCCTGCTTGCCTTGTGCCGCGGCCCCAGGCCAAAATTCGCCGTTTTCGTCTATTTTTCATCGTTTCGGCTTTCGGACTCCAATTTCCTGCAAAACATAAAATAATAGGGCATTAAAGGCTCATTTATGCAGATTTACTCACAAAAAGAATACAAAATAATGATAAATAAGCGTATAAAAATACGCCTAACAAATACCCCCAAACTTGAGCCTTTGCTTGTCCTCAAGCAAAAATAACCAATTTCAACAAAAGAATATCGTGAATAATCGTGCAACTCATAGTGCTCAACCTAATCAATACTACCCTGAAAATCTCAAAGAATAGTACAAGTATCGTAATAGTGAGTCACATCCAGGAAACTGATTCCACAAAGCAGCCAACTTCAGTCCTAATCACTCGTTCGTGAAGAAAATCAAGCTCAAAGATTAACAAGCGTGAATTTAATCGACCGTCAATATGAAAGGTTAAAAATAAACAAGCTAACTCGCCCAGTTCCACAGTCTAGTGGCAAAAATTCCAAGAGTTTCATCAAAAATAACCCTCGGACAGTGTTCCCTTATATATGATCAATAAATTGATTCGAGTTGACAACTAGGTTCGGATCTCGGGATGTTTCATCGGGACAATCCTAGGGTGGAATTCCATTCTCACGTGTTGGGGAACCGTTTGACATAAAAGACACTCATGGGGCACATCGATGATTCTAGTTACTAAGTTCTCCTCCACAGCGGAGAAACAACTCGAATAGCTATTCCCGCATGTCCGATTCAAGGTTGCTGTTTTATGTGAGAGTAAACAATGGGTCACGCGAATACCACCGGTTACTAGGCTCCCCATCATCGGCACATGCGAAATCTATAAACCACTAGTCTAATCAGGGTCGTCATTTTACGCGAGAGTAAACAACGGGTCACGCGAATACCCCCGGTTACTAGACTTCCCATCATAGAACAAATAATATCTCGACTTTTTGGAAAAAAAACTTGTCCGACTATAAACTCACATTAAGTGCCAACACGACTTATGTTACTGGACGACTAACTAACCGAAAAGTGTAACCAAACGTATAGACGGCGATTTGAAAAACACGTATGTCTCCTCTCTTATCCGCTAAGATTTCTACAAAAACGAAAAAAATTTCGGACCTAAATGAAGACTTAACAGAAACAGATATCGCTGACTACAACTCAACTAAAACTCAACCGTTTCTTCAGAGAGAAATCAGTATCGTAACATCAGTTTTACACAAAGAGGCACGAAAAATCACGAATGCAATTAAAAACACGACAAGCAAGGCTAGCAACAAAAATATAACTAAAAATAACCAAAAGTGCAAACGAATAAGTACAGCAATAATAATAGCAACAAAAAGTAAACTCCCCCCCAAACTTAGGACGTACATTGACCTCAATGTACAAAAATAATAATATGCAATGAAAAAAAAAGGTCAAGTACTCCCCTACAGTCAGCTCACGAACTGGTGCCGGCGTCGTCCGGCGAGGAGGGTGGTGTGGCTGGCCGAACAGGTGGAATGAATGGCCCGTCCGGGTGCATAATGTGGGTCGTCCATGCAGAAAGGTGCTCCTGCTGGTAGGCATTCCTAGCTGCCAAGCGCCTTGTCTCACGCCGGTTGGCCCGGCGGGCGTGCTCTCTCATCTCATCTCGGACGGCAGCAATGATGCTCTCCCTCTTCGTCCGCCTCTCCTCTCTCAGTGCAGCCAGAAGGCTCTCTCTCTCCTCATCTCTTCTCTCTCTCTCTCCTCATCTCCTCTCTCAACCCGTCGAACATCGCCTGCAAGTGCTCTCTATCGAGCGGCGGGCTGGCATCTGCCTGCCCCTGTGTCAGCAGAAGAGGCTCGGTGGACCCCTCGTGGGCCTCATCAAGTAGAAATCATCGCCCCCGAGCGTGTGCCGGCGCTCCTCCCCACTGGTCGAAATGCGAAATGATGCGGTGATCAATCGGGCCCTGGGGAGCTAGCATCGGCTCGTTGTCCGACCACGTCATCCCCGACTGCCGGCACAGAGGGCAGATAAGAGAGGGGTGCTTCAGCCCCGTCTTGGCCCTCCCTGAATACACTGGAAGATAGATCGGACCAGGAGAGGAGCCACATCGAATCGCAGTCTGGAGGTGATAGCATATAATGTACGGGCTCGAGAGAGAAAAACAAATCGGATCTGCGAGGTGCGATCTATACGCGCGCAGATGAAGTACAACCAGGCTCGCCCGAACCGACTGAGGCGCAAGCTCTTAAAGTAGAAGGTGGAAGAAGCCGGGGCGTGCCTCTCCCAATCGGAGTCGGGCTGTGTAAGAGTCTCGAGCAGAGCCTCCTTCGTGAGGATATCCATAACTCGCGTATAAGCCGTCTCATCAACCACAGGCAGCTCAAATAACCTCCGAATAGCAGCTACTGAAAAATCCATCATAATGCCTCGGACTACGACCTGAGTCCGAGTATCTAACTGCTGTATCATCTGCCCCGCCCGAATGTGCTTCAACAAAGCGCTCGCATAAAACTCCTGCACAATAGATATCACCGCCGGCTCAGGAGGTGCAGCGAAACGGGCCCACCCCATCTCGTCGATCATGGTCAGAAGCTCCCCGTCCTGGGGTGCTGGGGTGAATCCCCTCTCCGGGATCAGAGGTCGAGGGCGGATCTTTTCATTAAAGATTTTATAAATCTCCGGGTCGGAGAATTGGTGCACCTCCAGCTCGGCTCGGCACATGATGGGCGTTTCCTTGGCTTCAATCCCATAATTTGACAACTATTGCTGCATCCAAAGGATCTGCATACAGCAACTACCAGCAGCATCGTATTTTGATTCATCCGTGGAAAGTGAGTTTGCCAATTGCTTCTTACTGAACCAAGACACAAGTCTAGGTCCAAGAAAGTGATAAGTTCCACATGTACTCTTCCTATCTAGCTTACAGTCTCCGAGATCCGACTTGCTGTAGCCAACTAAGTTTAATCCGCCTTCTTTAGGATACCATAGTCCTACATCGAGTGTTCCTTTAATATACTTCAGGATTCGTTTAGCTATATTGAAGTGTGATTCTTTGGGTGCTACTTGATATCTCGCACACACTCCTACAACAAACTGGAAATCGGGCCTGCTAGCCGTTAGGTACAGGAGAGAGCCAATAAGCTTCATGTAGAGTGATTGGTCAACCGTATTTCCGGCTTCATTAGCACTAATTTGCACGGAAGTTCTCATGGGGGTTGACGATGATTTGGAAGTGTTCATTCCAAATTTGTTGAAAAGCTCCTTGCTATATTTTTTCTGGTTGATGAAAATCCCAATAGGCAACTGCTTTACCTGCAAACCTAGGAAATAACTAAGTTCTCCCATCATACTCATTTCAAATTTACTTTGCATGAGATGAGAGAACCTTTGACATAAAGCAAGGTTAGTTGAACCAAATATAATGTCATCTACATAGATTTGAACCATTAGAAGGTCATCGCCTTCCTGTATTTTGAACAAGGTCTTGTCCACAGCACATTTCTTAAATCCATTATCGGTTAGATACTGGGACAGGGTCTCATACCATGCTCTAGGGGCTTGCTTAAGTCCATACAGTGCTTTCCTTAGCCTGTATACTAGATCTATGTCGTCTGTGTTGGCAAACCCTGATGGTTGTTCAACATAAACTTCTTCGGCAAGGTCTCCATTTAGGAATGCATTTTTGACGTCCATTTGGTATAAAATGAAGCTCTTATGGGCGGCAAAGGCTAAAAATATCCTAATATCTTCTAGTCTGGCTACAGGGGCAAACGTTTCATCGTAGTCTACATCTTCTTCCTGTCTATAGCCTTGTGCGACTAGTCTGGATTTATTCCTTATAATTAGTCCATTTCAATACTTCTTGTTTCTAAATACCCATTTCGTTCCAATAACTGATTGATGCGTAGGTCTGGGTACAAGATACCATACATTGTTTCTTTCGAAACCGTTAAGCTCTTCTTCCATAGATGTTATCCAATGAGAATTATTGAGAGCTTCTATGGTAGAAACAGGTTCGTACTGGGCTAAGAATACAGCAATAGTGCACATATTTAGTCTTCTAAGCTTGGATTTAAATTTCCATTCAGGAAATGGTGATATCTCAGTATCTGGTTCTTCTTGTGCACACAGTACATTTCTTTGTGTACTCTGTATTTTCCTACGGGTAGAAACACAAGCATTAGTGTTTCCAATGATCAGCTCTTGTGGGTGATCTCTCAACCATCTTCGGTCGGGTTCTAATTTGGGGTCCGTACTGTATCTTCAGTTGCTGTAGTTTCGGCTTCAGCTTGTACAGCATCGGCTTCATCTACGTTGATTCTTACAGCTGCGGGGTTGATTTCTAGGTCAACAACAGGTTCTATGGGAGTTGGTGGATCTAAGATGGAAAGTTGTTGGATGTTCTGAGTAGCAGCTTCTACTCATGTAGGGTCATGGTGAGGTTCGTCGAACACTACATGAACTGATTCCTCGATCATCAGCTTCCTTTTTATTAAAGATCCTGTAAGCTTTGCGGACGAAGGAATATCCTACAAATATTCCTTCATCCGACTTCTCAGCAAAGGTTCAATGTTGATCCTTCCCATTGTTCAATACGTAGCACCGGCATCCGAAAATGTGAAAATACGAAACTAACGGAGTTTTGTTGTTCCATACCTCGTATGCTGTTTTGTTGTGGTGCTTGTTGACGATACAACGGTTTTGAGTGTAGCATGCTGTATTGGTTGCTTCACCCCAGAAACGCTGTGGCAACTTGCTTGCGGCAATCATTGTCCTTGTTGCTTCCTTCAGCGTCCTATTCTTTCGCTTGGTAACACCATTTTGTTGAGGTGTACGGGCAGATGAGTATTCGTGCTGTATCCCATTTTCCGAACAGTATTGCTCTATAAAGCGGTTAGTAAATTCTATACCTCTGTCGGAATGAATGGACACGATACTCGATCCTTTTTCATTTTGAAGCTTTCTCAGGAGCTCGGGCAGCTTTGATGTTGTTTCCTTCTTTTTGCTTAATAAAAATGTCCAAGCATACCTGGAGTAATTATCAACAACAACGAGATAGTATTTCTTACCTACCAAACTTACCGGGTCTACAGGACCATAGAGAACCATGTGTAGCATTTCCAACACTCTGTGGGTTGAAAGGTAGGATTTGCTCTTCAGGGTGGACTTCATTTGCTTGCCTTTTTGACATGGTCCACAGACACTATCTTTATGGAATGATACATTCGGCAATCCTCTAACCAGTCCCTGTCTTGAGAGCTTGTTGATCATCTTGAAGTTTACGTGTGACATCCTCTTATGCCATAGCCAGCTTAGATC
Organism: Orobanche coerulescens; assembly: GCA_033398695.1. Taxonomy (NCBI): domain Eukaryota; kingdom Viridiplantae; phylum Streptophyta; class Magnoliopsida; order Lamiales; family Orobanchaceae; genus Orobanche; species Orobanche coerulescens. Next base: position 123,812,276 of record CM065810.1, read on the forward strand.
TGCAGTGCCTTTGGCAACTAAACAAGGAATTGTGGAGCTCGTAGGCATACAACAAGAATATACATATTACGATCGCTTCTGTGAGCACAACTTCTTTGGTCAGGATGTTCTTGACTCTATAGTGATCTATATAGAATTTCATCGAGAACTGTTTGTCACAGAACTGGCTAATACTAAGTAGATTGTACTGTAAGCCTTCAACATGACCTACATCGGTGACTTTGAATTTTCTGACAAGAAGGTTTCTTTTTCCTCTTGTTCTTCTTTTAGATTTGTCACCGAAGCGCACTTTTGGACCGCGACCTTCTACGAAATCTGATAGCTTGCTTCTATCTCCTGTCATGTGCCGGGAGCATCCGCTGTCGAAGTACCATATGTCCTTCTCCAAAATCTCCCGTAGCACACAAATTAGGTAGATTTATGTCCCCTTTGATTGTTGGGTCCGTGAATGTTAGTGCCTTTTGGTACCTAAATTTTCTTAACAGCAATTGGTTTACTGTAGGTTACATTTGGTACAGATTTTTGGTATCTACGTGGAGCATGTACGTAGTTACTGTATCCATGATAATCATTATGCATGTAAAAATCAAGGTTATTATTATTAATCCAGTACGTATGCCGTCTCGAAGGTGGAGCCATTTTCTTTGGCCTTACAGCTTGCCTTCTGTGTTTCCAGTTAGATTCTCAAAGCTGCTGTCGATGCTGTGCGGACACCTACTTTCTTGATGGATAATGAGGATCTTATATCCAGTACCTAGGCGTGCTGTGCTAAAAGTACTGCCGTGTGGGCCTTTGGTATTTGGATACAGCCTTCTTTCTGAACGGCTGTTGGCGCTGTTGATATGCTTGGGGAGCATGTTGTTGTGTGCGTCTTACAGGTTGGAATGGCTTATGATTCCGCTGTCTCGAATAGGATTGCGGGGGCGGAATGGTAGCCTTTGCTTTTCGCGGTGCAGCAGGTTCCTTCACAGGACTTGGAGTTTCTTCCGATACAGGAATGTGTTCCACACTCTTGACGAACACAGTACTAGTTTTCCCTTTGTTGGAAAATGAGTTGTATCCTAAGCCACTTTTATCATGAGCATGTTACCCAGTGCTTAGAATTTCTTCCATTCTTTTAGATGATTTCTCGAAAGATTTCAGAATGGTCTCAAGTTTGCTTTCTCACTTTTCGAGAGTATTAAATCTTGCTTGAAGTAGAACAAAATCATTTGTCTTGCTTCCATTTTGAGACTTAGTCTCACTTAGTTCATGAGCAAGTTGATGATTGCTCTCCACGAGTTTTTCATGCTCGACCTTGCTGTTTTCACAATCAATTGACATATTTTCATAGTTTATCTTTAGCAAGTTGTTTTCTTCTTTCATCTCTATGTTGGAAAGTTGAAGTTGAATGTTTTCATTATTCAAAGTCTCGTGGGCTTTTTGAATGTTCTTAAATTCATTCATCATGTTTTCGAAAGTATGCGATGCATTTACAGGAATAATTGAGGTTGATCTTACCTCATCATCGCTATCTTATTTTTCTGGAATGTCTTTTGCCATAAAGCACATATATGCCTTATCTTCAAATTCATGATCAGATGAGTCACTTTCGGTGACTACCTGAAGACATTCTTCGGATTTGGATGGTGTGAGGGAGGCTTCTGATTCTCCTATCAGTGCCTTGAGCTTGTTTTTCCAAGCATGTCTTCGTTCATCCCTCTCTTGTTGCTCGGCTTCCGGCAACCTTTGAACTTTGGGATGAGGACATTTGTTTGCATAATGTCCTGGTTTCCTGCAATTATAGCATAGGTTAGCGTCACCGGAGAAAGTTTCAGTACTTACCTTGTGAACAGGCTTGGGCCTGTAGGGAGTCTTTCTAGACTGTTTGATGAACTTTTTGAACTTGTGCATGAGGAGCGCCATTTGATCATGTGACAGGATATCGTCGTCGCTGTCAGCATTATTGTAATTTGGCTTTGATGGGCTGGGCATGCTGTGTCGACGGTTGGATACAGCGGCTAAGGCTGTAGTCCTAGTGGGAGATTCTTCAGCTTTCTATCTCTTGTCTATATCATACTCAAATGCTTTGAGGTCAGAAAAGAGATCAAAGGTAGATTTTCACTAAGTTTACACGACACACGCATAGTTGTAGTCTTAATGTCCCATCGGGTAGGGAGAGATCTGAAAATCTTTAGATTTTTCTCCCTTTGAGTATAAATTTTGCCCAAAGCTTCAAGTTCACCAATAATTCCAGTGAATCTAAGGTCAAGTTCCTCAAGTGTTTCAGTTGGTTTCATTTCAAAAGATTCAAATTGCTGAGTTAATTTGGAAATCTTGTTTTCTTTTGAGAGCTCAGTTCTCTCACAAATCAACTTGAGTTTAGCCCAGATATCCTTGGCTGATTTACAGCTCTTTACCTAAGAGAATGTGCCTTTGTCAAGGGTGACAAACAGTGCATTCTTCGCAACATTGTCGAGGTTGGAGCGCTTTCTTTCGTCAAAGTCCATTGTAAGCGCTCTTTTTCAAGCATCTCAGCATGAGCTTGGCCTTCAATTCTAGGGGCCGGATTTACCTTCATTGTCTTGATGGGCCATCTTGCATAACAAAAATCATCTCTTCGTGCATTGCTGCAAGATGAGCCTCCATCCGGATTCTCCAATCATCAAATTCATTAATAGAGAACATAGGAACTTTGTTGATCATTGATATATCCATATGAGAATGTAGGAATGAAGAAGACTGTTTTATAAAAGTATGTGACTTTAGATCTAATTCGGTTAAAAATACGACTGATTCTTTTTAGAATCAACCGCTCCGATACCACTTGTTGGCCACTAAGTATACTGGATACAGTTTGGAAAGTGTTTTAAACAACAAGCTGTATGGTTTTTAAATCTGAGTGCGTAGCAGAAGTCTTTAATACAGTAAGTTGCTGAGGATACAACAACTCGGTGTGCAGTGTATACTTAAATAATCACAGTTAATAAAACAATAAAGGCAGAAGGTAAATAACATAATATTTAAAGTGGTTCGAGGTAAACCCCTCTACGTCCACTGGTCCTCCACACAGGAGTAAAAAGTTTGTTGTAATTACTGCATACACAACTACGTAATTATAACAACACCTAATCAATATATCATTCACACAGATTGATATAAAGATCTTAGCTTTCAACCATTCACACAGATTGGTTTGAGATAACACTTTACTAGCTTCTTCACACACAGTTCTGAAGCTTCGTCTTCTTCAATGCAAGTCCGTCACACACAGTTCGGGTGTAGCAAGGATTCCTCAGTCCACACAGGGCTGATATGAGTTTGTTCAAAGATAGAACAGGGTTTGAACAACAGCTATGACTTTCTGGGCTTTAAGCGGATAATGTGTTGTTCAAGGTTTGAGCACTGTATATCTCTTCTATCAGAATAGCAGAAAGCTTAGGGAGATATGTTTTGCTCTGAATATTTCTTATAAGCTTTGTTCGTTTGTAAGTCGTGAATATTCTGTATATTTTCTGTAGACGATCTGTAGATCTTGATCTTCAAATTCTGGAGATATATATAGCCTCTGAAATATATCCGTTTGAAATATATCCGTTGAGAAAGATTCTGCGACAACTTGATATTTGACTTGAATAGACTGAGATCCGGATATTGCGGGATTTGGAGATCTTCTGATGACTTACAGTATTTAAATACTTTATCCTTTAGTATTTAAATGCTTCTTTATCAAATGGGACTTAACTTCTAGGAATACTGAAGATTCCTTCTTGTCCTATTTGAGGGCTGTATAGAACGATCGCTGTATTGATATTTCGATACAGCTTCCATACTTTGGCTTTGCAGGACTCTTTGTTGTATGATAGATTTACTGTATGGTGGGACTACGAGAGGTCTTCGATACAGGTTGATACTTGATCAGCTTTTCGATACAGCTATTCGCCGTATTCAGGATTTGGCATATTGTCAAAACATTCTGACAATACGATCGATACAGGGATTGTTTATCCAAACAGCATCGATACAGGGTTTTTTGTTATCCCAACAAGTGGTGTTACGACCGTTATGGTCGTAAGTGTTGCTGGTTATGACCGTAAGTATCTTTTATTACGGCCGTAATAAGTCCTGAGTTGCGGCCGTAAACCGATTGTTGTTACGGTCGTAATGAACGTTCGTATTTTGGGCAGTAGTTCAGGGGGTACTTATGGCCATAAGTCCTGGGTGTTACAACCGTAAGGGTGAAGAGTTACGGCCGTAAGGTGTGCCTGTTACGGCCGTAACATGCCACTGGTATATAAACTAGTGGCAGCATCATTTCGGGGCAGAACTTCATTTTTCTCCCCTTTTCATTTTTCTTCGCCTTTTTTGGGGTCAGGGAGGAGTTTTAAGCTTGGGGAATCTATTTTCATCATTTTGGGAAGCTTAATTCGTGTCCAATACCATTCTCCAATTCGTTCATCCGGATAGAAGGTAAATTTTTGTAATCTCCTAGGGTTGACCTTCGGGATTTTCATCTTGATTTCGATTCTTGTTCATTTTTTGTGGTTCAATTGGTATTATATGATGTTTTCAAGCACATTCTATTTATTGTATATCCGTATCTTGAGTTCGTTTGAACCCAATCAAGATTTTTGGTGTTCTAAGGAAACCTTGAACATTTAATGTCCGATTAAATGCCTCGGAGGGTTTCCTTAGGTTCTTGGATGTGTTTTCCATTATTCTCGGTCGTTATACTCCTAGTAATCATGCTTTCGTTGTGTTTCCGAAGGATTGTAGGTGTTTGGGGTTTTCTGGGTTGTGCCGTGTTCGTAGGAATATTCGAGTGTCGACTATCGAGGAAAGTATCTTATTATACGACTTGTATCTTGCGACTAGAAATCATGTATTAGGTTAGTGATGATTTGTTTTCCTTTGTAAATATTTTCGTGTGAGTTGGTTGTGTATTCCGCAATTTGAAGGCTTTGTGATGATAATGTTATATTGTATATGTGTTATGTGTTGTGCCATGTGTGCAGGATTGCGATGTACATGTAGGTTGGTTGTACACTTGGTTGTGCAATGTATTGTGTATTGATCGTGAGTTATGTCGTTGATTGATGACGATTGTTGTGATTGTTGAGATTGTGTTATGTGCGCGTGATGTATGATTTCGTGGTGATCAATGTGATTGATTGACCGTGCTCATTGTTTTATGAAATGTGAACGTGAATATGTGTGTGTCCGCTACGTTCACTCGTGCTGGTCCGACGGGACCTACGAGGACTCATGGCAGTGGATCATGGGTCAGAGCTTAGTGAGGTGCTTAGGTCCAATCGTGCGGGTCTGACGAGGCATACGAGAACACATGGCAGTGGACCATGAGTTTAGGGCACAGTACGTCCAACCGGGTGGGTTCGATGGGGCCTACGGTGACACATGCAGAGGATCATGGTGTCGGGACTATTTGTGATGTTGTTGTGGTTATTTTAGTCTGTGTGGGTTGTTGAACCTACGGATACACGTGACAGTGGATCATGGTGTCAAAATGATTGTGTTTGGCTTAGTCCGCATGGGTTGTTGAATCTATGGAGACACGTGACGGTGGATCACGGTGTCAAGATTGTTTATGTTTGATTAATGTATGTGGTTTAGCCCGTGTGGGTTGTTGACCTACGGAGACACGTGACGGTGGATCACGGTGTCACAATGTTTTGAGAATCAAAGTTTTAAAAGAAAATTTTCAAGAAGAGAATGTTGGGCCGAGTCCCACGAGAATTGTGGAAATCTTTGTGTACTGTAAATTACTGAAATACGAATTGAGATTTGGGTTAGAACCCTAAGGTTTTCGAAAATGTTTTTCAAATCAGGACTCGAGGTCCTAAAGGTTTTGTATTTCTAAAAATCCCCGAGATGAGAATTTTATTTGTGAATACTTCCCTACTCGTTTTCTAAATTGTTTAAACTTCTCGGGAGTGATTTGGTACTTGGTTATTATATCTGATTCATGGTTGATGTTTGCTTGTTACATTTCATATGATTTGATACTTGCACAAGTAAAACAGTTGAGTTTTGCTAACCCCGAGTAATCGGGGGGTGGATGTCTGTATTGTGTCCAGGTGCATGCAGGTTCTTGAGGAGCAGTTCTAGGATCGGCACAGGAAGTGACGAGCTACGATACTAATCAAGATATGGGAGTTGGTCGAGTTATGTTTTATTGTCAGAGTTGTAATCAGTCTTCCGCTGTATTGTACTCCGACTGTAACACCCCCAATCCACTCAGGGATATTATGTTGGGATTCGGTGCCTAAAACGAAGGCCCAGCGGAAGCGGTAAAACAAAAATTAATTCGATCCAAATCCCTACGAGGATCGATCGAGCTACGTATATACGAATATCAAAAACGAATTCACAAGAGATATAGAAACTCACCCTTGTAGTCCGTTGATTAGATGAATAACCTTCTCTTGAGCTATTCCCCAAGCTTTGCTTGATCTCTACGAATCTATTCCGCTTCAAGCCCTTGAACGATCCAACGCCGAAAGCACCGCATCTCTACTTGCCAGGCGCCGGAGAAACGACCGGAATGACGATCACCTTGCTATCCTCCGAGGATACAGCTAGAGCTAAGTGTTGAAGCTATATATATAAAGATTACTACACTCTAAGTGTTTTAATCTTACTCTCTCTTTTATTTCTCAATTTTTCTCCAAGAAAAAAAAATCAAGAGTTTGATGAATAAAGAAGAAGATGATGAAGATGACTTCTCTCTCTCTTTCCTCTCAAAGCTCACGTTGAAAATTGCTTGGAATCAAGTGAATCAAGTGAATGAGGTGAGAAGTCTTCCTCTCTTTATTCTATTTCCACTCACATGCAAAACAAATCATCCCATATGATTTTTTGCCCCACAAGTCATGTTCCTCAATATAAAAAGGAAACAACAAGACAATGGGAAGGTGGGTGGAAGGGGTTGGGGCGGCCCATGTTAGAAATCGGACGAGTTCGGTTCGTTTTGGACTTTCGAGGGTCTAAACAGATAAACTCCGATTCCGTATCGATGTATTTATATCGATTAATTAATCCAATTAATTAAACATATCAAATGCAAAATAATATAATTAATTTCTCCAAGAAATAATTATATACATGAATTAAATTAATCACCCAGTAATTTATTTAATTCATTAGTCCGTAAATCAATTTATCCAATAGATCGATTTAAACATCCAATGTTCCAAAATTAGATATCCAATATCTAATATTCATAATGAGAGAATTAGCTTTATTCATTCCGTCGTCAATCCTAATGCGCGACTCGGTAGGTCCGTCTCAGTCAGCAATGGGAGGAACCAAAGAGTAGTAGCACTACCTAGCCAGCCTGGCGGCCTACACTGTACCCCAACTGAGAATGAATGATTGGGATCATTCAAGAACCATTCTGTCATGAATACCAGTATACGTATAAACCCTTCTTTCAAATGTCTCGATCAAGTTATAGAGTCACGGTCAGTCAAACCCTATCTGTACTTGACGCTATGCATGCATTAATGCAAATCAAGATCATCGAGCTGTCGTGTATCTAATACAACTAGCTCCAATGCTTTGGCCAAAGACTTATGATCTCATCTGCCAATAACCGCATAGGACATATAACCCGCTCACTAACGGGAGAAAGAATTCTATCTTGGTATTCAGTAGGACCTGCTACTTGCCCGTCAAGATGCACGTCGAGGTTGACCCTCGCCTTCCGGTTTTACAGGGTCGAACTACTCTAATGAAAATCTTGACGTCACAAGCACATCCCTACTAAATCCTCAAGTCGAAGGTTCACGAATACCTATCACAACCTTTTGATTCCGTCATTGACTGTCCCGGAGTGAAATACGTGTGATGAATCGAGGGTGAGTCGGTTCGAGTATACTAATCTAATTAGCATACCTATAACGTGTGCTCCCACTAACCATTAGTGTTCGACAGGCACTCTCCATGTAAAAGAACACGTCATACAAGTCTTCACATAAACTTAACGCCCAGTCAAGTTTCATCGACTTGCGAACGATTAAGTATTTGAGCTATAAACCTTTCCAGTGCCGACCCCCTTATCCAATAAGGAGTGGAACGTTTTGCTCTCAAATACACGGACTAGTTTCTATATGTTTATTTACGAGTTAGGAATGCCAGTAACTACCAGTAAATAAAGAAACATTCATTTGCCTTATATAAATGGTTTACATAATTATAAGTACAATGCCCTCACTCAACAACCTCTGAGTGGCATTCGAGGGCATACTCCTAACAATCTCCCACTTGCACTCAATGCCACACACTATGGTATCTAATACCCATGGTCTGCAGATGACGCTCCAAGCTAGTCTGAGAAAGTGGCTTGGTCAGTGGATCGGCGACGTTGTTGGCCGAGTCTACTATGTGCAGCACAATGTATCCCTTGCGAACAAATTCTCTTACGAGATGATACTTCCTCTCAATATGTTTGGTGCTGTTGTGAAACCTCGGCTCCTTAGCTCGCGCCATGTCCGTCGTTGTCGCAAAGACAATGAACAGCACTCAAAGACATGGTATCATTTGAAGTTCTCCTAAACTTCTTAATCCGTAACCCTTCCTTGGTAGCCTCCGAGGCCGCTTGATACTCACCGACAGTGGAATCGGCGATCGCGCTTTGCTTGGCGCTACGCCAAGATACTGCTCCTCCATTAAGAGTAAATATGTAGCGAAGTAGACATTGAGTCGCCCTTCGCCCTTGGAAGTCCGAATCGGTGTATCCCACCACATCCATTCTCCACCGCCATACATCGTAACCATATCTCTAGTCCTTCTTAAGTACTTGAGAACGTTCTTACGGCACCCAATGTTCCCTACCCGGGTTTGCTGAAACCTACTCACCACGCTTACGGCATGCGCGATGTCGTGGCTTGTACACAACATAGCATACATAAGGCTACCCACGGCCAAGCATATGGGATATTACTCATTTCCTTGCGTTGTTCCTCACTTTGAGGACACATCTTCAAGGTGAGTTTTAATCCATGTTGCATCGGAAGGACCCCTCTTTTAGAATCATCCATCTTAAATCGCTTTAAGATCTGATCTATATAGAGGGCTGAAAGGCCTATTGTTCTCTTCGCTCTATCCCTAGAGAGCCGAATACCAAGAATATAGGTTTCTTCTCCCAAGTCTTTCATGGAGAAATTACTCAAAGCCAAGCTTTCACGTAATCGAGCATTCCCACATCATTTCCTATTAGTAGAATGTCATCTACATATAGTACTAAGAATGCGATCTTGCTCCCACTAACCCTCTTGTATACACAAGGTTCCTCTTCATTTTGCACGAAATCAAACTCTTTGATTGCCTCGTCAAAACGAAGGTTCCAACTACGCGACGCTTGCTTCAAGTAAATGGAACGTCAAGCTTGCACACTTTCTGAATATCGACTTCGGACACAAAACCTTTAGGCTGCTCCATATAGATTTCCTCCTCGAGGAATCCATTAAGGAAAGCCGTCTTTACGTCCATTTGCCATATCTCATAATCGTGGTAGGCAGCTATAGCAAGCATCATGCGAATAGACTTGATCATGGCTACAGGCAAGAAGGTATCGTGGTAATCGATCCCTTCCTTTTGGGTATAACCCTTTGCCACAAGCCTGGCCTTATAAGTGTCAACCTTGCCATCACCATCAGTCTTTCTCTTGTAGATCCACTTATTCCCAATGGGCACTATGCCCTTGGGGTGGTCTACTAGAGTCCAGACCTGATTTACATGCATCGAGTCTATCTCAGCTTCCATAGCTTCACACCATTTTGCGGAGTCTACATCCACCATCGCTTGGTCATAGGTCGTCGGGTCAGTCTCTTGGCTATCACTTGGAACCTCATGGAGACCCAGCTCCTCCAAGTGCACAAGCCCATACCTCTCAGGTAAATGAGACACCCTACTAGACCTACGAGGTGGTTGTACTTGTGTTTCAGAAGGTTCGGTTCCAGTTTCTTGCACAGGTGTCTCCTGAGGAGTTTCATTATATTCTTCTAAAGAAATACTTCTACCTGCTCCGCCTTCCTGAATGAACTCATCTTCCAGGAAATGTGCTTGTAAAGCAACAATGATCCTTCGATCTCCGGGCATGTAGAATAGATATCCCATCGTCCTAGATGGGAATCCAATGAAACGTCCCTTCGCAGACCTAGCTTCGAACTTTTCCACCTTAGTCTTCTTGACATAGGCGGGACATCGCCAAATCCTAATATGATTAAGACTTGGTTTCCTTCCCTCCCACATCTCATGTGGAGTTTTAGGAACGGATTTGGAAGGACATCTGTTCAAGATATACGCGGCAGTCAGGAGTGCATACCCCCACAGGTAAATCGGCAAGTCAGTATAGCCTAGCATGGAACGGACCATGTTCAACAGGGTCCGGTTCCTTCTTTCTTACACACCATTTAACTAAGGAGTACCTGGAGGTGTTAGTTGTGAAACTATTCCATGTTCCTTAAGGAACTCGTCAAGCTCCGTACTCATATACTCGCCACCTCGGTCCGACCGAAGTGCTTTGATATGATTACCAGTTTGTTTCTCGACTAGGGCCTTGAATTCCTGTAATTTCTCAAAGGCCTCGGATTTATGTTTAATTAAGTATACATAACCATACCTAGTATGATCATCTGTAAACGTAATGAAATATTGATATCCGTCACGTGCTGCTTCCAAAGCACCACAAATGTCAGTATAGATTAATCCCAGTTTATCAGCGGCTCTTCAAAAAGTCCCTGTGAAGGGGGACATAGTCATTTTGCCTTTAAGGAAAGATTCACAAGTAGGAAATGGATCCGATCCCAATGGACCCATAAGTCCATCTTTTTCCATCTTGTAAACCTTGGTCTGACCAACATGACCAAGTCTTAGATGCCATTTCAAAACTTGATTGGTGTCATCCCTACCACGTTTTCTAGTCATAGTATTCACAACTACTTTGTTGCTGAGATTTAGATGATACAATCCATTTAACAATGTAGCAGTACCCACTAGTTTATTTCTAAAATAAATTTTGCAGGAACAATCACCAATGAAAAATGAAAAACCTTTTCGGTCCATGACCGAAATGGATACAATGTTTTTGTGCCCCTTGGGCAAAACAAGTACATCTTCTAAAGTCAAAACAAAGCCGGATTCTAAACCCAAAAGAAGTGATCCTATGTCGGTCGCCTCGACACTATGCCCGCTGACCGTGATCATAACTTCTCCACTCCAAGCTTCCTACTTTGTTCCGCATCCCGATTCACGGTACAAATATGAGAACTAGCACCGTAATCCAAAGATTCAGAAGTAGAAAATACAGTAGCAGAACAATTTGTTTCCAAAACTAAAAGTTCTGTACCTGAAGTGCCATGAAGAATCGGATAGTCTCTAGCCCAGTGGCCCAGCTCACCGCACTTGAGACAAGCATCCTTATTCTTATTGTTCTTTGGAACCATCGGGGCCTTGCCCTTACCCTTAAGGTCCTTAGCTTGTGGTCCAGTCCGCTTTTTGGTCTTTTTCTTCTTATTCTTAGACTTCCGAAGTCCAGAAGAAATCACAAGTGCAGACTCCTTCATCCGCGGGGTCTTCATCTGAGACTGAGCGGTCACCAGTTTGTTCATTAGCCCAACTAAGTTACATGAAATCTCATTGCAGTTAAAGTTAATAACAAACTGTGAGAAGGAATCAGGGAGAGACTGTAGGATAAGGTCGGTTTGGAGAGAAGTATCCATTTTAAAATCAAGAGCCTCCAATCTCTCGATCATGGATATCATTTTAAGGACGTGTTCCCCAACCTTCTCACCTTCCTTCATCCTTGCACCGAACAGTTGCTTGGATATCTCATATCTAGTAGTTCTGCTGTGCTCACCATAAAGCTCGGTTAAGTGAGATAGAATCTGCCTAGCAGAAGTCATTTTCTCATGAGCTCTATGAAGCTCATTAGACATGGAAGCCATCATATAAGCACGGACTTTCACGTCATCCTTAACCCACTTTTCGTGGTTTTCAATCTCTTTCTGATTGGCTCGGGTCCGCACAGGAGGCGCCGGAATGTCCGTCTCCAAGACGTATCCCAGTGCCTCTATACTAAGGACAATCATCAGATTGCGGAGCCAATCCACAAAGTTAGGTCCCATTAAGGTGTTCTTTTCGAGTAGAATTGCGAGTGGATTCATTGTCATATTGAGATTTGTCTGCATTAAGTATAACAGATTAATTAGTGACTTATTATATTATGATCTGAGTATAGAATTAAGGTCTTTTCTATTCTTGTTACCCAGCTCCCACTATTTTTATCGGAATAACACACTCCCATGTGATATCCGGAAGTATCGTCGCTCTACTTCATAGTGGTGATCGAGTTCTTTATAAATCTTAATAGAGGGCAACCGAACAGGTTTCTAGTCTATTAATTTTCATAAAGTGGTGTCCAACACCAACCCATCTAATGGATGATTCAATCTTCTTTTTCCCCTTGTTCACTCCCCTCAACCTATACGGTTTCTATGGTTCGTGAACAAGTTAAGTTTATACCATCGACGCAAATCAGTTTCACAATTGAATCTTATCCGGCAACCTATCAGGTTTCTAGGGATAAAATTTGCTCCAACCGAAGGCATCCAATGCGCTCCCAGTAATTTATCCGTCCTCCCCAAACGACTACCCCGATAACTCGGAAGCATAACACATCCGGTTTGGATTTCAATTTCCCGAAAACTCGATGGAGGGAGGAAAACCTTGAAACCTTATAAACTTAATTATTTGTTGTGGGAGAATTATCGCGATTAACCTTACACTTTGCACATTAATCATTTAAGCGCGTTTGTGGCATTCATACAACATGACACAACCATTCACAACCTAGTTGCTACCAACATGTGGTTCATGGACCGTTCCTAGAAAACAAAAACTCCGTAATCTAATTACAAGTCTTCGTCTTGAATCTTCGTCTTCTCGAAATGGATCTTCCTCCGGTCTTCGTCATTACATATAAATTTTACATTGAAAATTGCATCCTAGATACAAATTTTTCTAGTAAAATAAATAGGCTCAAAACAGCATTTACAACCTAATCGAATAAAACGAACGATTAAAAAACTAAGTCCATGAACCACATCCCCATTCAAAAGCATTCATCTAATAAATACTAAATAAATAGAAAGCGTAGAGATACATTGATCCAATCAACAATACGAACCGATCAAATCGATTCACACAATCGGTAATATGATAACGTTCAAAATAATTCGGTCGACCATAAATATTCCAATTAATCAAATTTCCCTTATAAAATGAAATACCATAAATCATTTTAATCATATTAAATCAAATTTAACATGAGGGAGATTAATTTTCAAGAATACACGGAAAAATCGAGCCGGTGAAAATCGGCTCGCCTCGACCGAGTCACCTCGGCACTGCCGCAGACAGTATGCATGGCCGAGTCATGCTCGGAAGATGCCGGCCAGGACACGGCCCGTGTCTCCAGACACGGTCGGGTCACCTGGCGATTGCTCGGGATCGCTGGACACGCCCGTGTCACCGGACACGGCCGAAGTCACCCCGGGCAAAGAACTCGCCCTTTATCCGAAAAATCGTCCGACGACGATTCGGAGCTCGATTTTCGACCGGATATCCAATATCAATATTTTTTAACATTCATATCTTCAATATAAATCATATTTCCCAGAAATTTAAGATTTATATTTAGACATAAACTTACGAAAAATATAACTACATCGAACGTAAAAACATATACCACGATTATGACTAAAATGATTCCAAATCATTCACCATCTAATCAAGCATTCCAAATGCTAATATCGTATATACGATCACAAGACCTACGCTCTGATACCACTGTTGGGATTCGGTGCCTAAAACGAAGGCCCAGCGGAAGCGGTAAAACGAAAATTAATTCGATCTGAATCCCTACGAGGATCGATCGAGCTACGTATATACGAATATCAAAAACGAATTCACAAGAGATATAGAAACTCACCCTTGTAGTCCGTTGATTATATGGATAACCTTCTCTTGAGCTATTCCCCAAGCTTTGCTTGATCTCTACGAATCTATTCCGCTTCAAGCCCTTGAACGATCCAACGCCGAAAGCACCGCGTCTCTACTTGCCACGCGCCGGAGAAACGATCGGAATGACGATCACCTTGCTATCCTCCGAGGATACGGATAGAGCTAAGTGTTGAAGCTATATATATAAAGATTACTACACTCTAAGTGTTTTAATCTTACTCTCTCTTTTATTTCTCAATTTTTCTCCAAGAAAAAAAAATCAAGAGTTTGATGAATAAAGAAGAAGATGATGAAGATGACTTCTCTATCTCTTTCCTCTCAAAGCTCACGTTGAAAATTGCTTGGAATCAAGTGAATCAAGTGAATGAGGTGAGAAGTCTTCCTCTCTTTATTCTATTTCCACTCACATGCAAAACAAATCATCCCATATGATTTTTTGCCCCACAAGTCATGTTCCTCAATATAAAAAGGAAACAACAAGACAATGGGAAGGTGAGTGGAAGGGGTTGGGGCGGCCCATGTTAGAAATCGGACGAGTTCGGTTCGTTTTGGACTTCCGAGGGTCTAAACAGATAAACTCCGATTCCGTATCGATGTATTTATATCGATTAATTAATCCAATTAATTAAACATATCAAATACAAAATAATATAATTAATTTCTCCAAGAAATAATTATATACATGAATTAAATTAATCACCCAGTAATTTATTTAATTCATTAGGCCATAAATCAATTTATCCAATAAATCGATTTAAACATCCAATGATCCAAAATTAGATATCCAATATCTAATATTCATAATGAGAGAATTAGCTTTATTCATTCCGTCGCCAATCCTAATGCGCGACTCGGTAGGTCCGTCTCAGTCAGCAATGGGAGGAACCAAAGAGTAGTAGCACCACCTAGCCAGCCCGGCGGCCTACACTGTACCCCAACTGAGAACGAATGATTGGGATCATTCAAGAACCATTCTGTCGTGAATACCAGTATATGTATAAACCCTTCTTTCAAATGTCCCGATCAAGTTATAGAGTCATGGTCAGTCAAACCCTATCTGTACTTGACGCTATGCATGCGTTAATGCAAATCGAGATCATCGAGCTGTCGTGTATCTAATACAACTAGCTCCAATGCTTTGGCCAAAGACTTATGATCTCATCTGCCAATAACCGCATAGGACATATAACCCGCTCACTAACGGGAGAAAGAATTCTATCTTGGTATTCAGTAGGACCTTCTACTTGCCCGTTAAAATGCACGTCGAGGTTGACCCTCGCCTTCCGGTTTACAGGGTCTAACTACTCTAATGAAAATCTTGACGTCACAAGCACATCCCTACTAAATCCTCAAGTCGAAGGTTCACGAATACCTATCACAACCTTTCGATTCCGTCATTGACTGTCCCGGAGTGAAATACGTGTGACGAATCAAGGGTGAGTCGGTTCGAGTATACTAATCTAATTAGCATACCTATAACGTGTGCTCCCACTAACCATTAGTGTTCGACATGCACTCTCCATGTAAAAGAACACGTCATACAAGTCTTCACATAAACTTAACGCCCAGTCAAGTTTCATCGACTTGCGAACGATTAAGTATTTGAGCTATAAACCTTTCCAGTGCCGACCCCCTTATCCAATAAGGAGTGGAACGTTTTGCTCTCAAATACACGGACTAGTTTCTATATGTTTATTTACGAGTTAGGAATGCCAGTAACTACCAGTAAATAAAGAAACATTCATTTGCCTTATATAAATGGTTTACATAATTATAAGTACAATGCCCTCACTCAACAACCTCTGAGTGGCATTCGAGGGCATACTCCTAACATATTTCACGCCGTAGACCCTTTCCTCAAGGATCTACCAGGCTGGTAAACAACGTCGAACATCTCAACAATGCCTTTAAGGCTAAAATGACTCAGTAGACCGATTTGGTCTTTCAATAAATACATACAACTCAATACATGCCCATGCAGGGGTCGAATACAAAATGCTCCCGTACAACGGGGAAAATATACTGCAGCGGAAATGAAAATACAACTGAACCAATATAACAAGGTGTAACACCCCCAAGTTATTCAGGGTATATTACAGCGCCGTGAGCCCCGCCGTGGGACCCACAAGGCTAAACATACGCGGAACTATAAACTTGACCGATAAGGTCTACATACAATAGAAAGAAAGACGATACAAATGGTATTCGAAACCATAAACAATGAAACCATATACATCACTGCACAAATCAATACCTCGGCAACACAGGCCGTAACATCAAGGAAACTGAAATACAATACTCGAGTATTTAAAAATCCATTCCAGTACAACAACACTGAATGGAGGAAACCAGAAGAGATAACCGGAGACAAGACACAGTATCACACTTGCCCATCATCTTCATGCCGACTGTACCCGCCTCGTCCGCTCTCCCGAACTCGAAATACATGAAACGTATTTCCCCCATAAAGGGGTTAGCCGTCGAATAGCTAGTGCAAGTATAACAATATGAAACATAATACTTCTCGACAATAAAGTAAATGTAATCCGTCAATTCATCAATATCCGTCAATTCATCAATTTAAGACTAGTATTCCGGAATAACTAAAATCTCATAAGACGTATGTGAATGCCGTAGAAACGGTTCGTTCACCTCATACTGCTTACGTATGTGAATGCCGTCAAAACGGTTCGCTCACCTCATACGCCGATACATGTAGGAATGCCGTCAAAACGGTTCGCTCATTACATGCCAATTAATATATCTATGAATGCCGTAAAAGCGGTTCGTTCATGATATGCCATCAATATTTCTTACTTTCAAAGTCGAGAACGCATAATCATAAATGTATACTTGCCTTAATAAACGCATCAAGATCCCGAAGAACACGGTTCGACCGGGAAGCTTGAACCACGAAGAAGACAACGAACGGAAGGGTTTCGACTCGAGTTCTTCACAAGAATTCGACCCTAACAACATAAATTCGATAAATCATCGATCATACGAGGAAGAATAATCGCAGAACGCCCAAAAACCCCTCTATGACATTTTACCGGACACCTTCAAGGCGTCGGTCAAGAACTCGACCAAAACAACGAATCGATACGATCCAACCATGGGATAACAAGGGAAATGATACAATACATCTAAATAATCATCAATCGATCACAATCCTAAGTTAAATCGGATTAAACGGATTTAAATCGAACAAAATACCCAAAATCCCCAAAATTAGATTTCTAAAATCGATTCGATTCGCTCGATCAAAGGATGTTATAGGATGGATGATTGATGATATGAGCTCCAAGACTCCATGGATATGTTGTTAAACAACATGGCTTCAAGCTTAGAACACGCCCAGCTGCGGAAGAGGAGAAGAAGGTGAAAAATGGCAAGAAAAATGTCTCATAGGCCTTTTATAGGGATCGTTCTGCCGACACGGCCCGTGCCGATCGGCACGGCCGTGTCGCATACCTGGCCGACAGGACTCGACCGTGTCCTCGCTTGACACGGTCGCGCGCGAGGGCCTTCCGACAGTGACCCGTCCGACAAATGACGGCATGACTCGGCCGTGCTGCACGACACGGCCGCGGCCGGGCGACGATTCTCGCTTATCCGGAAGGGGTTCGGCACGGCCGTGTCGGACGACACGGTCGGGTCCCGAGGCGAGACTCCAGCATTTCGGACGAGTGCGGCACGGCCGTGTCGGACGACACGGCCGGGTTCGGCCGGCGATGATCGCCAATAACGAGCGGGTGAGCTAAAACGACCATAACTCTCTCGTCCGACTCGATTGACTCACCGTTTGAACCATTGGAAAGCTAACTCGATGCTCTATAATATTGCAAAGATTTAGAATTTTTGGAGCTTCCAAGAATTTATGGTGATTTAACAAATTCGTACTCATATGTGGAACAGTCGCTAAAGAACACGGAATTCAACAGAACGATACCGAAACGAACTCGGATGACAAAAAGTGTAGAATTAATCATTCTCAGGATGACGAAACGGTCCCAAGAAAGTCGTCAAAATAGACTTCCGCCAAAAATAGAAAATTTCCGGGGAACAAAAATTACGGGTATTACATTCTACCCTCCTTAAAACAAGTTTCGTCCCGAAACTTAAAACAGGTAGGGGGAAGAAATATTTCACCAGGAAAACTCAACGAGATGCACAAGAACCGAAACATACGCCCAAACGGCGAATCATCAATATAGAACATAAC
Organism: Orobanche coerulescens; assembly: GCA_033398695.1. Classification (NCBI taxonomy): domain Eukaryota; kingdom Viridiplantae; phylum Streptophyta; class Magnoliopsida; order Lamiales; family Orobanchaceae; genus Orobanche; species Orobanche coerulescens. The sequence continues at coordinate 123,830,523 of CM065810.1, forward strand.
AATACATTACCCGAAGGTAAACCAAACCAATGCCGAAAAAGATACGAATTCACAATGCCCGAAGGCTCCAACGGAAATACCGATACATCACAATGGCCTGAAAGCCGAACAGCCCAAAGCTGTAAATCATCACAATACAGATGTCAAAGAAGCAAACCTGACTGTCGGACATACCCCTCGGCGTATGAACAACCAGTCGCAAATCGTCGGACATATCCAATACAACATGGACTACGAACGATCAATCAATAAAGCTCAAGAGGGACATCACAGTACGCCCGATCCGGAAATGTGTTCGTGCACATGTCCACCCCTTATACGGAATCCAGAATATACGTGTGACAATGTACCTAATTAGCCTCAAGAACTACGTCTCGTGTGCACAGTCCAATGCGGAAATATCCACGCATGACCATCGGGTGCCTGGCTAAAAATCTTACACATAACCAATCGGCACGCAGACATGATTCCAGATATGCCACGATACAACATGACAACGAAACTCAAGGGATAAAACATCCAATACGGATCATACGACTCACCAAGTGAGCGATGACACACGAATAATGAAAGATCGACACGACCAACGATATTCAAAACAACCATCCTGGGATCAGAAT